>CM038671.1:805502250-806702250 GCA_021605145.1 Aegilops bicornis
CCAACCCCACCGTCCGCTCCTGGATGGTGGATCTCAAGACCGCCGCATACCAAGCTGACCACGTCCTCAAAAACTTCCAATACGAGGCGCTGCGGCGCCGTGCCGTTGCTGACAACCACATTCGTGGCCCCTCCACCTCATGCAAGGTGAGTCTGAGTCATCGTCTCTATTTTCAGTTCAATTTGGAAAAAAAAGGGATTTCTGTTTAATTTGGAACTTGAAACCTTTTAATTTCAATTTAAGGTACTACTGTACATCATTCACTGAAATTAAAAGATGGTAACGGCTTGCTCTGTTGTTTTCATTCAGTTTATAAGTGACTACAATTCCTGACTACAAGTCTATAAAATTTCAGACTACCAGGCGTCAGTAGTCAAAAAGTCCAGAGGACACTCGAACTAAGCATCTCAGAGGTTATGTATGTCTGTTTGTCCAGTGTCAACTAACACTTGAAATATTGTGAGTTGCAAACTTGGGATGTTCAAGAACAATCTTCAAGAACAAAGAACATACAAAACACAAAGTCGCCCCCCTCTCCCTGAATTGTGAGTAGATGGTACACTTTCAACTACAACTTTGACCGCACTCTCATAGACCTACGACTTTCAAGATGAATGCTTCAAAAAATAAGGCGTCTATGAAGAAACAATATTTTTGTTACTAAAAAGGAACTGGGCAAACAAACTGCATGCATAGTGCAGAAGGGCAAGGGGTGTTTATTGTTACACATCATAAATAGAAAAAGCATTCAAAAAAAAACATAAACATATTTACTCCTAAAAAAACACTGACGAAAAATATATAACATCACTAATCATTACAAAAAGGGTGATTAAACTCATATTCCGCATAGTTTTGAAACACGCATAGATAATAAAGATCGCAAACAAGGAGTTACTTGGTTCTTGTCAAGCACATAAACAAAAGACATCAGCGACGTTTCGCATCAGCATACTACATAACTGGTAACATAGCTCCTCGAAAAGAAAGTGAAACTTAAAGCTTGCTGACGACAACGGTAACATTGATGCAAGACTTCTTGCTGGCCTTGAAGAACATGAAGATGCAGTCATTGATCTCCAGGGTAGTCTTTGAAAGGAAACGCCTCCATTGCTTTTTGTTGAAAGCTATACGTCCATCAGTAGACGTGCTGTATTCAACGCGAGTCTTTGCCTCCCCACTGCTTAGACGAACCCCAGCCAACCCTTCTTTAGGGATGTTCAGGCTTGTAGCAACCCTCTCTGGCACTTTCTGCATCCACAACAAAAATAACACAAAATAAAAAACATGAAAATTAAAAAGCTTGAAGCAACGCAACAAACACTGCATGCATTTAAGAAAAAATGATGCATATAAACAAAATAAAAGTAAACACAAAAAGAAAATTTTAATGAAAAAGTAAACACAAAACATACCATTTGTCCAACTTGAGTGTCGGTTGTAGTAAGACAGTGTACAAAAGACACTCCTAAAAACTTGGACTTGAAGCTGAGCACCAGTTCATTGAGAATGTCCTGCTGTGCATCATTCAGAGTTAGACCCCTTGTATACTCAATCTTTATGCTGCCACCATCTTCATCCACATTTGAGATGTCTCCATCTATCATCTCTTCATTAGCATCGCCGTCTGAAGTGCTTCCTTCAACTGTGTCCAAGACAACATTAGGAACAACAACATAGGCCTGGTGGGGACGCATGTCCAAGTCAAAAATGACCATAGAACCCTTCCGAAGTGAAAAGTCAGAAGTAAATTTCTTCCAGCCACTCCCCATGATCCTGGTCCTGTGTGCCCCCTTCACAATGTCAACAGAGTACTTGCGTCCATGGGCTTCAAAACGCATGTAGTCCCCGGTAACGCCATTGACGTAGACTCTTGCATTGCATGGGACAGTCTACAGAAAATGTAAAAAAAACATTAGCAAACTGTACATAACACAAAAAAATACATGAGTAAAATACAAAAGAGCCGAACCATCCATGGCAAAAAACACAAGCGTTCTGACCGTGACTTGTACAGTCAGGGTAAAAAACATACAAAAATGCTACACCACTAGATTGATGCACTGCGGCTGACCTAGGAAACAAATAACAAAGTACATTAAGGCGCGAACTACTAACTGATTATCTTCCCCAATCGCATGTCATCGCCGACAATAACATTTTAAAAAAGTGATAAAAAATGATGGAACAAATTGACAGATTTTTATTAAACAAAAGCGGATATCAAACAAAAAAGGAAAAAAATGCACATGCAGAAAAAAACTTCAGCCCGATTACCGCTTTATACAGGAACTCATCACGAAAGTCGATCCTGAACTTGTTGTCAGCACTACCATTGCCAAAGTTCCCACATAGCTCACGAGACAACTCCTGAGAAGAAAAAAAACAGTCTTCTGTTAGTCAAACAAATTTGGAAAAAGCTCTATAATCTCACTTGCTATCTGCTCTTATTAATCACAAAAGCTTGTTCATGAGGAAATTTCAGACATTCCATCTTGCTCTGGGCATCACCGAACTAAGCTTTCAACTCCAAAGATATCATGCAAGTCAAACAAATATGAGCCAAAACAAAGTAATACGAAGTTATGTTTAGCTCAGAGCAAACCACAAAGCTAAACTATGGGCCACTCCACTAGAAAATTAACTTGAAAGTCGATTAGCAATCAGGTGGTCAAAAAACATTTCATGGATAAATGGGGAAACAAACCCTAAATAATGAGGGACTTGATCTGATGCTGTTTACCAATAAACCAAGCACAAATTCCCCTAAATATTGAAAAATAAAAAGGCATCACTACTGTTATCGTAGGCATGAAAGCTGAGTAGAAAAACCATATGCACAAACAAAAAGTAGCACCGGGATAACAACAGTACCTGCAACTACAAACAACCAAAAGCACAAAATAGGCTACATTCTACTGGGGGACACAAGGAGTAGTGCCGAACTTCGATTTCAGAAAACATTCTGGCATAAATAAACTAAAGAGTTACTGCTTCTAAAGTCCTACCAATCCTTCTAGCATCAATTGTGAACAACGAATATATCAAAGTCAGAAAAACGGTTGTTCAGACTCAGAAAAGCCATCAGCAAAACTAAAATCAGAATGCAGATGCTCCAGACTTCAGGATGCAAACCGTTTCAGGGTCATCACTCAACTAACAAAGTGGACAGCCAACAAGGACCATGCTCGTCCAGAAACTATACCAGTGGGTCCAAACTCGAAAAGGCACCTCTAGCCAAAGAAGTTTATCACGGATCAACCAACAAAGGTGGGAATTGTGATTTGGTTCAGAAAATGAAAAGTTAGGGACCATCTGTATCAAGGATAAGCAGAAGAGTCTGCAATCTGGGTGCTATGTGCTAAATACAGGACCACAAAACAGGGGGTCTAGAAACAACATGAGCATAAAGATACAATTCAAAAATAACAGCAGGCTCTGAAACTAATCTGATTACTATTCAGCAGCTATATGTAGATGCACAACTACATACAGGGCAGGATCTCTACCTAGGGGCACAATAAAAAAACATTTAATTTCGCTCTTAAAAAAGCATGAGCATTCCCCTCTCAAAAACATTCATCGTAACGTAGGTCGATCGCATAAAACACCACCCCCACCCCCCGGGTTAATGATGAACTACCTCAAAACAAACAAAAATAGAGCAACAAACCCTAGAATACAGAAAACGAATCTAAAAAAAGAACAAGAAAAGCAGTCGAGCACTCACTCCGCCGGCCTCCCCTGCCATCTCTCTCGCCAGAAGCCCACCAAGTCGTTCCATGCTTGGATTGAAAATCAGATGTGAAGGGGAACAGCCGATGGGAAGGGGAACAGAGGCGAGGAGAGTGACAACCGCAGCACGGCTGGACCTTTACTAGCAGGGTTAGACCGTTCACATTCTAAAGCACGGCCCAAAACAAACAAAAAATGAGGAGGCCCAGCCCGGCAACAAAACAACTCGATCCCCCCTCTGTAGCTTCCGGCCCGACAAACAAAACAACTCGCTACCCAGGACGAGAACACGAATCATGATGCAGGACGATCGGACGGCTGACAAATTGAATGAGGCCATTTTGTTTCTCAGCTGAATGAGTTTTAGCAAACCCGATAAAGAAAACTCGCCGGAGGAAGCCAACATAATCCGTGAAAGAAAAACCTACCCCGATCCACCGCCGTCACAAATCCTCTTGCTTTGCTCCCAGGACGGATATATGGAGAACTCTCAGCTGGCGACGACCATGGACAAGGCCGCAACAGCAGGAGCGATGCTTTCCCTTCGCGGCCTCCCGGATGACATCGTAATATGGGAGATCCTCGTCCGCCTATCTCCCAAAGCCTCCTTCGCTGCCGCGCCATCTGCCGTGCCCGGCGCAACGCCACATTCACTCACGACTTCCTCCTCGCCCATCACGCCCGCCAGCCTATCCTTTCCCTGCTCAAAAATGGCGATGAGTTAGACATCTTTGACCATCGGCCAACCCGGGCTACCGCGGACTAGTTTCAGTCCTTTGACATATGTGGCCAAAACTTCTTGAATATGGGCGACAACTTTGCTTTCTTCCATCTGGTTGCCTCTTGCGATGGAATGTTTATCATCTGCATCGACGACACCGACTATTTCGTCTGGAATTCGGTAACTCGTCTGTATACTCGCCTACCGTTGCATCTGCGTCATAGCTGGACGCTCCTAGGAATGTACCCTCACTCTCCTACCGGCAAGTACAGACTACTTCTCTATTTGTACAGCCATGACCCAGACTGCTGGGGATATAACTACTGAGTGTAAACCGCCCAGGAGGGGCTGGTTCACGGTCAACCATACTGAAGGCCATGAAGATGAAGAAGATGGCGCTTTACTGATAAAGCTTAGAGGCCCAGAGCCCAAAGGCGGATTAGGGCCCATAGTGGTAAACCACCATAGTTGTATAACTTGTATTGTAAGTTAGGAAGGGAGAGATCGAGCCGGACACTTGTATGAGCCGGACACTTGTATGAGCCGGCCTCGGGACTCTGCAAACCGGTCGGGCGTCAACCTGTGTATATATAGGGACGACCCGGCGGCGGTTCAGGGACAAGAGACAACAACTCGAGAGCCAGGCACATCGTGTTTGCTCCCTGGCAATCGAAACCCCAATAATCCCATCACAACTAGACGTAGGCTTTTACCTTCATCGTAAGGGGCCGAACTAGTATAAAACTGTCGTGTCCTTTGTCCGGTTTAACCTCTGTAAGCTAACCCATCACGATGGCTCCATGACTAAGTCCTTTCATGAGGTCATCTGACGTGTTAATTCCACGACAGTTGGCGCCCACCGTGGGGCTATCGCACGATGGTTTCAAGTTCTTAGAGGGCAAGTTCGAATGGCTCAAGGGATATGCAGTGGGCTGGATGACCAAGAGTCGTCATGGCAAACTCTACATCGACGACGCCGGTTGGGGCCCCGACGCCGGCTCAATCGAGTACGGGTATCGGGTCCCCTTCGAAGGAATTCACGTCTTCATCAGCAAGATCGGCGAACCGGGCCCTGAGCCGGACATCTGCACCGACCTCGTCGAAACGGCTCAGCGTGCGAGTCCTGCCCGGATTCAGCCCGCCATGAAGCGTGCGTTCGTAGAATGTGTCCATGGGATCGGAACTGAACCGGTGTCTGAAGGTGAGACGGCCGCTTATTCCGACGGCAGCAGTGTTCCGGAATTTCGACGGTGAAACCGAGTCCTTGTACCAAGTTCAATACGACTTGTTTGAAGGGTATTCCGACGACAGCAGTGTTCTGGAATTTCCTGAACCGCCAAACCGGGTCGCAATCTTTATGGCCAGTACACAACCAGCTTTGCAAAACTCAACTGCAGCGGCATTGGGTTCCGGATCAGCAGCAGGCGGGGAGGCCCAGCGCCGCCGGCGGCTCAAGTTCTGTCCGGTTTGTTGGACGCCTGGACAACATTATTGGCCACAATAGTTACCCCGGAGACTCAAGACCGGCACAACGCGGAAGTCACAAAGCTACGGGATCAGATAACTCAGGCCAAGGAGAACTTGGCGGCTGAGGAAATCAGGATGGCTGAGGAACGGGCCGCTTTAGATGCCCAGTCACAGAGGATTCAGGCTGAGAATTATCGACTTTTGCTGGATCAGGACGCTTCGAATGACGTATTGAGGAGGAGACATCAGTCTCGCTTGCCGGCGGATTACAATGCCATGAATCTCTTCAGTACGCCAGGAGCAGGAACCAGTAACCCAGCGGTAGTAAACCAGACTATCGTGCCAAGGACCGGAGCGCCGGATCAACCAGAGGTGATGGGTCCACCTCGATGAACAGACAACCCGCCACAGTATACAACACCCCCGCCGGGTCACTTCTCCACTCCTTTGGATAACATGATAGCTGCAGCATCCCGGCTGGCCGCTATTCCAATGGAGGGTGAGTCGCTAGCAGCAGTAGAGACACGGCAGGCCAGGGATCTTCTTTAGACTGCTATGGTACAACAGCAGGCTTATTCATACAGCCGAGACAGGATTCACTCGACCCCCCGTCCGAGCAACAGCTATAGCACGCACATAGATGAACCAGTGCGCGACGCCGTGATGCCCTTCAAGGGCCTAATCCGGCACGCGGTGAGGTAAATGCTCAGGACGTGGTGGATAATGGCAGAGCATGAAGGGAGGCCGCTTTAGCAACGCAATATGCGAGTCGTCATCAACCCGCCCCGGTTCAGCCAGCAGCGCCAGTAGACCGAGGCACTGGGCTTGCCTTCAGCTCCTGGGGAGTGCCGTGTCTCATTCCGGCTCTCCGTAATGTGCGACTGCCCAAGGATTTCAAGGGTCCGCGTAAGGTGCCTAATTACACCACCGATCAACCTCCCGAGGCGTGGATGGAAAGTTATGAGATGGCGATGGAGATGCTGGATGTAGATGAAGCGGCATGTGCGAAATACTTTACCATGATGTTGGAAGGGACAACCCGCACTTGGTTGAAAAACCTGCACGCCAACTCCATCGAGTCATGGGACCAATTGAAGGCCCGATTTATAGCGAACGTCAAGGATACATGCAAGCAACCTATGTCCATTGTAGATCTGGATGCCTGTGTTCAAGGAGAGAACGAGTCAACAACTCATTGCGTGCGCCGGGTTTCAGAAGTCTTGCATTCATCAGACCGTATTAATGCTGGCTCGGCAATCATCACATTGGAGCGTAATTGCCGGTTTAAGTCACTGAAGATGAAGTTGGGACGGCTGAAGCGCCACTGCAATGACATGGGAACACTTATGGCAGCCTTAGTTAAATACGCCGATTCTGACAATACCAAGGATCACGATTCTTACGAGGAGAAACCAGAGAAGGGAAAGAAGAACGGCGGTGTAAAGGGACAGCAGCACAACCAAGGGAGCCATGGGAATAATGGTAAGCGTAAAGCAGATAATTTGGATTTTTTGGCTAACACCAATATGCAGCGTCATAAAGGTAAACCGCCCTAGGCGGTGGAGGGATGAATCTAGAGCGTCTGTTAAACCAGCCCTGCCCAAAGCACGGGACCAAGGTGGTTCCAGCAACACATCTCTGGAAGGATTGTTTCATTATGAAGTAGTTCAAAAACTCTGATCTCTTCCGGTATGACCAGGGTCCGTCGGGCGGTTCAGGTCCAGGTTTTCATGGTGGCAGCGGTTCAAACTCCGGATTTCAGAATAATCAAGGCAATCAGAGCAATCAAGGTGGTAACAACCAACAGAACAACCAGGGGAATCAGCAGCAATCAGGTTTTCAAAGTCACCCAAAGCAATTGAATGGCGGGCAGTATCATGTGTTCACTACTAGCTTATGTAAGCACGATCAGAAACTTCACAAGAGGGCAGTAAATGCTGTTGAACCGGCAGTACCACGTTAGTTACGGTGGTCCGAGCAGCCCATCGTGTGGAGCAGAGAGGATCATCCGCCCCTGGTTGATAATACGGGTCATCTGGCTTTAGTGGTGGCACCTCAGGTGGGAGGATATAAATTCACCAAAGTACTCATGGATGGAGGGAGCAGTATCAACATCCTGTATTATGAAACCTTTCGTCGCATGGGATTGACAGACAAGAATCTTAAACCGTCGTCGAACACTGTCTTTCACGGGGTAGTGCCAGGTAAATCAGCATATCCCGTTGGCAAAATAGCTTTGGAGGTTGTGTTTGGTGATGAGCATGATTCCATGACAGAGACTTTGACATTTGAAGTGGTGAAAATCCAGAGCCCGTATCATGCCCCTGTTTGGACGGCCGGTTTACGCAAAGTTCATGGCAAGGCCCTGCTATGTTTATTTACAGCTCAAAATGTCGGGTCATAAGGGGACCATCACAGTACACAGAAGTCGAAAGATCACTTTGGATTGCGAGGAGGGTGATGCGGCTTATGCTGAGTCGGTTTGTGCCACAGAGGAGTTGAAGTTCTACAAAGACAATGTTGATCCAGCAGACATGACCCCTCTGGAGAAGCCCACCATTGAGCATGACCCGACCCTGAAGTTCAAACCGGCTGATGAGACTAAACTTGTTGATTTTGTTCCTGGCGATTCATCCAAACAGTTTAGCATCAGCACCAATCTGGATCCGAAATAGGAAAGCGCGCTCATCGAGTTCATCCGTGAGAACCGGGTCATTTTTGCATGGAAGCCTTCCGACATGCCAGGTGTACCGAGGGAACTCGCTGAGCACACTCTCAATATTGATCCCAAGTTTAAACCGGTCAAGCAGTTTCTTCGTCGCTTTAATGAGGAAAGATGCAAGGCCATTGGTGAGGAGGTAGCCCGGCTGTTGGCTGCGGGGTTCATTGTCGAAGTATTTCACCCTGAGTGGTTGGCTAATCCGGTGCTGGTTCTTAAGAAAAACGACACTTGGCGCATGTGTGTGGACTACACAGATTTGAACAAAGCTTGTCCGGCAGATCCTTTTGCTCTCCCGCGTATTGATGAGATCATTGATGCGACGACGGGTTGTGAGTGTTTGAGTTTCTTGGATGCTTATTCTGGTTATCATCAAATCAAAATGGCAGTTAAGGACCAGGAGAAGACAACCTTCATCACTCCCTTTGGAGCCTTATGCTATGTTTCTATGCCCTTTGGGCTCAAGAGTGCCCATGCGACTTATCAGGGATGTGTGCAGAATTGTCTTCACACTCAGATTGGGTGCAATGTTCATGCATATGTGGATGACATTGTGGTAAAATCCAGGAAGAAGGAGACATTGATAGATGATCTCAAGGAGACCTTTGACAATCTTCGGGTTTATAAGCTGATGCTCAATCCGGACAAGTGTGTTTTCGTTGTACCGACGGGCAAGCTTTTAGGTTTTCTGGTGTCCAACAGAGGCATTGAAGCTAATCCGGAAAAGATCAAAGCGATTACGTCTTTGGCTAAACCGGCGTGTATTAATGATGTTCAGCGTCTGACGGGTCGAATTGCAGCCCTGAGCCGGTTTATTAGCCGCTTGGGAGAGAAGGCAATCCCTCTATATCAGATGTTGAAGAAAACAGACACTTTTGTCTGGAGTGACGTAGCTGATGCGGCGTTTGAGGACTTGAAGAGGCAGTTGACTGAACCGCCGGTCCTTGCTGCTCTGGTTGACAAGGAGCCCTTATTATTGTACGTGGCTGCTAATGCCCGTGCTGTCAGTGTGGCAATTGTGGTTGAGCGCAAGGAAGCTGGGAAGGAATATCCAGTTCAACGGCCGGTTTACTATATCAGTGAGGTGCTCATCGAGTCGAAGCAACGATATCCGCATTGGCAGAAGCTGGTATATGGGGTTTTTATGGCAAGTCGGAAGCTCAAGCAACACTTTCAAGGCCATCCCATCACAGTGCTCAGTTCTGCTCCTTTGGGCGATATAATTCAGAATAGGGAGGCAACTGGCCAGGTTGCAAAGTGGGCAATTGAGCTTGGTCCACATGGGTTGAAGTATACGCCTCGGACAGCCATCAAATCTCAGGTGCTTGTTGACTTCATCAATGACTGGACCGAGTTACAAGCATGAGAGGACAAACCGGATAACACATACTTGACTATTCACTTTGATGGATCCAGGCAATTGGATGGCTCGGGGGCTGGAGTTGTCCTTACGTCCCCTCGAGGTGATAAAAATTGTTATGTTCTCCGCTTAATGTTTCTTTGTACTAACAATGCAGCTGAGTACGAGGCTTTACTCCACGGTCTCCGTGTGGCCAAGGAAATGAATTTAAGCCGAGTACGATGCTTTGGAGACTCTGATCTGGTGGCCAGCAAGTTTCTGTCACTTGGGATTCTAAGGATCCACTCATGGCGGCTTACATACGCGAGGTGGATATTGTGGCGGGTCACTTCAAAGGTTATTAGGTTGAGCATATTGATTGGCACAAAAACGAAGCAGCAGATGCTTTAAGCCGGCTGGGATCTCAGCATAAACCGGTACCACCCAATACCTTTTTAGATATCTTGCATAACCCGTCTGTTAAGTTGCCTACAGAGGAGGATTTAGCTATTCCTGATCCGGAGGCCCAATTGGTAGCCGCTTTACATGTCATCCCGGATTGGACGGTTCCATATTTGGCATATCTGAACCGGGGAGAACTACCAAACGATGAAGTTCTAGCCAGACAGATAGTCCGGCGATCAAAGTCCATGGTTATTCACAATGGCGAGGTACACCACTGCAGTGTTTCAGGCGTATTCCAGCGTTGTGTTTCTCCTGAAGAGGGCCAAGAGATTCTGCGTGAGATCCATGAAGGGGATTGTGGTCACCATGCCGGTTCAAAGTCCCTGGTGGCTAAACCTTTTCGACATGGGTTCTATTGGTTGACAGCTCATGCTGATGCTGTACATCTGGTAAAGCGGTGTGACGCTTGTCAAAATTTTTCACGCTGAGCTCATGTTCCGGCTCAAGAGCTACGGATGATTCCCATCACTTGGCCATTTGCTACTTGAGGGCTTGATATGGTGGGACCTTTTAAGCGATCCAAGGATAAGAAGACCCACCTATTGGTGGCGGTTGACAAGTTCACTAAATGGGTTGAAGTGGAGCCCGTAAGCAAGTGTGACGCAGCCATGGCGGTTCAGTTTATCAAAAAGATCATCTTCCGCTTTGGCTTTCCAAACAACATCATCACGGATAACGGCACAAACCTTTCTAAAGGTGAGATGGAGTACTTCTGTCAAAGAGAGCACATCCGGCTTGATATAGCATCCGTGGCTCACCCCCAGTCTAATGGTCAAGCTCAGAGAGCTAATCAAGAAATCTTGAAGGGTATCAAGCCCCGGTTTATGGTTCCTTTGAAGCGGACGCCAGGTTGTTGGGTGGAAGAATTACCTTCTGTGTTATGGAGCATCAACACCACCCCCAACAGATCAACGGGTTACACACCTTTCTTCATGGTTTACGGGGCAGATCACTACTGGAATCAGGGAATTTGCCGTCTGCCAATTCTTTGCCGTCAGCTAGCGGACGACAAAGAAGGTCTTTGCCATCAACTACAAAGGAGCTGATAGCAAACAAATGGCAGACGGCAAAGAAGGTCTTTGCCATCTGCCAATTCTTTGCCGTCCGGTGGCTGACGGCAAAGAATCTTTGCCATCCGCTGGCTGATGGCAAAGAGGGAGGTGGCACCCACTAACGAAAAAACTTAACATCCCCCTCTTTGCCGTCCGCAGCAGACGGCAAAGATAAAAAAAGGCGGACGGCAAAGGCCAACATAACTAACGGCCGCCCCCCCGCCCGTTACTCTCTCTATCTTCTCCCTCTCTCCTCCCCGACGCCCAGATCCACCCACCGCGCTGCCCGGCGCCGCCCCCGCCACCGCCCCCTCCCCCACCCGCCGATGCCCCACCATCCACCGCCCTGGCGCCCCGCCCGGTGCCGCCCATCGCCGCCCGCCGGCGCCACCCTCCATCGCCCCGCCGCTGGCGCCGCCCTGCCACCGCCCCTCCCCCCCACGACGCCCCACCATCACGCCGCCCAGCGCCTTGGCGCCGCGCCGCCTCGCCACTGCCCCCTCGCCCGCCCCCTCCCCAACCAGCCCGGCCGTCCCACTGCCCGAAGCCCCGCCGCCCCCACCCACCCACCACCCCGGCGCCAGCGTCGCCCCCGGCTCCGGTGAGTATTCTTTTCTTTCTGTTTTTTCTTTTTTTGCTGTTTAATTGTTAGTGTTAGATTTAGTGCTAGATATGTGTTAGTGTTAGTGTTAGATTTAGTGCTACACATGTGTTAGTGTTAGATTTAGTGCATGGGTTTTAGATGAAAAAAGATGAAAAAAGAAGAAGAAGAAAAGAAGAAAAGAAGAAGAAGAAGTAGAAGAAGAAGAAAAGAAGTAAAAGTAGAAAAAAAATGCAAGAAGAAGAAGAAGAAAGGAAAGAAGAAGAAGGATAGAAGAAGAAGAAGAAGAAAGGAAAGAAGAAGAAAAAAGAAGAAGAAGAGAAGGAAAGAAGAAGAAGGATAGAAGGAAACACCCCGACCCCGACACCACACCCCGACACCTGACCCCGACACCCTCACTCCCCGACCCCGACAACCCAACCCCGACACCACACCCCGACCCTGAGACCACACCCCGACACCCCGACCCCGACACGACACCCCGACACCCCGACCCCGAAACAGCACCCCGACCCCGACACCGACACGACACCCCGACCCCCGAAACCTCCCGAAAAGGTGCTCTTTGGCCTTCCAGAGGCCGACGGGGTCATATATTTGTGAATTATGAGTTAGGTCATATATTTTACGATTTTTTTATGAAAAACATCATATATAATTGTGTTGATCGGGTAGATTTAAATGTGCAGTTGTTTCATCGCTGCGAGGTTTGGTGTTCGATGACCTCGCCGTGCGTTTGACGAGCTCTGCCCCTTCGTTCGTGGGTGAGCACAAATGACATGTCCTCCTCCCCCATTAATTATTTTCTCTGTTCCGGTGTTCGTGCTGATGAAACATGAGAGTTAGCTATATATGTGTATTCAATCATCAGTATGCGTAACCAATATGTGTCTCCCGTTCGAAAGTGTTATAGTTATAAATATGCATGCATTTGCATATTTATAACCTTGATTCTTTCAATTGTCCAACGCTATCCATGGACAGCCCGAGTATGTGTAGATTGGCTTCGTTTTCCCATATGCTTTGCTCCGGATCCGACGCATAAATTTGCTGACTCCTGTTGTTCTCCGCGTACACATCCTCTTTGTTTATTGCAGAGACGTGTATCAAGAGAACAGCGGGGAGGTGCTGCCGAAATTTTGCGTCGGATCCGGAGCATAGCATGGGAAAATGAACCCAATCTACACATACTCGGGTGGGATTAGGACCTATCATTACCTATTAGAGTGTAGTTTGCATGGACGTAATAAAATTGACAAAGTAGATCAACTGATGAATATATACATGGTGAATTATATATATATATGTTGTGTGTCCAGTAGCTCTGAAAGTTAAGATGAGTGATCATGTATGGATGTATACCGGTCACGCTGGTCAGAACAAATGTAGCGCTGAATGGTTCACAAAAACCAAGGGGTTTGTGCAAGCCGCATTTGCAAATGGCCAGAGGAAAACCTGGTGCCCCTGTTTCTGGTGCGGCAATTGGGAAAAGAGGACAGAGGCAGAAATGGGCAAACACCTGCAGAAGAGTGGTTTTACGCCCGATTATACGGTGTGGACATATCATGGTGAGTATGCCCAACGTGACCGAGCTGAGGTGGATCGTCGTCGCACCGACGAGCATGGTACCGGGATGGAAAACATGGTGCAAGACTATGATGATGCTCGGGATTCGGACGAGGAGATGGAGGAATCTGCAAAGGCCTTCAATGAAATGTTGGAGTCTTCAAAACATCCGCTCCACGAGCACACTGAGCTTTGTCAGTTGGATGCCATCTCACAAGTAATGGCTCTGAAGGCTCAGTTCAACTTGGGCAGAGAATGCTACGACGCAATGATGAAAGTATTTGGATGCTTTCTACCCAAAGACCATGTAATGCCTGCAAACCTATACCAGTCGGACAAAATCCTCCGTGCACTGAAGATGCCCTATGAGAAGATACATGCCTGTGAGAAAGGATGTGCCTTATTTAGGCTTGACTATGCGGACTTGAACTATTGTCCCGTTTGCAAGTCTTCCGGTATGTTGTGGTAGACAACGGTGTGGGTGAGAAGACACGGACCAAAATCCCGTTAGTGTTCTTGGTATATTCCAATCGTACCAAGACTTCAACGTCTTTTCATGGTCGAAGAGACGGCGGACAGATGACATGGCACAAAACAGGAAAAAGAACCGAACTAGATGCCGATGGGAATCGATGATGGTACACACATCGGATGGTGTTGCGTGGAAAAGGTTTGATGAATTACATGTCGACAAAGCGGCAGATCCGAGGCATCCTCGAGTCGGCGGCCAAGACGAATGGGTTCGATGTGTTTGGTATGACGGCCCCCCAATAAATTTGTTGGCCCGTTTTTTTTTTTCCCCACAATCTCCCCCCCCCCCCCCCGGACAGATTATGCAAAGAAAGAACATTTTCCTGACGTTGATAATTCCAGCACCCAACTATCTGGGGAAAAATATGAATGTGTACATTCAGCCGCTTAAGGACGAATTGCAAGAAGCCTGGGATAATGGGTTCAAGACATACGACGCCTATATGAAACGGAACTTCATAATGCGTGTCTGGTACATGTACTCGACGCATGACTTGCCGGCGTATGCGCTATTCGTTGGCTGCTGTGTGCATGGAAGGTTCCCGTGTCCCACATGCAAGGGAGCTCTTGAGTTTCGTTGGCTTCAGGCCGGTCGCAAGTTTTCTTGCTTCGACATGCATAGACAGTTCCTGGATGCTCACCATAAGTTCAGGAAAGACAAGAAGAACTTCATCAGAGGTAGAGTTGTCAAAAACTCTGCACCACCTGCGTTGACAGGCCAATGCACTGGATCAGTTAAACGCTCTCGAGCGGACCCAGAGCATCCAGGGTACTTCAAGGGTATAATTAAAGCACGCCTGGACTCACAAGACATGCTTATGGGATCTGCCTTACTTCAAAGACGTCCTTTTCCCACACAACATCGACGTGATGCACACTGAGAAGAATTTCGCCGAGGCACTTTTTGGTACATTGTTTGGCATAGATGGGAAGTCAAAGGATAATACTAAGGCTAGAGTCGATCTGGAGGCGCTATGTGATAGGCCGTTACAAAACATGAAAGAACCGAAGGAAAGCAGAATCGGACGAAGTCAAGGCATGGTTCAATCTTGGAAGGCCAACTATGAGGGAAATTATCTTGTGGGTGAAAATGCAGTTGATGTTCCCGATGGGTATGCAGCGAATCTAAAGAGGGGAGCGAGTCTTGATAAATTGAAGATGTTTGGTCTCAAGAGTCATGATTGGCACATATGGATTGAGCGGGTAATGCGGTGATGTTATGCGTGGCTTCATCCACGAGGATGAATGGCTAATCTTGGCGAGAACTCAGCTATTTCTTCCGTGTTCTTTGTGCGAAAGAACTATCGCCTGGCATTCTAGAAGAAATGGAAGAGTTGGCGCCGGAGTTGATATGCAAGTTAGAGAAGATCTTTCCACCGGGCTTCTTTAATCCAATGCAGCACTTGATTTTGCATCTCCCGGCCGAGGCAATATTGGGGGGGCCCGTGCAAAATCGTTGGTGCTACCCAACTGAGAGGATGAAGAAGACGCTTCGAGAAAAATGTAAAAATAAACGTAGAATTGAAGCATCGATGGCTTAGGCATTCATCACTGAGGAGGCGGCAAACTTCATGACAGCACACTACGAAGCCAAAGATCGTCATTTGCATAATCCGAAGCCTCGGTACAATGCTGACGACCCTAAGAAGGGTGGATCCAACCTCAGCCTATTCAAAGGGAATCTCGCACCAGCCAGTGTTTCATATCCAGTATCTTTGGATAACGAAGAATGGCGGACCATTTCGATGTATATCTTCAACAACCTGATAGAAGTGCGGCCGTACATCGAGTAAGTTCTCGGTACATTGTTTTGCAACTTCTATTTCCTTTGAACTGCTCTTATTCCTGGATATTTCATACAGTCAATACATTGCCATATTCTCGTATGGAGCGGTGATCCAAAAGGATTCCATCCAAGAGTATGAGATTCTCACAAAGCAAGGAGGCTGCTATCCCGGTTTCATCTCTTGGTTCAAACAAACGGTAATTTCTATTAGACAATTTCATTTCATTCCCTAATTTGTGCGTAATGCAACAATCCTTTCGTATTAAACTTGTAGGCTAATTCAGAGTCTATGGAAGCCGAATTGAGACAAGTCGCTAATGGTTTTGACTATAAGGTCCGTTCATTTGACAAATACGACATCAACGGGTATCGCTTTCGTACCTATGGCAAAGAGCTATCTATGGCCGACCGAAAGTCTACAAATTGTTGTGTATCCGCTATCGGCGAAGGAGGTACCGAGTATTATGGGAGAGTTGAAGCAATTTATGAACTTCTATTCTATGGTGAAAACCCGCCGAATGTCGTAGTCTTCAAGTGTTATTGGTTTCAGCCGAAGGAGACTAGAAGGACTCATGGACATATAGGGCTAGTTGAAATCAACCAAAGCACCCATTTGGATGTTCCTGATGTCTATATTATGGCTCAACAGGCGACCCAAGTATTTTATCTACCGTGGGCCTGCCAAACTAATCCAAATTTGAAAGGTTGGGATGTCATTTATGAAGTGCCGCCACGTGCTAGACTATCTCCCCCAAAGGAAGAGGATTATGAACCTCACATTAACCCAGACACATATGAAGGAGAATTCTTCCAAGATACACGTCTTTCCAAAAAGCGTTTCAAGAACCGCTATACTTCACCCCAAAACATTGAAGTAGATAGCGATAGTGAATCCGACATCACCCCAGAGGAGGAACAAGAAGAGCCGGAACAAGAAGAGGTTACTGCTGCAGATGACCTGTCAATGCTTGACCGACACGTCAAGGTGGCCTTCCACATGTTGATGCCACTGAACCCTATGAGCCCGTCATTGATTATAGTGATGATGATGATTATGCATTTATTGATGATACTGATTGAGATTATTAGTAGTGTCAGTTATTCAATTTTTTTATGTTGTACTTGGTGATGATACACTTAAGTGATATACATATTATTATTCATGTCGGTATTTTTTTTATGTTGTACTAATTTTGTTTACTCTTTGTCATGGCAGGTGTTGAAAGATGGAAGGGGAGCCGACTGAGGCCAAGGACAAACGTGCCCAAATTGAAGGTGTGCCACACCATCAAGGCAGCTCCAGCTTATATCAGTTCGGGCGGAACTGGGTATGTGGTTTTCTTCATGATTCATGCAATTCATTCATCATGCTAGCTTGAGCCCTTTAATTATTAATTTACTTTCTTTCTCTCTTTCAGGCATGCCACAATAAGACGGATAAGGTGCCAGAGTGGTACGACCTGTATGCCATGGCCCACACTGCCTCTTACAAGAAAGTCAAGGGGAAGGCGAGGAAAGGGGAGGACTTTAACCCTAGCCAGGGTCCCATTGATCCAGAGCAGGTGATGATATCTGGTGGCGGGAGGTCCCGTGGCTCCATAGCCATTGATCCAGAGATTGCTCCTGAGACCACGGTGAGTTTAATTTGAATGGATGTTACTTGCTAGTCTTAACATTTGAGTGTCATCATGCTAACGAAACATTGGAAATGATCTTTGGTGCAGCATAACTCTAGACAAGCATCACACGATCCTTCTCCAGCTACTGGCACGAGCCAGCCCGCTCCTACACCTCCATGATCACGGTAAGTTTCTCTAGTTTTTTGCTTAACAAATGCATAAAGACCTAGACTTAGCTTTATTTCCTCCAATATGCTTACCTTAATGACCTAGAGTTAGTTTCTTTTCCTCCAAAATGACTTAATAAGCTTACTGACCTCCAAAACCAGCCATTTTACCTAAGTTAGCTCTAAAACGATCTATACTTAGCTTTGTTTCCTCCAAAATGACCTAAGTTAGTTGTAACATGCTTAGTTAACTAGGTTTTCTCAATAATGACATGTACTTAGCTTACTTATGTAAAAACGGCATAATTAGCTTAGTTAGCTCATAAACGATCCATTTTACCTAAGTTAGTTCTAAAATGACCCATTTTACCTTAGTTAGCTCATAAATGATCCATTTTACCCAAGTTAGCTTTAAAATGACCCATTTTACCTAGATTATCTCCAAAATGATCCATTTTACCTACATTAGATCTAAAATGACCCATTTTACCTATGTTACCTCCAAAATGACCCATCTTACCTACGTTAGCTCTAAAATGATGCATTTTACCTAAGTTAGCTCATAAACGATCCATTGCACCTAAGTTACCTCACAAACGATGGAGTGCTTCTTCTTCTAGTCTTCTTCTTCTAGTCACCTTTTCCTAACTTTGTTATTTGCCATTTTGCAGATTTCATTCACTTCTCGGAAGCTAGCTTGCTATGATGGAGTGCTTGTTTTTTATTTCATTCTCTTCTAGTATTATTCTAGCTTGCTAAGATGGAACTTGCTATCTTGATGAAACTTTGCATTGTAATATGTATGTGCAACTTCCTAATGGTTGCAACTTATGTGTATGTGCAACTTTCTATGTATGAAAGGATGGAACTATATATTTATGTACGATGAAACTTATGTGCTGGATATGTCATATGTTTGCTGTTAAATAGCCCTGTGAAATATATATATATATATATATATATATATATGTCATATATATTTGCTGTGAAAATGGTTGGATTTAAAAAAAACAGAATAAAAGAGGCAATGCATCTTCTTTGCTGTCCGCCGCTGATGGCAAAGGACCCTTTGCCGTCCGCCGCGGACGGCAAAGAAGACACGTGGCAGCCACCTGTGCTCCCTGGGAGCTAACCCATTTGGCCAGTTTGCCTATAGTGGCAGACGGCAAAGGATCACCACATTTGCCTACAGTGGCGGACGGCAAAGCCTAGGCGGGCAGTGACGTCCAACTGACGTCACCCGGCGGACGGCAAAGGCCAGATAATTTTTGCCGTCAGCAGCTGACGGCAAAGGCTGCCGTTAGCCATCTAACGGACTAACATCGTATTTATTGCCGTCAGCTTTCTTTGCCGTCCGCTGCTTATGGCAAAGGACCCTTTGCCGTCAGCCTCCGGAAGCAGACGGCAAAGTAGCTGTTTGCCGATCCTTACTTTGCCGAAGCCTTTTGCCGTCCGCGGCAGACGGCAAAGGCCTTTGTCGTCCGCCGTTCCTGCCTTTGCCATCCGCCCCGGCTAACGGCAAATTAGCTGATTCCTATATTATGAAACCTTTCGTTGCATGGGATTGACAGACAAGAATCTTAAACCATCGAACACTGTCTTTCACGGGGTAGTGCCAGGTAAATCAGCATATCCCGTTGGCAAAATAGCTTTGGAGGTTGTGTTTGGTGATGAGCATGATTCCAGGACAGAGACTTTGACCTTTGAAGTGGTGAAAATCCAGAGCCCGTATCATGCCCTGTTTGGACGGCCGGTTTACACAAAGTTGATGGCAAGGCCCTGCTATGTTTATTTACATCTCAAAATGCCGGGTCATAAGGGGACCATCACAGTACACGAAAGTCGAAAGATCACTTTGGACTGCGAGGAGGGTGATGCGGCTTATGCTGAGTCGGTTTGTGCCACAGAGGAGTTGAAGTTCTACAAAGACAATGTTGATCCAGCAAACATGACCCCTCTGAAGAAGCCCACCACTAATCATGACCCGACCCTGAAGTTCAAACCGGCTGATGAGACTAAACTTGTTGATTTTGTTCCTGGCGATTCATCGAAACAGTTTAGCATCAGCACCAATCTGGATCCAAAATAGGAAAGCGCGCTCATCGAGTTCATCCGCGAAAACCGGGACATTTTTGCATGGAAGCCTTCCGACATTCCAGGTGTACCGAGGGAACTCGCTGAGCACACTCTCAATATTGATCCCAAGTTTAAACCGGTCAAGCAGTTTCTTCGCCGCTTTAACGAGGAAAGACGCGAGGCCATTGGTGAGGAGGTAGCCCGGCTGTTGGCTGCCGGGTTCATTGCCGAAGAATTTCACCATGAGTGGTTGGCTAATCCGGTGCTGGTTCTTAAGAAAAACGACACTTGGCGCATGTGTGTGGACTACACAGATTTGAACAAAGCTTGTCCGGCAGATCCTTTTGCTCTCCCGCGTATTGATCAGATCATTGATGCGACGACGGGTTGTGAGCGTTTGAGTTTCTTGGATGCTTATTCTGGTTATCATCAAATCAAAATGGCAGTTAAGGACCAGGAGAAGACAGCCTTCATCACTCCCTTTGGAGCCTTCTTCTATGTTTCTATGCCCTTTGGGCTCAAGAGTGCTCAGGCGACTTATCGGCGCTGTGTGCAGAATTGTCTTCACACTCAGATTGGGCGCAATGTTCATGCATATGTGGATGACATTGTAGTAAAATCCAGGAAGAAGGAGACATTGATAGATGATCTCAAGGAGACCTTTGACAATCTTCGGGTTTATAAGATGATGCTCAATTCGGACAAGTGTGTTTTCGGTGTACCGGCAGGCAAGCTTTTAGGTTTTCTGGTGTCCAACTGAGGCATTGAAGCTAATCCGGAAAAGATCAAAGCGATTACGTCTTTGGCTAAACCGGCGTGTATTAATGATGTTCAGCGTCTGGCGGGTCGAATTGCAGCCCTGAGCCGGTTTCCTAGCCGCTTGGGAGAGAAAGCGATCCCTCTATATCAGATGTTGAAGAAAACATACACTTTTGTGTGGAGTGACGTAGCTGATGCGGCGTTTGAGGACTTGAAGAGGCAGTTGACTGAACCGCCGGTCCTTGCTGCTCTGGTTGACAAGGAGCCCTTATTATTGTACGTGGCTGCTAATGCCCGTCTGTCGGTGGCAATTGTGGTTGAGCGCAAGGAAGCTGGGAAGGAATATCCAGTTCAACGGCCGGTTTACTATATCAGTGAGGTGCTCATCGAGTCGAAGCAACGATATCCGCATTGGCAGAAGCTGGTATATGGGGGTTTTTATGGCGAGTCGGAAGCTCAAGAAATACTTTCAAGGCCATCCCATCACAGTGGTTAGTTTTGCTCCTTTGGGCGATATAATTCAGAACAGGGAGGCAACTGGCCGGGTTGCAAAGTGGTCAATTGAGCTTGGTCCACATGGGTTGAACTATATGCCTCGGACAGCCATCAAACCTCAGGTGCTTGTTGACTTCATCAATGATTGTACCGAGTTACAAGCACCAAAGGACAAACCGGATTACACATACTGGATTATTCACTTTGATGGATCCAGTCAATTGGAGGGCTCGGGGGCTGGAGTTGTCCTTACGTCCCCTCGAGGTGATAAAAGTCATTATGTTCTCCAGGGTCTCCGTGGGGCCATGGAAATGAATTTAAGCCGGGTATGATGCTTTGGAGACTCTGATCTGGTGGCCCAGCAAGTTTCTGGCACTTGGGATTCTAAGGATCCACTCATGGCGGCTTACAGACGCGAGGTGGATATTGTGGCGGGTCACTTCAAAGGTTATCAGGTTGAGCATATTGATCGACGCAAAAACGAAGCAGCAGATGCTTTAAGCCGGCTGGGATCTCAGCGTAAACCGGTACCACCCAATACCTTTTTAGATATCTTGCATAACCCGTCTATTAAGTTGCCTACAGAGGAGGATTTAGCTGTTCCTGATCCGTAGGCCCAATTGGTAGCCGCTTTACATGTCATTCCGGATTGGACGGTTCCATATTTGGCGTATATGAACCGGGGCGAACTACCAAACGATGAAGTTCTAGCGAGACAGATAGTCCGGCGATCAAAGTCCATGGTTATTCACAATGGCGAGTTACACCACTGCAGTATTTCAGGCATATTCCAGTGTTGTGTTTCTCCTGAAGAGGGCCAAGAGATTCTGCGTGAGATCCATGAAGGGGATTGTGGTCACCATGCCGGTTCAAAGTCCCTGGTGGCTAAAGCTTTTCAACATGGGTTCTATTGGTTGAAAACTCATGTTGATGCTGAGGATCTGGTAAAAAGTGTGTCGCTTGTCAGAAGTTTTCACACCGAGCTCTTGTTCCGGCTCAAGAGCTACAGATGATTCCCATCACTTGGCTATTTGCTACTTGGGGGCTTGATATGGTGGGACCTTTTAAGCGATCCAAGGATAAGAAGACCCACCTGTTGGTGGCGGTTGACGAGTTCGCTAAATGAGTTGAAGCGGAGCCCGTAAGCAAGTGTGACGCAGCCAAGGCGGTTCAATTTATCAAAAAGATCATCTTCCGCTTTGGCTTTCCACACAGAATCATCACGGATAATGGCACAAACCTTTCTAAAGGTGAGATGGAGGACTTCTGTCAAATAGAGCACATCCAGCTTGATATAGCATCCGTGGCTCACCCCCAGTCTAATGGTCAAGCTGAGAGAGCTAATCAAGAAATCTTGAAGGGTATGAAGCCCCGGCTTATGGTTCCTTTGAAGCGGACGCCGAGTTGTTGGGTGGAAGAATTACCTTCTGTGTTATGGAGCATCAACACCACCCCCAACAGATCAACGGGTTACACACCTTTCTTCATGGTTTACGGGGCAGAGGCGGTCCTCCCCAGTGATATTCGTCATGATTCACCCCGAGTTGCTAATTATATTGAAGCAGACAACGAACAAGCACGCCAGGAAGCATTGGATTTGTTAGATGAAAAAGGGACATGGCTTTGGCTCGTTCGGCGGTTTATCAGCAAGACCTGCGGCGTTATCACAACCGCCGGATTAAAACAAGAACCTTTCAACAAGGCGACTTGGTGCTTCGGCTCATCCAGGATCAGACTGATATGCACAAGCTATCCCCACATTGGGAAGGACCCTTTGTGGTCAGCAAGAATCTGCACAAGGGATCATACTACCTCATTGATGTTCGAGAGCATGCAGACTCACACAAATCTGAGGAGGAGACCAGGTGGCCTTGGAACATAGCTCTCCTTCGGACTTATTACACCTGAGCCATAAGCTTCTCTTATGTACATATTTTGACAATGTATATATTATGATCAATATAATAAACCGGCATCCTTGCTCTAAGCTGGGCCTCTGCCGTTTTCTTCAAATATCTTTTGGTTACATGGGGGCTTCAGCTGACAAAGCGGAGTTCTTCCTGTTAAACCGGCTATCATGCCACAATACGGCTTGGGAGCTTCACACCCAAGGGGCCAAAGAGAGTCTGGATGCTATGCACAGCTCAAACATAGGCACCCATTGAGCACATCTCACAAAATTACTTGGGTCTCTTTGTGCGCTGCAACAAAGAGTTTGAAAGGACCCTTGTAATATGCTATCATGCACGGCTTGGAAGCCTGGTGTATTCACCTAAAACCCCGGGTTAACCTGCCTTCATCAAGTAAGCCACTCCTATCCAGGTAATCCTGGCATGACCCGCCGAACGTTTAACAAGTCAATCTTATATAGACCCTGAACTTGTCAAAGTTAAAACAACGATTGGTTAGTTGGAGGTCCATCTTAAAAGGCTTTGCAAAATGATTTAACTCAGCGGCCTGGCAGCCCATGAAAAGCCTCGAATTTGGGCCTGGCAGCCCTTGAAAAGCCTCGACTACATGGTTTTTATTTTCTTTTGACAAGTTTTTACCCTTTGATAAAGTTTATATGGAACCGATGTCAATTGACCCGGTATGGCTTTTCAGTCATCATAATAACCCGGTGTTTGTTAACCCGGCTTGGTTTTCAGCTACAAGTTGTCACACCATATTTATTATCAAACTGGTGTTTAATAGCCCGGACTGGCTTTGACTACATGTCGCCACCATGATCATCCGGTGTTTATCACAACCCGGTATGGCTTATCATATACACCAGCACTGCATGGTGAGAGTTATCAATACTCAAGATTTGGGTTCTTACCCTTACTATAATCAAATTTGGTAAACCAACTAAGTGATTTAAATATCACAGGTATGATCTATTTCATATTTTGATATTTATTCAGCCTTGGTAATCAACCGGGCTTTGTATTGGCCATTATGACCCGTCCGGCGGTAAACCGCCAGGACAATTCTTTTTATGCAGACATAAGTATCGCATGAAATTATCAAAGTATATAAGCAAGAACAGTAAATATAATGGCGGATCACACAAAGTCATGTATCAGTGCAGCAGATCAAAGTATTTCAATTAGCCTATTACAAGGCGCTTTGAGGCCCAAAATAATGATTGTTCTTCAAACAGAATAGTTTGTGAAAATCAAGCCAGATGCCGGATTAAGACTCGTCACCAGGTTGACGTGAAGTTGATGGATCCTCTGGCATTGGTTCAACCTCCTCCTCTCCACTCAGTGGCTGGAAGTCAATGGTGGTCCAGTCAATCCGGGTTAAAGCCTAGAAGACAGCTTCTTCACTTATAAGATTGGACGGTTCAACGTCAGGGGCATAGGTGTGCTTACGGATTGGCGGGATGAGATTCTGTACTTCTTTCATAGCAGCATCAACCCGTATGTTATCTGCATAATAGAAGGACCGATGAGTGGACAAGTTAGCCTCGCCAGCCAATTGGCTTGCCAGTGGGCGCATCTCCTTTATCAGAGCTTTAAGGGCTTCACTATCAAATTTTGACCCGTCTGCCTGTTCACCAGGCTAACCCTTTGCAATATCAACCGGATCAAGGTTGGCTATCCAAGCTTTAGCACAAGTCAGCGCTGATAACGTGCCCGCCCTAGCAGCAGATCGCTTCACCTCCTCTATCTGAGCAGGAGTCATTGATAGCCTGGCCAAAGTATCCTTGATCAAAATTGGTGCCGGCTTGTTGTACGAAGCCGCACAGATGACTCGTTGTGCACCAGTATACAGTTGTTCAATCAACATATAGACCGCCTTCAACTTCATCCGCATATCTGTGCCTAGATGAGCAATGCGACTACCTGCAACGGTTTAAGAATTTAATGTTAAACCGGCAAATTTGAAGATAATTCAGACAGTTTATTACAAAGTACTTACCAAATACTGCAGAAGTCATAGCATTCACTTGACGCTTCAGCCCAGTTAACTCTTCTGCCACCGGCTTAAGAGCTGCCTCGGCGTCTTCAGCCCGCTTCAATAAAGCAGCCTTTTCAGTTTCCCAGCTGGCACGTTCATTCTTGAAGCCATCCTTCAATTGTTCCATGGCTGTCAAAGCGCCCTTTAGTTCATCTTTGGCTTTAGAGGTCTCTGCTTGCTGGGACTTGATATTTTCTTAAAGATCGGCGATTTGGGAATCTTTGGTGTTTATATCGGCCTGCAAAAGTCAGATGATGAACCTGTTAATATTTCTCTCAAAGTCCCAAGCACATAACAAGTTATACACTTGGCACTTGGGGGCTAATGTGGATTGCTTCTTAAAATGGATATTTTAAAGTCCCAAGGCTCAATACAAGTATTAAGCCTGGCACTTGGGGGCTAATGCCTAATTGATCAGTCAGATCAAAGGTGAAGGCAGTCAATCAGGACACAATGTTTGATAGAAAGTTCCGGTTCATCTTGATAAGGTAAACCGGCCCTTGGGGGCTACTCAGTTGAAGTGGTTTTGATCATAAAAGTCCCGGTTTATCTTCAAGAGATAAACCGGCCCTTGGGGGCTACAATGGAGTTGGTATACAGAACAAGACAATTTAACATGTTTCGAAGATTACCTCATAGCGCTCTTTCATCATGTTCACCAGACCGTCCTCATAATCCTGGCTTGTGTATAGGCGGTTTAAGAATCCGGAATGAAGCTCCTGGGCAGTAAGGTTAACGTAGCTGGACAGATCTGTCTTTCCTTTTCCCTTGCCCATAGCAGCAAACTCTTCCTTGGCAGTATGCTTTGATAAGGAAACCGGATTGCCAGGGGCAGTGTGACCAGTACCGATGATAATAACATCATCATCGCCGCCTTTTGACGGGCTTGGCGGATTGGCAGTATCCCTGGCTGGGCTTGGTGGACCTTCGTCCTTGGCTGGGCTGGGCGGATCAGCATGAGGACTAGCCGGGTTACCTTCCGGCGGATCAGCATAAGTATCTTGATCTTGAGGCATAAGATCATCCACAACAGTGTCAGTATTCCCACCAGCGTCTTCTGGGATCTTCTCCGGTTCAACATCCTCTGCAGAAGCATCTGTTCTTGCTTTCTTGCTGATCTGGCCTTTGGCATTGCAAAATAACAAGCGAATGTTAGTATCATATATCAGGCGCAGGAAGGACAAACTAAAAACTCAGTCTACTTACCCAGGGATGGTTTTGAGAGGAGGCATTTGGGTGGTTGATGAATGCAAGATGAAGAATTGGAAGTCACCTGGTAATTCGAATCAGACAAATTAGGCGGATATCGGAAGCAACCCGCCAAAGGATAAGATTTAGTGGAAAAACAAGAAACCTCTGGACTACGCTTCCGAGTTGGTGTATCCGGTAAACCGGAAGAAGTGACCTGTTGGCCGCTATGCCGGGTTGTGCGACGACCTTCATGTTGCTGTGTCTTCAAAGAAAATTGTGGATCCAAATGAGCAAGAGGGTGAGAGTATTTTACTTTCCGAACTGCACGGCGAAGTTTTTGAACCGGCACATGTTCTGAATCGGAGGAAAGGGAGATTACCTCTATATGATCAGCACGACTGGCTTCCGCATCATCCTGGGAATAGTCATTGTCAATAAGGTCTACGAAAAATGAACCAAGGGAGTCAAGTTCTACCTCTTGTTCCGACTCATCAAAGTCTTCTGGCCGATCAGAGCACTCGGCGGTTTTCTTCTTGGCAGGCCTCTTTGTGACCTTGCTCTTGGCACGAAGAGCCCTCGCCGGTTTATCTTGAGCCTTAGCCGGTTTGTCTTGCGTTTTTCTCTTCCAGAATGGGTCTCTGGCCTGTACAGATAAACAAAATGTTGTCAGGAAAAAGCCAAAGAGTAGACGGATTACAAAAATAGAAGGATAAATT
Organism: Aegilops bicornis; assembly: GCA_021605145.1. Classification (NCBI taxonomy): domain Eukaryota; kingdom Viridiplantae; phylum Streptophyta; class Magnoliopsida; order Poales; family Poaceae; genus Aegilops; species Aegilops bicornis. The sequence continues at coordinate 805,529,204 of CM038671.1, forward strand.
CTTACGCCTGGCGGTTTGTTGCGGGCATAAAAGGGGACCAATCCGGTTTTGCTGCATTCAGCGTTGGGTTCATCCAGGATCTTCTTGACAGACTCAGTGACTTCATCATCAGTTATCTCTATTTCATGGTACCGTTGAGGATCCTTGATGTCCCCGGTATACTCATGCATCAACCTGGTGCGGCGTCTTAAAGGCAGGATACCCCATGAAACCCAGCAATGAACGAGGTCAATGCCGGTGAAGCCATTTGCTAGGAAAGCCTGGAGCTTGGCAAGTTGAGGTGCATAATTCTGTCGTTCTTTAGCAGTGAGCCGTTGAGGCAGTGAATGGCCATGGCTCAGCCGGTGAGCACAGTAACCCGGCAGAGGGTTGTCATCAGCAGGGGCGGTGTTTTGACAATAGAACCATGTTTGATTCCAGTCTTTAGGGTGGCTGTGATATTTGGCATGAGGGAAATCGACTTCCTTCCTCTTCTGAATCGACACACCGCCAAGTTAAGTATTGGGGCCGTCAGAGAATTCAGTTCGGCAGTTTAAGTGAAAGAAATCTCGGAAGAGCTCAACAGTTGGTTCTTCTTGAAGGTAAACTTCGCAGAACACTTGAAAATTGCATATGTTGGTCACAAAGTTTGGTCCAATGTCTTGAGGATGGAGTTGGAAGCTAGCAAGTACATCCCAGAAAATTTTTTATCCGGGAGGCCTAAACCCCCGGTCTAGATGCTGCATAAGGGCCTGTTCTGATCTCCTCCCACTCCATACTTCTAAAAACTTCTGCCCGAAGCCAGCCCGAACGGATTAGCTTCACGAAGCTAAAATTCAGGAAGCCGCGATGGGCTGTAGTTCATTTTTGAAGCGACGTAATCCCAGCTTCCCGTTTTCGTGAATCTGAAGCTGCTCGTTATTCTGACCAAATTGCCACCGCCAAGAAAAATGTTTCGCTCAACTCCCCTCGCCGATTCCAAGAGTCAACCTGGTCGCACACAACTCCCTTCCCCTCGCTTCTCCTCTGTAGCCCTACCGCCGCCGTTGTCGCCGCCACGCCCGGCAGCCCCCGTCGCCGGCCAAATCGTTGACTCAGACTACAGATCCGGCCTCCCCAGTCTATTTCCGCGGATCCCATCGTCTTCGCCGTCCGTCGCGCTGGTGCAAGGAGCTGCGACCCCATGGCTCGGAGGAGCTGTCCCCAACGCCATTGATGCCCAAGAGACGCGCTCCCAAGCCGGAGTGGCACCAGACGACCAGCGCCTCCAAGCATAAACTGCAAGGTGAGCTCGTCCCCTTCTCTTCTTCCCTATGGATTGCTGTCCTTGCGCATGTCCTCTGCTCGTACATACATGCGATTTAGTTTCAGAGTTGTATTTGTTGTGTGCAAATTCCTACACTGGAACCTATTGTTTGTTGTGCAAATCTGGAATATATGTGTGCAATTCTAGAATCATAAGCTTTAATGCATATTGCTATGTGGGTACTGCCATTAGTGCTAACCTGTTGCAGCATTAGGAAAAAGTGAAATACAGTTTTGGGTGTGCAGAAAATGTCTTGCTACTCTGGATTATATGTGTGCATAAGTTAATGCATATTGCTATGTGGGTAATGCCATGAGTGCTAATGTGTTATAATTTTCAGAAAAGTGAAATACAATTTTGGCTATTCAGAAAATGTACTGCTATTTGCAATTTATTATCATAAGTCTAGTGGTGTATGTGTGCAAATGTACTGCTAGTTCAGATATTACATGACCTTGGCTGTGCAGAAAAGTATAATTTTGTGTTTATCAAAGTGACATGCATTTTTAGAGAAGTTTCAAGTATATGCAGGGCTGCTGAATGGAGCGTTGAAAACACTCAGATTATCTGCGAGTTGTTTCTTGAGCAAGTGAACGCCGGAAATAGGCTGAGCAATTACTTGACACCAAATGCATTTGATGAGGTAGGAAGGCAATTTAAGATGAGAACTGGGCTAGACTACACATATACACAACTGAAAAACAAATGGGACAAGCTTAAAGGTGATTTCAGTTTGTTCAAGAAACTCAAGTTCCGGAGACCGGAGCGGATGGGACTATGTGAACAACACCGTGTCACAAGATGATGAGTGGTGGAAAAAGGCCAAAATTGTGAGTTCTTTCGCTAATGTATTGCATATCTTAATTCATCCATATCACTTTGATTACTAATAATGTGTTTCCTATGTTGTATTACAGGACATTAAAGGTTGTGGCAAGTTCAAGAAGAAAGGTCTTGCTAATGAGCAAAACTTGCGGATTATATTTGGAGATATCACAACTGATGGTACAGACCATTGGAATCCCTCTTCCGGCATACCTCCCCCCTCTAGTGCAGCGGTGAAAGCTGCCATCAATGTTGATGACATCGAAGATCTTGATTTGGATGATACCGAAGAACAAACATCTCAGGCAACACCTACTTCATCTAAAGTGAGGCTTGGGATCGTCATTCCGGAGAAGAACAAGAAACCAAAGACCGCACAAGTGATGTGTGAGCAAGTTACACAACTATGTCCGCCTCCATGACAAAGAGGATATCCACTTTCTTCGGTGTGAGAGGGATCCGGATTATGTCCCAACTATTCCAGAGAGATACAAGAAGTATGTTATTCCTCCAAATGCATCGGATTCTTCAACACCATGGAAAGTGGTCCTAACATGGATTTGTTTAGACATGAACTAGCTACCGCCATTGCTCTTAGTTGGTGAAGTAATCATGTTCATGTCTTTAGATGTGACACCATTTTGATTTGCAAATATATGCAAATGAAACTTTTGTTGTATGACATATAACAAAGTTGGTTATCCGTCTTTATTATAACTTGTCTTAACTAGGAATATTTGTGGCAAGTTCAAAAATACATGCCGCTATGTGTAGTTCAAAAATATATGGCGGCTGCAGCCCAGCTCTCTGTACACTTCTACCGCTCTGTACACCTCTCTGTCTTGGAGAAATCACACAAATTATCTCGTGTGGAAAAAAGGCCAGCCATTCACCCGGAAGTAGGCCCAGCTTGCTTCTCTCTTTTTATTAGCTTTGTGTGCAGTTTGGCCCGAAATGGGCTGCTTCCGGCCGGCCCAAGGTGGCAAGAAGGTGGGCTTCAACGCCCACTGGGCTGCCAACTCACCCAGGCGCTAGGAGAAGCTGCCTCGCCTCTAGAACGGTTTGCGTAGCTCCACCTGAAGCGAGAAATCGGCGCAGAAGCTGGATACGAGAAGTTTTGCTGAAGCTAGCATGTTTCAGAACAGGCCCTAAATACAACCACTTCTCCATCTTGAGGTACAGGAGGGCACTCAGGGCCAGGGACTCGCCAATGAAGGACATCGTTCTTTGCCAAAGCGCCAGCGAGAACATATCCATTGAGTGGCGTTTCTGTGACCCGGGAAGGAACCCAGTTGCAAGAGGCGAATTGTTTGGCCATTTCAAAAGATAAACTGTAAAAGAGGTGCAAAAGCCGGTTTACGGTTCAAGATTGATGTGCATAAACCGTTGTAAAACCGGGGGTTTTAATTAAAGCATATATTCAAGTTAAACCGGATACTGCTACTCAAGTCAAGATGACGGTTTAAGTAAGGGCTAATGGTACCAGGCGGATTATGATTTTCTACAAAGTTAAACCACCTATATTGGAAGCAGCGGAGCTGAAATTCGTTAACTGCTGAGGAAACAGGTTTCACAAGATGATGTTATAATTTTGGATCTACCATGGCCTAGTAAAGGAAATTTTCCAAACCCTAAAAATGGAAACAGCAGAGTAAAGAGGATCCAGATGGATTTGTTCATGGTTCTAAAGATACTACGATGAGGCAAAACAAGATTGTAGCTTTGGCCGCAGGATGAAAAAGCTAGATTGGTCTGGATTCAACAAGGCAGTAAAGAAAATAAGGGTCAAGTAATAAAGCTTGGACGAGCACCGATGAACACAGCCAAGTACTGAAACCCTAGTGCAGATCTAGGCTTGAGAGAAAAGGGCTTACAGAATTCCCAGGAGCGGCGGAGGAGAGCCGTGAATCTCTGGTGCGTTTCAGGTTGATGCAGCGGCCGGGGATGAGTCAGAGCTTCAAGGGCGACGGCGGCGGCGGAGCTGTCGGGCTTAAGAGATGAGAGGAAGAAGAAGAAGCGCGGAAGGGGAAAAGTAAAAGACCCCGGAGCCTATTTATAAGGCGAATGGATAAAGAAGGCGAGCGCGAGAATCGAGGAGCCAAAGCGGTAAAATGGGGCGCACCTGTTGCCTTGATCTTTGGAAGATAATTAATGAAGGGAGTCTTTACAATCTTTTTATACAGATATGATGTCATGACGATTCACTGCAGCTTTCAGAAGATGACGTCATGGCGGTTTATCAAAGTTTACAGGGAGACGGCATCATGGCGGTTTACGATAATCGAAAGAAGGTGTTCACAGAATTTTTGTAAGTATTGAAGATTGACATGAATAGGTTCAAATCAATCTGGGGCCTAATGTTGGGGATATAACTACTGAGTGTAAACCGCCCAGGAGGGGCCGGTTCACGCTCAACCATACTGAAGGCCATGAAGATGAAGAAGACGACGCTTTACTGATAAAGCTTAGAGGCCCAGAGCTCAAAGGCGGATTAGGGCCCATAGTGGTAAACCGCCATAGTTGTATAACTTGTATTGTAAGTTAGGAAGGGAGAGACCGAGCCGGACACTTGTATGAGCCGGCCTCGGGACTCTGTAAACCGGCCGGGCGTCAACCTGTGTATATATAGGGACGACCTAGCGGCGGTTCAGGGACGAGAGATAACAACTCGAGAGCCAGGCATAGCGTGTTTGCTCCCTGGCAATCGAAACCCCAATAATCCCATCACAACTAGACGTAGGCTTTTACCTTCATCATAAGGGACCAATCTAGTATAAAACTCTCGTGTCCTTTGTCCGGTTTAACCTCTCTAAGCTAACCCGTCGCGATGGCTCCACGACTAAGTCCTTTCACGAGGATATCTGACGTGTTAATTACACGACATAGACCATGAGCTTGCACCTGGCAGTTACGTCTTGGCGCTGGGCTCCAGCCAGCCACCGAGGCACATCGGATGGCTAGATGCGGTTAATCTGGAATCCGAACCTCATGTGCTATTCCGTGGTAGCCTGCACTGGTATCCAACGGATGTTGAGAGCGAAAATAAAATGATCTCTGTGTTCAACACCACATCTGAGTCGGTCCGGGAGATGTGTGCTCCCGTTATTCTTGATTATGCTAACCTGTTTGAGAAGGACGGCATGCTCGGCATGGCCATCATTGATTATATGAAAACCGTTGATATATGGTTGTTGCAATACTTTGAGAGGGAGGTTTGGACCTTCAATTATCGGATTGAATTGCCGGTTCAACAGATTAGGATGCAGTCCGACAGAAGTGACTGTCGGTTGCCGTGGAAATTCGTGGTCGTGCCGGGGGATGATGAGTTGCTTGGGTTGATCAAATTTGACGAGTGGCTATTTGAGGACCCACAAGTATAGGGGATCTGTCGTAGTCCTTTTTATAAGTAAGAGTGTCGAACCCAACGAGGATCAGAAGGAAATGATAAGCGGTTTTCAGCAAGGTATTCTCTGCAAGTACTGAAATAAGTGGTAACAGATAGTTTTGTGATAAGATAAATTGTAACGAGCAACAAGTAACAAAAGTAAATAAACTGGAGCAAGGTGGCCCAATCCTTTTTGTAGCAAAGGACAAGCCTGGACAAACTCTTATAATAGGAAAAGTGCTCCCGAGGACACATGAGAATATCGTCAAGCTAGTTTTCATCACATTCATATGATTCACGTTCGATACTTTGATAATTTGATATGTGGGTGGACCGGTACTTGGGTACTGCCCTTACTTGGACAAGCATCCCACTTATAATTAACCTCTATTGCAAGCATCCGCAACTACAACAAAAGTATTAAGGTAAACCTAACCATAGCATGAAACATATGGATCCAAATCAGCCCCTTACGAAGCAACACATAAACTAGGGTTTAAGCTTACATCACTCTAGCAACCCATCATCTACTTATTACTTCCCAATGCCTTCCTCTAGGCACAAATAATGGTGAAGTGTTATGTAGTCGACGTTCACATAACACCACTAGAGGCTAGACAACATACATCTCATCAAAATATCGAACAAATACCAAATTCACATGACTACTAATAGCAAGACTTCTCCCTTGTCCTCAGGAACAAACGTAATTACTCACAAAGCATATTCATGTTCATAATCAGAGGGGTAATAAAGTGCATAAAGGATCTGAACATATGATCTTCCACCAAATAAACCAACTAGCATCAACTACAAGGAGTAATTAACACTACTAGCAAACTACTAGCACCAATCCCGGACTTGGAGACAAGAATTGGATACAAGAGATGAACTAGGGTTTGGAGATGAGATGGTGCTGGTGAAGATGTTGATGGAGATGGCCCTCTCCCGATGAGAGGAGCGTTGGTGATGATGATGGTGATGATTTCCCCCTCCCGGAGGGAATTGTCCCCGGCAGAACAGCTCCGCCTGAGCCCTAGATTGGTTCTGCCAAGGTTCCGCCTCGTGGCGGCGGAGTCTCGTCCCGAAAGGTTGCCTTCTATTTTTTTCTCATCGAAAGACTTCATATAGGAGAAGATGGGCGTCGGAGAGCCACCAGGGGGCCCACGAGGTAGGGGGCGCGCCCCCCACCCTCGTGAGCAGGGTGTGGGCCCCTGTCCTTCATCTTTGGCGACGTTTTTTCATTATTTATTTTAAGGTATTCCATGGAGTTTCAGGACTTTTGGAGTTGCGTAGAATAGGCCTCCAATTTTTGCTCCTTTTCCAGCCCAGAATTCCAGCTGCCGGCGTTCTCCCTCTTCATGTAAACCTTGTAAAATAAGAGAGAATAGCCATAAGTATTATGACATAACATGAAATAACAGCCCATAATGCAATAAATATTATCATAAAAGCATGATGCAAAATGGATGTATCAACTCCCCCAAGCTTAGACCTCGCTTGTCCTCAAGCGAAAAGCCGATAACAATAAATATGCCCTCATGTTTAGAGGTAGAGGCATCGATAAAAATAAAATACGGACATGAAGGCATCATGATTATTTCATAACAGCAACATATAAAGATTTTGTCATATGATTACTCATGTTCAAGTGATGATCTTTTCACAAAGCCAAAGCATGAATCAAAAACCTTATTGAGTACCAACAAGTTATACCCTTAGTCATTGAAGCAATTGCAATTTATCATGACATCAGAAAGAGTCTATGTCAGAGCTTAAAAGCAAGTCCACATACTCAACTATCACTTGGTCCTTCATAATTGCTAGCACTCACGCGATACTTGTGGTTACGGAGTTTTAGTCGGACACAGAGAAAGATAGGGGCTTATATCATTCTCTTTCCAACATGCTGAGCTTGCCAAAGGATAAAATGAAAAAGGAAAGGTGAAGATCACCGTGACTCTTGCAATAGGTAGAGAATAATAAAAGATACGCCCTTCGCAGAGGGAAGCAGAGGTTATCATGCGCGTTTAGGGTTGATGCACAAAATCTTAATGCAAAAGAACATCACTTTATATTGCCCCTTGTATGTGAACCTTTATTATGCAGTCCGTCGCTTTTATTGCGTCCACAACAAGTTTGTACAAAGCTTATTTCTCTGCACTAATAAGTCATGCATATTTAGAGACAATTTTTATTGCTTGCACCGATGAAAACTTACTTGAAGGATCTTACTCAATCCATAGGTAGATATGGTGGACTCTCATGGCGAAACTGGTTTAAGGGTATTTGGAAGCACAAGTAGTATTTCTACTTGGTAATGAAAATTTGGCTAGCATGAGGGGGAAAGGCAAGATCAACACGTTAGAGGATCCATGACAACATACTTTATCTCAGATATAAGAAAACATAACTCATTATGTTCTCTTCCTTGTCCAACCTCAACTCTTTAGCATGTCATATTTTAATGAGTGCTCCCAATCATAAAAGATGTCAATGATAATATATCTATATGTGAAACCTCTCTTTCCTTATTACTTCCTATTAATTGCAGTGATGACCAAAACTATAATTGCTAACTCCCAACAACTTTTTAATCATCTTACTCTTTCTATGTGAAGTCATTACTTTCACTAAGATCAATATGAACTCTTTGATTCTTTTTATTCTTTTCTTCTAATCACTCAAGATCATGGCAAAATAATCAAGCACTTGACTCAACACTAATCTTTATTATATAGCTCATGGACTCGATTACAAAGAAGGATTGTAAAGCAAAACTCAAAACTAGGTCATGCCATGACTTTATTCTACTAAATCAAGATACTACTAATAGGATCGAAGTAAGAAAAACGGTAAAGATAGGAGTTTTGATGGTGATACGATACCAGGGCACCTCCCCCAAGCTTGGCAGTTGCCAAGGGGAGGGCCCATACTCATATGATTATGTCCTCGGGGGTAATGGAGGTGGTGATGATGACGGTGGATTATCGCACATCGAGCGTAAAAGTTCCTCCAACTTGCGGATAATGCCCTTGATCCCAGCAATATGATCCTTCAACAAAAAACAGAGTAACGAAAAGATGGCACTCCCACCTCCCACCCCGGCGCTGATCTCACCACCGGCGATCTTCCTCCCTCTCCACTGATCTCTTGATCTTTTCCGATCATCTTCTTCGGCGTCTTCTCTGGATCAAGCCAATACCCATCTCCTATGGGTTCTTCTGGTGGATCTACCCTTGGCTTGGATTTCTCCAAGGATAGGGTTTTTTTCGGATGAGGTTTTCAGATCTACTGGTCGCACAATTCATCCGATGGGAAGAGGGAGGGCTTTCATCCTGATCGTGTCCTTCAGTAGGCATGCTTTCCGATTATCTGAGGATTCTGTGGCGGCGGTGCTGGAAGCTGCGCTTGGTGTCTCGGCAATTGATGTTCGGGTTAGTCATGTCAAAGACAAAGTTTTTTCTTTCCAAGTCTCATGCAAGAAAGTTGGCTTTATTATTATGGATCTTCGCTCTTTTGCTTGTGATCTGTTCAAGTGCTATTTTCATCTTTGGGGTAATGGAGGACCTAATTGGGTCAGAGAACTCAAGATCTGGCGTAAGGAATGTGATGCTGAATGGATTTTGATTAGCCCTACCAAGCGTAGGTCTTCGCTAGGTCTTTTGGCTATGCATAAGCCCCCGGTTAAGTCTTCTTTGAAATCTAGAATTTCTGGAAGTAAGAGGCTGTCTTTTGCCACTTTTGAAAAGTATTCTGCTTGCAAGGGTTATAGATATCCAGCTTCTCAGGCTTGCATTGATTCTATAGTTGAAGCGGGATACTATCTTTCTGCCCATGAGCGTGTTGTCTTTCGGCAATCACCTGCCCGTGACTTGCTTTGGACGGTGGCAAGGCCACCCATTGTGTGTGGTACGGTTAACATGTCGCCGGAGTTGCTTCGGTGGGCCGTTGCACCTCCGCCCGGTCCGTTTTCGGTGGATCCGCAAATCGTGGTTTCCGGCAATCTCTTGGCGCAATTTGAGGAAGCGGGAACTTCTCTGATTCAAACTGGATGTTTGGCTTTGAGCCCATCTCAGCTGGTTAACCCGCCGTGTGTGGTCTCGGTGGCCCAAGGTTGTCATGCCTCGGGTGGACATGTTTCTGATCCGTCACCTGCTGGGTCTCTCGATATTGGGCTGGATTCATCTACGCGCCTTAGCCCGATGGGCGATTCTCTGGAAATTCCATCTACACAAGAGGCAAATCGGCAGTTTGAAGCTATGGTCGATGACATGGTGGACCGGGTTTTAACTTGTACTGTTTGTGGTCAGCTGGGCCACATGGCAGTCTCTTGTGGAAGCCGAGCGGCCTGCTCGGCTTGCTCCCGGGTGGGTCACTCTAGGCATGCTTGTAATGATTTTGCTCGCTCTCATGGATTGGTTTGGAGGCAGAGCTCTCTGCAACAAAACATGAGTATTTCGGAACATCAGTTGATCAGGGGAAGGGCGCCGGAGTTATTGGGATATCTAGTCCTGTCACATCGTCATCGCCCGCATTGCTCCAATCTCCTCCCCTCCCTACCAAAGAAACCCCCTGCTCTTCCAAAGAAACCCTCTGTTCGTCGCCGCTGCAGCCGGCCATGGCGAACTTCGAGCTTGACCCGCATCGCCTCGTGCCACCGGGACATCATATCATCGATGGTGGTGATCGGCGTTTACCCCGCACCTTCTTCAGGCCGGTGACTCACCCCCCTCGACGCCATGAATATTACATGGTCGCTGAAGTTATGCCTGCTCCGGAGGGACCCCTCGGGCCTGACAGAGAGGAAGTGGTTCTGTTTCTTCAGAATAGAGGTATACTTGTCCGCTCTGCTCAGCCATGGTTTCATGGAGTTGGTCTGTTTCAAGTCCAGGATCCGTTTGTTAGATACACTTTGATTCAGCATCCGCCGTTTGCTTTGGGAAATGATCGATTTGTTAGATTCATGAAGCATGATGAGGGGGAAAACTTTAAAGGGAATCATGGTTTTCGTAAGGGCTGGCTAATGTTTGTTGGGATTCCCCTTGATTATCGCACGACAGAATATATTTCTCAAGCAGTAGGTACTTTTGGAAAATTTCATTCTTGGGATAGTGAAGATCCGTAGCTGGTCCGTACTGTTGTGGAAGCCAGCTTTCCTGATACGCCTCTAGTGCCAAGGGATGTGGCTTTCGGGGATTATGCTGAATGGGGGGGGTGCTCAAGTTTCTTGGACTGCTGCATGTTATGTTCTTGGGGCAGAATTTGCAGATGAGATGCCCAACGATGAGGATCCGATGCCTTTGGATGGTAATCCCCATCCAATGCCTCGACACCTCATTCCTGACAACATACCATTTGTTCTCCTGCCTTACCCAATGCTTGGATGGAACGACGCACCACTTGCACCCCCTCCCCCCCTGACCCAGTGGATGCCGGTTGGGGTAATGCTCATTGGGGAGATGAAGAGGACAATAATCAGCCACCTCAGCTGCCGTGCCAGAACAAGATCAAGTCTCCATTGTCATTGACCAACCTGAGGAATCTGAGTCTGTTGAGCAGCTTCTGCAGGATGTTGAGCCGCAGCATCCACCACTGTTAGATCTGATTGGCCAAGTTTAGGATCAACCTGCAATTGTGGTGGAAAACCCTTTGGCTATTGTTCCCTATCAACCACCAGTAATTCAGCACCATCAGATCTTCATTGGGATGGCTCGGATTGTGGCTGGGCCCCCTCTTCCACCTGAACTGCTTTGGAAGCATTCTTTTGAGAATTTGATGTTTGATTTTTCAGTGAAAGAGGTGCCCAGGTCCATCTTCTTCAAGCCTTTGGGGACAGTCACTTATTCCAAGCATAAGTGGTCGATTGCGTTTGGTGATTCTCAGCGGATGTCTACGTTGGTCCCTTGTTTGCCAAGTACTCTGCCTAGCAAGTCAGCTGTCACTAGGCGCCCAGTTGCACGCTCCTTGTTTGCTGATTTGTCTGGCACTAGGTTCTCTGACTCAAGTGAAGGGCATTCTACTGCTGTTGGGTCTGAAGGGCCGATTTCTGACGATTTGATGGCTATGGATTCTGGGACTGTGGGGCTTTCTGGCCAGGAGGAGGTTTCCTCTCCTGTGGTTTTCGCTTCTGAGTCTAAGACGCGACAGAATAGCCAGCGTGGTAGACGGAAGATATCTGCTCCCTTGGTTGACACTTCAGTTAGAAGGTGTACGAGAAGCGCGACAAAGTTGGATGGTTTCAAACCGGTGGTTTTTGAGCAGCTTTCACTTCAGCCTGCTAAACGACGCCCTAGGTCCAAGCTCATAGAAGAGAAGGCCCAACCCAATCTGGAAGCTGCTGATGGCATGGACAACACTGAAGATGTGGGCAACGACAAATCTGAAGATGTCCCTCCGCCGACACCGCTCGTGGTGCTGCAGGCAATTGGAGCTGAGCTGGAGATGGACTCTAAGCTGCTGTCTCGGGAAAAGCTTATGGCTAATCCTAAGGACGACTCCTCCTCCGGCAGTGTTTAAATGTTAAAGTTTAATGTTTTATCTAGGTGTAGCGAGCCTGTCAAATTTGCTGTCTGTTATGTTCTCTCTGAACTTTTGCACTCTGGTTGTGACTTGGCACTTTTGGTGTTCTATGGTCTGGGTTGTGTGGTACTAGGTGTCACAATCTTTTTGCTATGTTCTTATATATTATCCTATGAATCGAATGTCAATGCGTAGCTAGAAGGTTCTTTGTTGGAATGTCCGTGGATTGAATGCTGAAACAAGGCAGCGTGCGATTAGGCAGAAAGTAACTGAAAGTCAATGTGCAGTTGTGTGCCTGCAGGAGACTAAGCTCTCGAAGTGCCCTCGTAATTTAATTAAGAGCATTTGTCCTGTGGGTTTTGATCAGTTTATTGAATCTCCCTCAAGGGGAGTGTCGGTGTCAAAACCAGCGGATCTCGGGTAGGGGGTCCCGAACTGTGCGTCTAGGCGGATGGTAACAGGAGACAAGGGACATGATGTTTTTACCAAGGTTCGGGCCCTCTCGATGGATGTAAAACCCTACTCCTGCTTGATTAATATTGATGATATGGGTAGTACAAGAGTGGATCTACCACGAGATCAGAGAGGCTAAACCCTAGAAGCTAGCCTATGGTATGATTGTTGTTCGTCCCTACGGACTAAAACCCTCCAGTTTATATAGACACCGGATAGGGTTAGGGTTACACAGTCGGTTACAATGGTAGGAGATCTACATATCCGTATCGCCAAGCTTGCCTTCCACGCCAAGGAAAGTCCCATCCGGACACGGGACGAAGTCTTCAATATTGTATCTTCATAGTCCAGGAGTCCGGCAAACGGTGATTGTTCGGCTATCCGGACACCCCCTAATCCAGGACTCCCTCAGTAGCCCCTGAACCAGGCTTCAATGACGATGAGTCCGACGCGCATATTCTCTTCGGCATTGCAAGGCGGGTTCCTCCTCCGAATACTTCATAGAAGATTTTGAACACAAGGATTGTGTGCGGCTCTGCAAAACAAGTTCCACATACCACTGTAGAGAGAATAACCTTTGCACAAATCTGCTGACGTATTCCGTGGCGTGACATCACATCACGGCCAGGCCTTTATACGAATCGTTTTTACTGTTCCACCTCGGTAGCGTTTAGTGAGGCGGTTTCCTTGGCACGTCTTATCAGAGCGGAGATCGTGCCCCCTTATTCCGGGATTCCCATCAATACGAACGTGGGTAACCCAACCGCGCCATTGATTACGGCGCTTGGGAGATAAGCGAGTTTTACCAGGTTGGCGGGGGACGCATAGCTTCGTCTGTCCATATAAGGGATAAGGATCCACCTTTTAACCTCGCCTTCTTCCTCCTTTGCTCATCCATTTCACAAGACTTTTCGAGCTCCAGCGCCCAAGTCCGCACATCCCACCTCAACCTTCTCCAACCATGTCCGGAGCGGAAGGCAAGTGGATGGCCTCCTCCGTCATGGAGGGGCACATCAAAAAGCTGCGGAAGGCCGGATACTTGTCCGGCGACATCGCGCGTCGGCTCGCAGCGCCAAGCTACCGAGGTAAGCTATTTTACCCTTTACGGGACTCTTGTTTTTCATAGTTTGACTCTATGTGGGATCTAAACTCCCTTACCTTTGACAGGACTGGCGTAACACGTCCGGGTAGGTTAACTGTCCGGCTCCCTTGCCAGAAGACCCAGCGGACGCCCGCTTGACGGGGCTGCTGGCTCCGGCACCTCACGTGGTGCCGGAGAAGAAGGCCAAGAAGAAGGCCACGGGGACTCGAAGGAGCGCCCGACGCCAGGTGTTGTCGGACTCATCGTCCGACGACTCCGAGGCGGAATCCTCCCCTGAGGACGGGGAGGAGGAAAAAGAAGCCTCTCCCCCAGCGGGGGGAGAGAAGAAAAGGAAGGCCGCCCCGACTGGGGAGGCCGGAGGGTCCAAGAAAGGAAGGACCCTTCGTCCGGAATTCTCCACCAACACCGACAACGACGAGGAGGAGTGACCACCAAGGGCCAAGCCCCTGGCGAGATCGTAAGTGTCCGGACTCCGGAATAGCTCATGACTTTTTATTTGTCGCATAGTGTCTTCTAACGCCGAATATAACCATGTAGCCCGCCCAAGGACGAGCTCGCCGCTTCGTCGAGCGGCTCCCTGGATTCATCGGATGTGAATAGCACTTCACTTCCGACCGCCTCCTCTCCTCGTGACGCAGATGACACGCAGATGACATGCAAGGTGACCTCCCGGACTCCGGGCGCAAATGGGGCGAGACCCTAGAGGGCTCTAAGTACGGCCCTGTGCCGGACTCTGTACCGGAACCTTCAGTGGTTCCGAAGTCCGGCAAACGGCCCCTTCATAAGAAGGGCAAGAGTGCGACGCCGGTGACCTCCATCCATCCGGAGGCACCGGATAGCTTGCTGGAGGCGCTTAACGGCGCCTCCATCAACGAGGAGCACCGCACTGTTATGAGTGTGGTGATCCAGAAAGTTCAGTCCGCCAAGAGCGGGCTGACTGAAGCCTGTACCAGCCTTCTAACAGGCTTTGAGGTAAGTTTAGAATATGTAAAAATATTACCGCATAGACAGTAGACCCTGATGCTTAGTTCGGTGTTCGGAAAGAAAAGCCGGACTGAGGATCTAAAAAGATATACGCAGGAGTCTAACATAAGTATGTCAATATGGGAATGCAGGCTGCTTCTTGACCTCTGCCAAGACCTTATGCGGAGGTCAATGCATTGAAGCAGAGCCTCGAGCGGTCCGAGAACGAGCTCGGCCTTGCCAAGAAGCAGCTCGAGGACAAGGAAGGTAAGTAATACCTTATTAAAGTAATACCTTATAGAAAGGATTTGGTTGCAAAAATGACAGGATTTACGTGGGTATTGTAGGGCCACGAACGAGGTGGCGACCCTGAAGGAAGCGGTGTCCACGGCCGAAAGCAAAGCGGCCGCGGAGCGCACCGAGCGAGAGAAGCAGGAGGCGTGGGTGGCGGAGGTGCGGCAAGATCTCCAGACTCTCGTGAAAAAACACGAGAGTTTGGAGCGTGACTCGAAGACTCGAGAGTCCGAGCTCGCCTCGGCTCTTGAGAGTGCCAAATCCGCTAAGGCCGAAGCCCAAAAGGCCCTCCAGGAAATTTAATCAATAAAGAAGATAGCGGTGGGTAAGGCATTCTTTATGCAAAGCAAGCATGTGAAAGTGAATTATCGATTACTTACCCGAATCCGGAGCTCTCCAGGAGCATTCGCAGATCTGCCCCGTAGTGTGTCTGATGCTGCCGCGTTCTACCGCGCCGAGGAGGGGAGCTCAACGGAAAAGGTGTTCTAGTCTCAGTATGCTGAGGCCGGACATCCGGTGCCCTTGAGCGACCAGCTGAAGCAGTTGGTCGAGCTCCACAAGGTCGCCGAACAGGCCATGAAGGGCCTCATAGTTCGGCTGTGGCCTACGGAAGCCATGCCTGGTAGCTACTTCGGGCTAGTGCGGCGGCTGGTGGACGCCTGTCCATGGATTGAAGTCATCAAGCGCTCCGTCTGCATCGAAGGTGCCCGTAGGGCCCTTGCCCTTGCTAAGGTGCACCGGGGCAAGATGGACCCTGAGAAGCTTGTGACGGACGGACCACCACCGAAGAAGGAGCATCGTAAGCCTGAAATGTATTATGAGGGCGTCCTGAAGGGTGCCGGCCTTATAGCGGATGAATGCTCCAAAGATATTATTTTTGAGTAGACTCGCATTTGTTATCCTGTACGCTGAAAACTTGTTCATATGCGCTAAGCAACGCTTGTGAATTTAAAATATTACCTTCTGTGCGGCCGTTTATCAAATTTGAGAGATGGCAAGTCATTGGCTTCAGCCCCCATGCCACTAGTGCTGGGGTGTTCGGGATAAACTTGAGCGCTCTTGTTCCCATTATTGGGTCCTTCGAGGAAGGCGCTCAACGCAACGAACAAGGAAACCGGACTATAGTGCTAGAACACTCTCACTTAGCCATAGAATTCTATAATTTTAAATTTCGGCGAAGCCCCTAGTATTCGGAAGACCAAGTTCGGGGCGCTATCCACGCCTTGGCCGAACAATGCCGACTCCTCGCTCTAAGCGGCATAAGTCTTTAGGGACCCGAAAAAACCTCTCGAACAGCGACCGGCTCTCGCCCTATCATGACGCTCAGTTTTAGCTTTCTCCACTGAGGTGCTCAACCCAGCTCAACCGGGGCACAATCGCAGTGGTTCTCCCAGCGCTACCTTAGCCGATATAACGGAACGTAAGGTACCAAGACATGGGAGCCGGGCAAACCCAACAATGACCCAAGACATGATTCGGAGCCGATGCATATAATGCTATAAGTTCGGGGTGCCGCACTTGTGAAAGTGTTCGGACTTATCACACCATATTTTTTGGGTACTTAAGCCCCTGGTGTATTGGCCGTACCAAAGTGTACGGGTGCAACATGTCACGAATGAACATATATATAGATAAAGAAAGGAGTGCAATAATAGGCAAAAGCTATGTATTGTTTATTCAAAAAGGTACTGCAATGAAAGCAGAACGATACAAATAGTGCGATAAGCAAGGGATGGGACTATTTAACATGTCCCCCTCCAGGGGTAAGCTGCGGGATGGTATGTAAAACAGGTATAATGCTCATAGTAGAGACCACCTGGACACTCGACGTAGCTTTTTGTTTCCCTGGCTGTTGCATCGTGAGTTCAGCAATTCTAGAGCCGGACAGGGGCTTCGGAAAACGGAGTCCCGAAAGTAAGAGAAAAGAAGAAAGAAAAGAATGACACCATCGGAGCCCACAGTGCGATTGAGCCGCGTGCAGGCGTGCCGTGGTCGTGCCCTCCCCTTATGCCCATGGTATCTCCAGAGCGTAGTTATGTATGCGTAATGGCTTCGCAATTTCGCTGACTGGGGTTGGGGCGGATTGCTCTGGCGATGCTTTCGGATCGTGCCAGGCGGTCTTGTTGTAGGTTACTCCGGGCGCGCTTGACAGTGTCCGGACGTTTAGTAGCCGGACTCGAGAATTGCTGTGAGAGGCTGCTTTGCACCTCCGCCGCGAGGGCCGCCGTATGCTCCTCCGTTCAGAGAGAGCGTTCGGTGTTTCCATTGACCGTGATTACTCCTCGAGGGCCTGGCATCTTGAGCTTGAGGTATGCGTAGTGCGGCACCGCATTGAACTTTGCAAATGCGGTTCGTCCAAGCAGTGCATGATAGCCGCTGCGGAACGGGACTATGTCGAAGATTAACGATTCGCATAGAAAGTTATCCGGGGATCCGAAGACCACTTCGAGTGTAACTGAGCCTGTACAATTGGCCTCTACACCTGGTATGACGCCTTTAAAGGTTGTCTTTGTGGGTTTAATCCTTGAGGGGTCTATGCCCATTTTGCGACCTTGTATCCCGATAGAGCAGGTTCAGGGCTGCTACCGCCGTCCATCAGGACTCTAGTGAGGTGAAATCCGTCGATGATTGGGTCAAGAACCAATGCGGCGAATCCGCCGTGGCGGATGCTAGTGGGGTGGTCCCTTCGATCAAAGGTGATCGGGCAAGAGGACCATGGGTTGAACTTTGGGGCGACTGGCTCCATCGCATATACGTCCCTTAGTGCACGCTTCCGCTCCCTTTTGGGTATGTGGGTTGAGTATATCATGTTCACCGTGTCCGCACTTGTGGGGGGAAGCCCTTCTGTCCTCTATTGTTTGGCGGTCGGGGCTCCTCCTCGTCATCGCTATGCAGCCCCTTGTCATTGAGTTCGGCATTTAACTTGCCTGCCTGTTTGAAGACCCAACAATCCCTATTGGTGTGGTTGGCTGGTTTTTCGGGGGTGCCATGTATTTGGCACGAGCGATCGAGTATTCGGTCCAGATTGGACGGGCCCTGAGTGTTTCTTTTGAACGGCTTTTTCCGCTGACCGGGTTTAGAGCCTCTGAATCCGGCATTGACTGCCGTATCTTCAGCATTATCTGCGTTAATGCAGCGCTTGTGCTTGTTGCGACGCGACCTGCCATTGCTGTCCTTGGTATCCGAACTACCAGGGTTTTTGGTCAAGTTGTTACTACGAGCTAGCCAGCTGTCCTCTCCCGCGCAAAAGCGGGTCATGAGTGTTGTGAGGGCTGCCATGGATTTCGGCTTTTCCTGTCCTAGGTGCCGGCAAGCCACTCGTCGCGGATGTTATGTTTGAAGGCTGCAAGGGCCTCTGCATCCGGACAGTCAACGATTTGATTTTTCTTGGTTAGGAACCGTGTCCAGAATTGTTCCGGCCGATTCTTCCGCTGCTGAATTATGTGGCTGAGGTCATCGGCGTTCGGTGGTCGCACATATGTGCCTGGAAGTTATCAAGGAATGCGTCTTCCAGTCCTCCCAACAACCAATTGATTCTGGCGGCAAGCTGTGAAGCCAATGCCGAGCTGGTCCTTTAAGCTTGAGTGGGAGGTATTTGATGGCGTGTAGATCATCACCGCGTGCCATGTGGATATGGAGGAGGTAGTCCTCGATCCAAACCGCAGGATCTGTTGTGCCATCCTATGATTCGATGTTTACGGGTTTGAAACCCTCGGGGATTTGATGATCCATCACTTCGTCTGTGAAGCATAGTGGGTGTGCGGCGCCTCTGTATTGAGCTATATCACGACGCAGCTCAAATGAGCTTTGTCTACTATGTTCGGCCCGGCCGGAATTGCTGTATCCGGCGTGACGGTTATCATCACGTGCTGTGGGGCACACACGCGATCCGTAGATCGATCTTGTTTCCCTTGCCTTGTCCTCCAATATGTCTCGCAGGTCTGGCGCGTTTCCCCGTGCCTTGGTACTTTTCGAGCGACGCCGGGGTGCGGCTTGAATGGAGGGCCTAGAGGCCTCTCTGTCGCGGCCACGGGGTGGCCGGTCGGCCGCATCATGCGCTGGTGATGTAGGTTTGGGTGCTTCCTCCTCTAATTGGGGTAGCAGCCTGCGTTTTGGGTATCTCTTGGAGGGGCGTTCGAGTTCGTACTCTTCGGCTGCAAGGACTTCAGTCCATCTGTCAGCTAGCAAGTCTTGGTCAGCTCTAAGCTGCTGCTGCTTTTCTTGAGGCTGCTTGCCGTGGCCATAAGCCTGCGTTTGAAACGCTCCTGTTCGGCGGGATCCTCAGGCACGACAAATTCATCATCGTCGAGGCTTGCCTCATCTTCGGAGGGAGGCATATACTTATCGTCCTCCACCTCCCTGTCTGCCGCTCTATCATGAGGGCTGGCTTCTCCCTCCTCTTGTGTTGAATCCTGCTGGAGGAGGCTGTCTTGACCTTGTCCGGGTGTTATTATCTCCGTGCGGAATCACCGTTTTTGCTGTGGCGGGATTTAGAGCGGCGCCGCTGACGCCGACGCTTGGGCTGTTTCTTGGAGGGGTCGTCCTCCGTTGTTCCATCGCCGTTCCCATCTTTTGGGATGTCCACCATGTATATGTCGTATGACGAGGTGGCCTTCCAGTGCCACAGAGGCGCTGGTTCTTGGTCGTCTCCAAAGATCGTCCATATAAATCGATGTCTTTGAAGTCGAAGTCGAGCATGTCGGTTAAATCATCGACAGTGGCTACAAAGTGGGTGGTGGGTGGGCGTTGAATTTCGTCGTCGTCCGCATCCCAACCTTCCTGACCGTAGTTCGGCCAGGGCTCTCCTGATAAAGAGAGATACTTTAGTGAATTCAGGATGTCGCCAAAGGGCGAGTGCTGAAAGATGTCCGCGGCAGTGAACTCCATAACCGGCGCCCAATTGGATTCGATTGGCAGGGGCGCGGAGGGTTCGTAGTCCAGAGAGGAGTCCGGCACCTTGGAGTCACGGTCTTCGCAAAGGATATGGATGGAGTTCGGCTCAATCGCCGTAGAGATCGTAGCCCCCGAGGCGGTGTCCAGCCACCCGTCCTCGATCGGCAGAGTCGGCTCCGAGCTAAGGGTCGGAGTGACGCTTAGTGCGACCTCCGTGGCACTCGCTCGGGCGGCAGAGCTAGATCGTGCCCATCGAGACAGTGCGGCGCGCTTAGCTGTGGCTCGAATCCGTCGAAGATCAAGTCTCCGTGGATGTCGGCCGTGTAGTTCAAACTCCCAATTCTGACCAGATGGCCAGGGGCGTAGCTTTCGATCTGCTCCAGATGGCCAAGTGAATTGGTCCGCAATGCAAAGCCGCCGAATACGAAGATCTGTCCGGGAAGAAAAGTCTCACCATGGACCGCGTCGTTGTTGATGATCGGAGGAGCCATCAGGCCTACGGATGACGACACAGAGGAACTCTCAATGAAAGCACCAATGTCGTTGTCAAAACCGGCGGATCTCGGGTAGGGGGTCCCGAACTGTGCGTCTAGGCGGATGGTAACAGGAGACAAGGGACACGATGTTTTTACCCAGGTTCGGGCCCTCTCGATAGAGGTAAAACCCTACTCCTGCTTGATTAATATTGATGATATGGGTAGTACAAGAGTGGATCTACCACGAGATCGTAGAGGCTAAACCCTAGAAGCTAGCCTATGGTATGATTGTTGTTTGTCCTACGGACTAAAACCCTCCGGTTTATATAGACACCGGATAGGGTTAGGGTTACACAGAGTCGGTTACAACGGTAGGAGATCTACATATCCGTATCGCCAAGCTTGGCTTCCACACCAAGGAAAGTCCCATCCGGACACGGGACGGAGTCTTCTATCTTGTATCTTCATAGTCCAGGAGTCCGGCCAACGGTGATAGTTCGGCTATCCGGACACCCCCTAATCCAGGACTCCCTCAGGGAGCTTCTGGTGGTATTTTAACTGTGTGGCATTCAGATGTCTTCTCAGTGACTTTAACTTAAGCTAAACCTTACGGGATTGTGATTAGTTTTAAGTCTGTGCATAATGATGACAAATGGAACCTGGTCAATGTTTATGGACCCTGTCAATGTGTCTTGAGGGATGATTTTGTTAGTTGGCTTTATAATTTAAAAGTGGAACGTGAGCAGAATTGGCTTTTGTTGGGAGATTTTAACTTCATACGATCTCTTGATAATAGAAATCTTCCAGGTGGTGATATCAATGATACTTTTATTTTCAATGAGATCATTGGTCATTTGGGTCTGCTTGAACTACCTTTAAAGGGAAGAAGGTTCACATGGTCTAATATCCAGGGTTTCCCTCTCCTTGAGCAGCTGGACTGGTTTTTTACCTCTGCCAGCTGGATCGATCAATACCCAAACACTCAGGTCACTCCTCTTGCCAAAACTGCGTCAGATCATGTTCCATGTGTGGTTTCAATATGCACCAACATCCCAAAAGCTCACATCTTCAGATTTGAAAATTATTGGGTCCATCAACCTTGTTTTATGGAGTGTGTTCAACAGGTTTGGCAACAACATTCTCACAAAACACACATATCAGCAATTATTATAGACAAACTGAAATCTTTGAGGTTTGCTCTTAAGAAATGGCAGAAGGGTTTGTCACATATAAAATTTCTGATTGAGAAGTGTAACTGGGTGATTTTTTGGTTAGATGATTTGGAAGACTCCAGGCCTTTATTCTTAACTGAATCCAATTTCAGGAAATTGGTGAAGATGCACCATGAACATCTTCTCCATCTACAATTTTTATACTGGAAGAAGAGATGCACTATTAGATATATCAAAGTGGGTGAGGAAAACTCAAAATTCTTCCAAGCAATGGCAACTGAGAGATATAGAAAGAATTCCATTGCCACTCTTCAGTTGTCAGATGGAACAGTTTCTACAGACCATGACATAATTGCAAAGGAATTTCTGGAGATTTTTAAGGGCAGAATGGGAACAGTGAAACCAATTTTTTTGGGTAATGACATCCTTTCTATTATCCCTAGGGTGCAGGGACTGGATGTTCTCACTAGGCCTTTTGAGGTCAAGGAAATTGAGCAGGTTATCAAGGAATTGCCCATTGACAAGGCTCCTGGACCAGATGGATTTAATGGCCTTTTCATGAAGAAGTGTTGGCCAATAATTTCTGGTGACTTTATTGCTCTAGTCAATTAGTTTCACGCTGGAACTACTAAGCTTGAAAATCTCAGTGAGGCCTACATAACTCTGATCCCTAAGAAGTTGTCACCTGAAACTGTTGGCGATTTTAGGCCAATTTCTTTGACAAGTGTGGGGTTGAAATTCCTTACTAAACTTGCTGCTAACAGGTTTCAGGATGAAATAACCAAATGTGTTCATAAGAATCAATATGGCTTTATCAAATCAAGAACCATTCAGGATTGTATAGCATGGACATTTGAGTACATTCATCAGTGCAATCAGTCAAAAAAGCCAATCATGTTACTTAAGCTTGATTTTGATAAAGCATTTGATTCCATTCAGCATGAGGCAATTATAAAGATCTTGGTGGCAAAGGGTTTTGATAATAAATGGATATCCTGGATACAGCAATTGTTGTCCTCAGCAACCTCCTCAATCTTGCTCAATGGGGTACCAGGAAATCATTTTAAGTGTAAGTGTGGGGTAAAGCAAGGTGATCCTATCTCACCTTTGCTATTTGTGATTGCTGCTGATCTGTTGCAGACTATGATTAATGATCATCTTAGTAAAGGACTTCTTTCTTTACCCTAGTAACTCATGATCCTGATTACCCATTGGTTCAAGATATCGATGACACCTGTTGTTTGTGTCTGCTGATTACATTCAGTTGGAGGTGCTTAAGTCCGTTTCTAAACTCTTTCTCCCTGGCAACTGGTTTGCAGATTAACTATCACAAATCTTCAATGTACCCAATCAATGTGGATGCCACTTCTGCCAATGCTCTTGCTGCACAGATTGGGTGCCAACTGGTGGTTATGCCATTCACATATTTGGGGTTGCCAGTGGGTACAACTAGGCCCAAAATTGTGGATCTCCTTCCACTAGTTGACTGAATGGAAAGAAGATTAACTGCTAGGTCATGGTTTCTGCCCCAAGGTAGTAGGTTGCAGTTGGTAAACTCTGTTATCTCTTCATTGCCAATCTTCTTCCTTTGTAGTTTATCAATACCACAAGGGATTTTAAAACAACTGGAAAGAATACAGAGGCAATGCCTATGGATAAAGTATGGTAAGGAGAAGGGGAATTCTCTGGCTGCTTGGCCTTTGGTCTGTAGACCCAAACTTAAGGGAGGGCTTGGCATACTAAACCAGGGTCTGCAGAATGAAGCTCTGTTAATGAAATTCCTCAATAGGTTTTATACCAAATTAGATGTGCCATGGGTTCATGTGATCCGGGACAGTTACTATTATCAGACAGACATCAGTAAACTAATGGATAAATTCATGGCTGTTTCTTCAGTAACTGTTGGAAAAGGGGACTCTTTGCTCTTCTGGTCGGATTCTTGGGAAGTTGATAACTCTTGCATCCCACTTCAAGACAGATTCCTGTGCTTTTTTCCTTCTCGCTACAAAAATTTCCTCTGTTTTGGAAGTGTTGCAGGCTGGTGAGTTTTAGAGCATGTTCTCTTTACCATTATCAGAATTGGCCTATAGGGAGTTTAATCATCTGTCTGGAATTATGACTGAGATTTCCTTGGATGCTCCCTCTAACGATTGCTGGCAATGGAAACATGGGAAGAAAGCTAGGTTCACAGCAAAGAAATACTATGACTTTGTTCATGAGCCAATTCCTACCAACCCTCTTCTCTGTTGGGTTTGGAAATCCTGTTGTACTATGACAATTAAAATGTTTGCCTGGCTTGTCACTATGGACAGAGTAAACACCAAGGATATGATTCAACGCAGGAAGTGGAAGATTAATGATGGGCCTGAATGTGTACTTTGTCCCACTAGAGCACTTGAAGACAGAAATCACCTATTCTTTCAATGCAACTTTAGCATGAGAGTGTGGAACTATCTACAAATCACATGGCTCAATAGTCAGGATATGGTTCAGATTGCACATCATGCTAGGAAGGATTTCAATAAGTTTTCTTCTTCTCGAGGTGGTTTTCCTAACTTGCTGGAATATTTGGAAAGTCAGGAATGACAAAGTCTTCAGGTATATCAGACCTACCTTCAGGCAGTGGAGAAATGGTTTTGTCCAGGACATCTCTCTCTTGGCTCACAGAATCAAGTCAAGACACAGGGATGCTTTGATCAAATGGATTGTTTTCCTGCCTCCTTGAGGGGCCCTCCATTTGTAATTTCTCTAGTTAGAGTTTACTTTCTCTGTCTAGACTAGGTTGTACCATTTTTATTCTTTTCCTTCCTTCCCTGTTCCTTTTCTTAAGGAACTTTTTGCTGTACATACTGCTTTAAGTTTTAATCAATTGCTGTGGGGTGCAAACCCTGCAGTCTTCAAGGTAAAAAAAAATATTCTCCTGAGTAAGATACTTGTTCTATATGCGGGCCAACTCAATCATCTTGAAAGCTTCAATCTCTGTTGGAGTGAAAAGGTGAGGTAAAGGTTGAGGGATGTATTCTTCGTTCACCACCGGAGCTTGAACCTCCATGGCCTTCTTGATCGTTTCATCCTTGTTGATTTCTTCTGGTTCCTCTCTTTTCAACTCTATCTTCAATAGCCAAGCATCCTTGTCTTCATTGCTGGAAGAGGGAGAAGTCATGGTGCTCTAAATCTGCAATGGAAATAGCTCGAAACGAAAACAGAGGATATTTGCGTGATACGAGAGTCAAAACCTTCGGGAGTATTTATAATGAATTTTTACCGACCAAAATACGTATCGTGCAAAGAAACGGAGTCCGGAGGGCACACGAGGTGCTCACGAGGTAGGGGGGCGCGCCCTCCACCCTCGTGGAGGCCTCGTGTCCTCCTCGGACTGCTACTTATTTTTCTATTTTTCTAAATATTCCAAAACGGAGAAATATTGCCTTAAAAATTGTTTTGGAGTCGGTTTACTTACCGTACCACATACCTATTCCTTTTCGGAGTCTGAAACGGGCTGGAAAGTGTCCCTCATGTATTCCTCCGGGGTTACGGTTTCAATAATATTAGTTTCAACATTTATCGGATTACCTGAGATATAGTGTTTGATCCTTTGACCGTTTACCACCTTCGGATTTGTGCCTGCGAAGTTGTTGATTTTTATGGCACCGGAACGATAGACCTCCTCGATAACGTAGGGACCTTCCCACTTGGAGAGAAGTTTTCCTGCAAAAAAGTTGTATAGCAATACATAATCACCTACATTAAACTCACGCTTTTGTATCATTTTGTCATGTCATCTTTTGACCTTTTCTTTAAACAACTTGGCATTTTCATAAGCTTGGGTTCTCCATTCATCAAGTGAGCTAATATCAAATAACCTCTTCTCACCGGCAAGTTTGAAATCATAGTTGAGCTCTTTAATAGCCCAGTATGCCTTATGTTCTAGTTCGAGAGGTAAGTGACAAGCTTTTCCATAGACCATTTTGTATGGAGACATACCCATAGGATTTTTATATGCAGTTCTATAGGCCCATAATGCATCATCAAGTATCTTGGACCAATTCTTTCTAGACCTATTAACAGTCTTTTGCAAAATTAATTTGAGCTCTCTATTGCTCAATTCTACTTGACCACCGGATCATGGGTGATAAGGAGATGCAATCCTATGATTAATGTCATATTTAGCAAGCATCTTACGGAAAGCACCATGAATAAAGTGTGAACCACCATCAGTCATTAAATATCTAGGGACTCCAAACCTCGGAAAAATAACTTCCTTAAGCATTTTAATAGAAGTGTTATGATCAGCACTACTAGTTGGAATAGCTTCTACCCACTTAGTAACGTAATCAACAACAACTAAAATATGTGTGTATCCATTAGAGGCATTTCTTGACGTCTACTAATATTAGCAATTCTTTGACATTCGTCGCAAGACAAAACAAACTTACGGGCATCCTTGAACAGAGTAGGCCAATAAAAACCAGATTGCAATACCTTATGTGCAGTTCTATCTCCACCATGGTGTCCTCCATAAGCTTCGGAGTGACACTTGCGTAGGATCTGTTCCTATTCATGCTCAGGTACACAACGTCTAATGACACCATCTACTCCTTCTTTATAAAGATGTGGGTCATCCCAAAAGTAATGTCTCAAGTCATAGAAAAACTTTTTCTTTTGTTGGTATGTGAAGTTAGGTGGTATAAATTTAGCGACAATGTAATTAGCATAATCAGCATACCAAGGAGTGCTACGAGAAGTGCTTATGACATTTAATTGCTCATCAGGAAAGCTATCATCAATAGGTAGTGGGTCATCAAGAACATTGTCTAGCCTAGATAAGTTATCTGCAACGGGGTTCTCAGCTCCTTTTCTATCAACAATATGCAAATCAAATTCTTGCAGCAAGAGACCCCATCTAATGAGTCTAGGTTTTGCATCCTTCTTTTCCATAAGATATTTAATAGCAGCATGATCAGTGTGAATAGTTACTTTAAAATCAACAATATAGGATCTGAATTTATCACATGCAAATACGATTGCTAAAAGTTCCTTTTCGGTAGTAGCACAGTTTCTTTGAGCATTGTCTAGAGTCTTACTAGCATAATGGATAACATTCAATTTCTTATCAACTCGTTGCCCTAGAACAACACCTACAGCATAATCACTAGCATCACACATAATTTCAAAGGGTAAATTCCAATCAGGTGGCTGAACAACAGGTGCAGAGACTAATGCTTTCTTAAGTATTTCAAATGCTTTTACACAATCATCATCAAAGATAAATGGTACATCTTTTTGTAATAAATTAGTCAGAGGCCGAGAAATTTTTGAGAAGTCCTTAATGAACCTCCTATAAAATCCGGCGTGACCAAGGAAACTTCTTATACCTTTGATGTCCTTGGGACATGGCATCTTTTCAATAGCATCAACCTTGGCTTTATCAACTTCAATACCTCTTTTAGAAACTTTGTGCCCCAAGACAATACCTTCATTAACCATAAAGTGGCACTTTTCCCAATTCAAGACAAGATTAGTTTTGTTCACATCTCTGCAAAACTCGAGCAAGATTGCTCAAGCAATGATCAAAAGAGGAACCATAGATGGAAAAGTCGTCCATGAAGACCTCACAAATCTTTTCGCAAAAGTCAGAGAATATAGCCATCATGCATCTTTGAAAGGTAGCAGGTGCATTACATAAACCGAAAGGCATACGTCTATAAGCAAAAGTACCAAAAGGGCATGTAAAAGTAGTCTTTGATTGATCTTTAGCCGATTACGTATTTGAGAGAAACCGGAATAACCATCTAGAAAGCAATAATGTGTATGTTTGCATAATCTTTCTAGCATTTGATAAATAAAAGGTAAGGGGTAATGATATTTCTTAGTAGCCTTATTTAACTTACGGAAATCAATTACCATCCTATAACCTGTGATAATTCTTTGCGGAATCAATTCATCTTTATCATTAGGGACAACAGTAATACCTCCCTTCTTGGGGACACAATGGACAAGACTTACCCACTGACTATCAGCAACGAGATAAATTATACCTGCCTCCAGAAGCTTAAGTATTTCTTTTCTTACCACTTCTTTCATTTTAGGATTCAAACGTCGTTGAGGATCACAAACTGGTTTGGCATCAGCTTCCAAATTTATTTTATGTTGACATAGAGTGGACTAATGCCCTTAAGATCATCAAGTGTATATCCAATAGCGGCACGGTGCTTCTTCAGAGTTTTCAATAATCTTTCTTCTTCATGCTCTGAAAGGTTAGCGCTAACAATGACAGGATATATTTTCTTTTCATCAAGATAAGCATATTTAAGATTATCAGGCAACGGTTTAAGCTCAAACACGGGATCACCCTTGGGTGGAGGAGGATCCCCTAGGATTTCAACAGGCAAATTGTGTTGCAGAATAGGTTCCTGTTTAAAGAATACTTCATCTATTTCCCTTCTTTCATTCATGAACATATCATTTTCATGGTCTAGCAAATAATGTTCTAAAGGATCACTAGGAGGTACAACAATGGAAGCAAGACCAATAATTTCATCCTTACTAGGCAATTCTTCCTCACGATGTTGTTTACTAAATTTAGAGAAATTAAACTCATGAACCATGTCATCCAAGCCAATAGTAACAACATTCTTTTCGCAGTCTATCTTAGCATTCACAGTATTCAAGAAGGGTCTACCAAATATAATGGGACAAAAGCTGTCTTGTGGAGAACCAAGAACAAGAAAATCAGTGGGGTATTTGGTTTTCCCACACAAGACTTCAACATCTCTAACAATTCCCACTGGAGAAATAGTATCTCTATTGGCAAGTTTAATTGTAACATCAATAGCTTCTAACTCAGCAGGTGCAATATCATGGGCAATTTCTTTGTATAAGGCAATGGGTATAACACTAGAACTAGCACCCATATCACATAAGCCATGATAACAATGATCTCCTATTTTAACAAAAATAACAGGCACGCCTACCAAAGGTCTATGTTTATCTTTATCACAAGGTTTAGCAATTCTAGCAGTTTCACCCTGGAATTGAATAACATGCCCATCGATATTATCAGACAAGAGATCTTTAACAATAGCAATATTAGGTTCTACTTTGACTTGCTCAGGAGGTGTATAAGTTCTAATATTGCTTTTACGAACAACAGTTGAAGCTTTAGCACGATCCTTCATTCTAACAGGGAAAGGTGGTTTCTCAACATAAGAAGTGGGAACAATAGGATCATTATAAGTGACAACCTTTTCTTCAACTTTAATAGGTGCAGCTACTTTTACTTCTATGGGAGGATGATATTTAAACCACTTCTCCTCGGGGAGATCAACATAAGTAGCAAAAGATTCACAGAAAGAAGCTACTATCTCAGAGTCAAGTCCATATTTAGTGCTAAACTTACGGAAAATATCGGTATCCATAAAAGATTTAACACAATCAGACTTAGGTGTCATACCTGACTCCTTACCTTCGTCGAGGTCCCAATCTTCAGAGTTGCGTTTAATTCTATCCAATAAATTCCATCTGAATTCAATAGGCTTCATCATAAAAGAGCCAGCACAAGAAGTATCGAGCATGGAGCGATTGTTATCAGAAAGCCGAGCATAAAAACTTTGCATAATTACTTCTCTTGCGAGCTCATGATTGGGGCATGAATATAACATTGATTTAAGCCTCCCCAAGCTTGAGCGATGCTTTCTCCTTCATGAGGCCAAAAATTATATATATAATTGCGATCACGATGAACAAGATGCATAGGGTAATACTTTTTGTGAAATTCCAATTTCAATCTTTTATAGTTCCATGATCTCGTATCATCACATAGCCTATACCATGTCAATGCGTCTCCCTTTAAAGATAAAGGGAAAGCCTTCTTCTTAACAACATCATCGGGTATACCTGCAAGCTTAAATAGTCCACAAACATCATCCACATAGCGTAGATGTTCATCAGGATGCTTTGTTCCATCTCCTGTAAAAGTGTTAGCTAGCAGTTTTTCCATCAAACCTGAAGGAATCTCAGAAGGAGTTCCATTTTCAATAGGTTCAGTAGGTTGAGTAGGTTGAGGAGCAACTCTTTGCTCTGCTGGACGGGGTGAAGATACCCTGAACAAGCCCCTCAGACAATTATTTTCCATAGTAACAAGTGACAGAAAATTTCAGCACACTAAATAAATTTTTCCTTACCAAATTCCACCTACCAAAGACGCTTCACTCCCCGGCAACGGCGCCAGAAAAGAGTCTTGATGACCAACAAGTATAGGGGATCTGTCATAGTCCTTTCGATAAGTAAGAGTGTCGAACCCAACGAGGAGCAGAAGGAAATGATAAGCGGTTTTCAGCAAGGTATTCTCTGCAAGTACTGAAATAAGTGGTAACAGATAGTTTTGTGATAAGATAAATTGTAACGAGCAACAAGTAACAAAAGTAAATAAAGTGCAGCAAGGTGGCCCAATCCTTTTGTAGCAAAGGACAAGCCTGGAAAAACTCTTATAATAGGAAAATTGCTCCCGAGGACACATGGGAATATCGTCAAGCTAGTTTTCATCACGTTCATATGATTCGCGTTTGATACTTTGATAATTTGATATGTGGGTGGACCGGTGCTTGGGTACTGACCTTACTTGGACAAGCATCCCACTTATGATTAACCTCTATTCCAAGCATCCGCAACTACAACAAAAGTATTAAGGTAAACCTAACCATAGCATGAAACATATGGATCCAAATCAGCCCCTTACGAAGCAATGCATAAACTAGGGTTTAAGCTTCTGTCACTCTAGCAACCCATCATCTACTTATTACTTCCCAATGCCTTCCTCTAGGCCCAAATAATGGTGAAGTGTTATGTAGTCGATGTTCACATAACACCACTAGAGGCTAGACAACATACATCTCATCAAAATATCGAACGAATACCAAATTCATATGACTACTAATAGCACGACTACTACCTTGTCCTCAGGAACAAACGTAATTACTCACAAAGCATATTCATGTTCATAATTAGAGGGGTAATAAAGTGCATAAAGGATCTGAACATATGATCTTCCACCAAATAAACCAACTAGCATCAACTACAAGGAGTAATTAACCCTGCTAGCAAACTACTAGCACCAATCCCGGACTTGGAGACAAGAATTGGATACAAGAGATGAACTAGGGTTTGGAGATGAGATGGTGCTGGTGAAGATGCTGATCGAGATGGCCCCCTCCCGATGAGAGGAGCGTTGGTGATGACGATGGTGATGATCTCCCCCTCCCGGAGGGAATTGTCCCCGGCAGAACAGCTCCGCCTGAGCCCTAGATTGGTTTCGCCAAGGTTCCGCCTCGTGGCGGCGGAGTCTCATCCCGAAAGATTGCCTTCTATTTTTTTCTCATCGAAAGACTTCATATAGGAGAAGATGGGCATCGGAGAGCCACCATGGGGCCCACGAGGTAGGGGGTCGTGCCCAGGGGGGCGCGCCCCCACCCTCGTGAGCAGGGTGTGGGCCCCCTGGCCTTCATCTTTGGCGATGATTTTTCTTTATTTATTTTAAGGTATTCCGTGGAGTTTCAGGACTTTTGGAGTTGCGTAGAATAGGCCTCCAATATTTGCTCCTTTTCCAGCCCAGAATTCCAGCTGCCGGCATTCTCCCTCTTCATGTAAACCTTGTAAAATAAGAGAGAATAGCCATAAGTATTGTGACATAACGTGAAATAACAGCCCATAATGCAATAAATATTATCATAAAAGCATGATGCAAAATGGACGTATCACTATTTCATGTTGGCAAGGATGGCAAGTTGGTCACCAATTTTCATTGCAAAAATGTCGATCCTACTCACTTTCAGCTCAAACAAACTCTTGTTCCACATACCTTCTTTCCAACACCGTAGAGTTATGTTGTGAGTGTTCCACCTATCATCTGAAGGCTCGTGCTTGGTGGAATGGTTGTAATTTTTTATTTTATTTGTGCCAACTAATCTGGGAATATAATGAGAAAATTTGCCAAATAATAATAATAATAATAATTCGGAAGGCTGTTCAGTGGGCTGGTGCTTCTTAGCATCATGGATGTTTTGTATCCTCACAAGAACATGAAAGCGCGCGTTGCATCATCGGTTCATCTGCGGAATAGTGTAATTTTGAAAGAAAAATTGTTAAGGAAATGATGATAGAAATATAAAATAAAAGAACTAACAAGCATCTTAGAATTTGGACAGTTTGAATGATGACACCTTTCACGTAATTGTGGGGCATATTTGTTTACGAAAGAGTACTAGGCACCGGTCAACCGGCCCAAACTTTCTGCTGGTCACTCCGCAGCCATACGGTTTACTCCGCACACAATGTTAGATCACATCTCTCCTTCACCCCTGCAACGTTCCCCGACCGACTTTCTTCCCCCATATCCTCATGGCAGTTGCAGGTTCAGATGCCCAGCGCGGTTGACCCCGTCTCTACGGTCGGCGAATGTCCTCTCCAGCCACCGTCCACGTCTCCCCTACCGAACATCACCGACGCGAACCGTGGCTCGCCGTCGCTGTTGCCGCAATGTTGCTTGTTGAATCATCTTTACTGTGGGTCGCTTCAAACTTCTTCACCGGCGCAACCCAGAGTCTCACCGCTGGTAGGTCAGCCTCCTCATCATTGCAGCTCGTCGCCGTCGCGTCTCATCGCCAAAAACGAAGTCGATGCAATTTTGCATCGAATAAACCAAATGTCAGTTCCAGCAAATTGGGACATGGTTCCACCACGACGCAACCTCTCATATGCATCCGAAACAAATGCCAGTCCCTGCAAAATTGAGACATGGTTCCAACAAAAAAGAACAATGATGCAGCAAAAAAAAAACTTTGGTGTTCGGTTGAAGCAAAATGAAAAATCGCTTCCAGCAAAAACAAACGCAGGTTCTAGGAAAAACGACCTGCAACTTCTGAGAGCTCTACAGCCGGTGAAGTAAAAAAAGTTCTCAGTTCCAGCAAAAAATAAATCAGTTCCAGCAAAGAACAAAAATTCAGCAAGAAAAAGACACATTAGAAAAACGGCCACCCCATCTTGCAGCTCCCGCAGTCTCCGGTTGCAGCTCTGGCGTACAAGGTTGTAGCTTCCCTACGTCAAACGATGTTGGAAATTATGTTCACTCTGCATTGCAATCACAAAGTCTCATAATTTACACGACCCGAAAATGGAAGTCATTTATTACAATTGCCATGACTGCAAATAAATTAATCACTTTGACAATTCATCAAACCAGAAATGAGTAGATATATTCAGATTATTAAAGCTCACATCGGAAGAGGGTTGAGGACTGTGTGGACTGATACATTGGTTCTCACTGCGAGAAACTTGCTTCTAGCCACAACCCTTGCGCTTGGGGTGCAACAGAATTTCCATCGGACCTTAAGAATAAGGAACATCCATAACACTCTTTTTTTCTTTTCATATCTCAAGAACAACTTCTATAGTAGTGTTAATCCTACTATCGGTGTCAGCCACTCTTCTTTTAGGTATTTGCTCGTCATTCAGTAGCTTCTCGAATGGTATTCATACAAGCCTTATGGATTTCTTCAAGTTCACAGATCTTTTTCTTAATCTCTTCCTGATGCGGCCCCTCCCTCTTTGGATATTTCAGAAGAGATCTTTACAAATTATACATGTAGGGATTTGGACGTACTCTTTTGCGCTTTTCTATTTCGCTTGGCCTTCAAACTTGACTTTCATGTGGACAGTTCTTCCCAGCTCTTGGGGACCATGTCCACCCAATCTAAAAGAGATATGAGACCCTGCTCGGGCGTAGCACTTGGGGAAGGTAACTTCCTGCTGGAAGTCATGGTAGTGACGTCCTTTGGTTTAGCTGGAATCAAAGCCTTTTATATCATGTAGATGCATTTAGTTTAGAGAGGAGGCCTGAGGAAGACGTAACGTATTATAAATCAAAAGGAATTGGAAGAAAATCAGGCTTTTCCCGAATCAACATAGCGGAAGACGACTCGCGATATGAGTGGGTGCACTCATATCAGGGCTTACCTGCGGGCTGAGGTCGAAGTATGTTTTTCAAGGTAGCGTTCGAGTAACAGAAGAGTTGTTGGTGCATTGTACAAGAGCGGGTGGACGTTGTCGTGGTACTAAGTCTGATAGTAAGTATAGGGGATACGTATAGAGAAGCAAGGCCCTAGCTACGGCAAGATTGTACGCGAGTGTTTACGAGTTCAGGCCCTCTCGGAGGAGGTAAAAGCCCTACGTCTCGGTGACCGGAGGCGGTCGACTGGACTATATGTGTGTGTGTTACAGGGGGTGCGAACCCTTGTGCCAGAGGAGGGGGCTGTCTTATATAGAGTTCGCCAGGACCCCAGCCATCTCCCGTTACAGAGGGTTGAATGTACATAAAGGTTGAGGTGTTACTGGTAACGCCAGCCTTAAGTGCCTTTAATGACCTTAAAGACTACGGAGTGAATGCTCGCCCGTTGCTGTTCTGAGTGACTTCTGGTCTTCAGTAGGTCGAGTGGTTTCTTGTATGGTCGAGTGGTTGACTGGTCGTGTGACTTCGGGAAGGAGGGGTACCCGAGTGGTTCATTGGTCGAGTGGATTGCACTCGACACCTTTATTGGGTACTCCTTGTTGTCTCTTGAGCTTCTTTGCCTCTAGGGTAGTGACCTTGGGTAGAGCGTATAGGTCAGGCCTATGACCCTACCCTAGGTCTTTATCCTCATCATTAGCCCCCGAATGGATTAAGGTCCAAGTGGAAAGAAAATTGAAGTTGATCTCGCTTCGACCCCTGCGCCTCACAAGTGTTTACGCAGGACGGAAGGCTCATGTTGGAACTTCAGCTTCGCTTCAGTCGCCTTGATCGATTCAGAGAGCTGCCGAGTGAATTTATAACGTCACCCGTTGATTGTTGTTTTTGGGCGCGGAGTCTTTGGCGTGATTGGTTACGGTGTATCCCGGATCTCACGGGATTCGAAATTTCGGGGAAGCGCGCGGGACGGAGCGTGCCGTGGTAAGCGGGATGGATAGACAGGTGTTCCTCGATCTCCGCGCCTCCTTTTTCGCCATGTACCCAGCGCAACTGTTGCGGGATTTGACAGGATCGCCTGGGCCCACGCGTCAGCCACTCGGAGGTGGGCCTTTTAAGGCGACGGAGCCGAGGCGCCTGCACTGTGCGCGTCTGTTTTCTTCCCTTCTCCTCTGCCTCTCTACCGCATCCGGCTCCTCCATTCTCGACGCCGCCGCCCCGCCACCATGGTGAAGGACAAGGCAGCGGCGCTAGAACATGCGAAGAAGGCGACAGGGGCGGCGAAAGGCAAGAAGCAGAATCGTGGGTCGTCGTCGCACTCGGTGCTGCCGCCAGGTTGGATCTACGGCGATTGGATCTGATCTTCACTCCGGCAGGATGATTTGGACAAGCTGGTGGAGTCCGGGCTGATCGCCAAGGGTGTTGCACGGTTGCCGAAGGGGAAGACGGATCCGCAACCGTGACCGGGTGAGTGTGTCCTGCTCGCCACCCATGTCGACTGGGGTTTCTCGCTCCCTCCGCACCCCTTTTTCCGAGGTTTCCTGAACTTCTTCGGAGCCCAACTCCATCACTTTTCTCCCAACACCATCACATATCTTGCTACATTCGTGTCCATGTGCCAGAATTTTCTGGGTTGTCGACCGCACTAGGGTCTTTTCAAGCACATTTTCACCATTCGCTCTCAGTCGGTGAAAAAAGCAAATACGAGTGACGAGAAAACACATGTCATTAAGATGTGTGGGGGTTTGGGTATCCAGAAGAGGCAGAGGAGCGCTTTCCCTTCCATGACCCTTCCTGAGTCCGTCAGGGGCTGGCAGTCGACCTGGTTCTACTGCAAGGGCCGCACAACTCCAAGCCTGTCGATCGGACTTCCCCATTTCACCTTTGATCGTGTTCAGACTCCTTCCTCGCTGAAAGTGACAGTTGCTAAAAGCATGGAAACAAACATGCTAGTTGAGAGGGTGGTCCAACTTACCAATCAAGGCGTCACTGGCATGGATCTGCTCGAGGTATTCCTCAGTCGAGGCATCCAGCCTCTCCAGGCTCGTGACCACCCTATGTGGATGTATTTAGGGGTCGACGACACCGCTCGGGTTCATCCAGAGGAAGTACCGGCTAAGACAGTGGCCCTGTGGTTGAAGAGTATTACAGGCAACAAGGACAACCCCAGAGGAGCCAGGAGAGTCGACCCCTTCAGCGACAGCAATCAGCCAGACAAGGTGTGTCCTCCGTCACCAACTGTTTTTGGGTACATATTCCGACTGCCTTTGAATCTGACTGACTTTTACTCGACTTCTTGTCTTGCAGGTTTATACTGAGATGTACTCGATGCCCAATGGTGAACAAGTTCTGGAGCAAGGCCAGGAGGGAGAAAATAGCGCGGAGGAGAGTGGTGATTGGGAATCCCCGGACGATGAAAACGAAGACGAGAGCGACGAGTCGGATGACAAAGAGGCGGTCGACTAGCCGCCTCGTTCGGAACGTTCATCCAAGCTACTCCATGATCCAGCAGGCGGGCGCGGCAAGAACGTGGCCCCAAGCACCCAAACGCAGAAGCGCACTCGGACTTCGACTCCGGAGCCGACAAAAAAAGACGCCAAGGAGCCCAAGGTTGCTCCTCCAAAAGCTCAGAAGACTCTGCCTAGGATTAAGATGGATGTTCCTGTTGCCTCTGGGTGAGTGTCCTTTCTGTGTTTTCCTCTACCGACTGACTCTTCTGGTCTGATCGAATGGATCGTGCATGTTTCCAGCCCAACCTCCGTCGCGACTGATATGGACGTTGACAAGGCCCCAGGAGATGAAGAAACTGATGATGCGGCCACCTCCAGAGCTGTCCGCTCGACTAAAACTTAATTTGTCGATTGAGTTGTCAGCCAGTTGAATTTATGATGTTTTCTTTATGCTGCAACTCCACGAGACATTGTCGTGCTTCCAGATGATGATGAAGAAGAAATGCCTCTGAGGGAGAGGAGGAGGAGGGGCAAGGGCTCAAGCGGGAAAGCGCCTGAGGTTCAGGTCCCTCAGTCGACGCTGGTGCTTGAGACGGTGGTCGAGCGATCTGGAGATCCGGTTCGGACCAATGTCACATTCGCTAACCCGCGGACGACTGATCGCCCCTCAGGGTCGACTACTCAGACCCCTGCTGCTCCAGTGCAACTCCATGTGTCCGACCCAGTGGTTGCTTCGACTGCTTTGGCACCATCGCTCTTTGCTACGTACCAAACTCCAGATGACTCACCAAGTGCCGCCAGGGAGGCTCTTCGCCAGGTGAATCTTGTGATGGAGCAAGTGAAGGTGATGCACGAGGCCAATCGGGTGGTCTATAAAGCCAGCACCACTCTATAGACCAACGTTAAGGTTAGTGGATTCCCGACTGAACTTTTGAATAATGAAAACTGTCATTGTTGCTTCGCTGCCCGTATGTGCATCTACTTTCATGGGTCTGCGTTTCACATCCAATCACCCACTGGGGTGTGCCTGCCTTTAGAGTTAAATAGGTTTTCCACTCCACTCGACTTGTCTTGAGTCAAGTGTTTGTCTGAACCAGTGGGGGCACGCAGAGTGCACCCACTGGGTGTAGTCCGCGAGACCACGGTCGACTGCTGGCAGTCGGCTGGGGTCTGAGAATCTACTTTTTCTCTTTATTTTTTTTGACTCATGCTGGGCAGACCATGCTGAATGTTGATCGAAACCAGTGGGGGCACGCTAAGTGCACCCGCTGGGTGTAGTCCCGAGACTATTGTTGAATGTTTGATTCGGCAGTAGTCTTAGAGTAACTTTCACTGTGATTGTCTTTTGTTTCTGCCGACTGACGCATCTTGTTTGCTGACCGCAAGGTCATGGGATCTTGGGGCTCAACTTTCCAAACTGAACAAGAAGCAAATCAGCCTCAGTCTTGATCTGGAGCTGGCCAAGAAGAACCTCAAGACTTCTCAGGATGAAGCGGCTATCATGGGAGGTAAGCAATCGTCAACTTTCCACCTTGTGACCCGTACTCCACCGTGTTTCTCTTTTTAGTCTCTTTGAACCGAGTGACTTCACTTGAACAGATGTGCATAGTGAAACCTGTCAACTTCAAGGTCGTCTGAAGAATGTTATTCTTCGAGAAAGTGAAGGAGGCTCTGGAGAAGAAGGATTAGGATCTTGCTGCTGCTCAAAAGGAAGCTCGAGAGAAGACAGTTCTTGCGGACAAGAAGCCAGCTTCAGTCAGTAAGTTAGAAGAGGAGAACTCGAAGTTGAAGACCGCCATCTCTGAGGCCAATTGGGAAGTCAAGCAACTGAACAGGACAAGGAGAACTTAACCAATGAAGTCAGAAGCCTCAGAGCCAAGACGGGCGAGCTGGAGTTCTATCTGGGACAACTTGCTGCAAAACTGGTCCTGTAGCTTGAAGGTATCATCGTTCGAATGACTAGTTGCTATCGATTGGTACGTCTTGTCATACTGTCGACTCACCATTTTTTCCGACTGTGCAGAAATTTGTCAGGACTTTGAGGCTGAGACTGGGCGGGTCGAGACGGGTCTCGACCCCATCAATTGTCCTGTCAAAGATGATGTTGTGATGAACTTGCTGCGGTTGGAATCACGCATGGACTACGTTGTTGCTTATCTTGCTCGACTCAAAGCGGCAATGACTCAGGTTGATACTGAACTCTGGCCTCGGGCAGAACTTTCACAAGATCTCGAGTCATTGATGACTCGGCTGAATCAAATCCCAGGCCGAGTGCAAGAATGGAAGAAATCGTCTGCTCGTTGTGGCGCTGACGTTACACTATCGTTGGTCCGAGTGCACTACAAAGACGAGAGAGAAGACAAGCTGGCGGCCCTCAAGGTTGTGAACACCAAGAAGCACACATTCCAGTCCTTCATGGATACTTTCCTTGAAGCTGCTACTCGCATTGCAGCCAGAATTGATCTTGACAGTTTCTGTGATCCAGCCAGCCCTTCTCCTGACGAGTGACCGAAAAACATTATGAACCACCTTTATTTTCCTCGGAATGTCGAGTGATCGTGTAATCATTAAACTCTTTTAGGCTTGATGCCTGAGTACTCCTGCCTCCTGCAGTTCTGAACTTTTGTAGGGTTTATCTGAACTTGGATTTCTTTGAATATCGTGGATTTTGCTCTATTTTTTAAACTGTTTCTGATTGTCTTTCAGTTCCGAGCGGACATGATCTTCTCACCCTTTGCCGAATGAAAGTACATTGTACTTGTGACGGAGCTCAGTTGACACCTCGTCGTCCTTGCGGATAGGGACAGAACATTGTACTTGTGGTGTAGCTCAGACGACACCTCGTCGTCCTTGTGGATAGGGACGGAACATTGTACTTGTGGCGTAGCTCAGAGGTGGTGCTCAGTCGACGCCTCATCGTCCTTACGGATAGGGATGGAACATTGTACTTGTGGCGTAGCTTAGAGCATATTTGTGACTTAGGCGATTATGGGGTCGCAGCTAAGTCCCCGAGTGGGAGGATTTCTCTCCACTCGGAGTGTTTTTTACTTAGGCGATTACGGGGTCGCTACTAAGCCCCCGAGTGGGAGGATTGCTCTTCACTCAGAGTGTTTTTTAACTTAGGCGATTACGGGGTCGCTAGTAAGCCCCTGAGTGGGAGGATTGCTCTCCACTCGAGTGTTTTTTTAACTTAGGCGATTACGGGGTCGCAGCTAAGCCCCCGAGTGGGAGGATTGCTCTCCGCTCGAAGTGTTTTTTAACTTAGGCGATTACGGGGTCGCAGCTAAGCCCCCGAGTGGGATGATTGCTCTCCACTCGAAGTGTTTTTTAACTTAGGCGATTACGGGGTCGAAGCTAAGCCCCCGAGTGGGAGGATTGCTCTCCACTCGGAGTGTTTTTTAACTTAGGTGATTACGGGGTCGCTGAGGGAGTCCTGGATAAGGGGGTATCCGGACAGCCGGACTATATGCTTTGGCCGGACTGTTGGACTATGAAGATACAAGATTGAAGACTTCGTCCCGTGTCCGGATGGGACTCTCCTTGGCGTGGAAGGCAAGCTTGGCAATCCGGATTGTAGATCTCCTTCTCAGAATCGACTACGTGTAACCCTAGCCCCCTCCGGTGTCTATATAAACCGGAGGGTTTAGTCCGTAGGACACAACAACAATCATACCATAGGCTAGCTTCTAGGGGTTAGCCTCTCTGATCTCGTGGTAGATCAACTCTTGTAATACTCACATCATCAAGATCAATCAAGCAGGAAGTAGGGTATTACCTCCATCGAGAGGGCCCAAACCTGGGTAAACATCGTGTCCCCAGTCTCCTGTTGCCATTAGCCTTAGACGCACAGTTCGGGACCCCCTACCCGAGATCCGCCGGTTTTGACACCGACATGGGTGCTTTCATTGAGAGTTCCTCTGTGTCGTCGCTGTAGGGCTCGATGGCTACTCCAACCTTCAACAACGCCATCCAGGGTGAGACTTTTCTCCCCGGACATATTTTCGTGTTCGGCGGCTTCGCGCTGCGGGCCAACTCGCTTGGCCACCTAGAGCAGATCGACAGCTACGCCCCTGGCCATCAGGTCATGTTTGGAAACCTAAACTACACTGCCGACATCCGCGGAGACTTGATCTTCGACGGATTCGGGCCCATGTCAGGAGCGCCGAACGATCACAACATGCATGACCTAGATCTGCCGTCGGACAGTATTCGAAACATCGCGCCTGGTACGGCCCCGGACTTCGTTCCAGAGCAGACCATGCCTTCCGAGGCCGGGTGGATGGACCCCGTCCCGGAGGCCGCACACTCATCGGCGTTGGAGCCAAACACAGACTCCGCTCCTAAGGAGATCTGTGTCTCCGGACCCCCGGACATGTCTTCGGTCGTGGGTTCCGCATCAGTGCACCCATGCCCATCGAATCTGATTGGGCCCTAATCATGGAGTTCGCTGCCGCGGATATCTTTCAGCACTCGCCCTTTGGCGATGTGCTAAATTCATTAAGGTCTCTCTCTCTCTCCGTCAGGACATTCCTGGCCGGACTATGTTCGGCTCGAGTGGGAAGCAGGGAACGAAGAAATTCGTCACCCACCCACCACCCACTTCATAGCCACGGTCGATGATTTGACCGACGTGATTAACTTTGACTTCGAAGACATCGACAGTATATACGACGATGAGGGAGAAGAACAGGAACCACCGCCCACAGGGCGCTGGACTGCCACCTCTTCATATGATATATATATATATATATGGTGGATACTCCCAAATACTCCCTCCGTTCCTAGATATAGGGTGTATAGTTTTTGGCACGGAAATTAAAGAACACACGTGGAAGGAAAATTTCACAAGTTTTGAGTGAGATTACACATGACTAATTAACATGAGAAGATAGAGGAGCTTACATGATATAAGGAAATGTAATCAAATCCCTAAAAAATTTATCCAAACGAGTAGTGCAACGCAATACACCTTATATTTCGGACTTTTTCTCAAAAATCTATACACCTTATATCAAGGAACAGAGGGAGTAAAACAATGGCGATGAGGCAATAGGAGATAACCCCTCAGGGAAGAAATCAAAGCATCCGCATCATCGGCGCCTCTCCAAGCCCCGCCATAGCAACACCGGCACTGGAGAAGAAAATCCAGATGGCGCCGAACAGGAATACAATCCTGATCAGCCCACCTTCGAGCAAGCCGAACAGGAACACGGGCAGGTCAGCCCAGATGAACAGGCGACGGACGGATACTTGGAGGATGATAACTATATGCCTCCCTCTAAAGACGAGGTGAGCCTCAGCGACGACGAATTCGGCGTACCGGAGGATCCCATAGAGCAGGAGCACTTCAAGCGCCGGCTTATAGCCACTGCAAGAAGCCTGAAAAAGAAGCAGCAGCAGCTCCAAGCTGATCACGATCTGCTCGCAGACAGATGGACCGAGGTCCTGGCGGCCGAGGAATATGGACTCGAGCCCCCCATCAGGGGATACCCAAAGCACAAATCGCTAGAAGAAGAGTCCGAAGAGCCTAAACTTCCAGCTCAAGATGAGGCTGACCGACCACCTCATGGCTGGGATAAAACGACATACCAGCCCGCACCCCCGCGCCGGTTCACTACGGCACGGGGCAACACGCAGGACCTGCGAGACACATTGGGAAACAACGCAGGACAAGCAAGATTGATCTACGGATCACGAGGGCGCGCCACAACACATGACGATGATCGTCATGCCGGATACACTAATAATAAATCTGGCCGGGCCGAACATAACCGACCAGACCTAGCCGGACCGCATCGTGACATAGCCCGGCACAGAGGCGCCGCACACCCCCTCTGCTTCACTGATGAAGTAATGGAAAATGAATTCCCAGAAGGGTTTAAACCTGTCAACATCGAGTCATATGATGGCACAACAGACCCCGCAGTGTGGATCGAAGATTTCCTTCTCCACATTCATATGGCTCGCGGTGATGACCTACATGCCATCAAGTATCTCCCACTCAAGCTTAAAGGGCCAGCCAGACATTGGCTGAATAGCCTGCCAGCAAACTCCATTGGCGGTTGGGAAAATCTTGAGGACGCCTTCCTGGATAACTTCCAGGGCACCTACGTGCGACCACCGGATGCTGATGACTTAAGTCATATTACCCAACAGCCCGGAGAATCAGCCAGGAAATTCTGGACTCGGTTCCTAACTAAAAAGAACCAAATTGTATACTGTCCGAACGCCGAGGCCTTGGTGGCCTTTAAGCATAATATCCGCGACGAGTGGCTTGCCCGACACCTCGGCCAAGAAAAACCGAAGTCCATGGCGGCCCTCACGACACTAATGGCCTGCTTTTGTGCGGGCGAGGACAGCTGGCTGGCTCGCAGTAACACCGCGCCAGGAAACTCTGGCACTTCAGATATCCGCGACAGTAACGGAAAGCCATGGCGCAATAGACATAAGCGTTGGAACAATGGCGACAATGCCGAAGATACAGCAGTCAATGCCGGATTCAGCAGCTCCAAATCCGGTCAGCGGAAGAAGTCGTTTAAAAGAAACAATCCGGGATCGTCCAATTTGGACCGCATACTCGACCGCTCGTGCCAAATTCACGGCACCCCTCATAGACAAGCCAATCAGACTAACAGAGACTGTTGGGTGTTCAAACAGGCTGACAAGATAAATGCCGAGAACAAGGACAAGGGGCTACACAGCGATGATGACGAGGAGCCCCGACGTCCGAACACAGGGGGACAGAAGAAATCCCCCCCCCCCCCAAGGTGAAAACGGTAAACATGATCTACGCCACTCACATCCGCAAACGGGAGCGAAAGCATGCACTTAGGGACGTCTATGCGATGGAGCCCGTCGCCCCAAAGTTCAACCCATGGTCATCCTGCCCGATCACCTTTGATCATAGGGACCATCCCACCAGCATCCGTCATGGCGGCTCAACCGCATTGGTCCTTGACCCGATCATCAACGGATTCCATCTCACGCGAGTCCTCATGGACGGTAGTAGTAGCTTGAACCTGCTCTATCAGGACACAGTCCGCAAAATGGGCATAGATCCCTCCCAGATCAAGCCAACCAAAACCACCTTTAAAGGTGTAATTCCAGGGGTAGAGGCCCGCTGCACGGGCTCAATAACACTGCAAGTGGTCTTTGGATCTCCGGATAATTTCCGAACCGAGGAATTAATATTCGACATCGTCCCTTTCCGTAGTGGCTATCATGCAGTACTGGGACGAACTACGTTTGCCTGATTCAATGCGGTACCGCACTATGCATACCTCAAGCTCAAAATGCTAGGACCATGCAGGGTTATAACGGTCAACGGAAACACATACCGCTCCCTCCGTACGGAATAGCATACTGCGGCCCTTGCGGTAGAAGTACAAAGCAATATTCTTCGACAGACAGCCTATCCAGCAACAACAACCCCGAGCACCGTAAAGCGAGTCCGGAGCACCCCGCCGCAGGATGGTCAGGCGCGCCAAGAGCTCGATTAGCAATCCGGCCTCCGCAATAGCCCAACTGAGGAGGCATTTGTGCCACTCATACACAACTACGCACTCAAAATACCATGGGCATATGCGGAGGCAAATCGACAATGCAGTTCACAGTGCGGTTCAGCCCCTACAAGGCCCGCACATCCTTCAACTTCCTTTCTTTTCAGGACCCCACTTTCGAGAAGCCCCTTCAGAGAACCAGACTATCGGACTCATCACTGAAGGGAACACCAAGGAGGCAAGAGGCTTTGCACAAAAGGGAACACCCAGGTGGTCTCTTTCAATGATCGTTATACCTGTTTTTATATACCCGCATGCAGCCTTCCCTTGGATTGGACATGTCAAATAGTCCTATTTTTTTCCACTTAATGCATTAATTGTACACATA
Source organism: Aegilops bicornis (assembly GCA_021605145.1). Taxonomy (NCBI): domain Eukaryota; kingdom Viridiplantae; phylum Streptophyta; class Magnoliopsida; order Poales; family Poaceae; genus Aegilops; species Aegilops bicornis. The sequence goes on from CM038671.1 coordinate 805,572,906, forward strand.
TGCCTTGCCGTATTATCCAAATAACAATGGGAAATAGTATACAGCGTCAGCTTCTTACTACTATCTTCATATTTTCCCTTGAATATTTATTTAATGTTGGATCCGAACACTTTGGTATGATCCGTGCACCAAGGGCTTTCTATTGAGCCCATTAGTATGGCAATATAAGTCCGAACACTTTCGACAGTGCGGCACCCTGAACTTATAGCATTATATGCATCAACTCCGAATCATGTCTTGGGTCAATAGTTGGGTTAGCCCGGCTCCCTTGTTTTCGTACCTTACGTTCCGTTACATCGGTGTCGGTGTCAAAACCGGCGGATCTCGGGTAGGGGGTCCCGAACTGTGCGTCTAGGCGGATGGTAACACGAGACAAGGGACACAATATTTTTACCCAGGTTCGGGCCCTCTCGATGGAGGTAATACCCTACTCCTGCTTGATTAATATTGATGATATGGGTAGTACAAGAGTAGATCTACCACGAGATCAAGGAGGCTAAACCCTAGAAGCTAGCCTATGGTATGATTGTTGTTCGTCCTACGGACTAAAGCCCTCCAGTTTATATAGACACCGGATAGGTTAGGGTTACACAGAGTCGGTTACAATGGTAGGAGATCTACATATCCGTAACGCCAAGCTTGCCTTCCACGCCAAGGAAAGTCCCATCCGGACACGGGACGAAGTCTTCAATCTTGTATCTTCATAGTCTTGGAGTCCGGCCGTGACGATAGTCCGGCTATCCGGACACCCCCTAGTCCGGGACTCCCTCAATAGCCCCTGAACCAGGCTTCAATGCGATGAGTCCGGCGCGTTGATTGTATTCGGCATTGCGAGGCGGGTTCCTCCTCCGAATACTTCATAGAAGGTTTTGAACACAAGGATAGTGTCCGGCTCTGCAAAACAAGTTCCACATACCACCGTAGAGAGAATAACTTTTGCATAGATCTGCTGACGTATTCCGCGGCATTTCATCACACCACGGCCAGGCCTTTATGTGAATCGTTTTTTACCGTTCCACCCTAGCACGTTTAGCGAGGCGGTTTCCTTGGCACGTCTTATCAAAGCACAGATCGTGCCCCCCTTATTCCGGGATTCTCATCAATACGGACGTGGGTAACCCAACCGTGCCCGGTTGCACGCCTCCTCTATCGAAGGCGAGTCCAAATCGACCACGGGGTGGGCTCTTGGTATTCAACCTCTTTATAATGAGACCAAGGCACTCTTCTTTTTACACCCTCCATCGAGTTTGCCTCGCGCTTCGAGTTCTAACACCCAAAGCTTCAGATTTAGGCGCTTCAGACCTTCGATGATGTCCGGCTTTGACCAGCACGGCCGATGGATGTCTTCCTCCGTCACAGAAGAAGATGTGCTAAAGCTGCGAGACACCAGGTACCTAACCGGCGAGATCTCGCATAGGCTGCCTGCTCCAGGGCAGATCATTCCCACTCCTGATCCCGGCGAGAACGTGGTGTTCGTGTCTCACTTACTTCGAGGTTTAGGCTTCCCGACAGATCCCTTTGTGCGGGGGCTCATGTTTTATTATGGGCTGGATTTCCATGACTTGAATCCGGAGTCCATCCTCCATATCTCGTCATTCATTGTCGTATGTGAGGCCTTCCTCCATATTACCCCCAACTTTGGATTGTGGCTCAAGACCTTCAAGGTGGAGCCAAGGATGATCGGGGGCAACAAGCAAAAGTGCGGAGGGGCGGTCATAAGCAAATGTGCTGATGCTCCATGGCCCGAGGGCTCTTTTCAAGAGGAGCTTGGTTTGTGGCAACGAGAGTGGTTTTATATCACCGCTCCCCGGGGCACCAAATGGGCGGCGCTCCCCGCCTTCCGCTCAGGTCCACCACAGAGGCTGGCATCATGGGTCAACAAGGGGCTCGACTGGGGGCCGTCAAAGGATGTTTCCTCGCTGCAGGGCCGTATTCGAGACCTCCAACAGAGGGAGATCAATCTGATTGCAGCGGCACAGGTTATGTTGATCCGGCGGCTTCAGCCCTGCAAACGTCGCCCCCTCCGCCTGTGGGAATTCAATCCGGAGGGACCACGAGCTCTCCAAAATTTTATGGGCACGACGCCCGTGGAGATGTATAAACTGTTCTTCGGATCACAAGAGAAGTGTCCGGACCTGACTGAGGACGCAGGACTAAGATGCAATCGCCCAGATACTTAAGTAAGTAGTCCTGTAATCGGACAAGCTGTTCATTCATTTATCTTATATATATGCCCTTTGAACAGGAGTGGATTGCCAAGGCAAAGTTAATAAGGTGTCCGGCTCCCCTCCCGGAGACCACGCCGGATCCCATGCTGACCAAGATGTTGAAGGTCGCGCCTTTTGAAGAAGGCGAAGGGGGGAGCGGGGAAGCAACTGCCTCTATGAAGGAGGCTATCAAGGAAGAAGGGATTAAAAGTCCCATCCTTTGAGGAGAGAAGAGGACCGCTTCAGAAGATCCAGGGGTCAAGTCCTCAAAGAGGGGAAAGGAATCTTCGTCAGAGAGTCCGGCGCTGGGAAGTAACCCAGCCGCACTATTTCCCCAAGGGGATCAGCCCTCCAACGAGCCGTAAGTAAAAATAAGGGGTCTTGTAAATAAGGAACATCCCTGCATTTATTTATGAAGATAACCAAAATTGTACCTTGTAGTTCGGACCTCAGCCCTTCTCAGCAGAGCTCGTCTTCGGGGGATCTTCTTCCGGAGATGATGGAGAGCGAAATGCCTCCCCCCGTCGCACCTTCATGCGAAGCGGACGACCCTGAGGTGTCTTCGTGGAGGGTTCCCCCAAGTGGTGTGCGGTCGGAGGAGCTGAAGGATCTGCTCGGGCGAGCGGCTATCTCAGAAGATCACCGTGCTCTAATGGGTACGGTGATTGAAAGAATTGCATCCGCGGAGAGCGGATTGCACGAAGCCGTCAGAAGCTTACTGACGGGGTTCGAGGTACGCAAAAATGATGTACCTTCTGACAGTTATGCATATAAAATGCGCCCTGTATAGATAGTAGCCCCTGAGACTCGGTATGTTGTCAAAATTGACAGCGTGCCGAGGATCAAAATCTCAGTTATAACATATCGCCGCTCCTAAACAGGTGGCGGGGCGTCCGGTGGCCAGCCGGACTGATGAATATGCCGAACTAAAGCGGCAACTTGACGAGGCGGATGCGGACATCGCGCTGGTCAATAAACGGTTTGACGAGTCACAAGGTATGCGACTTCTACGCGGACACCTAGTAAGGAGCTTGACGCCCATGTCTTACTATTTGTATGCTAAATGTAGATGGTGCCGCTGCTGTGGAAGAGCTACGGGCGGAACTCACCCGAGCGAAAGAGCAAGCCAGAAATAGTAATGCGGCCGCTTTAAGGGCGGCCGAAGAGCTAGAAGCCGAACGGGCTGCTCACTGCCGAAGCAAAGAGGAAATGGCCGAAATGGCCAGAAAATTGAAGGATACTACCGACCGCTGCGAGGTTCTTGAAAAAGAACGCCAAGCGGAGCAAGAGGGCCTGAAAAAGGCCGCCGCCGAATCCAAGAATGCCTATTCGGCTTTGAGAGGTGCCAAGGAGGAGCTGAGTCAGGCCGGGGCAATTGCGCCTGGAAAACCATTTCTGCTACGGAGGAAATAAACAGATCCAAAGTATGCTCAATTGGACAAGTTGTGGAGTTCGGAGGATGCTTATCTGGACTTAGCGGCGAGCACTGCGGACGCGATTGAGAAATTCCGAGGCCAGAAGGGGCACAGAAGGGAAGAGCTATATTGGTCGCAATTCCATAGTCCGGAGTGTCTTCTTCCGTTGACTGATCGGTTGGCCGAATGGACCGAGCTGAATCGAGTATCCGGACTTGCCATGAAGCATGTCATGACTCATTTGTGGCCGGGCGGACCCCAGCCGAAGAGTTATTTTGGTTTAGTGTAGCAGTTCCTTGGTGCGGTACCACGTATCGACGCAATAAAGCGGTCCGCGTGTATTGAGGGAGCGCGGATGGCTCTGGCCCGTGTCAAGACATACTGTGCAGATATGAAGGCCACCGACGTTGCATCCCAAGATTCAGACAGAAGCCGAGTACCTGCCGAGCACTACTTTGAGGAAGTCCTGCAGGGCGCTCGTGTAATAGAGGCGCAGTGCTCGAAGGATATTATGTTTAAATGACATGTATGATTTGTGAAAACAATATAATATAAGAGCTATTTATACTTGTGCCTTCAAGTAGTAAACTCCTCCCTGTGCGGCCATTTATGTATATGTATATATAACCTGAAAGATGGCAGTCCTTGGCTTCAGCCCCCACGCACATAGTGCGGGGTGTTTGCAAAGAAGGCGCTTTTCACACTTAATCCAACGTCTTGGTCCTGTTAAGGAGGTGGTAGCGTAGCAAACTAGGCAACCGGACTATAATGCTTTATCACTTTCACTTAGCCATAGGAGTTCGAGGGTGGGGCTACTATATAGCCTGGGCACCGCACTCTCCGAATTCCAGTGCGTATGTGCTCGACCAAAACCGGTCCTTCGTTAATGCGGAGGAATCCTAAACATTCCGATGAGTCATCGAGTGGTTGACTAGTCTCTCGCTATATCATGACAGTCAGTTTTCGGCTTTCTCTACTGAGGTGCTCGCCCGGCCGAACCGGGGCACAATCGCAGTAGTTCTCCTGGTGCCGCGTTAGCCGATAAAATGGAACGTAAGGCAGCAAAACACAGGAGCCGGGCAACCCAACATTTGACCAAAGACATGATTCGGAGCTGATGCATATAAGGCCTAACTCGAGACGCCGAATACTCCCTAAGGTATTCGGTCTTTATGAAGACGGGCAGAATAATGCCCTAAGCCCCTGGTGTCCAGGTACGCGCAAAAATTCTGGCGCGGCCAATGCCAAAACGCCAGCCTCCTCCTCGGTAATAGAAAGGAACCGGGGGATGTATATCAACAAGAGACGGTAAAAAAGGTTTACGCAGGGTCTTAATCTGAAAAGAATCCTTGCAATGGGTCCCTACTGCACGTCTGCGCGTGTGCCTCCGTTGTGCCGTACCCTGGACGGGTGTAGCATGTTGTTCATCTGTAAAAGAGAAGAACTTAGTTTGAAAGAAAATGGATCGTGCGGAAGATGTAATTTACATTAAATAAACGGAGAACAATTTGAAGAAGTGAAGAAAATTGAGCTTTATTGTCTCTTGTTGTACATGCATGCAGCCCCTTGTATGAGGGTATGCCGCTAGTAGGCGCCGGACTCGTCTAGCCGTGTCCGGGGTTTGAATGACCTGCTCACTTTCTTTGACTAGCGGAGCCGGATAGGTGTGGGGCTGTCAAGGCAATCTCACGTTCTTCCGTTCTCGAGTACCACTTAATACTCCCTTTTAATGAGATGATGCCGCGTGGACCTGGCATTTTAAGTGTTAGAGATGCGTAATGCGGTATTGCGTTAAAGCGGGCGAAAGCTTCGCGTCCCAATAGTGCTTGATGGCTACTTCTAAATGGGGCGACATGGAAGACTAACTTTTTGCAGCGGAAGTTGTCGGATGAACCGAACACAACTTCTAACAGTAGGGAGCCCGTACAACGGGCATATGGGCCTGGCACTACCCCTTTAAAGGAGGTGTTGCTATGGCGAATTTTTGTTGGGTCTATCCCCATCCTGCGGATTGTGTCCTGATATATCAGGTTTATGTCACTGCCGCCATCCATGAGGACTTGTGTAAATTGGAATCCGTCGATTATGGGATCCAATATCAAGGCAGTCCATCCTGCGCTCCGGATACTTTCGGAATAGTCCTGATGGTCGAAGGTGATTGGTTTTGACAATCAGTGTGCGGCACGCGTTTTAGTGGGCGCCGCTCTGTTTTTTCCTTTGATCACGTGAAGTGAGTTTACGGTTTTAACCTCTTGTGGGAAATTCTTTTGTTTTTCGGGGCTCTGCTTGTGGTGCTCGTCGTCATCTTCACTTGGCGTGTCGAGCCCCTTGTGCTCGGCTTTGAGTCTGCCGGACTGTTTGAAGACCCAACAATCTCTGTGGGTATGGTTTGCAGGCCTCCCGGGAGTACTATGGATTTGACATATCTTGTCCAAGATTTGGTTTAAATTGGATAGCTCATCGCTATTGTCCTTAAGGGGCAGTTTTTTATTGTTCTGCCGTGAGCTTTTGAATCCGGCGTTGACTGCCGTGCTCTTTGGACCGTTCCTTTTAATCCGGCGCTGGTCCTTGTTGCGCCGTGGTTTCGCTTCCATCCACGACTTGGATGTACTTGGGTCATTGGTGCTGCATCTTGCTAGCCAGCTATCCTCTCCAGCGCTAAAAGCGGGTCATGAGGCCTGCACGCGGCCATTGTTCTTGGCTTTTCCTGGCCAAGGTGTCTCAAGCGACTATTTGGTTCTTTTAGTAAGGAACCTGTTCCAGAATTTCCGGCTGACTCTCCTGACTGTTGAGTTATGTGACTTAGATCGATGCGCATCCGGCGGGCGGACATAGGTCCCCTGAAAATGTGCCCGCAACGCATCCTCGAGCTCCTCCCAGCTTCCAATTGTGTTTTCGGGGAGGCTTTTAAGCCAATGCCGAGCTGGCCCTTTGAGTTTGAGGGGTAAGTATTTTATGGCGTGGAGATCATCTCCTCTGGCCATGTGTATGTGGAGGATGTAATCCTCAATCCTGACTCCAGGTTCTGTTGTTCCGTCGTATGCCCCTATGTTAACGGGTTTGAATCTCGCTGGAAATTCATGATCCAGCACCTCATCGGTGAAGCATAGGGGGTGTGCGCGCCCCTATATTTGGGTGTGCCGTAACGTTCGGATTTTTGGCGTGTTGTATTGCTTTGAAGAGCTTGTTTTCTTGGCCCATAGATGGACCTAACTGGGCCATCCTTTTGATGTGCGTCCTTATGCGGATCACATATCGTCTTGTGTGCGGCGCCATTTTCCGCTCTCTTTTTGCCGTGGGGTCGTCCATCCGACCGGGTGGCCTTCTTACTTTTTGATTGTGGTGGCTCTAAGGCCTCCTCATCAAATTCGGGCAGTAACTTTCTTTTTGGGTAGCTCTTTGTTCGGCGACTGTCGCCGTATTTGTCTGCGGTGTTGAATACTTTGCTCCATCTGATCCTGAGTGCATCTTCCGCTGTTTTGAGCTTCCGCTTCTTCTTTTTCAGGCTACACGTAGTGGCGACGAGCCTTTTCTGGAGGTTATTTTGCTCCAACAGTTTGTCCGGCGTGAGATCGTCCGGACTGTTTTCTTCGCCGGGGATGGGTTGTTTATGCAAGTTGTCTTGTTAGGACGATTGCTCGATAGCTTGTTCGTCGTCCACCGGTTCGCCCTGCTCTATGGCTGGGTCTTTGTTGAGGCGGGACTTGGTTCGGCGTTTACGTTGCTGTTTTGACTGCTTTTCGAGGGATTTATCCTTCGTGGGCGCCCCGTTGTTCCTCGCTCTTCATTTCCTTGAGGTGTATCCACCTTGCATACATCATGGGATGAGGTGGTTGCCCAGCATCCTATAGGCGCTGGTTCATGGTTGTCTCCTACATCGTCGTCCATACCGTCGATGTCTTCGGAGTCCAAATCGAGCACGTCGTGTAAGCTTTCGACAATGGCTAGGAAGTGGGTGGTGGGTGGGCGTTGAATTTCTTCGTCGTCCGCATCCCAACCTTCCTGACCGTAGTCCGGCCATGGCTCTCCGGATAAAGAGAGAGACTTTAGTGAATTCAGGATGTCGCCAAAGGGCGAGTGCTGAAAGATGACCGCGGCATTGAACTCCATGTCCGGCGCCCGATCGGATTCGATTGGCAGGGGCGCGGAGGTTTCGGAGTCCGGAGAGGAGTCCGGCGCCCTGGAGTCAACGTCTTCGCAAAGGACAGGGATGGAGTTTGGCTCAATCGCCGTAGAGATTGTAGCCCCCGAGGCGGTGTCCAACCACTCATCCTCGATCGGGGAATCCGGCTCCGGATTAAGGGTCGGAGCGGATGCTGGTGCGGCCACCAGGGCACTGTTCGGCTGCAGAGCTAGATCATGCCCATCGATACAGTGCAACACGCTTGGCTGCGGCTCGAATCCATCGAAGATCAAGTCTCCGCGGATATCGGCCGTATAGTTCAAACTTAAAAATCTGACCTGATGGCCAGGGGCGTAGCTTTCGATCTGCTCCAGATGGCTGCGAATTGGCCCGCAAAGGCAAAGCGGCCGAACACGAAGATCTGTCCGGGAGAAAAGTCTCACCTGGACCGCGTCGTTGTTGATGATCAAAGGAGCCATCGGGCCTATCGGTGACGACACAGAGGAACTCTCAATGAAAGCACCAATGTCGGTGTCAAAACCGGCGGATCTCGGGTAGGGGGTCCCGAACTGTGCGTCTAGGCGGATGGTAACAGGAGACAAGGGACACAATGTTTTTACCAGGTTCGGGCCCTCTCGATGGAGGTAATACCCTACTCCTGCTTGATTAATATTGATGATATGGGTAGTACAAGAGTAGATCTACCACGAGATCAAGGAGGCTAAACCCTAGAAGCTAGCCTATGGTATGATTGTTGTTCGTCCTACGGACTAAAACCCTCCGGTTTATATAGACACCGAATAGGTTAGGGTTACACAGTGTCGGTTACAATGGTAGGAGATCTACATATCTATATCGCCAAGTCGCCTTCTACGCCAAGGAAAGTCCCATCCGGACGTGACGATAGTCCGGCCATCCGGACACCCCCTAGCCCGGGACTCCCTCAATCGGCTAAGGTAGCGCAGGGAGAACTACTGCGATTGTGTCCCGGTTCTTCCGGAAAAGCACCTCAATAGAGAAAGCCGAAAACTGACCGTCATGATGCGGCGAGAGCTGGTCGCTGTTTGCGAGGTACTAAATCCTTAAAGATTTTTTCTGCTTAAGGCGAAGAATCGGCCTTGCCCGATTTAGGCGTGTATAGCGCCCCAGTTCGGCCTTCCGAATACTAGGGGTTTACCGAAACTTAAAATTATAGACTTCTATGGCCAAGTGAGAGTTATAAAGCCGAATAGTTCGATTGCCTTGTTCGCTGCGCTAAACACCTCCTTAAGGGACGAAGAATTTGGGAAAAGAGTGTTTGGGTTTTCCACGAACACCCCAGTACTAGTTACAAGGGGGCGGAAGCCGACGACTGGCCTACTTTCAGATTTTGATAAACAACCGCAGAGAAGGTAATATTTTAAATCGAACAAAGCATTATATAGCGCAAACAAACTCGTTCTCATATTACAAAGACGACATGAGTACATTCACTCAAAGATTATGTTCTTGGGACATTCATTTGCCACAAGCCGAGCGCCTTACATAACGCCATCATAATATTTTTCGGGGTAGTGATGCTCCTTACCCTCTGGGGGTCCGTCCTTCACGAGCTTCTCAGCATCCAGTTTGGCCCAATGCATCTTCGCGCGGGCAAAGGCCCGTCGGGCACCCTCAATACAGACGGACTGCTTGATAACTTCTAGCCGTGGACAGGCATTCACCATCCGCTTTATCAGGCCAAAGTAGCTGCCGGGCAGGGGCTCGCCAGGACACATCCGGACTATGAGGTCCATCATGGCCAGTTCGGCCGCATTGTGGAGTTCGACCAATTGCTTCAGTTGGTCACTTAGAGGCATCAGGTGTTCGGTTCCAATGTATTGGGACCAGAACAACTTCTCCCTTGAGCTCCCCTCTTCAGCACGATAGAACTCCGCGGCATCCGAAATTCTGCTTGGCAGAACTACGAATGCACCTGGAGAGCTCCAAATTCGTGTATGTAGAAGAAATGACTCCTCCACATGCTTGCTTTGCATAAAGAATGCCTTACCCTCCGCTATCTTCTTGGCCACCTGGATCTCCTGGAGGGCCTTCTGGGCTTCAGCCTTGGCGTCTGTCGCGCTCTGGAGGGCCTTCGCAAGGTCAGACTCTCGCGTCTTGAAATCATGCTCCAAGGACTCGAACTTCTTGCCGAGCTCCTGGAGCTCTTGTTGTACCTCTCCCACCCGAGCATCTTGCTTCTCACGTTCGGTGCGCTGCGTAGCCGCCTTGGCTTCGGCTGCGGATAGCGCTTTCTTCAGGGCTGCCACTTCGGTCGCGGTTCCTATCAAAAACCATGATGCTCTTTGTTAGCATCATCGCTTTTTTCTCCTCTATAAGACACAGGGACGGGGTTTTACTTACCTTTGTTCTCCTCGAGCTGCTTCTTCACGAGGCCGAGCTCTTCTTCAGCCTGCCCCAGGTCGCACTTGAGTCTGGAAACCTCAGCCGTGCGCGCAGCCACGGTTATCAGCAATGCCTGTTTGTTCACATAAGACAAGTACTATTAGATTCCTATGGTTTTTTAGTTGACCCTCCGTTTGGCTTTTCCTCCTGAATGCCAACCAGAGTATCAGGGGCTACTATCTATCGGGTGATATTTCCTCACACTTTTTCGTTACTTACCTCAAAGCCTGTTAGTAGGCTGGTGCAGGCTTCGGTCAATCCGCTCTTAGCGAACCGAACCTTCTCAATCACTGTACTCATTAGAGTACGGTGCTCATCATCGATGGAAGCGCCTCGAAGCACTTCCAACAAATTATCCGATGCCTCTGGCTGGGCGGAGGTCATCGGCACGTCCGGCTCGCTCTCCTTCACGAGGGGCTGCCTTCTTGAATCCGGAACCTTTGGAGGCTCCGGTGCAGTAACCGGCTGGCAGCCAGACTTGCCGTGGCTCCCGTGAACATAATCCATGGGGGTCATACCCCCCATGCGCCCGGCGTCTGGGATATTACCTTGGGGCGTCTCCGGAACCGTCGCCTCCTACTCTGGTATCCTTCGGGACAACACCTCGGTGTCATCTGTAGGTCGTGGGGAGGTGGCCGTCGGGAGTGAATTCATCTCCAACTCGCCCAGAGACTCCTCCGAAGAGGACACCCCGAGATTGGACCTGGCCGGACTGCATATACGTGTTCGGCATTATTACAAGCCATAAGGACAAAGTCGCACGAAAAAATATTACATAATGCGGATACTTAGGACCTCGCCCGGGGCTTGCCTCTGGGAAGCCACTCCACGTCGCTATATGCAGCGGTAGTGGAGTGATCGGGAAGGGATGCCTTTCCCTTCTTCGGTGTCCCGGCCTCCCCCGACGGGGCGGCCTTCCTTTTCTTCTCCTCCCCAGTACGGGGAGGGGGCATTTCTTCATGTTTCCCCCCGTCCTCGGGGGGGAATCTTCCTCGTCATCGTCGGATGATGAGTCTATCACGGCCCTACGCCGGAGACCTTTTTTGGTCCCCGCGGCCGCCTTCTTGGACCCTTCGGCCCCCTCAGTTGAGGCGGCCTTCCTGTTTCTCCCCTCCCATTCGTGGGAGGAGTGCGCATCGTCATCTTCTGGCGAGGCGTCTGGCGCGGCCTCGCGCCGGAGACCCTTCCGGGTCCCCGTGGCCTTCTGTTTGGCCTTTTTCTCCAGCACCTTGTAAGGCGCCAGAACCAGCATCTCCGCTAGGAGTGCGTCTACTGGATCCTCAGGCAACGGAGCTGGATAGTCAATCCGCTCCGCCATCTCCACCCAATCTTGTTTGGTCAGCATGGTGAATTAAAAATCCTCCCACGAATGTACTGGGAAAGCAACATCTTGTAATAGTCAGAGGACTTACCGGACTGGCGAGGCACTTTGCGCTGAGCCCACGGTCCTCGGAAAGTGGGGGAGGAGCTTCGCTGGCCTTGAACAGTACCTTCTAGACGTCTTTGTGCGTCGTGTCGAAGAGTTCCAGCAGCATCTGGTGTTCGGCTGGATCGAACTCCCACATATCTAATGCCCGTCTTTGTCATGGGAGAATCCGACGAACAAGCATGACCTGGACCATGTTGACAAGCTTAATCTTCTTGTCCCTCATACTTCTAATGCATGTCTCGAGTCTGGTCAGCTCCGTGGGTTCACCCCAGGCCAGACCCTTCTTTTCCCAAGAAGTGAGCCGCGTAGGGATTCCAGATCTGGATTTTGGGGCCGCCACCCAGTTGGCATCGTGTGGCTCTGTGATGTAGAACCACACGGATTGCCACCCTTTCACGGTCTTCACGAAGGTGCCATCGAGCCATGTAACGTTGGGCATTCTGCCCACCATGGCACCTCCGCACTCCACCTGTTAGCCACTCACGATCTTCGGCTTCATGCAGAAGATCTGCAACCACAGGCCGAAGTGGGGCTTGATGCGGAGGAAGGCCTCACAAACGATGATGAACGCCGAGATGTTGAGGACGAAATTCGGGGCTAGATCATGAAAATCTAGCCCGTAGTAATACATGAGCCCGCAGACAAATGGGTGGAGTGGAAATCCTAGTCCGCAGACGAAATGAGGGAGAAATACTACTCTCTCCTGAGACTTTGGGGTGGGGTTAATCTGTCCCTCTACCGGAAGCCTGTGCGCGATGCTCTTGGCCAGTTATCCAGCCTCCTGAAGCTTGGTAATGTCTTCCTCTGTGACAGAGGAGGCCATCCACTTGCCTCCCGCTCCGGACATGCTGCGGTCCTACGGAGAAGGTGAGAGCTTGGGCGCTGGAGCTCGAGAGTGCGAGAACGGATGAGCAAAGGAGGAAGAAGGCGTGGGCGAAAACGGGAGATCCTTGTCCTTTTATAAGGACGGTGCAAAATGTGCGCCTCCCCACTTGCCTCTCGAAATCATTTGTTTTCCAAGCGCCTCGCTTGATGGCGCTGGTTGGGTTACCCATACCCGTATTGATGGAGATCCCACGATAAGGGGACACGATCTCTGCTTTGACAAGACATGCCAAAGAAACCGCCTCGCGATGTGTGCGGGAGCTGGATGTGAAAAGCAGTTTGAATAATGGCCGGACCACGACGTGCTGTCACGCTACGAAGAGCTGTCAGCAGATTAGATTCGTGGATTATTATTCTCTCTACGGCGGTATGTAAAGAGCCGGACACGGTCCTTGTGTTCGGAATTTATCTTGAAAGTATTTGGAGATGGAACCCGCCTCGCAATGCCGAAGACAATCTACACGCCAGACTCATAGTCATTGAAGCCTGGTTCAGGGGCTACTGAGGGAGTCCTGGATAAGGGGGTATCCGGACAGCCGAACTATATGCTTTGGCCGGACTGTTGTACTATGAAGATACAAGATTGAAGACTTCGTCCCGTATCCGGATGGGACTCTCCTTGGAGTGGAAGGCAAGCTTGGCGATCCGGATTGTAGATCTCCTTCTCTGTAACCGACTCTGTGTAACCCTAGCCCCCTCCGGTGTCAATATAAACCGGAGGGTTTAGTCCGTAGGACACAAGACCAATCATACCATAGGCTAGCTTGTAGGGTTTAGCCTCTCTCATCTCGTGGTAGATCAACTCTTGTAATACTCATATCATCAAGATCAATGAAGTAGGAAGTAGGGTATTACCTCCATCGAGAGGGCCCGAACCTGGGTAAACATCGTGTCCCCAGTCTCGTGTTACCATTAGCCTTAAACGCACAGTTCGGGACCCCCTACCCGAGATCCGCCGGTTTTGACACCGACAGTCGCTGCTAAGCCCCCGAGTGGGAGGATTGCTCTCCAGTCGCAGTGTTTTTTAACTTAGGCGATTACAGGGTCGCTCCTAAGTGTGACACTCCAAAAATATTCGTTGGCTTTCTTCAAAAAATTTGTTGGATTTGAAGAAGGTCTTCTAAACCCTTCCAAAAATCTCTCTCAAAAGCCTATTCCCTTTAGCAAATATTTTATTTTTGCATCTCCTTCAACTCTGGTGTTTGGTTTTTAAATTTTTCTTCTGATTGCCCTCTTCTAAAAATCTCAAGAAAAAAATCTTTGGAGTTTATTTTTCTTTCAAAAAGAAAATCCTAGGAGTTTTTCATCTTCTCCCAAATTTGAAACCACTCATGATTTTACCATACACGACATGGTAAAATCTTCCCTAAGATCTCTCCTTCTACTTTGGGCAATCCAAACATTCTGTCTCAACAAGTTCAACCCTTTTTCTGAATTTTATTTCATTTATTTCTCCTCCCAAATCTTTTCTGTCCATTATTTTGAGCCTAGGTGATTTGCAAAGCAAGTACCTAAATGCATTTGAGTTTTGACCTCAAACCAACTCCCCTGGATAGTCTTTGGTACCCACAACCTAGAGCAATCAAGATCCACTCCTCTTCTGTTCAAAGATTTCAAATTCTAGTCTCTGCAAGTTTGGACCAGATTTGTCAAATTTGGTGAAACTCATATCTTCTCTTCTCCAAAATTTTCACTAAAATTCAGGCAGCCTCTAGATGCAATGAGAGGCCCCTCCACCAGAAACCAGCTCAACGAAAAATCCCTACATGCCTAAATCATTCTGTCGAACACCTCGCATGCACTATTACTGTTCATCTTCAGTTAAATTCAGATTGCAGTGTCGTTCTCCATCAGAGTTTCAGTCACATGCCCACAGTGCACTTGGCACGTTGCTCACAGCCTAGCCTGCTTGTCTGGAGCTTCACACGCGTGCTTGGCGTGTTCCTGGCATCGGTGGCACCCTGGCCCGCATGCGCCGGCGTGTCTTGCGGCGGCAGAACCACCGTAGCGGCCGACAAGGAGCAAAACTGCGGCATAACGCCGATCGGCGCCGCCCAAACCTCCTAGTAGCTCCGCGTAGCCATTTCCTTGCCAGCACACGCATGCAGCACCGTTGACGTGGCCTGGCACGCGCAGAGCGCGTTCTCTGCCGCCGACGGGCCGTGCGGCCGTTCCGTCGAGGACAGGCCGTAACCTCGCCCACCTTGCTGAATTGGACACTGGAATAGCACCAAGATTGCCGTAGGTCGATGCTCAAACTCCTAAGCCGACCGTGCAGCCACAGCGCCACCGTAATCACTCGCCGGACTAATCCGATTCACGGCAACCCACTCGGGCCGGCTATAAATAGCACCCCCGAGCTTGCTCTCGCCCCCGCACAACTCCACCACCTCTCCAGACCCCGCCTAGCTACTGTAAGAGCCTCGAGGGGCCCTTCTTCATCAACTCCGGCCACCTCGTTCCGCCTTGGCATCCACCTCGATTTGCTCCGGTGAGGTCGTCTCCGGCGCCCTAACCTCGTCAGCAACCCTCTCGGGCAACTAAGAGTCTAACCCCCACTCCAGTTTGATCTTCACAGCTCTCTCCGACGAGGTCCACAACTACCCGAACCGCCGTCCGCCGGAGCAAGGGCCGCCGTCGACACAGTGCTCGCCGGCGACCACTTCCACCTCCCACAGACGCGGAAGGACATGCTGATCACGAAGGTACCGTCCGATCCCTCTGCCTCGCCGTGGATCGGCCCGGCGACCATCAAGCACCTCACCCAGGCGCCCGTCGCGCCCTGTTTCCCTCTTTTAAATTTTCAAACCTGACAGGTGGAGCTCGCCTGTCAGCCTCTAAGTCGTTTTTTTTAAACGAACCGTTTTCTGGACTTTTCTGCAAAGCCCCCTGGAAGTTTTTTGTTTCATTACAGAGGGGTCCCTGGACCAAAACCCTTATATCTTTTAAACAGAAAATTATTTTTGTTTGATTCTTTTACTGTTCTCTTTAGATCTGTGTCTAGTATTTTATCAGATTTATTTGAGAATTTATTTGGAATATTTTTGTGCACCTCGCGGTATTTACGTTACGTGCGTATTTTTCTTATACCGTAGATTCCGGAGGAAGCAACGGAGCGCAAACTTCGCACAGTTAGACTCCGACTACTCCGAACCAGGCAAGCAATGTTTGAACTTTTGATATGATGAGTGTTTCGGCATGTTTGCATTATTTTTGTATCATGGCACGTTCATGAGCACTTCGATGATAGTTTATCTCGTAAGAGTTGAGGCAAACGAGCTCGTTAAATCCATGAGTTGTTGGAAACTTGTTGCATGGCCATGAGTTGGCATGAGTATGGGTAAGATGGCAGTGTTGTAGCATGCCAGGCTTATGCCAGATTGTTGAACCCGTGTCAACACAAATCAGTCAGTTTCCGGTCCGTCTCCCCTTTCGTACTACCACCTGTTTCCCGCAAGGGATACGGCTTAGTAAGTTGCAACCACTTCCTGGTACACACCAAATCGAGAGGCCGGGATGAAGGTTCCATGGCCCAGGATTAAAGCCTTTCATCCGATCAGGGGGCATGGGTGTTTCCGCTTGGGACCAAGAGGGGGGCACCCCTTAGAGCGCGCGTAAATAAATTTGATCCCATGATATTCGAGATTGTGATCTCCCCGTCTCAAAGTTTTTCTTAAACGCTGTCTGGGGTGATTCCTGGCAACGTGAGGTATGATGGGTGTGTACTAGCTAGTTGTGTTTCCTCCGAAATACCGTAAACGGAACTAGTCCGTCATGACTACGGAAATCCGTTGGCTGTGGGCAAATTTTGGTACAAACTCTGCAGAGTCAAAATTCTTAAATACATCTTATTCATGTCCGAGTACCGTGTTCACCTTATCTCGTCAAATATCAGTCTCGGTGACAGAGAATCCTGATAACCATATGAGTGTTATATGTTTGTTTTCCTGTGAATGGACTAACCCGCTTATTGCCTTGTGAGGAATATTTTTCGTGAGCACTATATCTTGTCAGTTATGAATAATGAATTATAAGCCCTTTCTGTGATGTCGCTCAGACGTCCGACTGCGGCATTGTTATTATTTACTTTTATTATAAGCCCTTTCTGTGATGTCGCTCAGACGTCCGACTGCGGCATTGTTATTATTTACTTTTATTATAAGCCCTTTCTGTGATGTCGCTCAGACGTCCGACTGCGGCATTGTTATTATTTACTTTTATTATAAGCCCTTTCTGTGATGTCGCTCAGACATCCGACTGTAGCATTGTTATTATTTACTTTTATTATAAGCCCTTTCTGTGATGTCGCCTAGACATCCGAATGCGGCATTGTTATTATTTACCTTTATTATAAGCCCTTTCTGTGATGTCGCTCCGACGTCCGACTGCGGCACGCATGTATTTTCTTTCAATATAAGCCCTTTTTGAGGTGTCGCTTAGACGCTCGATCGTGGCATGTTTTACTTATTTGTTCACCGCTCGAGGCGCCGCTCGCATAATTCGATCGGTTTTGAGTTTATTTTCTTTGGGTTTTCGAGCGGACTACCGCCGATTCCCTTTTTACTTACTTGTGTTACTGTTTTGTTGGCACATTGTTATAAATTAATCATGTCGCATTCATGCATTCATTTGTTATATCTTTTGTCCGAACTGTCTTGCGAGTACTTTCAAAGTACTCACCTGGCTTGTTGATTTGGCCAGATGCTGACGAAGGTGATCTCATGGATGAAGAGTTCGATAGCGAGTCCGACGCCTAGAGGAATCCCAGTCAGTCTCGTGCGACCCCTGGATTAGTCATTGTGCCGCTTCCGCTACCCAAATAAATTCATCGAGCCTCACCTCGACGCTCGATGAGCCGCCAGTGCAGTAGTCTTATTAACCACCCCCGCTGTGTTATTCCACCAGCCACTCATATCTCGAGTCAGTAGTATTTCCACCCCACACCATTGTGTCATATCCGCCGTCATGTATAATTATTGGCGTGTTTGTAATATTTGGTTGGGCATCTTCAGTCCGACCCTGTAATATTGTAATGCTACTGGCTTATTGTATCAAAGTTTTGTCTACCGGTATGAAGGATTTTCCTCATATTGGACTTCATAGGTCGGTTGTTCAATAAATATTTTTATTGAAAAACCGGTCGTGACAAGCTTGGTACCAGAGCCAGGCTGACTGTAGGAAGCCACTAGGTGCGATCGCTAATCGGTTATTAGCAAGATAGAGCTGTTTATTATTTTTACAAATGTAGTCAATTTCTGACAGTCAGCATAAATTTATGATTTGACTACTCAGGATTTTGCCTACTTTTGTAGATGGCCGGCAACGACTGCGAGTCGTAGATGTTCGCCAACATGCCCGATGGGTTCATCAAGCTTCTCTCCTTCATCGTCCAAGTCGCGATAGGGCCAGCTGTGCCTCCAGTCTTCTCACTCAGCGGTGCAATTCAAGGGAGGGTGAGTTGAGCGTTACCGGTTCTTGGGGAGAGCCATGCCCACAGAGAAGCATGCACTGCAGATGGCAGCCCGTGAGGCAATAGCTCGTCTCAGGGATATCCTTCCTTCGATGAAGACTCATCATTACCGCTACCTTCCATGTCATGTGCCATATACCTGCCACTACGCGTTCTCTTGCCCCAGAGGAGAACGGGACGAAGCTTTTGAGATGCTCATCGAGTATCTCCGGGCTTTGGAGGAAGCCTTCGACAACCTGGTGAACGACTTTGTAGCTGCCCGCATGAACTCAGTCCATGGATGTGCCACCAACAGGAGGGAGCTCCTGCGCGCCGCACCACCACTGACTTTCGTCTCGTCATCAGCATCGTTTACTCCTACTGCTCTCACCACCACTCGTCGCCTGCCTACCACGGAGGAGTTCAACCATGTCATTGCGCCTACTCCGGTTCGTTCTGCACCACCCCTCGTGCCCGCTCATGTTCGAGTTGTCCCGCACAGGGCACCTGCTCCACCAACTCAGCGCAGCACCTCTCGTCTGGAGCCTATCACCGAAGAGGAGGTTGAGTCCCCAGCCTCACTACGCCTGACCCTTTGCAGGCCAATGGAAATCCTTACCATCTCCGACTAAGTACGCTTAGCCGCCATGCGATGTACCGGCGGTAATGCGATATGTTTATATGTACATAGGCTGTGAGAAGTAGCTTGTTTGCGCATCATGTAGGATCTGGAGGAGTGCACTAGACTAAATAACATGTCAGGATTATGTACGCATATCCCGAGTGATGTATTGTATAATTACTGCTTGCGTGTAAGATATGTAATGGACAGTCCTTCTCCGTGCGCAAACGTTTACTCTCTTGAAAAATCTTGGAGCATTTGCGACCTTTTTCCGTCTTCTTGAATTTATTGATTTTTACGGCTCAATTTATTTTCTTATGAGTGTTTCAAAATATATCCCCAGAGTGAACTATGTCTCGTCCTTGGACGCGCTCCATGCCAACTCCGACAGAGGAAAATTATGGCACACCCCCAGGCAACAATTTCACACAGGGGCAGACAAGTCAACAGGACAGTGAAACGGCACTTTCCCAAATGTGTCGTCTTTATGAACAAAGTCAGCAGCAACATCAGGAAATAATGAACCAAGTCATCAATATGGGGAATCACCATGGACAATATGTGCAGCAATCAAAGCTATCTGAGCTACAGAAGACACGTCCCCAAACATTTTCTCACACTGACAAACCTCTTGAAGCCGAGGAATGGCTTCGAGACATGGAAAGAAAGTTAATTATTGCCCAGTGGTGCTTTATGCTCCGCACTATCTCACTGGAGCAGCCGCATCGTGGTGGGAAAATTTCCTACACATGCACCCAACGAAAATAATATAACACGGGAGGAATTTAAAGAAGGTTTTCGTGGGGCACATATTCCTAAGAGTCTTATGAAGATGAAAAAGAGAGAATTTGATGACCTCAAGCAAAGGACAATGACGGTGTCATAATACAACAGTCAGTTTACTCTGTTGTCTCGCTACGCCAACGAGGAGCGTATGTCGGAAAACAAAAAGATGGAGAAATTCCTAGACGGTCTGACACCCGCGCTTAAATGCCAATTGGTCGTACACACCTTTCCAGATTTTAAAACGCTGGTGGATAAGGCCATTACCTTGGAAAATGATAGACGCACCTTCGAAGATTTCCTTAAGCGGAAGAGGGACCAGACTAATCACGCCCGCAACCACCGCAGCAAGACAGATGTTCAGAAAAACTGGACACCCAAGCCCACGACAAGCGTCTCACGCCCAATCAAGAATTTCCATGCAAGGGACAAGGAGTTCACATACCGCCCAGGCATTACCTGTTACGCTTGTGGAGAAGAAGGGCACTATGCCAAGCAGTGCCCCAAGCCAAGGAACTCGACCCCAAAGCCGAACAACGGAGGCAATAATTCGGCGCCAAAGCGCAACAATTTCAACCCAAATAACAACCACAGGAAGGGTCATCTGAACCTCGTGACCAAAGAGGAAGCACAAAATGCCCCAGATATCGTACTCGGTACGTTTCCTGTCAACACAATACCTGCCATGGTTTTGTTTGATTTTGGAGCTTCTCACTCATTCGTTTCCAAAAGTTTTGCTTTGCAAAATAATTTTTCGATGCTTCCCTTGGAAAAATCTATGATCGTCAAGTCCCCTGGAATTAAGCAAGTTACCCAGAATTATTGCCAGGGTGTGGTCATCGAGTTTGAAGGGTTAAAGTTTCACGCAAATCTTATCATGTTGGAAAATAAAGGACTGGATGTCATCTTAGGATGGATTGGTTAACCACCAACAAAGGTTTTATTGACTGCTTCAACAGGACCGTAATTCTCACCCATCACCACAGGAAGACCATAAAAGTTTTAGCCAAGGAAAGAAAAATATCTCGGCAACCGAGATTGAACAAGGTGGATATTTCTGAATTGAGCAAGGTTCCAGTAGTGTGTAAGTTTCTAGATGTATTTCCCGAAGAGCTACCAGGCATGCCACCAGACCGAGAGATAGAATTCAGCATTGAGCTAGCACCCGGAACCGCTCCCATATACAAGAAACCATACAGAATGGCACCATCCGAATTGGTAGAACTGAAGAAGCAAATAAAGGAATTATTGGAAAAAGGGTATATATGAGCCAGTTCCTCACCTTGGGGCTCACCAATTTTGTTTGCCAAAAAGAAGGATGGAACACTGAGATTGTGCATAGACTATCGAGCGCTAAACATGGTCACAATCAAGAACAAATATCCGATGCCACGAATAAATGATTTATTCGATCAACTCGCTCAGGCCAAAGTGTTCTCGAAGATTGACTTGAGGTCGGGATACCATCAACTGATAGCGCGAACCGAAGATATTCCCAAGACAGCTTTCACCTCCAGATACGGATTGTATGAGTTCACCGTAATGCCATTCAGACTAACAAACGCCCCCGCATATTTTGTTCACCTCATGAACAAAGTATTCATGAAGTTTATGGACAAGTTTGTTGTGGTATTCATCGATGATATTCTGGTATACTCCAAAACACCAGAAGAGCACGCTGAACATCTCCGAATTGTACTAGGAGAACTCAGGAAACATCAATTATACGCCAAATTCAGCAAGTGTGAATTTTGGCTAAGGCAAGTAGGTTTTCTGGGCCACGTACTGACCCAAGAAGGTATCGCCGTAGACCCGGAAAAAGTCAAGGCCGTACTAAATTTGGAAGCCACCAGCCGGTAATGACGGATGTCTGAAGTTTCTTGGGAATGGCAGGATACTACCGGAGATTTATTGAAGGATTCTCCACCATAACAAAGCCAATGACGCAACTACTCAAGAAAGACAGGAAGTTTGAATGGACAGAAGCCTGCGAGAAAAGTTTCCAAGAGCTAAAGAGGAAAACGACGACAGCACCAGTATTAATTGTGCCTGATATACACAAAAAATTTGAGGTATTTTGTGACGCATCTCGAAAGGGCCTCGGGTGCGTATTAATGCAAGAAGGCAAGGTTGTCGCATATGTTTCTAGACAACTTCGCAAGCATGAGGAAAATTATCCTACTCATGACCTGGAATTAGCAGCAGTTATTCATGCACTCAAGGAATGGAGACACTTCTTACTTGGTAATCGTTAGAAATATACACGGACCACAAAAGCCTCAAGTATATTTTCACACAACCAGAACTCAATTTACGGTAGCGACGCTGGTTGGAATTAGTAAAGGATTATGATGTTGGAATCCACTACCACCCAGGCAAAGCAAATGTTGTAGCAGATGCTCTGAGTCGAAACCCTAGTCCAGACAACGACAGCATGCCAAACTTGAGCCCTGAGTTCCAGCAAGAATTCGCAAAGCTCAATCTGATGGTAGTCACCAATTAAGGCAGTGTGTCGAACTTAGAGTTACAGCCTACCCTGATAGAGAAGGTTAAAGAGGCTCAACGTGGGCACCCCAGCATTGAAGGCATAAACCGGAATATGAATTTGGGCAAGGCCTCAGAATTCGTTATCGATGAACAAGGAATATTGTGGTACGGGAATAGACTTTGCGTACCAAATATCCATGAACTTAAACAGCAAATCCTGGCTGAAGGCCACACTGCTCCGTACTCAATCCATCCTGGAGGAACAAAAATGTACAAAGATCTTCAGGAAACATTTTGGTGGCATGGTATAAAAAGAAACATAGCCACGTTTATTGCATGTTGTGACTCTTGTCAACGCATCAAGGCCGAGCACCAGAAACCGGCCGGGCTATTGCAACCAAATAAGATACCCGAATGGAAATGGGACGAGATTGTAATGGATTTTATTGTTGGACTACCTCGGTCACGACACGGACATGATGCCATATGGGTCAAGACCGATAGATCGACTAAAGTAGCACACTTCATCCCGTGAAGACAACACACACCACTCGAAGCTTGCTAGGCTCTACCTTTCCCATATCGTTTGCTTACATGGAGTCCCAAAGAAAATAATCTCGGACAGAGGCACTCAATTTGTCTCCCGATTTTGGGATCACTTACAACAAGCTCTGGGAACTCAGCTGGCATTCAGTACCGCATACCATCCCCAGACAGATGGGCAGACTGAGCGAGTAAACCATATTCTAGAAGATATGCTGAGAGCATGTGTCCTCACCTATGGGACCAGTTGGGAAGAGAGCTTACCAGACGCAGAATTCGCATATAACAACAGTTATCAGTCCAGCCTGCAAATGACACCATTTGAAGCTCTGTACGGGCGAAGATGTCGTACCCCACTAAATTGGTCGGAAACCGGAGACAGCCATATCTTCGGCGCAGACCTGCTGAAGGAGGCTGAAGATAAGTTCAAGGTGATTAAGGACCGACTCAAGACAGCCGAAAGTCGATAGAAGAGTTATTACGATCAGAAGCATCATGGAGTCAATTTTGAACCCGGTGAATTTGTGTACCTACGAGTATCCCCTATGAGAGGCCTGCATCGATTCAAGATTAAAGGGAAGCTAGCAACAAGATTCATCGGACCATTCTGCATAGTGGCACGAAGAGGCACGGTGGCCTACCAGCTCGACTTACCCGAAGAATTATCCGTCATCCACGACGTATTCCACGTCTCCCAATTGAGGAAGTGCGTAAGCAACCCAGAGAAACAAGTACCCCATAAAAACATTGACGTGCAGCCAGACCTTACATATCGGGAGCATCCGATAAAAATCTTGGAAGAGTCTGAAAGGAGAACCCGACAGAAAACCATCAAGTTCTTCAAAGTTCAGTGGAGCAACCACACCGAAAGTGAAGCCACTTGGGAAAGAGAGGATTTCCTTCGGATAGAGCACCCAAAATTATTTGAGGATCAGCTGGAATCTCGGGGACGAGGTTTTTCCTAAGGGGGTAGGTGTTGTGACGCTCCAAAAATATTCTTTGGCTTTCTTCAAAAAATTTGTTGGATTTGAAGAAGGTCTTCTAAACCCTTCCAAAAATCTCTCTCAAAAGCCTTTTCCCTTTAGCAAATATTTTATTTTTGCATCTCCTTCAACTCTGGTGTTTGGTTTTTAAATTTTTCTTCTGATTGCCCTCTTCTCAAAATTTCAAGAAAAAAATCTTTGGAGTTTATTTTTCTTTCAAAAAGAAAACCCTAGGAGTTTTCATCTTCTCCCAAATTTGAAACCACTCATGATTTTACCATACACCACATGGTAAAATCTTCCCTAAGATCTCTCCTTCTACTTTGGGCAATCCAAACATTCTGTTCAAAGATTTCAAATTCTAGTCTCTGCAAGTTTGGACCAGATTTGTCAAATTTGGTGAAATTCATATCTTCTCTGCTCCAAAAATTTCACTAAAATTCAGGCAGCCTCTAGATGCAATGAGAGGCCCCTCCACCAGAAACCAGCTCAAGGAAAAATCCCTACATGCCTAAATCATTCTGTCGAACACCTTGCATGCACTATTACTGTTCATCTTCAGTTAAATTCAGATTGCAGTGTCGTTCTCCGTCAGAGTTTCAGTCACATGCCCACAGTGCACTTGGCACGTTGCTCACAGCCTAGCCTGCTTGTCCGGAGCTTCACACGCGTGCTTGGCGCGTTCCTGGCGTCGGTGGCACCCTGGCCCGCCTGCGCCGGCGTGTCTTGCGGCGGCAGAACCACCGTAGCGGCCGACAGGGAGCAAAACTGCGGCATAACGCCATTCGGCGCCGCCCAAACCTTATGGTAGCTCCACGTAGCCATTTCCTTGCTAGCACACGCATGCAGCACCGCTGACGTGGCCTGGCACGCGCAGAGCGTGTTCTCTGCCGCCGACGGGCCGTGCGTCCGTTCCGTCAAGGACAGGCCGTAACCTCGCCCACCTTGCTGAGTTGGACACTGGAATAGCGCCACTACTTCGTCTAGTCGATGCTCAAACTCCTAAGCCGACCGTGCAGCCACAACGCCACCATAATCACTCGCCAGACTAATCCGATTCACGGCAACCCACTCGGGCCGGCTATAAATAGCACCCCCGAGCTTGCTCTCGCCCCCGCACAACTCCACCACCTCTCCAGACCCCGCCTAGCTACTGGAAGAGCCTCAAGGGGCCCTTCGTCATCAACTCCGGCCACCTCGTTCCGCCTCGGCATCCACCTCGATTTACTCCGGTGAGGTCGTCTTCGGCGCCCTAACCTCGTCAGCAACCCTCTCGGGCAACTAAGAGTCTAACCCCCACTCCAGTTTGATCTTCACAGCTCTCTCCGATGAGGTCCACAACTGCCCGAACCGCCGTCCGCCGGAGCAAGGGCCGCCGTCGACACAGTGCTCGCCGGCGACCACTTCCACCTCCCACACACGCGGAAGGACATGCTGATCACGAAGGTACCGTCCGATCACTCTGCCTCGCCGTGGATCGCCGGCGACCATCAAGATTCTCTCGGGCGCCGTCGCGCCCTGTTTCCCTCTTTTAAATTTTCAAACCTGACAGGTGGAGCCACTTTGTCAGCCTCTCACTGCTTTTTTTTTTAAACGAACTGCTTTTCGGACTTTTCTCGCAAAGCCCCGGAAGTTTTTGTTTCATTACAGAGGGGTCCCTGGACCAAAACCCTTATATCTTTTAAACAGAAAATTATTTTTGTTTGATTCTTTTACTGTTCTCTTTATATTTGTGTCTAGTATTTTATCAGATTTATTTGAGAATTTATTTGGAATATTTTTGTGCACCTCGCGGTATTTACGTTACGTGCGTATTTTTCTTATACCATAGATTCCGGAGGAAGCAACGGAGCCGCAAACTTCGCACAGTTAGACTCCGACTACCCCGAACCAGGCAAGCAATGTTTGAACTTTTGATATGATGAGTGTTTGGGCATGTTTGCATTATTTTTGTATCATGGCACGTTCATGAGCACTTTGATGATAGTTTATCTCGTAAGAGTTGAGGCAAACATGCTCGGTAAATCCATGAGTTGTTGGAAACTTGTTGCATGGCCATGAGTTGGCATGAGTATGGGTAAGATGGCAGTGTTGTAGCATGCAAGGCTTATGCCAGATCGTTGACCCCGTGTCAACACAAATCAGTCAGCTTCCGGTCCGTCTCCCCTTTCGTACTACCACCTGTTTCCTGCAAGGGATACGGCTTAGTAAGTTGCAACCACTTCCTGGTACACAGCAAATCGAGAGGCCGGGATGAAGGTTCCATGGCCCTGGATTAAAGCCTTTCATCCGGTCAGGGGGCATGGGTGTTTCCGGTTGGGACCGAGAGGGGGGCACCCCTTAGAGCGCGCGTAAATAAATTTGATCCCATGCTATTCGAGATTGTGATCTCCCCGTCTCAAAGTTTTTCTAAAACGCTATCTGGGGTGATTCCTGGCAACCTGAGGTATGATGGGTGTGTACTAGCTAGTTGTGTTTCCTCCGAAATACCATAAACGGAACTAGTCCTTCGTGACTACGGAAATTCGTTGGCTGTGGGCAAATTTTGGTACAAACTCTGTAGAGTCAAAATTCTTAAATACATCTTATTCATGTCCGAGTACCGTGTTCACCTTATCTTGTCAAATATCAGTCTCGGTGACAGAGACTCCTGATAACCATATGAGTGTTATATGTTTATTTTCCTGTGAATGGACTAACCCGCTTATTGCCTTGTCAGGAATATTTTCCGTGAGCACTATATCTTGTCAGTTATGAATAATGAATTATAAGCCCTTTCTGTGATGTCGCTCAGACGTCCGACTGCGGCATTGTTATTATTTACTTTTATTATAAGCCCTTTCTGTGATGTCGGTCAGACGTCCGACTGCGGCATTGTTATTATTTACTTTTATTATAAGCCCGTTCTGTGATGTCGCTCAGACGTCCGATCATGCATTGTTATTATTTACTTTTATTATAAACCCTTTCGTGATGTCGCCGGACATCCGATCGCTGCATTGTTATTATTTACTTTTATTATAAGCCCTTTCTGTGATGTCGCTCAGACATCCGACTGCGGCATTGTTATTATTTACCTTTATTATAAGCCCTTTCTGTGATGTCGCTCCGACGTCCGACTGCGGCACGCATGTATTCTCTTCCAATATAAGCCCTTTTTGAGGTGTCGCTTAGACGCCCGACTGTGGCATGTTTTACTTATTTGTTCACCCTTCGAGGCGTCGCTTCAGACACCCGATCGGTTTTGAGTTTATTTTCTTTGCGTTTTTGAGAGGACTACCGCCGATTCCCTTTTTACTTACTTGTGTTACTGTTTTGATAGCACATTGTTATAAATTAATCATGTCGCATTCATGCATTCATTTGTTATATCTTTTGTCCGAACTGTCTTGCGAGTACTTTCAAAGTACTCACCTGGCTTATTGATTTGGCCAGATGCTGACAAAGGCGATCTCATGGATGAAGAGTTCGATAGCGAGTCCGACGCCTAGAGGAATCCCAGTCTCGTATGCGACTCGGATTAGTCATTGTGATATATCCGCTTCCGCTACCCAAATAAATTCATCGAGCCTCACCTCGACGCTCGATGAGCCGCCAGTGCAGTAGTCTTATTAACCACCCCCGCTGTGTTATTCCACCAGCCACTCATATCTCGAGTCAGTAGTATTTCCACCCCACACCATTGTGTCATATCCGCCGTCATGTATAATTATCGGCGTGTTTGTAATAGTTGGTTGGGCATCTTCAGTCCGACCCTGTAATATTGTAATGCTACTGGCTTATTGTATCAAAGTTTTGTCTACCGGTATGAAGGATTTTCCTCATACTGGACTTCATAGGTCCGTTGTTCAATAAATATTTTTATTGAAAAACCGGTCGTGACACTAAGCCCCCGAGTGGGAGGATTGCTCTCCACTCGGAGTGTTTTTTAACTTAGGCAATTACTGGGTCGCTACTAAACCTTCGAGTGGGAGGATTGCTCTCCACTAGGAGTGTTTTTTAACTTAGGTGATTACGGGGTCGCAGCTAAGCCCCCGAGTGGGAGGATTGCTCTCCACTCGGAGTGTGTTTTTTAACTTAGGCGACTAGGGGGTCACAGCTAAGCCCCCGGGTGGGAGCATAGCTCTCCACTCGGAGTGTTTTTTAACTTAGGCGATTACGGGGTCACAGCTAAGCCCTCGAGTGGGAGGATTGCTCTCCACTCGGAGTGTTTTTTAACTTAGGCGATTACGGGGTCGCAGCTAAGCCCCCGAGTGGGAGGATTGCTCTCCACTCGGAGTGTGTTTTTCAACTTAGGTGAATCGGGTTCGTGGCTAAGCCACCCACGGAGGGATTTGGACACAAGTGATTACGAGAAACCAATCATTAAGATATTGTAAAGATCTTGTCTTTGGAAAATAATCTGAAGTGCTTTTATTACAATTTGTTGGGTCGAGTGATTCTAGGTATAGAAAGGACGAAGCAGCTCCGCATTCCATGCACGTGGCTCGTCCATTTTCTTGGCTACGCTGTAGATGTGATGTGCTCCATTGTGAAGCACCTTGGTGATGATGAAGGGACCTTCCCAAGCCGGAGCGAGCACAAGGTCTCCCTCCTAACGCCTGTCCTCTGACATTGCGGGCGTGGAATCGGCATAGATCCTGTTGATAAATGGTCGACCGAACCAAAGCCATCTCGCGTTATTCTTCCAAGAGATCGACCGCGTCTTCACGTGCTTGCTCAGCTTCAGCTTCTGAGAACAGTTCAACTCTGGGAGCATTGTGTAGCAAGTCGCTCGGAAGCACCGCCTCGGCGCCGTACACCAGGAAGAAAGGGATTCGATCAGTCGACCGGTTGGGTGTTGTTCTCATCTCCCATAGGACTGATGGTAATTCGGTCACCCAAGCTCCAGCATCATGTTTCAGATCGCGCATCAGCCGAGGCTTTAATCCCTGAAGGATCAACCCATTCGCCCTTTCAGCCTGTCCATTCGACTGCGAGTGCGCGACAGACGCATCGTCGACCCGAGTGCCTTGAGATGCACAGAATGCTTTGAACTCATCAGAATCAAAGTTGGAGCCATTATCAGTGATGATGTTGTGAGGAACTCCATATCTGAATATCAACTCTCTGATGAAACTGACGACAGTGCCTGCTTCAAGGTTCTTGATGGGCTTGGCTTCGATCCACTTGGTAAACTTGTCAACTGCTACGAGCGAATGGGTGAAGCCACTCGCGCCAGTTTTGAAGGGTCTAACCATATCCAATCCCCAGACTGCAAATGGCCAGATGAGTGGAATAGTATTCAGGGCAGATGCGGGCATGTGAGACATGTTGGAGTAAAACTGGCAACCTGCGCACTTGTCGACTATATCTTTTGCCATCTCAGTTGCTCGAGGCCAATAAAATCCCGCTCGGTATGCTTTGGACACGATGGTCTGAGAGGACGCATGGTGACCATAGGTCCCCGAGTGGATATCATTTAGGATCATCTGACCTTCTTCCAGGGTGATGCAGCGTTGGGCTACTCCTGTGACACTCTCTCTGTAAAGCTGCCATTTCATCACTTTGAAAGCTTTGGATCGACGGACTATCTGGCGAGCCTCGTCTTCGCCTCTGGGAGCTCTTTCCTGAGAATGTATGCGATGTATGGAACCGTCCAATCGGGAGTAATCACCAAGACTTCTATGATCAGGTCGACCACAGCTGGAATCTCTACCTCAGTCGGGTTGGTTGGACTTATCGGTTGCGGGGGCTCCTCTTTGAAGGGATCTTCTTGCACTGACGGGGTATGGAGGTGCTCCAAGAACACATTGCTGGGGATAGGCTTCCGAGTGGAACCTATCTTTGCGAGATCATCAGCAGCTTGATTTTTGATTCGTGGTATGTGGTGGAGCTCCAATCCCTCAAACTTATTCTCCAACTTCCTCATCACTGCGTAAAGAATCCTCGTCATTATGGGACCCTCACATCCCATTCCTTCATCACTTGGTTAACCACCAAATCTGAGTCACCATAAACCATCAGTCGTCGGACACCGAGTGAAATGGCCATACGCAACCCATATAAAAGTGCTTCATACTCTGCTTCATTGTTTGAAGAGTCAAAGTGAATCTGAAGGACATAACTGAGCTTGTCTCCTCGTGGGGACACTAAAAGCACTCCTGCAACAGAGCCATTCAACATCTTGGATCCATCAAAGAACATCACTACAAAAAAAATACAGTTCCGTGATGATATGTGTTTGTAACAGTAGGTCACGTTTTCTGTCATGCATGTACATCCATGACGATTTTATGACAGAATCAAGATAGTCATACATGTGTCGTCAGAGAAGTGTTCCATGACATTACCAAAATTATCATCACGGAAGTGTCCAATTCCATGACGATAACTCGTGCGTCACAGAAGTGCTTTCGTCAAGGGTGACCGACACGTGGCATCCACCATAACGGAACGTCGTTAAACTATCGGGTCAGGTTTTGGATCCGATAACCCGTTAACAGCCCCAACCAATATGGATTTTCCACGTGTAAAATCATCATTGGCTGGAGGAAACACATGTCGGCTCATTGTTGGGACAGATGTCATCCACTCATTGGACAGAAGGCGCCTATGATACGTCGACACGTGGCACGGCCCAACAGAAGCCCATTCATGTGAAAAGGCCGGCCCGTTTGACTTGGTCAAAAGGTGGCGGGCCGGCCCACGAAAAGCCTCTTAACGGCATGTTCGCATATAACCCATTTACAGCCTGCAAACATAGGGCCCGTTACGGCCTATCCGAATTAGGCCCAGTAGCGTCATCTGGGCCGTCCAATATGATTCCAGCCCGTTTTAACTTCCGGCCCATGTATGGCCCATGACGTCTTTCGGCCCATATGAGGCCCTTTGTAACTCTTGGCCCATTAATGGCCCGTCTTTGGCCGCCCGTAATGAACAAAGGTATCACTTTATACCCATTAACGGCCCATTATTCCATTGGGCCGTTTCCAGCCCATGTTATCTTCGGCCTTCTCGGGCCCATTTATTCTGGGCTCATTTCCAAAGATTCGGTTACTTACGGCCCGTTACATCGCTATTTTCGCTTGTAGGGCCAAATTCAGCCCGTTGTTACAGTCGGCCCGTTTGTGGCCCGTTATCACGTTGGGCGTTTTCATAGCGTCATCAACACGGCCTCGTTAATCCATTTAATTCGTTATGGTCGGCCCATGAACGGACGATTCCAACTCTAGCCCGTTTACGGCGATAATGCGGTTTGTTATTGGCCCATGTTTGGCCGATCGATCGTCCGGCCCATATAAGGCCCATTGATGATACGGCCCGTAGAAGGCCCATTGTGTCTACGGCCCATAAGAGGCCTATTGTTTCTATGGCCCGTAGAAGGCCCATTGTTTCTACAGCCGGTAGGAGGCCTAGTGCCACTACAGTAAATATGTAGCCCATGGTTATTGTGGCCTAGTTTTAAAATATATGTTATTGCGGCCACTAGCAAACTGCGGAAAAAGAACTGCACTGACTACAAGCAAACAAATAAACAAGACAACAAGGAAATAAATAAGCAAGCCACTTATGCTAGGTTATCACGGCTATTACACATATTATATCCACTGGGCATCAAAGTTCGCCACCAGTGCAAATATAGGGAACAAAGCAGCATATAAACGCCGCAACAACACAAGTCCAGAACTGAAACCACTTCAGAAGAGCTCAAAAAACAATATCTTGGGTACCCATAATGCTGGCAAGATGCTTAGCAAGCTTATTAACTTTCTCTTGTTTGGCGCTTAAATCCTCCAGCGCTTGCCGTTGCACAAGAAAGTACGCATCTGAATTCTGCAGGGACTTCCTCAGTCCTTCGGCTTCTTGCCGCAGCACAGCTGACTGATGCCTTTCAGCTTGTAGCTGAGACTGAAGAAGCTGAAGTGATTCAGGCAGCGAGTTCGAAGAGCTTGTGCCAGCGGTACTGGCCAGTAACTCGAACACTACATCAACGCAGGACTGTGGGGTTTTCTCACTGTCTACAAGATTGTTTTTATCACCTTTCTTGGAGACCAACAGGGTTGTCTCACTATCTTGAACCTTATCTGCATTACTTTCTCTACCATTGCATAGTGGGGTGCTCTTCTCCAATATTCTGATTGCAGACTACATGAGAAACAAGCAGACACATCACAGGTTTAGCTTGTAGTATACAAAACTCATTTTGGTAAATCAGTTCAGTAGTAAGGTGGACAGGATAACAGCATGAAACAAACATATATCTATGTACTATGGTCACTGTATTGTCCATATCATTCTAGTTTATGTTGCCTAATCAAGATAGAGACACACTTCAACTCATTTATTTTTAAGACACAGCAGCATAGACAGAATATAAGTGTGAGAAACTACACAGCATTGGCAGCACTTGAAATGTGCATCACATGAGAACATAACTGTTTATACAACTTAAACTGAAATCAACATAGAGCAAGAAGTTAGAACAAAAATCCAGTTAAAGAAATAGGTTTAAAACATACCTGTTGTGCCATTGGAGTTTCAATTGGACCCTTCAAATTCGAAAGTAGTTGGCATGAGTAAATACAGTGATGCAACAACAAAGGAGTATGGACCATTGAGGGAGTCCTAGATAAGGGGGTATCCGGATAGCCGGACTATGTACTTTGGCCGGACTGTTGGACTATGAAGATACAAGATAGAAGACTTCGTCCCGTGTCCGGATGGGACTCTCCTTGGCGTGGAAGGCAAGCTTGGCGATTCGGATATAGATCTCCTTCTCTGTAAACCGACCCTATGTATCCCTAGCCCCCTCCGGTGTCTATATAAACCGGAGGGTTTAGTCCGTAGGACATAACAACAATCATACCATAGGCTAGCTTCTAGGGTTTAGCCTCTCTGATCTCGTGATAGATCAACTCTTGTAACAATTATATCATCAAGATCAATCAAGCAGGAAGTAGGGTATTACCTCCATCGAGAGGGCCCGAACCTGGGTAAACATCGTGTCCCCAGCCTCCTGTTACCATTAGCCTTAGACGCATAGTTCGGGACCCCCTACCCGAGATCCGCCGGTTTTGACACCGACATTGGTGCTTTCATTCAGAGTCCCTCTGTGTCGTCGCTATAAGGCCAGATGGCTTCTCCAACCTTCAACCTCGCTGTCCTGGGTGAGGCCTTCCTCCCCTGACAGATCTTCGTATTCGGCGGCTTCGCACTGCGGGCTAACTCGCTTGGCCATCTGGAGCAGATCGATAGCTACGTCCCTGGCCATCAGATCAGGATTGGAAACCTAAACTACACTACCGACATCCATGGAAACTTGATCTTCGACTGATTCGGGCCCGTGCCAGGAGCACCGAACGGTCACGACGTGCATGACCTAGATCTGCAGTCGGACAGTATTCGGAACATCGCACCTGCTACAGCTCTAGACTCCGTTCCAGAGCAGGTCGCGCTTTCCGAGGACGGGTGGATGGACCCCACCCCAAAGGCTGCACACTCACAGGCATTGGAGTCGAACTTAGAATCCTCTCCTAAGGAAATCGGTATCTCCGGACCCCCGGACTCGTCTCCGGCTGTATGTTCCGGACCGCGTGCATCCACGCCCGTTGAACCTAACTGGGCTCCGGTCATGGAATTCACCGCCGGGGATATCATTCAGCACTCCCCCTTTGGAGACGTGCTAGATTCACTAAGGTCTCTCTCTCTGTCAGGAGACCCTTGGCCGGACTATATCCGGCCCATGTGGGATACGGAGGACGAAGAAAATCGCGACCCACCCACCACCCACTTTGTAGCCACTGTCGATGGCCTAACAGACATGCTTGATTTCGACCCCAATAACATCGACGGTATGGACGTTGATGCTGGGGACGGTCTGGAACCAACGCCCACGGGGCACTGGACAGCCACTTCATCATATGACGTCTATATGGTGGACACGCCTCAAGAAGACAATGGTGACAAAAAGGACACAACGGAGGATAAACCCACCCGGACAAAAGCAAAAAAGACGGTGCATACGCCGCCTTAAGTCCAGTCACAGAAAAAATAGCGACAACAACCCAAAACAGGATGACACTCCGGTTGATTCCAAAGGCAACAACGACCATATGGACCCGGCGATGGAGCAGGATAAGCCAGGTCATGCCGAACACAGCCCGGAGCAGACGCCCGATCACAAAAACCCAGAGGGCTGAACCCATCATACTACCTCCAAAGAGGAGATCAGTCTGGTTGACGATGCTTTCATCATCCCGGAAGAACGTTCGAAACAAGATAACCTCCGCAGCAAACTCATGGCCACAGCGCGAAGCCTGAAGAAGTAGAAGCAAAAGCTTAAAGCCGCGCAGGATACGCTCTACCGAAGATGGAATAAGGTGCTGGACACCGAAGGAAAATTTTGCGATGATCGCCACACAAAGAGCTACCCAGAGCGCAAACTACTACCCAAATTCGATGATGAAGCCGCAGCGCCTGTTCCGCCAAAAAACAATACGGCCACTCAGTCGGACCAACCACCTCACGGCCGCGATAGAGCAGCCTCCGATACCGCACATGATTTACGAGAGCTCCTGGACAAAAAGAACAGTGCGGCCAGATCCATCTACGGATCAAGAGGACGTGCTCCAACGCGGGATCATGGTCACCACAGCGATCATACCGATTGAATTCCAGTCCGGAATCAACACCGGGAGCAACAACAGCCGACAGCGTACCGCGACACGGCTAGATACAGAGGGGCTGCGCACCCCCTGTGCTTCACCGATGAGGTGCTAGATCATGAATTTCCACAGGGATTCAAGCCCGTGAATATAGAGCCATACGACGGAACGACGGACCATGGAGTCTGGATTGAAGATTTTATCCTTCACATACACATGGCTCGTGGGGATGACCTCCACCCAATCAAATACCTTCCCCTCAAGTTAAAAGGACCAGCTCGTCACTGGCTGAAAAGCCTCCCCGAAAACTCAATTGGTAGTTAGGAGGAACTTGAGGATGCTTTCAGGTCCAACTTTCAAGGAACCTATGTCCGGCCCCCGGACGCTGACGATTTAAGTCACATAACACAGCAGCCCGGAGAGTCAGCCCGCAAGCTCTGGAATAGATTCCTCACTAAGAAGAACCAAATTGTCGACTGTGCGGATGCTGAAGCCTTAGCGGCTTTCAAACACAGTATCCGAGACGAGTGGCTTGCCAGACACCTCAGCCAAGAAAAGCTGAGAATGATGGCAGCCTTAACAAGCCTTATGACCCGATTTTGTGTGGGCGACGACAGATGGTTGGCCCATAGAGGCACCAGCGACCCAGGCACATCCGAAATTCAGGATGGCAATGGGAAGCCACGGCGCACTAAGCACAAACGTTGGAATAACGATAGTCCGGACAACACGACGGTTAAGGCCGGATTCAGGGGCTCTCGACCTGGTCAAGGGAAAAAGCCATTTAAGGGCAGTAAAGAGGGACCATCCGGCCTGAATAAAGTCATGGACAGATTGTGCCAAATCCATGGCACTTCCGACAAACCTGCAAACATACCCACAAAGAATGTTGGGTCTTCAAGCAGGCCAGCGAATTAAATGCCGAACACAAGGAAAGGGACACACGAAGCGAAGACGAGGATGAGCCTCGCCAGCCGAACACGGGGGGCCAGAAAAAATTCCCACCAGAAGTCAAGACGGTGAATATGGTACACGCAACTCACGTAGAGTTCGCCGCCCCCAAATTCAATCCCTGGGCGGCCTGCCCGATCACCTTTGATCATAGGGACTACCCGGCCGGTATCCAGCACGGAGGATCGGCTGCCTTGGAGCTCGACCCAAAAATTGACGGATACCATCTCACTCGCGTCCTAATGGACGGCGGCAGTAGTATTAACCTGATATATCAAGACACCATCCGCAGGATGGGGATTGACCCATCCAGAATAAGCCAAAGTAGCGCCACCTTCAATGGAGTGATTCCAGGAACCGTGGCCCATTGTTGGGGCTCCCTCATATTAGAAGTGATGTTCGGTTCTCCCAACAACTTCAGAAGCGAGAACTTACTCTTCAACATCGCTCCCTTCCGCAGTGATTATCATGCATTGCTTGGAAGAATGGCCTTCGCTTGCTTCAACACAATACCGAACTACGCCTGCCTTAAACTTAAGATGCCCGGTCCATGTGGCGTCATAACCGTTAAGACAAAGCAGTACGCGGCGGCTCTAGTAGCCGGAAATTAAGCGGCCTCTCCTACCGGAAGCATGACCGGTCGTCAAGACCACGGACACGGTTAGACGGGTCTAGTCCATCATTTTTCACAATAGCTCGGTAAACCCGCGCTAGGTGCCGTACATGTATCCCCATAAAATGATACTAGGGTCTGTCAGTACATAACAAGGCCCACAATTCGGCTTGCCTTATTAATATGCAAATATGCCATACCTCGAACATCCATCGAGACTAACTAACTTCTCGCACGCTTACTCTCTCTTCATGAAGTTCTCATTTCTTTCAGACATTCTTTGTGCGACACCCTTCGAGGATACGGCACAGCGGAGACAAAGGCGCAGACGTGCAGCAGGGCCCCACCCAAAGGTTTCTCTTTAGATTAAGCCCCTGTGTAAACCTTCTTTACTGTCTTTTGTTGCTTGACATCCCATGGGCATTTCATACACCCATAAGGGACACTACCGTTATAGGCTTTTCGCCACGACAGATCAATGCACGTACCTGGAATTACAGGCTCAAGGGCGTTATTCCGCCCAGTATATGTTATAAAGTCCGAATACCCTCGGGAGTGTTCGGCATCGCGAGTTGGGCCTTATATGCATCAGCTCCGAATCATGTCTTTGGTCAAATGTTGGGTTAGCCCGGCTCCTGGGTTTGCGGCCTTATGTTCCGTTCTATCGGCTAAGGCGGCCAAAAGAGAACTACTGCGATTCTGCACTGGTTATTCCGGATGAGCACCTCAGTAGAGAAAGCCAAAAATTGACTGTCATGATACAGCAAGAGACTGGTCAACCACTCGAGGACTCCCCGGAATCTATAGGATTCCTCCGCACTAACGAAGGACCGGTTTTCCGGTCAAGTACGCGCACCGTATCCGGATGCACGCGGAAGTACCAGGGGCTACATAGTAGCCCCACCTTTCAACTCCTACGGCTAAGTGAAGGCGTTACAGCTATATAGTCCGGTTGCCTGGTTCGACGTGCGATCACCTCCTTAACAGACCAAGACGTTGGATCGAGTGTGTTACGCCTATCTTTTCGAACACCCCCGCATTATAAGCGTGGGGGCTGAAGCCAATGGCTGCTAACTTTCATGTTATATGCATACATTAATGGACACACAGGAGACATCATAATACTTCTAGGCAAGAGTATAAATAACAGCCTCTATATGTAACACATAATTCTTTACAACGTAGTGACTTGTCACTCGAACACAACATTCTTCGAGCACTGAGCCTCTATTCTACGGGCACCTTCTATGACCTGCTCGAAATACTGCTCGGCTGGGTCTTGGCTTCCCGCCAGACCCTGGGTCGCAACGCCGGTGGCCTCCATATCTGCCCAATATGTCTTAACACGGGCAAGAGCCATCCGCGCACCCTCTATACATGCCGACCTCTTCATGGCATCGATTTGCGATCTGGCGCCAAATAATCGTTGCACCAAACAAAAGTAACTTTCCGGCCTCGGCTCCCTCGGCCATAGATGGTCTATTACAGACCTCATCACAAGGCCGGACAGTCTATGGACCTCGGCTATAGCGGCCATCTTCTCATTTAACAGTAATGAGCGCACTGGGGCATCAAATTGCGACCAGAACAACCTCTCCATTTGGTTATCTTTATGATCCTTGAACAACTTGGCCGCATCTTCCGCACTCTTCGCCAAGTCCGCATACTCATCTGCAGCGCTCCATAGTTTATCCAACGGAGCATACGTGGGATCTAAAAACTTCATCCGCAACAAGTAAGGATTCCCAGCCGTGATTTCTCCGAACTGTCGAAGCTCCTCACGCGCGCCCCTAATTTTAGAGCGCGTCTACTTAGCCGAATCCAGCGCCTTCTTCAGGTCAGCCGCCTTTCCCTGATTCTCCTTCTCGAGAAGTTCATACCGGCCGGCGGCGTCCCTCAGCTCAACAGCCATCTCGGCTATCTTCTCTTCGCTTTGAAGACGAGCGGCCTGTTCGGCTTTCAAGTCTTTGGCTGCCTTTAGAGCAGCCGCATTGCTGATCCGGGCTTGTTCCCTGGCTAGGGCCAGCTCCGCCTTCAGGGCCTCAACGGCAGTAGCTTCACCTGCAGCAAACATCATATTACATTAATATTTCAAATACTTTCCACGGTTCCTAAAACCAAATACGGAAACACCGAGCGCATACTCTGTGACTTGTCCAGTCGCATGTTCATAAGCGTGATGTCGGCATCCACCACATCAATTTTTCGCCCCAATTCGGCGACTTCAGCAGTCCGGTCTACCGCCAGATCCTTAGCAACCTGCGCATAAATACAGTACGATCAAACCTGGGAATGTGATCCTTTGTTTGCCGCTTAGGGCTGGCAACCAGAGTCTCAGGGGCTACTATCTATACGTAGCACATCTATCGCGTATGGTACAACCAAAAAACTGCACATTGCGTACCTCAAAGCCTTCGAGCAAGCTCCTAAAAGCTTCATTTAACCCGCTAGTGGCGGAAGAAATTTTCTCCAACACCGTACCCATTAGTGTACGGTGATCTTCCGAGAGAGCAGCTGACTCCAGGAGGCCCGTCAGTATGTCCGGTCGGGCACCGGATTCTCCCAGACCTTTGCCATTACCCTCCAAAGGAGTCAAACGTGACGGGCTCGGGGCGGCCGAAGTGTTAGCTTCTAGCCTTAGTGGATCTGGAATCCTTCGCGACGACACCTCAGGGTCGCCCGCCCCACGGGGCGGAGAGGTAGGTCGGGTTTCGCTCTCCATCATCTCCGGAAGAAGATCTCCCGAAGACGAACCCTGTTGAGACGAACTGCTAACCGGACTTTAAAAAGATTCTGGTTATTACTCTCAGAGGAAAAAGCAATAAGCTTCTTATATATTAACTTACAGCTCGGTGGAGGGCTGGCCTGTTTGCGGGCATGACGCGGCGAGGACGTCCTTCGGGGTCGGGCTCCCTGAGGAAGGTTTCTTCCCTTGCTTAAGCGCTTCCATCTCCGAATCTTCGAAGGCAGCCCTTTTCTTCCCGCGGGGTGAGGAGCCCTTGGATTCACCTCCCTGACTATCTTCCCTCGTGGAGACATTAATTCCCCCGGTTTGGATGAGCAATGTATGAGGCTCACCTTCCCCTTCCTCTTTCCTCGATGGCACTTGGCTTAACATCCGCTCGAGCATCTTGGCTATGCCGAACTGGGCGAGCCTTCGGGAAGGGGGGCCGGACACCTGATTCTCTCTGCCTTGCTAAGCCAGTCCTGGTTGCGGACATTATTCAGAACAATGCTATGACAAATATAAGCAAAGGTTCGGTTATAGGGTTACTTACTTGGGTATCTGGGCGATTGCAGCTCAGACCCGCATCCTCGGTGTTGTCCGGACACTTTATTCGTGGTCCAAAGAACAACTTATACATCCCTTCGGGCGTCATGCCGAGGAAGTGTTGAATGGTTCGAGGGCCTTCTGGATTGAACTCCCACATCCGGAGAGGCCGACGTTTGCACAACAGGGCCCGCCGAACTAGCATTACCTGGATTATTTTGACAAGACTAATGTCCCTCTAGAGAAGCTCTCGAATGCGGCTCTTCAGCATCGGTACATCGTTTGCAGGTCTTCAGTTCAGTCCCACGTTGGCCCATGACACCAGTTGAGGTGGAGGGCCCGAGCGGAAGGCGGGTGCGGCCGCCCACTTTGAGCCTCGAGGAGCTATGACATAGAACCACCTGCATTGCCATAAATCATATACCTCCGGGAAGGACCCTTCGGGCCACGGCGCATCGGCGTTCCTGCCTATTATGGCGCCTCCGCACTCTGCGTGTCGCCCCTCAATCATCTTCGTCTTCACATTGAAAGTCTTGAGCCATAAGCCGAAGTGGGGGGTAATATGGAGGATGGCTTCACACACGACGATAAACGACGAGATGTGGAGGATGGAATCCGGAGCTAGATCGTGGAAATCTAGCCCGTAGTAGAACATGAGCCCCCTCACGAAGGGGTCAAGAGTAAGGCCCAAGCCCCGGAGGAAGTTGGAGACTAATACGACGCTCTCGTTGGGCTCAGAGTGGGAATAACCTGTTCGGGAGCAGGAAGCCTGTGCTTGACATCGGCGGTCAAATACCCGGCCTCCTTGAGCTTCGCAATATCCTCCTCGATGACAGAGGAAGAAATCCACTGGCCTTGATGGTCGGATCCGGACATGATCGAAGATCCGGGGTGCTTAGGCTTGAGCTTTGGGTGTTGGAACTCAGGGTGCGAGATGCGCGTGCGTGGAGATAGAAGGATAGGCCTCGACTCCCTTATAAAGGGGGGAAGAATATCAAGCGTCCCCAAACGTGGTCGTTCTGGACTTGCCTAAAAGCACGGAGTTATGCCAACAGGCTTGATTGGATTACCCATACCCGTATTGATGAGGATCCCATAATAAGAGGGACATGATCTCTGCTTCGACAAGACGTGCCAATGGATCCGCCTCGTAATGTGCGCGGTAGCCTGCTATAAATAAAGCGCTTTGAATAAAAACCGGACCGTGGTGTGAAGTTTCAAAGAGTTGTCAGCAGATCGGATTCGTGGATTATTATTCTCTCTACGGTGGTATATGGAATTTATCTTACAGAGCCGGACACGGTCCCTGTGTTTGGAATTTATCTTGGAGTATTCGGAGATGGAACCCGCCTCGCATTGCCGAAGACAATCTACATGCCGGACTCGTCATAATTGAAGCCTGGTTCAGGGGCTACTGAGGGAGTCCCGGATAAGGGGGTATCCCGACAGCCGAACTATGTACTTTGGCCGGACTGTTGGACTATGAAGATACAAGATAGAAGACTTCGTCCCGTGTCCGGATGGGACTCTCCTTGGCGTGGAAGGCAAGCTTGGCGATTCGGATGTAGATCTCCTTCTCTGTAAACCGACCCTGTGTAACCCTAGCCCCCTCCGGTGTCTATATAAACCGGAGGGTTTAGTCCGTAAGACATAACAAAAATACCATAGGCTAGCTTCTAGGGTTTAGCCTCTCTGATCTCGTGGTAGATCAACTCTTGTAACACTTATATCATCAAGATCAATCAAGCAGGAAGTATGGTATTACCTCCATCGAGAGGGCCAGAACCTGGGTAAACATCGTGTCCCCAGCCTCCTATTACCATTAGCCTTAGACACACAGTTCGGGACTCGCATGTATGACGGGTAGCACTGTCTTTTGTGAAGAACGGGTTTTTGCTCCCTTAGATACTGCCATCACCCCCTCCAATTCAAATGGCTGATAAACAAGAAAATAAATTGAACGTACAGACTATGTATGATAGACAGATGTGGTAATTCACATATATGTTGTCTAACCAAATAGGACAACATGACACAATTTTACATAGATGATGCCTAACTAAACAGGATAGCATGACACAGTTTCAGATATATGATGGATAACTTAACAGGATATAATGGCATAATTCAACATATAATGAGTACCTAAACAGGATGACATGACAAAACTATATGATGTCTTTCTAAAATAGGTTGGGATGAAATAATTCACATACATGTTGTCTAAGTATACAGGATGGCATGATATAATTGACATAATTGATTCATATACTAAGCAGCTGGCACTCGCATGTATGATCTCTAAACTAAGCATATGGAATTCAGTATTGTGCATATGATGTCTAAACTAAGCAATGCAAGACACCATATGCATCATATGAGAAATATAAAATGTTGCAACTTAGAGCATACACCTCAGGTGGGATATATAACTGGTCATCTGTCTTTGAATCCTCCTCTGAGGAGCTCCCTGTAACCATCGAGATATATGCTTCAACAGGTACCATTGCCTCCTCTGAAGACCTTGTTTTCACTCCAGATTTTCCATGACCGACTCAAATGGTTGATGCACAGGAAGAGTAGATGAATGTATAAACATTATTGACAAATGGAATACATTATGGAAGAAAATATGGCACGATACAATTCACATATACGATGACTGGCTAAGCAGGATGGCATTGCATGATTCACGTATATGATGCCTGGCTAAAGAAGATGGCATTGCATAATTCCCATATACTCCCTCTGTTCCTAAATATTTGTCTTTTTAGAGATTTCAAATGGACTAGCACATACGGATGTATATAGACATATTTTAGAGTGTAGATTCACTCATTTTGTTCCGTATGTAGTTACTTGTTGAAATCTCTAAAAAGACAAATATTTAGGAATGGTGGGACACTACTAGGGAAAAGCCTAGCAGCAGCGCGGGTTTTAGGCCTATCAGTAGCGCGGGCAGGCGCGCTACTGATATGGCGCTACAGCTAAAGTTTAGCAGTAGCGTGCCTAGACCCACACTACTGATAAATCGACTTACTAGAAGCGCTTCTCTAGAGGAGCGCTACTGGTAATTAGTAGTAGCGCTTCTCCCTGCCGGCGCTACTACTATTTTTTCGTATTTTTTTATTTCATGTTGTTTTCATACACCCTTACACAAGTTTTCATACAACATGAATTTACAGATTGTTTTTACATCATAATGAGTTATTACATCACGTGGTGAAAGAACCGTGGACTAGTTTCAAGTGGATGTCCATCCACTTGAAACTAATCTGCGGTTCTTTCACCCAATGATATAATAATATCATCATCATCATCATATCATAACAACTTATCATCATAATACATCATTGTCATATAACACCTCCTCAAGATCATCGTTTTTATCAATGACATCACATAGCAAATTGGTCACTAGTCGTAATCACAAGTACTCCTCATCATCAACTCTAACACATTACCACATAATAAACATATTGTACCTCATAGGACCTACTACATTATCTTAGGACCTACTATATTTTCTAAGGTAAAATAGCAAAGAACGAGATAGCCCCTGACTCTCCATTATGGA
This sequence comes from Aegilops bicornis, assembly GCA_021605145.1. NCBI lineage: Eukaryota > Viridiplantae > Streptophyta > Magnoliopsida > Poales > Poaceae > Aegilops > Aegilops bicornis. The sequence goes on from CM038671.1 coordinate 805,615,314, forward strand.
GAATGGAGATTATCCTGTCTCCAATTCTTGCCTTTCGCTGAATGTTACTTCCAAGAACCTCCTTGCGAATGTCCAAACATTTTTTCCATTCTTTGATGAGCATGTATTCACCGGATTTAGAAATCCGATATGCACAGATGAGCTCCCTAGATTTACCTGGCAGTATGTTCAAAACTGTAAGGCGACCATTTAGATACATCAGATGAGGGACACAATCCATCAGGAGTTTCTGTTGAAAAATATAGTAATAACTTCTTAGTTAGCAATGATGTACTAGTTTTAGAAGTATGCAAAAGATGCACGGATGTCATAATAGTAAAAAATCTTACCAGGGTATCTCCATAGAAGTTACCGTGGTTCAACACGTGCACTAGTGGCACGTATTCACCATATTTTGGAGGAGTTCGATAATAGGTATTGTAATCCACAAGAAGAGAACAAAATGCGATCAGATGATTTTTCTCCTTATATGTTAATTCGGAGCCATCGGTATAGTGGGTTTTGTCTACCATCTTCCGCACAGTCTTTGAAGAATCAAAATAAATTGTCAATGGAAATAAGCTGTCAACTATTTTGAAATAAACAATATAAATTAGTTAATAACTATGTTTGAGAAACTCACATAGCGGTACAATCGTAAGCGTATCAACAAGGACCCAAATGTCCATATTGTCTTGCTCGATGTCAGGATCACCAAGATCCATGGTGACAATCATACCCTAATAAAAACCATACATTTTGCAAAGTGCTTCCCAATTTTGGCAACCAAAATGGGTTACGCTCTGAGCATTGCACAGATTTACTTCAAAATCCATATCATGAGGGGTCCTTAGGTGTATTTTCTTTGTTTCAAAATTTTCATGGTCTTCAAAACCCATCCTCTCCAAGACATAGCGTCTTGCATGGCATGGGATAAGCTAGTCGAATTGTAAAAGATGAAAATTAGACGTTGAAATAGTTGAAGTCATGCTTAATTATGAAAAAAACACTTGCCGTTGTTGCGTACCGTTTCAACATCGAAGGTCTCTGACGGTGTCCTGGACTAGGGGGTACTGACCACGTCGTCCCCCAATCGGTTAGATTGGGCCGAGGACCCCCAGGGCCGCATACTCATGGGCCAGTCCGGACAGGTGCCGCATACAAGGAAGATTCCACAAGACTTGGTGATCAAGACAAGGACTCCTCCCCCACCGGCGTATTCGGGTTAGGACTCTTGTTATCCTAGGCCTGCGGTGCATTATATACACCAGGGCCAGGCTAGTCGACATATACACAATAACAATCATACCATAGGCTAGCTTCTAGGGTTTAGCCTCTCTGATCTCGTGGTAGATCTACTCTTGTACTACCCGTATCATCAATATTAATCAAGCAAGAGTAGGGTATTACCTCCATCTAGAGGGCCCGAACCTGGATAAAAACATCGTGTCCCTTGTCTCCTGTTACCATCCGCCTAGACGCACAGTTCGGGACCCCCTACCCGAGATCCGACGGTTTTGACACCGACATTGGTGCTTTCATTGAGAGTTCCTTCCGTGTTTGGCAAAAGGTCGATGGCTCGCCGCAGTCAATCGCGACTTCGCATATTCGTCACCAGCTCGACTGGTCACCTTGGTTCGACCAAGGACTGCGCCCTATCTCCGATCGTCATGTTCGGATGAGGGCCTTCGTCAACATCAGCTCCAATCTCTATCAAGATCATGGAGGAATCATCCAGTGAGCCCGGGGGCTCAACGTCAACATTGCCCTCGGACAACCGCGCTGTTTTCCTGGACAGTGAACTTGTATCCACCGTCACCGCCTCCTCGAACGTCGGTTCGACAATTGCTTCGGCGAAATAGTGAGGAATTGAGTCTACAACAACTCTGGAAATTTCGTCGAGTTCCGATGGAGGAATCTCTGGCAATCCACGATATACCGGAGCCCTGTCAAATCTGGACAAGAATCTGGACGAGTTTAGGGCGTGGTGTCCAGCTTCTAGCTCAGACATCCTTTGAAAGATCCAACCGTTGATCGGCTGCGGAATTCCTATATCTACCACCCCTCCAAATTTCAGCGCGATCCGACCGTCCAAACTCCGGGAACCTTCCGATTAGTACATCACTTTTCGGATCTGTTTTCTGCACGAAAACTAATCCGACCCGAGTTCGTCTTTTTTATGAACGGGATTTCGGACATCCTTTTTGAAGGAAGTTTTGTATGGAATGTTGTTTTTTGTTTCCGAACACATCTCACTAACTTTAAAATCTTTTGAACATGATCTTCAATATCATGCTGGTGTCAAACCAGTCCGGCAATATTGCTCCACGGCTGCCGACCTACGCTAAACACGTCGTCACTTTGTTGAGCCGAGCGCAACTTCTTCGGATCATCATCTCGGCAAGCCGAACAAGATTCCGGCATCGCGAAGGATAAATCATCGCTAACATCGCCGCCCTACGGATTACACGGAGCGGGCATACCGGCATCGCTGCACGATCGCTTCATCAAGCTAGCATCGACCACGTCACGACCTGCATCGACATTGACTTCGGCGCCAGGCCATATTTTTTTATTACTCACTTTGCATAAATTATTTATTATGCAACATTTTTTTAATTCTTATTATTACTGTTATCCCCGGTCTGCACTATTTTTTGTGCACAGGAAAATGATCCAGCCGGACTATATCCTTTGGCGTCACCTCGGCCGGACGGGGGCTTCACAACACTTCATTACCCCATGCCAGGGACTTCGGCATCACTCTGCCGTCCTGCATTGACCGTGCTATGTCACCACTTCACAGTGCCGAGCTCTTTGCTCCGCCACCTCGGGACCAGCTTGGGGGATGGAACCTTGTCCCGTATCAAGCTCGGACCGCGTCATCAATACCGAACACATTAATAAGCTAAGTTGCCATCATGCTCAAAGTTTTAAATTTCTAACTTGTGTTCGGTTCGACCAAGCATTATACCTTTTTGGAAAAAAGTTGCTTGTAAAAATTTTCCTTGTCGAAACTTTGTTCGCACACACTTGACGCGCTACCCGCGCTCATTATACCTAGGGGCTTCTTTAACAGAAGCTTATTAATTCGGGCTTTATGCCCAACACATGTGTCAAACTTCCGCATGTACCTTTTATTCACCATTATATGCATCGATATGACTTAAGTTTTGGCCAAGCTGGGTTGCCTGGCTCCTGTGCTTACCCCTACGTTCCCGATTGTTCGACTAGGTGGTAAAGGGAGCACCTCTGCGATTGTTACTGCCGGGTCAGCCGGATGTGTACCTCAGACTGGGTGAAGCCGAAAGCTAGCGTTCTTAAGGGAATACTCGGTCGGTGAACTAAAAGATGATTTCTTACCTATTCATTTACCTGCCCCCAGATGTTTTTCTGCTCTTTTCTTAGTCCGGACATGCACTTTAGGGCATGCCTCCCAGGGAAAGGAACCCTTAACGGAACTATTCTCCCTGGAAGATGTTTCTTACTAACCATGTAATATAACATAACTAGTTGGGCACTTGTCTGATAAAGCACTAATGACCCCTACGCCTGATCTCCACGCATGCCCCGGTTTTTATAACCGCGAGGGTATTCGGACACACTCTGGACTATTGGGTCCAGAGGTTGAAGCGAAAAGGTCCGCTACGACAAATGATCTACAATCCGACTAGAAGGCATTCTACATGTCACCTTACATTATATGGTCAACTTCTACCCAAGTCACTTGGGGGCTCTTACGTTTATTTGAGCCGTTTCATACTAAGTGTTTTCCTTCTTAGTCGTTGCAAAGTTTTTATTATTTATCACTCCTTTTTTTTCGACACGAGTGTGCGGTCACTAGCCGGGGAGCCTAATTTCTCTCTCAAAACCGCTAGAGTTTAGTTTTCTAAACTGGCCTAATGAGAAGTACTCCGCCTTCGGGATGGGAGACTGAAGCCGTAGGCTGACCCGCTTGAAGTCTTGAGATAGGATGTGTCATGTTAAAGCACGGCGAAGCACCTTTTTTCTAAAGTCCAATTTCGGATTGGCGCCGAACACTTGATCTTGTTCGGACGTCATGTTTTTACTGACGTTTTTTAGTTTTCCAAGCTTTTGGCACTTTTAAACTATTTGTGTGTTTTCAGCACAAGTCTCGCAGTGCAGGGCCGGACACCTTTAGATATTCGACAAAAACATTCTCGGATATTGCTATATATGCATCAGTTTCAAATTGTGTCTTCGGTCAATAGTTGGGTTGCCCGGCTCCCGCGCTTGCCTCCTACGTTCCGCTTTGTTCAGCTAGGCGTGCAAAGGGAGAACCACTGTGATTGTGCTTCCAGCTCGCATGATCAAGCACCTCAGTGGAGAAAGCCGAAAACTAACTGTCACAATACGTGTAAACTGGTCAGCGATCCGATGACTATATTAAATGACGGGCCATTCATAACATTGGCCGAAGTGTTTCCGGCTTGACCTCGACTGTCGCCGAACACTACCGGGGGCTAGTCACTGGCCTCCCAAACTAAATCCTCAATATTTTGCTCTTACATTAGAGCTGAGGTTTCATGATCATGCTTAGCATGACAACCCAAAGACATTTCTTCTGTTAAACAGTAATATAACATATCTCTCTGCGTACCTTTGTTTATAAAACCGTATGGCCAGATTGCCTTGTTTGTTGTAAATCTTTGCCCTCATAAAGGCTTTATAAAGTAGGACAAACACTCCTCGGCTATTGGCCGAGGAGGTTGAAGTCGATGGTCGGTCAACAAAGTTTTGTACAATGCGGATTCGAGCATTAATGACATAAAGTACTTGGATACATTGAGTCATTACACATAATTTGTGATTTTACTATGGATATCAATCCTTAATTCGGCCACCCGTGCCCGCATTAAGGCTCGGGGCTACTGGGCTTCGGGCTTATTATTTACAAATATTAAAGGGGCACATTGATCCTCGATCTGGTGTTGCCACCCGACCAGTGTCTCAGGGGCTACTGCATTGCTTGTTCTATGCAGAAAATCTTAAGTGCAATACAGTTTCCGAGGAGATTTTGATCCTCAGGTTGGTCGGCCGCACCCAACCTGAGTCTCGAGGTCTGAGCACGCTGCTTTTTGTGTCCTGAAGTATTCTGCCGAGCTAGGACTTGATCCTCAGGCCGATTTTGCAAATCAACCTGATTCTCAGTGGCTACTGGGATCAGCGGAATTACATCATCCTTCAGGTGCATCTCGGGTTTTAGACCGATACACACCTTGTGGGCTACTGGCTATGTATCTCGGCAGAGAATAAATTGCACCAATCAAAAATATTGACAAAAATCGGCCCACATTCGGGGTGGTGCACCACCTCGGAAGCAGTCCGGCATAAAGCTCAGACGCTAGTGGCTGGCTCCATAGAGGGCATTTCCGGCATTAAGCTCGGCTAAACTCCTTCAAACTTCTTTGAACCAAGGTGATTTACGACACCTTGGATATAGTCTGGCGTTGGAGCTCGGATACATAGTCCGGCGTTGGAGCTCGGATATCGTCCGGCGTTGGAGCTCGGATACATAGTCCGGCGATAGAGCTGGGAAGCAGTCCGGCGTTGGTGCTCGGCTGCAAAAGATACCTCGAATGCAGTCCGGCGTTAGAGCTCGGACGCAAGAGGACACTGCCTCCCGGGAATAACTTCGAACCCGAGGCATGGCATTAAAATAACAAGGCATTGATAAAGGTCGGAAACTTAAAGGGGCTCCTCGGATACCCGACGTATAAACTCGCCGAATGCATTTCAGCGATCCTCATGATCGAAGATGAGAAGATTTGTTGAACCAGTTTTCGAGACCGGCAACCGAAGATGAAGAACAGTTCGGAAGAATCGAGGAGCGTCCCTAACTTGAAGACCGGTTCAGGGGGCTACTGACGGTGTCCTGGACTAGGGGGTACTCACCACATCGTCCCCCAATCGGTTAGATTGGGCCGAGAACCCCCAGGGCCGCATACTCATGGGCCAGTATGGACAGGTGCCGCATACAAGGAAGATTCCACAAGACTTGGTGATCAAGACAAGGACTCCTCCCCCACCGGCGTATTCGGCTAGGACTCTTGTTATCCTAGGCCTCTGGTGCATTATATAAACCAGGGCCAGGCTAGTCGACATATACACAATAACAATCATACCATAGGCTAGCTTCTAGGGTTTAGCCTCTCTGATCTCGTGGTAGATCTACTCTTGTACTACCCATATCATCAATATTAATCCAGCAGGAGTAGGGTATTACCTCCACCGAGAGGGCCCGAACCTGGGTAAAAACATCGTGTCCCTTGTCTCCTGTTACCATCCGCCTAGACGCACAGTTCGGGACCCCCTACCCGAGATCCGCCGGTTTTGACACCGACAGTCTCCTCGAGCTTAATGATGAAGCGCCGATCTTCGTCCAGCTCAATGAACCTGTCGCACATACCTTTGATCGTCGTGGCACCAGCTGCACTCCCCCGGGAGACTTTCGTCGTCCGAGTACGACATTTCCTACGTTCATAATTCAAAGATTAAACTTGTACAATTAAATATATGTACTAAAAAACCTAAATTAGATCATTATTTTTTGAGAAAATCCAGGCCACTCGATATTTCCTACATATTCTAGCACAAGTCATGCCAGAATTCACGGAAAAATCCGGCACGACCTTTGCTAAAATAGGACATATCGAGCGCCTGAAATTGGCCGGAAAGGAAATTAATCAACACTCCGGCAAAACATAGGCCACTCGGAGGTGTAAACTGAACATGAACGGCCACTTGGGCAACCAGATATCCTATTTGAGCAACACAAGATATACATGGATATTTGGCTGGTCTCACCTCGAGGTCGGAGGGGGTCGGTGACGGGGACGACGCGGAGATGATGGAGGGGTTCCTTGATTTCTGCAAAAGAAAAAACCGTATAAGTTATCACTAATACATCCCGAATAATTGCTTAAACTAAAAAAATTAACAACAAATATGACACCTTCAACTAGTTTTATTAATTCAACTAGTTCTTATTAAATATAAACTTGCTATAAATAGAAAAAAACTAGCTCTTTCTAAAAATAAAGTAGTTCAACTAGTTATATTAGTTATCTTACTAAAAATACATTAGTTCTATTAATTCAACTAGTTCAACTAGTTTATTAATTTACTTACTAAACTAGTTCAACTACAACTAAAGTAGTTCAACTACAACTACTATTAATCATACTGCCCTAGTTAACTAGTACCATCACTACTACTAATTAACATCTACTACTACTAAAAATCATTATCTATGAACCCTAAGTTAACATTTAGTACAACATCTACTACTAAACAACATCTAGTACTAACTAAGCAGAGAGAAAGGGGGTGGGGGCGACGGAGAGGTAGGGGCGGCGAGGGCGGGATCGGGATCGGGAGGCGGCGGTGCTGGGTGGGCTCGGGTGGCGGCGGTGAGGTCGAGGGCGGTGGGAGGAGGGCTGCCGGTGGAGGGGGGAGGAGGGGCGGCCGCAGGCGGAGGGAGCAGGGCGTGGTGCGAGGAGGATAGAGGAGGGCGCGGTGAGAGGAGGAGGGACGGAAGGAGGGAGTACCTCGGCGGCGGACGGACAAAGGCGGCGGCGGCGACGCACGACGACGGTTATCGGCGGCGGGCGAGAGTGACTGAGAGGGGGAGAGTGAGTGAGAGAGAGGGCCGGCCGCGCGCGTGGGGATAAGGTAGGGTTAGTTGTAGCGCGTTTTGGCAAAACGCGCTATAGCTAATCTGAATTACAGTAGCACTGTGCGTTGATGAGCGCTACTGCTAAGTGTAAGTATACAAAAATACGTCAATGCAAAAATACATTGGCCCTCAATGATCTTTTTGTGTACAATCTGAATTGTCAATATGAGTCCACTCCTGTAGGAACCGGAGAGGACTCATATTGCGGCCACAAATTCTACACATAGACTTCAGTGAAGACCAACTGGTTGTGATAGTTTCAGAAGTAACATATTTAAGGTGGTAAACACCGTGTTCGTGGAGCGAGGTGGGACTAAACTTGTGGGCTGATCTTAGCAGTAGCGGTTTTCTAAAAAGTGCGCTGCTGCTAACTTCTATAGCACTAGCGCGGTTCAGTATAGGGCGCTACTGCTATAACTAGCTGGATGGCGAGGTCATGGCAAATAGAGCAGTAGCGCGGTTTAGAGCGCACGCAGCGCTCGCTATTTTCCTTTCAAAGAACGAAGTTTGTTTTGCACGCCGCTGCTAAATAGCAGTAGCGTCGTATTTTGAGGAGCGCTGCTGGTAAGATTCTGTGTATAGGGTTTTCCCTAGTAGTGGGAGTCTGATACAGAAACCAAACAGGTGGCATTCACACAAAGCAAATCTAAACTAAGCTAATGACATATAAGATGTATAATGTAAGCAATGCAAGGCGCCATATGCATGATATGACCAATATCAGCATGCCAGGTTAGAGCAAACACCTCAGGTGGTAAACAGGCATGGTCGGCTCCTTCTGAATCCCCATCTGAATAGTTATCTTCCTCTGGAATACAATCTGGAAATGCAGGAGGGGGGGCACTTTGGCCACCATGGAGCGGCGTCTGCATGACATTATATACTGCTACGTCTTGAGCTTGTGTTGGTTTTCCTTGAAGAGGAAAGGGTGATGTTGCACAGTAGCATAATTATTTCCTCAGTTTTTGAGAACCAAGGTAACAATCTAGTAGGAGGCTCCTCACAAGTCCCACGAACCTACACAAACAAACAAAGAACTCGCAACCAACGCGATAAAGTGGTTGTCAATCCCTTCACGGCCACTTGCGAAAGTGAGATCTGATAGAGATAATATGATAAGATAAAAATATATTTTTGGTATTTTATAATATAGATGCAGAAAATAAAGATGCAAATAAAAGTAGATTGAAAGCTTATATGATAAAAGATAGACCCGGGGGCCATAGGTTTCACTAGAGGCTTCTCTCAAGATAGCATAAGTATTACGGTGGGTGAACAAATTACTGTCGAGCAATTGATAGAAAAGCGAATAATTATGAGATTATCTAGGCATGATCATGTATATAGGCATCATGTCCGTGACAAGTAGACCGACTCCTGCCTGCATCTACTACTATTACTCCACACATCGACCGCTATCCATCATGCATCTAGAGTATTAAGTTCATAAGAACAGAGTAACGCATTAAGAAAGATGACATGATGTAGAGGGATAAACTCAAGCAATATGATATAAACCCCATCTTTTTATCCTCGATGGCAACAATACAATACGTGCCTTGCAACCCTTTCTCACATCGGGTAAGGACACCGCAAGATTGAACCCAATGCTAAGCACTTCTCCCATGGCAAGAAAGATAAATCTAGTAGGCCAAACCAAACCGATAATTCGAAGAGACTTGCAAAGATAACTCAATCATACATAAAAGAATTCAGAGAAGATTCCAATATTATTCATAGATAAACTTGATCATAAACCCACAATTCATCGGATCTCGACAAACACTCCGCAAAAAGAGTTTACATCGAATAGATCTCCACAAGAGAGGGGGAGAACATTGTATTTAGATCCAAAAAGAGAGAAGAAGCCATCTAGGTAATAACTATGGACCTGAAGGTCTGTGGTAAACTACTCACAACTCATCGGAAGGGCTATGGTGTTGATGTAGAAGCCCTCCGTGGTGGATTCCCCCTCCGGCAGAACGCCGGCGACGGCTTCAAGATGGGATCTCGCGGATACAGAAGGTTACGGTGGCGGAAATATTTCTTCGTTGGCTCCCTGGATGTTTTCGGGGTAAGTAGGCTTATATAGGAAGAAGAAGTACGTCGGTGGCCGCTCGAGGGGCCCACGAGATAGGGGGGCGCGCCCATGAGGGGTTCATCTTCTTTCACGTACAGATTCAATACACCTGACCCAAACCTGCACATAATTTGCATAACAAAATATTTTCCTTAGAAGAGGCCATGTTTCACAAGAAGCAGCAACATCAACACGTTTCCTAAAAAAATACCATCACCACATTCCTCTATTTCCCTCAAAAAAAATGATGGTTTCCTCTTCTTTCACATATAGATTTAATCTGGTGCGCCCCTGCCAAGTCTGTTTCCACAACCAGAATAGATGGTACCTCCTCCTCTTTCCTTCCTCGAATACAACAACCATCCAAGTCTCATCTAAAAAAACCAGTGGTGGCTGACGCAGTCGATGCTGCAGATGGGTATGCAATGTGGGAGCTACACAGAGTCGTCTGTGGCCGGGTTCGACGAGAGCAGTTCGACCGTGTTGCATATGCTCGAAGCTGGGCGGGCCGCAAGCATCGCAAAATCTTGCACGCAAACCTGGTGCTGATCTCCTTGCACGCAGCGGCGACGGTGACCATGCTCCAAGCCTCCTACTCTGAAACAATTAGCTTCCTTTACTGCCTTGGTTGAGGTGAGGGGCTTAGCTACTTTCGATTTTAGTTTTGGACGTGAGAAGGGAAGCACCAACAGTGAGCACTAATGGGATCGAATAGGGTACCAGGGGTGCGGAGCAGGCAAGCAGCGGCTTCCCCACGTCTGCCCCTTCAATATTCATCAGGTGCACTGCTTCCATATGCTAGCCATGCTTGCACAATCTACCGAACCTGGTATGCCATATCCTGGAAACGGAGGATCTTGATGGAGGCATCTCACAAGCATGTGCTAGCTTAGGAAAGAAGCTAAAGTCAGGAGGAAAAAAGAAGAGCAATGCACTAAAAAATACAGGATTATCTAAGGATTTATTTCAATTGGATGAAAAATATGAAGACTGATCATCCATTCTCTCAGGTAATCCATGATGAAGAGCAGCATGCATGTGTCAAAGAGTGTCGAGTCCGAGGAGTCGATTACAAATATCAAAATATGTAGTATAATCATATAGAACAGCGGATCGAAATACTAGAAAAGACTCGCTTCTCATTAGTTGCTTGGAATTTACTACCACATGCAGGCTAGACTGCATAAATAGGGCAGGCCATGGGTATGACAGCGTTCTGGATAGTTGAGGAACGGACAAGCAGTAGCTAGGTAAATATATTGCATGACAAGGCATCTAAGAACTACAAGAATTACGAAATGAAGTGTTGCTCATCATGATGACTGATGGATTGTAAGAAGCAATGAATAACTTGATTCTGTTAATAAATAAACAATAGTATAATTTAAATGTCACTTGGATTTTTTATTATCTGTCCATGACCATCATTGAGGAAATACATGATCGCCCTGCCCATAAGAGAAGAAAATTATATATCATCGGCATTATTTTTGCTCTTTCCTCGGCCCATAAAAGGTAACAGTTCATGTTTATGTCGGACAACATGGTTGTGTTAGAACCTAGATTCACATGGGAACTAGACTTAAGTATTATAACCAAGTTATGAAATTTAAATATTTTTGAAACTAAACAAAACTTACAGAACTATTGATGTATTCCACTACACGTACACTGTTGTTGTTCTCCTGTTTGGTGTGCACAAACATGTGAATCGCAGCAAGCATGTTTGGCTCAGCCCTTCCAGGTTGAGCCTGCGTCCCAATGTCATTCTTCCAGTTGTTGTCTTGAGAAGGGCGCCATATAGCCGCTACAGATAAATAGTACTCCCATCGTATAGCACAAGAATATCTTCCAATTAATTCAACATATGTAGAAATAAGTTGCACAATTAATTTCAAGCAATTACTTTGAAGGAGTGGCCATCGATTATACTTAATTTTGTTTCCTCTAAAATTTAAATACACAATTGCATTTTGAGAGCCATCGCAAATGTCTACGGTATTTTATCTAGAACTCTTTGACAAGTTGTTGTGGTATTTTGCATGAATAATGTGATAACTAGATAGATAAATGCAATAAATTTTCCAGTTGTGGTATTTGCATGAATAATGTGGTAAGATGAGATTTTAGTAAATCAACTTATTTTTTCAGAGCACTTTGACAAAATAAATGAGGAGCTTGGTTTACATGGAGATTTAAAATTTATGAAAATACATTGTATACTAATTTAATATATGATAAAAAATCATAGGCTAGACCGTGCAGATGCACGGGTTGTCGGCTAGTTTTACTAGCCATAGATGCATCAAAAGAAGCAAACAACACACGAAAAACAGAATCTGTCAAAAACAGAACAGTCTGTAGCAATCTGTAGCTAACGCAAACTTCTGGAACCTTAAAAATCCTACCAAAATAGGACGTCCTAAAATATTTGTTTATTGAACAGCAGCAAAAAGAATCAATGCAAAATCTTGTTTCTGTGATTTATTGAATGTTTTCTCGTGAGCGCAAAGTTTCTGTTTTTCAGCAGAATCAAATCAACTATCATTATAGGTTATCCTATACGTTCTACTTGGCACAAACACTAATTAAAAAAAGAAAACACATCTAAACAGAAAGAAGATGCAAAATTTATTACTAAATAGGAACAAAAACAAAGAACACAAAGAAAATTGGGTTGCCTCCCAACTAGCGCTATCGTTTAAAGCCCCTAGGACGATAAAAGCGAAGTCATGCTCGAATTAGATTTTAGTAAATCAACTGAAAATTGGAACCATAAAAGAGAAGATAGATCTAAGTAGTGCCATCTTTAATTTTCAGTTTTTAAGCGGAGTCATGCTCGAATCCGGGAGGTTCTTTACGTTTCCCTTCATACTCGGAAACTTTTAGATCTAAAGAATCCAACCGCTTATTGCAAAGGGTAATCAACATATTCATGTGGTGAAGATTTCCGCTAACACTTTTAAGAGGCTCAAGAGATTTTTGTAAAATAATTGTTACTTCGCAAATCTTTCCAAACACTTGGGTTTCTTCTTGGGTAGGATGTGGTCCTCCCTTTTGAGGTAGTGTTCCCACTATCCCCTCTATAATTTCATGCGCAATACTAGGATCAATTTCAATGAAATTTCCCTTGGCAATGCAGTCCAAGAGTTGTTTATGCGTCATGTTTAGCCCAACATAAAAATTGCGAAGAAGAATTCTAATGTACACCTCTAGGGTGCACTTGCGATAAGATACCATCATCCTATACCAAGCATCTTCTAAATTTTCACCTTGCCTTTGCTTGAAGTGAAGAACTTCAAACTCGGGAGACATAGGAGCGGATAAGGAACTAGCCATAATGACAAGGTAAACGATCTAACACACGAGCAAACAGAAAAGAGGCGAGCGAAAGAGAGAGAAAGAAGAAGGCAAGCGGAAAAGAGAGGAGATTGGGAAAGAGAGGGCGAATAAAACGACAAGGGTGAAGTGGGGGAGAGGAAAACGAGAGGCAAATGGCAAATAATGTAAATGTGAGGGAGATGAGTTTGTGATGGGTACTTGGTATGTCTTGACTTGAGCGAAGACCTCCCCGGCAACAGCGCCCGAAATCCTTCTTGCTACGTCTTGAGCTTGCGTTGGTTTTCCTTGAAGAGGAAAGGGTGATGCAGCACAGTAGCGTAAGAAATTCCCTCGGTGTTTGAGAACCAAGGTATCAATCCACTAGGAGGCTCCTCACAAGTACCACGATCCTACACAAAGAAACAAAGAACTCGCAACCAACGCGATAAATGGGTTGTCAATCCCTTCACGGCCACTTGCGAAAGTGAGATCTGTGTCAGGACCCCGATTCCAAGTCACATCGACCTAGCCGGTAACACCTCATATCACTTTGCAGCCTCACGCACGGTATTCCCACGGGTATCGCCTTACCATGGCCCGGGACCGTTTGCGCCTTTTGGCTCACTTATATGATAGTGTCGCTAGCATCCATATGACAGAGAACCCGGGCCGACATGGCTAGTCGTGAACCCAAAGCGGCACTAACCCATGGGGACAGGCATACATGAATCACATCGAGCATGTCGGTCATCAACGTGTGAATCTGGGCTGTAGCACTGGGCTAACAGGACTCCGGTATCCCGGGCTGTAGCAGGCTAGGCAGGACTCCAGATATCACCGCGTGACATTTCCCCGAAGGGACAGACATAGGAACAAGTGAAACACATGCCGGCCAGTCAAGTGTCCAGAGCAGTAGTGCTGGGCTAGCAAGACTCAGGTGAACCAGGCTGTAGCGGACTACTATCGCTCAGGAAGCACTAGACTACATTTCCCCATATGAGAGGCTGCCAAGGATAAACAACTAGATTGTCGGATCCCACACATACCAAGCATTTCAAACATACACACAATATGCTCGATATGTGTAAATACAACATGGCATCACAACATAACTCTACGACTCAAGTATTTATTCATTAGGCTCCGAGGAGCCAAGACATTACAAACTTGGGTCTCACGACCCAACATTCAGAGCATACAAGTCAAAGCACAAGCGGAAGCTTAACATGTCTGAGTACGGACAACTATACATGAAAAAGGCTTAGAAGCCTGACTATCTACCAGATCCTGCCGAGGGCACAAGATCGTAGCTGAGGTATCAAGCTAAACGTCGAAGTCCATGCGGAAGTACTAGCGAGACTGAAGTCTCTCTGCAAAACATAAAATAGGCAAACGTGAGTACAATTGTACTCAGCAAGACTTACATCATAACTAACTACACATGCAACATTATCAACAAAGGGGGTGGTGGAGTTTGACTGCAGCAAGCCAGCTTTGACTCAGTGGCTATCCTGAACTACGACTGCAAGTAACTCTTTTGGGGTGGCGCACACGAGTCCACATATTCACCATATCAATACTCCACTATGGATCCGCTCCCGTCTCCCTACGAGAACGCCATTCATAGCACTCACGCTTATCTTGCGCATTTTAGAGTATCCACTTTCACTTGTCTATGAACTGTACAGGCAACCAAGAAGTCCTTTACCGCGGACACGGCTATTCGAATAGATCATATTAACCCTGCAGGGGTGTACTTCTTCACACACGCTCTCGCCACTTATCGCCCTGTACACGTCATGTACCTCGGCAACCTTCAAGCTTAAAGTCGGGCGAGGGAGTCGGCCACGACCTGACTAACCACACAAGTCTCTCGTCCAGGTTTATCGCCTATTCGGGTTCCATCCGCAAGGAGATCCGCCGGGTGTCGCCACGGCCCCAAACGATGTGAGCAGGGTTCCCAAGCCCACCAACCGGGTGCCACTTGGTACACCGTACATCGTGCCTAGTCTGTCCCAAGCCCACCTGCATCGGGTGCCGGTTGGTATACTACTAACACTACCTACAAACACCAGAAACTAGTTGCAACTCCTGGACAGAGATCATGTTGATTAATAAGTCGAGAGGGGTCGAGTTACTGGAACCCAATGTGTGGTAGTAACTGTTCATGGATCACAAACACAGAACTCAGTTCTTGAGGACGGTTTCAATGAGACAACCCACCATGTACTCCTACATGGCCTCTCACCGCTACCTTTACCAAATCGTGTTCACACACTTAGCTCTCACACAGTAGGACATGTTCACGCACCTCCAATTCATCCCCGATGAATCAGACCTGACACAACTCTAAGCAATAGCAGGCACGACAAACAAGCATGAATGAGTAGGCACATCAGGGCCCAAACAACCCTACTCATGCTAGTGGGTTTCATCTATTTACTGTGGAAATGACAGGTCATGCAGAGGATAAAGGGGTTCAACTACCGCAACAAGTAACAGATGAATCGTTGTTGTCCTAATGCAGTAAAAGAGAGCAGGAGCGAGAGAGTGGGATTGTATCGGAATGAACAAGGGGGTTTTGCTTGCCTGACACATCCGAAGATAGTATAGTTCTCCATCGGTGTCATCGAACACGTCGTCGGAACGTCGTCTACCGGGAGGAGATAACCGGCAAACAAGAAAGAACACAATCAAATGCAGCAATATGATGCATGAATGTGACATGGCAATATGCTGTTGATTGAGCTAATGCATCTAGCAGCAAGTTAAATGAAGTTGGTTTGAATACAAGATTCAAATTCAAACTCCATATGTGGATATTTAAATGCCATTTATATGATTTGTGCTAAACAGCAGCTATAAGTTGTTCTAACATGCATGAAAATGGTGCAGATGGATAGATTGGATTTTTCTGATCATTTTTCTTATATAATTTATTTTATTCTGAGTTACGGTTGAATTTATATGAATTTTAGAAGTACCTATTTTCTGGAATTTCCTGAGTAAAAACAAATCCAGAAAAACCTATTACTGCGTCAGCATAGCGTCATGCTGACCTTAGCAGGTCAACAGAGCAGCCCCGGGTCAAACCTGACGCGTGGGTCCCGCATGTCAGTGTGACAAGGCAGGAATAGAGGCTGACCACTGGGACCCGGTCAAAGCTGAGGTGGCAAGGTCAAACTAATGGGTGGGGTCCATCCTGTTAAATTAACGCTAAGTATTTTGCTAGCCGGTTAAGTAACACTATGGGGCCCACTGTCAGTGACACGGCGTGTGATTAGTGCTAACCTAACCCGCGCCACGTCAGCGAACGGTGTTCAGCCTCCGGTGACCACATCCCGCGACGGTGGCTCGCCGGCGTTGCTTGGGACGGCGCTACCGTGCATCGTTTCATTCGTGGTTTGGGGCTACGGCGAGCTGGGAGACTCGCGCATCCAGCAGTGGCAAGAGCTCGAGCTGGGGTGGCCGAAGCTCACCGCAATGGAGCTCGCGGCGGCGCCGGAGTTTGGGCTCGAGCGGATGCGGGGTTTCAGTGCGAGCTTATAGCAACGGCGTGGCGTGTTCGCTTCCTGGGGATGCGTTGAACAAGTTGGTGATGCTAGGGCCAGCGGAAGAGCGCAGGAGCATGGAGCTCGTCGGCCGTGGCCGCGGCCGGAGCTCGGAGCTCGCGGGAATGGCAGCTAGCGGATGAGAAAGTAGGGGGCGAGCATAGAGGGAGGGGCAGGGGCTCACAGCAGATCCGATGGGGGAGACGGCGAGGCCGGGGAAGCACGGGAGGCGGCGAATCGGGTGACGACAATCGACGGGGCCGAAGGTTGAAGAAGGCGGCGGTGTGGGCGTTTGGCGGCGTCCGGCGGTGCGTGTGTCCTCGAGGAGGCGTAGACGACGGAGGTGGAGCTCCTGGACAGTTGGGGAGGCTAGGCGGTGGCTGTGGCCGCGGCGAACAGCGTCGGTGGCGATGGTGGCGTTCGGCCATGGCTGCGGGCAAGCGAGGGGGAGGGGGGAGAGCCAGGAAAGAGGGGGGAAGGACAAAGGGGGGGTCAGGGCGGTCTGATGAGGGACCAAAGACGGGAGGCCAAGCAGGAGGTGGCTGCTCGGCTGCGGCATGCACAACAGCTGCTCCTCTTGGCGATGGCAGAAAAAAGCTCTTTGGGGCTAGTGGGCGGGCCTCTGGTGGGCTGGACAGGTAAGCTCCAGGTAAGGTTGCTCTGTTTTATTTTCTGTTATGTTTTCTTTTGTTAAATATTCTGCCACTGTTCAAAATTCAAAACAATTTCAAAACAGTGACAAAACCATTTGAATAATTTTATGTTGCAAAATGGACATTTCCAAATGCACATAAAATGTTTCAAAGATATTTGAAATTATATTCTAGTTATATGAATATAACTCAAATTCAAATAGCTATTGATTTAAATTCAGAGTCCCAAAAATAAATCCTTAAAAATGTTCCTAAATTCTGGTTTGATATATAGCTCTTGCCAAAATTCTCAAACATTGCAAAAGGACATCTTGGAAACAAAGAATGAGATTTCCAGGGTTCTTTGCCTTTCTTTTATTTAAGTTTATGAGGCTTCCACTTTCCTCAATTCCAAGTTTCATAAATTTAGACATGATGCAAGCAAGGTACAAACACTAGGCAGCACCAGAAGCTAGGGATGTGACAACTTACCCCTACTAAACAAGAATCTCGTCCCGAGATTCAGGTCGTGAGGTAAGAAGGCAAGGGGACACAAGCTAATACAATCTTCACGATCCAGATGTCTTTCTCGAGGATATTGATTCATTGCATCTCGTTGACCTCGACGTCTTGCTTTGAGATCTACATCCAACATGACAATGAGAAGAAAGGGAGGATTTTAGAAGAATCGATCTTCTTGAGGTTCAAACAATTTAGGATCATCTTAATGATCACAAGGTCAACTCACGGAATGAGACATAGAAGCATCTCTAGAACTGAGAGGCAAAACATGCATGAGGAGCGACAGAAGAAACAATTTGACGAGGCTTTCAAAGTAGCGAGGAAATTGCCATGAATCCATAACAGGGCACCTCAGGGAAGGTGACTCGAAGAACTATTCCCTTAGGTGGCAAAAAAGAATTACTTTTGATACGAAGATCATTGAAATTATTTATACCAGCCTAAGGCAATCACAAACGATCGTGTGAACGAATTCGAAAGGATGGCATACTCATACCAGAATGGATGATGTGGACTACCTTGTTGAAGACAACGCAATGGATGATTTTTGCTTATCATCGGAGATGGATGGGACCCAAGGTAGGGCCACTTTTGAGGAAGATCCTGAACAAGAGTTACTAAGAAGGCAGCCCATAGTGAAATGGCACAAAGACGGTGCAAGCTAGAAACAAAATGCAAATACTGGGAATGACCCATCCATCATATCTGCCTGAGATTCAGATCTGGTTGGTAACGGGATATTTTAGACAACATGTCTGGAGAAGAAAGTTTGCAACACAAACCGACGAGGTAACGTTGCGAGACTCTCAGGAGATGAGCTACGATAGCAAGCTCCAAATCATGAGCTGGTTCGGCTACAAACATGTGAGCACGTTGTCCAAGACAAGAATGACCACATAGTAGTCTTATAATAAAAATACTACCGAGTTCTGGTTGGGAATCACCATCGAGGATATCGAAGCCCTTGCATAAGTCATGATTCTTAAGAAGGAACTTCTTCACCTTGAACAAATCAATCAGTGGCTTGGTGTGCTAGGAACACATATGGAGTGGAGGTAATTAATCTACCAAACCATAGAATACTTCGCACGTATGCATGACTGACTTGGGATGATTCCAAGGGAAACAAAACAAACCTTGCTCAAATTCATGGCGGCAACTTACACCTAAAGCACATGAATTCGAGGAAGTCACTTCTTCCATCCAAGCATAAGCTTCATGAACGGAACACGAAGGCATTGCTTACAAAGTTTCCAACACTAGGTTGATGTTCAACATGAATCATGGGGGAGACAAAATGCTGCTGATGGGCTCAACAACAACTCATCGGAATTTCCATATCACTGGACTTCCGCCATCATGTGAACACGGTGATAGCATTGGTCAGACCAAAAGATGTAATGGGGTATGCTCGAGGCATCAACCACGAGTAAGACAACATTACGAACATCGTTGGTTCTGATTTGACTTAATAATAGCCCATACTCAAGTCAAAGTTTGATAAGACAATAGGTTCAACAACTGATCACGGGGATCATTCGATGAAGATATCATCTTTCTTCAACACACACGCATACTCAAGGATATCCCTTTGTGATGAACTAAGTTCAGCAAAGCTTTTATCTTCCAACTCTCCAAGTTGTTGTTTAGCTTATCCAACAAGCTCAGGGATATCCAACACGGATTCTTGGAGAAGGGGTGGTTTACAAGAAACCAACTTGATCACGAACTTAACATAGCGGTCGGGTGACAACCTGGTAATACTTCCGAGAAGATTTTCGGAAAATCACGAACCACCGATATGTTACTAAGCTCGAGAACAACCTTGCTTTTCAGAGCAAGACGATATGATCAAATAAGCAAGGAATTGAACAATCCTAACTCATTGACCGAAGAGTGCACCGGAAATAAGGACTAGGTAGCACGATCAATCTTGGAATGATGATTCCATAATCAACTCACCAAGAATGATATTATCGTCCATTAACCACCAAGCAACGGGGTTGCTAGGAGTATTGATTTCACACATCACGTACACTTGTTGGCATTCCGGTTTCAATAACAAGGGAACCGAGGAATGAACAATGATGGCAAGAAGTATTACTGCGTCAAGAATTCATAAGAGGTGGTGCAATTCTCATGACACTCTTGACATAAAGATGGTAACACTCCAAGGTACAGAAGAGCAAAAGCTGGTTTGGCATTTTGATCCGCGGAATACAACTGCTTTGACCCAATCCTAGAAATGGATGAGGTACTGGAGTTTGTTTCTCCTAGTCATTCCCGGATAGAATGGCTTGACGGGCCACAACAGTAGTGGCATCGATGAACACGAATGCATAACTACTCCTGACTATCAATCGATAGACGAGGGCCAGAAAACAACTAAAGAGGGACAACTCAAAGGAACACATGTTTTTCTGAGTTGTGAATGCATGGATTAGTATGCCGAACAAATTCAGCATATTTCTTCCGGATAACCCATGCAGATAGGTTGAACTGGCAGAGTCGCAAAATAGAATGGATAACCCATGAAGAGCACTCTTGTCGTGAACTCTTGGTTCAAGGAACTTCTGCCAAGAATGGTTCATGGTATTTAGAAGAATGAAATACCATGGACCTCGAGGACTATCGCAAAGTTACTAATATCCTAAAGGAACTAGCAAACACTATCAACATGAGGTAAGTAGGGTGAATCTCGGGTTCAGAAACCCAGGAGTAGAATGCCTACTACTAAGTGGCATCACGGGATGCTTTCGAGAATGACGGCCAGAATCATCACACACTACGGGAAATAGGAGATTTGCCGTCAGTACTGTTCTTTGCCGTCAGCATTTCGTCGGGCCAGACGGCAAAGACAAATTTTGCCGACAACAGCTGACGGCAAAGAACAACTGACGGCAAATTCATACTTTGCCGTCTGTAAAAAAAACACAGACGGCAAAGACTCTTTTCTGTATGAGATATTTTTTTTACATAAGGCAAAGGGCTCTTTTCGCCGTCTATAAAAGAAATCACAGACGGCAAAGTCTTTGCCGTCTGCAGTTATTTTTACAGACGGCAAAGGTAGCTCTTTGCCGTCTGTAAAATAAATCGCAGACGGCAAAGAGAAAGCACAGCACACGGATCGAGCCCACGGATCGATGAGGTGGCAAGATCTGGGCCGCCCGCACCTGTCTCCATCTCTCACCACGTACAGCCCACCCACCCACCCCACAATTCTCTCTCTCTTATCCCCAAGGTCCCACCACGACCTCACTCCCACGCCAACCCCATCTCTCCCCCGATTCCTTCTCTGCCGCACACCCCACGCCCAGTCAAGACCTCCTCCTCGTCAACCGCAGCCGGTCGATCCCGCCTCGCCGTTGCCTGAGCCGAGGCCGGCGCGGGATCCATCTCTTCCTCCGCTGCTTGCCAACCGCCGCCACTCGACCCCGCCTCGTCGTCGCTTGAGCCATAGGCCGCCGCGGGATCCTCCTCGTCCTCCCCGCCCTCAACCCGGCGGCTCCTCCTCCTCCCTTCCTCGTCAACTGCCGTTGGTCGACCCCGCCTCGCCGGCGCGGGATCCTCCTCCTCCCCGCCCGCGACCCCACGCCTCCTCCGCTGCTCGCCAACCGCCGCCACTCGACCCCGCCTCGCCGTCGCTTGAGCCATAGGCCGCCGCGGGATCCTCCTCGTCCTCCCCGCCCTCAACCCGGCGGCTCCTCCTCCTCCCTTCCTCGTCAACTGCCGTTGGTCGACCCCGCCACGCCGGCGCGGGATACTCCTCCTCCCCGCCCGCGACCCCACGCCTCCTCCCCTGCTCGTCAACCGCTGCCGCCCTTCAAAACGGCGGCGCCGTTGCTTTGTCAAGAGCTCGACGGAGTTCCTCTACAGCGGAACCTCCCGCCTGGTCGACCCCGCCTCACCGCTGCCTGATCTGGAGGCCGCAAAGAGATCTCCTCGTCCCTGTCCGTGACCCTACCACCTCCTCCCGATCCAGGGGCTCCATGCTGCCATGGTCAACTCCGCCTGAAGACCACCATTCGCCTCCTCAAGCTCGACGCCCGCTCTCGGATCTCGACGCTGGCAAGGGCCAGTTTGTCCGTTTTGTAATAGTTTTTTTCTGTTTCGTTCGTTTGTTCGTCCACCCTGTAAATGGAGAACATTATATTGTGTGTAAATACTGTGATGATGGATATGTAAATAGAGTACTTTTGTCTTGTAAAAATCCTTTCGTTCGTCATCCTTGTGAAAGATTTTCCCAATACCTTCGGCCATCTACGGCCTCTGCACCCTGTATTGTTGTTTTGTTTTTTTTAATAACAATATTTGCTTTGCCGTCTGGGTATACGAGGATGATGGCAAAGACATAGCCTAGCTGACGGCAAAGTACTTGACGCCGTTCGTTAACGCGACCGCTCCGTCTGTTGGCATATTTTTGCCGTCTGGCTAGTCCACTAACGGCAAACCCTATTGACTTACGGAAAATTCTTTGCCGTCATACCGATAAACAGCAGACGGCAAAGTATTCTTTGCCAGCTATTCTTTGTCGTCTGACTTTGCCGTCTGCTTCCTGACGGCAAAGTCTTTGCCGTCTGGAATTTGGTCTTTGCCGTCTGTAATCCACAGACGGCAAATCTCCTGTTTCCCGTAGTGACACTGGGAACACAAAACATGGCTAGATTACTAGATGACTCCCTGAAACACCTAGGGTCATAGTACTAACTCCAACATATATGTCGAGGCAATAGGGTACCTCAACTCACCGATTAGTGTGCTTAATCTGGCCCAAAAGGACATCAGGAACGGGAGGAAGGAATTTGCAAATGCATCAGATAGTTTAGAAACCTGGGATGACTCGGACAGCATAACGGCTGTAAATGCTCAAAAAGATTTGAGACATCATGCAAAATGGTGGCATGACCACTCAACATCACAATATCAGGGTTTTGAGACCAACTATGAACATACGGAAATAGTAGAAACTGAACTGGGGCGTAAACCCAACAATCTTAAAAGTCTATGGATTAGTAACACGTCATCCTGATAGATAGATGAGAAGGTCTAGTTCTTAATCCCCGTAGAAGAGAAGAGGATGACTCAGATCAGAAGGCCATGAGGTATAAGGAGTAAAAAGAGCCTTACGTTCCCTTCCACAATCAATTCCCTTACATAACTAAAGCATTTCTAGACACAACCCGACCAGTTTGGCTTGGTAATCCTCTGATGGTCGGGCTCGATACCAAAGCTGTCAGGACCCCGATTCCAAGTCACATCAACCTAGCCGGTAACACCTCATATCACTTTGCGGCCTCACGCACGGTATTCCCACGGGTGTCGCCTTACCATGGCCCGGGACCGTTTGCGCCTTTTGGTTCACGTATATGATAGTGTCGCTAGCATCCATATGACAGAGAACCGGGGCCGACATGGCTAGTCGTGAACCCAAAGCGACACTAACCCATGGGGACAGGCATACATGAATCACATCGAGCATGTCGGTCATCAACGTGTGAATCCGGGCTGTAGCACTGGGCTAACAGGACTCCGGTATCCCGGGCTGTAGCAGGCTAGGCAGGACTCCGGATATCGCCGCATGACATTTTCCCGAAGGGAAAGACATAGGAACGAAGTGAAACACATGCCGGCCAGTCAAGTGTCCAGAGCAGTAGTGCTGGGCTAGCAGGACTCCGGTGAACCGGGCTGTAGCGGACTACTATCGCTCAGGAAGCACTAGACTACATTTCCCCATATGAGAGGCTGCCAAGGATAAATAACTAGATTGTCGGATCCCACACATACCAAGCATTTCAAACATACACACAATATGCTCGATATGTGTAAATACAACATGGCATCACAACATAACTCTACGACTCAAGTATTTATTCATTAGGCTCCGAGGAGCCAAGACATTACAAACATGGGTCTCACGACCCAACATTCAGAGCATACAAGTCAAAGCACACGCGGAAGCTTAACATGTCTGAGTACGGACAACTATAAATGAAAAAGGCTTAGAAGCCTGACTATCTACCAGATCCTGCCGAGGGCACAAGATCGTAGCTGAGGTATCAAGCTAAACGTCGAAGTCCATGCGGAACTACTAGCTAGACTGAAGTCTCTCTGCAAAACATAAAATAGGCAAACGTGAGTACAATTGTACTCAGCAAGACTTACATCAGAACTAACTACACATGCAACATTATCAACAAAGGGGGTGGTGGAGTTTGACCGCGCAAGCCAGCTTTGACTCGGTGGCTATCCTGAACTACGTTGCAAGTAACTCTTTTGGGGTGGCGCACGAGTCCACATATTCACCATATCAATACTCCACTATGGATCCGCTCCCGTCTCCCTACGAGAACGCCATTCATAGCACTCACGCTTATCTTGCGCATTTTAGAGTATCCACTTTCACTTGTCTATGAACTGTATAGGCAACCCAGAAGTCCTTTACTGCGGACATGGCTATTCGAATAGATCATATTAACCCTACAGGGGTGTACTTTTTCACACACGCTCTCGCCACTTATCGCCCTGTACACGTCATGTACCTCGGCAACCTTCAAGCGGAAGCCGGGCGAGGGAGTCGGCCACGACCTGACTAACCACACAAGTCTCTCGTCCAGGTTTATCGCCTATTCGGGTTCCATCCGCAAGGAGGTCCGCCGGGTGTCGTTTCACGGCTCCAAACGATGTGAGCAGGGTTCCCAAGCCCACCAACCGGGTGCCACTTGGTACACCGTACATCATGCCTAGTCTGTCCCAAGCCCACCTGTACTGGGTGCCACTTGGTAGACTACTAACACTACCTACAAACACCAGAAACTAGTTGCAACTCCTGGACAGAGATCATGTTGATTAATAAGTCGAGAGGGGTCGAGTTACCGGAGCCCAATGTGTGGTAGTAACTGTTCGTGGATCACAAACACAGAACTCAGTTCCTGAGGACGGTTTCAATGAGACAACCCACCATGTACTCCTACATGGCCTCTCACCGCTACCTTTACCAAATCGTGTTCACACACTTAGCTCTCACACAAGAGGACATGTTCACGCACCTCCAATTCATCCCGATGAATCGGACCTGACACAACTCTAAGCAATAGCGAGCACGACAAACAAGCATGAATGAGTAGGCACATAAGGGCTCAAACAACTCCTACTCATGCTAGTGGGTTTCATCTATTTACTGTGGCAATGACAGGTCATGCAGAGGATAAAGGGGTTCAACTACCGCAACAAGTAACAGATGAATCGTTGTTGTCCTAATGCAGCAAAAGAGAGCAGGAGCGAGAGAGTGGGATTGTATCGAAATGAACAAGGGGGTTTTGCTTGCCTGACACATCCGAAGATAGTATAGTTCTCCATCGGTGTCATCGAACACGTCGTCGGAACGTCGCTCACCGGGAGGGATAACCGCAAACAAGAAAGAACACAATCAATGCAATGCAGCAATATGATGCATGAATGTGACATGGCAATATGCTGTTGATTGAGCTAATGCATCTAGCAGCAAGTTAAATGAAGTTGGTTTGAATATAAGATTCAAATTCAAACTCCATATGTGGATATTTAAATGCCATTTATCTGATTTGTGCTAAAGAGCAGCTATAATTTGTTCTAACATGCATGAAAATTGTACAGATGGATGGATTGGATTTTTCTGATCATTTTTCATATATAATTTATCTCATTCTGAGTTACGGTTGAATTGATATGAATTTTAGAAGTTTTAACTATTTTCTGGAATTTCTTGAGTAAAAACAAATCCAGAAAAACCTATTACTGCATCAGCATAGCGTCATGCTGACCTTAGCAGGTCAACAGAGCAGCCCCGGGTCAAACCTGACGGATGGGTCCCGCATGTCAGTGTGACAAGGCAGGAACAGAGGCTGACCACTGGGACCCGGTCAAAGCTGAGGTGGCAAGGTCGAACTAATGGGTGGGGTCCATCCTGTTAAATTAACGCTAAGTATTTTGTTAGCCGGTTAAGTAACACTGTGGGGCCCACTGTCAGTGACACGGCGTGTGATTAGTGCTAACCTAACCCGCGCCACGTCAGCGAACGGTGTTCAGCCGCCGGTGACCACATCCCGCGGCGGTGGCTCGCCGGCGTTGCTCGGGACGGCGCTACCGTGCATCGTTTCATTCGTGGTTTGGGGCTACGGCGAGCTGGGAGACTCACGCATTCAGCGGTGGCAAGAGCTCGAGCTGGGGTGGCCGGAGCTCACCGGAATGGAGCTCGCGGCGGCGCCGGAGTTCGGGCTCGAGCTGATGCGGGGTTTCAGTGCGAGCTTAGAGCAATGGCGTGGCGTGTTCGCTTCCTGGGGATGCGTTGAACAAGTTGGTGATGCTAGGGCGAGCGGAAGAGCGCAGGAGCATGGAGCTCGTCGGCCGTGGCGGCCGAGCTCGGAGCTTCAGCGGGAATGGCAGCTAGCGGATGAGACCGTTGGGGGCGAGCATAGAGGGCGGGGCAGGGGCTCACAGCGGATCAGATGGGGGAGACGGCGAGGCCGGGGAAGCACGGGAGGCGGCGAATCGGGCGACAGCAGTCGACGGGGCCGAAGGTTGAAGAAGGCGGCGGTGTGGGCGTTTGGGGGCGTCCGGCGGCGCATGTGTCCTCGAGGAGGCATAGACGACGGAGGTGGAGCTCCTGGACAGTTGGGAAGGCAAGGAGGTGGCTGTGGCCGGGGCGAACAGCGTCGGTGGCGATGGTGGCGTTCGGCCATGGCTGCGGGCAAGCGCGGGGGAGGGGGGAGAGCCAGGAAAGAGGGGGGGAAGGACAAAGGGGGAGTCAGGGCGGTCTGCGAGGGGACCAGCACGGGGAGGCCAAGCAGGAGGTGGCGCTGCTCGGCTGCGGCATGCCTGGAACGCAGCTGCTCCTACTGGCAGCAGCTTGAAGAAGTTGTTGGGGCTAGTGGGCCGGGCCTCTCTGGTGGGCTGGACAGGTAAGCTCCAGGTAAGGTTGCTGTGTTTTATTTTCTGTTATGTTTTCTTTTGTTAAATATTCTGCCACTGTTCAAAATTCAAAACAATTTCAAAACAGTGACAAAACCCTTTGAATAATTTTATGTTGCAAAATGGACATTTCCAAATGCACATAAAATGTTTCAAAGATATTTGAAATTATATTCTAGTTATATGAATATAACTCAAATTCAAATATCTATTGATTTAAATTCAGCGTCCCAAAAATAAATCCTTAAAAATGTTCCTAAATTCTGGTTTGATATATAGCTCTTGCCAAAATTCTCAAACATTGCAAAAGGACATCTTGGAAACATAGAATGAGATTTCCAGGGTTCTTTGCCCTTCTTTTATTTAAGTTTATGAGGCTTCCACTTTCCTCAATTCCAAGTTTCATAAATTTAGACATGATGCAAGCAAGGTACAAACACTAGGCAGCACCAGAAGCTAGGGATGTGACAATCTGATAGAGATAATATGATAAGATAAAAATATATTTTTGGCATTTTATAATATAGATGCAGAAAATAAAGATGCAAATAAAAGTAGATTGAAAGCTTATATGATAAAAGATAGACCCGGGGGCCATAGGTTTCACTAGAGGCTTCTCTCAAGATAGC
Organism: Aegilops bicornis; assembly: GCA_021605145.1. Lineage (NCBI taxonomy): Eukaryota > Viridiplantae > Streptophyta > Magnoliopsida > Poales > Poaceae > Aegilops > Aegilops bicornis. The sequence goes on from CM038671.1 coordinate 805,642,673, forward strand.
ATAAGTATTACGGTGAGTGAACAAATTACTGTCGAGCAATTGATAGAAAAGCGAATATTATGAGATTATCTAGGCATGATCATGTATATAGGCATCACGTCCGCGACAAGTAGACCGCTTCCTGCCTGCATCTACTACTATTACTCCACACATCACCGCTATCCAGCATGCATCTAGAGTATTAAGTTCATAGGAACAGGGTAACGCATTAAGAAAGATGACATGATGTAGAGGGATAAACTCAAGCAATATTATATAAACCCCATATTTTTATACTCGATGGCAACAATACAATATGTGCCTTGCAACCCTTTCTGTCACTGGGTAAGGACACCGCAAGATTGAACCCAAAGCTAAGCACTTCTCCCATGGCAAGAAAGATCAATCTAGTAGGCCAAACCAAACCAATAATTAGAAGAGACTTGCAAAGATAACTCAATCATACATAAAAGAATTCAGAGAAGATTCAAATATTATTCATAGATAAACTTGATCATAAACCCACAATTCATCGGATCTTGACAAACACACCACAAAAAGAGTTTACATCGAATAGATCTCCACAAGAGAGGGGCAGAACATTGTATAGAGATCCAAAAAGAGAGAAGAAGCCATCTAGCTATTAACTATGGACCCGAAGGTCTGTGGTAAACTACTCACAACTCATCGGAAGGGCTATAGTGTTGATGTAGAAGCCCTCCGTGGTGGATTCCCCCTCCGGTAGAACACCAGTGACGGCTCCAAGATGGGATCTCGCAGATACAGAAGGTTACGGTGGCGGAAATATTTCTTCGGTGGCTCCCTGGATGTTTTCACGTATGTAGGCTTATATAGGAAGAAGAAGTACGTCGGTGGCCGCTTGAGGGGCCCACGAGACAGGGGCGCGCCCTCCTATCTCGCGGCCGCCTGAGCTGCTTCCTTGCTTGCACTCCAAGTCCTCCGGATCACGTTCGTTCCAAAAATCACGCTCCCGAAGGTTTCATTCCGTTTGGACTCCGTTTGATATTCCTTTTCTTCGAAATACTGAAATAGGGGAAAAAACAACAATGCGGGCTGGGCCTCCGGTTAGTAGGTTAGTCCCAAAAATGATATAAATGTGTAAAATAAAGCCCATAAACATCCAAAACAGGTAATATAATAGCATGGAACAATCAAAAATTATAGATACGTTGGAGACGTATCATACACCCATGCAACGGTCTTCTCTTTTTCTCTACATGTTTAGTACGATTGTGTACAATATCTGACATGCATAATAAAAAAATAGTTAGATTTTGTAAGGCCTAAGGGGTGCGTGCAAAAATCAAGACTGATCGTAGCAAATGAGTGGATGGATCCAAAACTAATGATAAAGGTGTAGATTATGGCTTCAGTTTAAAAAGATAGACAATGGATCATCTATTGTTTGTTGCCCACCCAACATGAACCACATAGAAGACCCCAGATGAACTAGATAGTAGAAAGATACTATTCGTTGTTGGCTCGATATGAAACCCATGGGCATTTCAAAACTCAAGTTTGAACCATAAAGTAGCAGGTAATAATAACCGATGTATAACGTAAGCAAACATGAAAGACTGCGACCTCTCTTCCGGAACTGTGTAGTCCTCAGGTTCATCTGCTCAGTCCATGATGGTAATGCAATTGGCCTGGCTGCCGGCAACTGGGAAGATGATCTGAGGCGGCGAAAGAAAGTCCTCAGTGGGGATCTCTGCTGCTGTGAACGCTTCTGTCGATGGTGCACCTCAGGTAGGGTGGATGACGGCACGGCAGCAGCAGGACATAACACAGAGAATTTTCTTTTACGCATATCTGAAAATGAAGTAAATCTGTAAGGGCTCCTTAGAATTGGAGGATTCTATAAACGCAGGGACAGGAAAACACAGGAATAGGATAGGAATGCACGTGCAAAACAGAGCACTTGGAAACATAGGATTTCAATCAACCTGGGTGTTTGGTTCACATGAATTGGAAGAACACAGGAGTGGAGAAACGTGGTCAAATTAAAGTCAAACCACATGAAAATGAAAAAAAATAAGAATCTTATTCTGCCAGTAATGCAATTAGTTCTGTTCCTCATGCATATTAATTTGAAAAGGACGTCCAAGTGAATAAAATTCCTATGTTTTTTCTTCGAAAGAGACACCAAAGGAAAAAAATCCTCCTATTTTGCTTTGCGCCACTCCTTCTAACAGATTTGCACGAATAGTAGCTCCATAGCAAAGGATCCCTGAGGGATCGACATGAATGCAAAGTAACAAAGTGATGCGACGAGTGTACAACCTCTTTGGCATAGCCTTGTGGACCTCAGCATCATTGGGTTGGACGTGGAGGATGGTGATGATTGTTAGACTGTCGGAGGCGGGGAGAAAATCCGAGGCCTCTAGAAACGGCACCGAGGGTACTGCTCCGCTGTGATGGACGGTTCCGTCATTGGAGCAGCTTTGGTGAGGTGTACGACGACGAGGCTGAAGCAGGACAAGACAGACAACGTTAATCTGAAGTGGGACCCTAATATCATCTGCAATAGATGATGTAAAATACATCACCAAAAAGTGCTAGATGTAAAACGCATCAGCCGCGCCACGGCCACTCCGACAGATGCTGTAAGTACTATTCACTCCAAACTTAACTTAAGAAAATGAACTTTACAGTCGAAACTGAATTTTACTGTCGAAACTGATTGAACTAGTAGCAAAGCATTGCAATAGATGTTTAGGGCGTTCGAGCATTAGTAGCAGAGAAGCAGTGATCTAAATCAGCACACGCTCAAGCAGGGAACACACTAGCAGAGAGAAAGTTGTGCAGTAGCACCGCGAGCGAGTGCTAAAGCAGCAACTTCTGTAGCTGCCGAAGGTCGTGCAGCAGCAGCAGCGCAAGCGAGAGCAAAAGCAGAGCAGCAGCACGTACGAAAGCAAGAGCAGTGCAGCAGCGCGACCGACAGCAAGAACAGAGCCGCAACGTGAGTGAGAGCCGGAGCAGTTGCAGCTAGTGCCGTTGTGGAAGTCGCCGCCAAGGAAGCAACGACATGGGGGAGAGACGCCGTGGATGATGTGGACGGCGACTGCGCCGTCGATGGAGACCCGACATGTCTGCTCGGTATCGAACATAGGCAACCCCGTGAGATCGAATAAAAGATAAAATGCAGCGGTGAGTGTAGAACCTCCTTGGTGGCGCCGAGTTGGCCTCGGCTTCATCGGAGGAATTGGTGAGGGTGCTGCGGTTCCGGTGGGGCAGGTCAAGACGATGTTGTGGGGATTGAGGTGGCGCGATAGACGAGGCGAATGTCGGGGCAGCTCCTTGGAGGTGGAGGACGGGGGGGCTTATCTGGCGAGACGACGAGATCGACGACGGATCCTCATCCGGTGCGGTGGATGAGGGACGGCGAGTTGTTGCGGTGGACGACGTAGTCGGGGAAGAGTCTTCGGCTGGGTGGCGGTCGGGAGGCCGACGGAGGAGTGTGGGGTTTCGCGAGTTTTTGCGGCCTCGGTGTACGAATGGGGCGGCGAAGGGGGAGTGGGAGCCAAGCTTAGGGACGCGCTTGTCCGAAATGTAGGGTAAGTTACCTGCGTACCCCCACCGCTTTTGACACCGCGACGTGGAGCTTCATTTTCGGCTGAGGGGTAGAAGGGGGATTTCGCATGTCTAGGCTGCGGGGCCGATTTCGGATGAGGAGGGAGTTTTCGCGCGCGTCGAAATTTTGGGATAACAAGGCGCGGCGCGGGTTGAAGAGACGGGAGTTTCAAAGCAGGTGAGACAAAAGAGACTCGATCTTGAAAAATTCGGGATAACAAGGTGCGGATTCCTTGTTCGGCAGAACAAACTTAACGTGTAAAAAAACAATTCATACAATACACAAGAGAGTCATGTCCCCTTTTACTATATTGCTATAGATGCCATTGAAAAAACTACAAGAAAAATGTAAAAAAAAATCGGGAGAACAAGATTACACTACACGGTACAAAATCGATTCGCACTTCCCTCAACAACAATGAAAAACAAATCAAATCCCACCAAAAGAAAGAGTAATGTCCCTTTTTATATCATTACAAATGCCAGAATCTCGAATTTCAATTTTTGAATCCACGTTATGTTGAATTCGAATATACCGTTAGGTGACCTTGCGGTTTATAATTGATGTAGTTGTACATTTTGATCTTCCATCATATATGAACATTTTACTCCACCATGTGAACATATATATTGTCGTCTACCATATGGACTAAATTTGAAACAATTTTCCTTATTTGAATACGATTGTTGTCAAGTTATACAATAATTTAAATATTATCTTGATAACAAAAAACATGCATATAGCAGTAATCATATTTCACTATGAACTACATGTACCATACGCTCTCCAATTCAAATTTTTATGTTGAATTCAAATCATAGTACATTATCGGTCTAGGTAGCGAGATGTTCGGGATAATCTAAACCCTGTTTTCATATGTATAATTTTTGGCTGAATTGGGACATGTTTTGGTATAAGCTTCTTGCAAAACCAGAGTTCTCTCAACAAGTCTCGTGGTTCCGAGAGGGAACATGTCACCTTTGTGTGTGAAATGATATACGCTGCCTCCCCCCTGATTTTCTTTACAGAGGCAACATAGAACTATATGAGTGCCCTGTTAAATTTTGGAATTATTTCGGGTTCGTTTGTCCTTTTTATACATTAATTGAATTTCTGGACTATTAAAGTGCATAATCTAAATATCAACTGCATGCACATGCTCCGGTGGACCAAAGTTGGTAGATAAATCACATGTGTGTCCTTGGTTGAATTTCTAGGTCCCATGGAAGAAATGGGAATGAAATTCAAACATCTGGGCGTCGTGACTCGGCCAAAAACATCGAGAAACTTAGATTTTAAATTCATGTAAATCCAAAACTCGGCTGGAAATCATGAAACTTGTTATGGTGTCATGTCATGGCACTAACATGTTGTGGTAAAAAATTGGCCGATTTGGAAGCTCGTGGTTCTAAGAGGGAATGTGCCACCTTTGAGTGTGAAATGATATACACTGCCCCCCCCCCCCACCCTTGAGTTTCTTAACAAAGGCAACATAGAACTACATTAGTGCCCTGTTAAATTTTGGAATTATTCCAGGTTCGTTTGTCGTTTTATATACATTAATTGAGTTTCTGGTCATTTAATGTTCATAAGTCAAATTTGAACTACAAGCACATGCTCTCGTGCACCAAAGTTGGTTGAAAAATCACATTTGTGTCCTCGGGTGAATTTCTAGATCCCATGCAAGAAATGAGAATAAAATTCAAACATCTGGGCATCGTGGCTCGGCCGAGAACATTGAGAAACTTGGTTTTAAAATTCTTGTAAATCCAAAACACGTTTGAAAATCATGAAACTTGGCATGGGTGTCATGTCATGGTACTACCATGCTGTGGTAAAAAAATTGGCCGAATAGGAACAAATTTTGGTATAAGCTTCTTGCAAACCGAAGCTTCTCTCAAGAAGGCTCGTGGTTCTGAGAGGGAACGTGCCACCTTTGAGTGCGAAACGATATACGCTATCCCCCTTGAGTTTATTTACAAACGCAACATAGAACTACATGAGTGCCCTGTTAATTTTGGAATTATTCCGGCTTCGTTTGGCCTTTTTACACATTAATTGAGTTTTTGGTCATTTAATGTGCATAATTCAAATTTGAACTACAAGCACATGCCCCCGTGCACCAAATTTGGTTGAAAAATCACATTTGTGTCCTCGTGTGAATTTCTCGGTCCCATGCAAAAAATGAGAATAAAATTCAAACATCTGGGCATCGTGGCTCGGTTGAGAACATTGAGAAACTTGGTTTTAAAATCATGATACTTGGCATGGTGTCATGTTATGGTAGTACCATGCCGTGGTAAAAAAAATTGTCCGAATAGGAACAGATTTTGGTATAAGCTTCTTGCAAATCGGAGCTTCTCTCAAGCAGGCTCGTGGTTATGAGAGGGAACGTGTCACCTTTGTGTGCATAATTCAAATTCGAAATACAAGCACATGTTCCAGTGCACCAAAGTTGGTTGAAAAATCACATGTGTGTCCTCGGGTAAAATTCTAGGTTCCATGCAAGAAATGGGAATTAAATTCAAAATTCTGGGCGTCATGGCTGGGCTGGAAACATTGAGAAAATTAGTTTTTTAATTCCTGCAAATCCAAAACACGCATGAAAATAATGAAACTTGGCTTGGTGCCATGTCATATTTGCGACGGCGCACACATTAACAATCAACAAAGTCTTGGAACAAGTGTTGTCATGTTACAATCGGAAACACAAGTATTATTGAAACCGTGGGCATTCTATTTACTACCATTTACGTGCCGCCACGCGTCCCCATTTTTTATTAGCTAGGAGGCGCCGTGCAGGGTAGCTATTTGAGTACGAGAGGCGTGCGATCAGACCTATGGCGTGCTTATCGGGAGGAGAGCCCTTTGACCTCCAACAGCCGTCCACCACTCACCCAAGGACACCATTAATGGCGCCCGAACCACTGATTAATCGAGTGGCTAAGACTCACTCGACTGAGATTAAAGAGAGAAAAAAGAAAATCTGAAAGCACGGATCTTGATGTAAGATCCGACGGACCTATATAGCATCTACTGCGACTTATAGCAAGAATGAAGAATATATGAAGGACGACTAATTGTCTTACATAATTAGAAAGGTAATTGAAAAAACCACATGCGGCTACACCCGAAATACACAAGGGCAAAAGAAGAAGGAAGACAAGGATCTGGCTCGCTAATCTCTACTTTCTTCATGCGTTGCTGCAGGCCGCGGGAACTAGTCTCCGCGGTGAGCGACCATGAGCTCTTTCGTGTCCTCAAGACGCTGCTTGAGAACATCCACATATTCCTCCACCAGCCTTTGGCGCTCGATGCGGACCATGTCATTCTCGTCCATAAGTTTCTTGACGATGACACTGGTCCTCTTCAACAAGGTACTGGTCTCCTCCTCCTGGTCTGCACTCCGTACGATCTTCGCCCTCAGCAGGTCGCGCTCGGCCCGGAGCCTCTCATTGCCCTCCCTTAGTTGCCGGATGATGCCAGTAGCCTGTTCAAACGAGGCTTTCATGTCTTCCTGCAACCTCGCCCAACTGGAGATCTGATCCATCTGGCTATGGACGATCGCATGCATGTGCCTGTAACTGTCGTCGCCTGCCCGTGAGAAATTTTTCCCAGGCCGCCGCGGCGTGGCGGGACATCTCTGCTGCATTCGCGGTGTGGCGGGACATCTCTGCTGCATTCGCGGCGTGGCGGGACATCTCTGCTTCTTCCGCGGCGTGGTCGGACAAGTCTTCTGCATCGACGGTGCGGCAGGACCTCTGTACTGCTTCAGCGGCGCGGCGGGACCTCTGTGCTGCTACTTCTGCACGGCGGGACATGTCGGCTGCTTTCGGCAGCAAGGCGGGACATCTCTCGTGCTTCCGCTTCCATGCTCGCCTCTCCCTGGTGGCAATCTCTCGACCCAGAACTCACGCAGGCCATGGCAGACGGAAGGATGTTGAATGACTTGTTTGTTTTTGTGGATGAGGAGTTGAGGAGGAACGTGCAGTCATCTTGGCATACTAGTATTTATAACCGAGTACTAATACGCTCCTAACTGGGAAACTGTTTAGGTTGTGATCGGTGTGAACAGGTTTGCAATCCAATATAGCATGGAGTAATTTGGAATGTCACGAGACGCAAGCTCAAAATTTATTAACGGTTCTAGTTTCGAAGTGCCGCACTATTCCCGGATGGCATTACGTGGGCACGTGTACTCGGCCGTGGTGTAGCATATGCCATGGTACTCCCTCCGTCTAGGTGTGTAAGTCATCTTACGAAAACCAAATAATACCAAAGCACTTGGGCGCGGTGCATTAACTTCTATCTTGTTTCTTGTTTCTTGACATATCAACCAATAAGAGATGAGCGGTGTGCATGCTTTTAATGACTTGAGACTATCAAACATGACATACAGTGGTTAGTTCATTGCATGCAATACTATTAATTAGCAAATAAACATTAATGCCTCTCGTTTTCCCCTCCACCTTGGTCACGGTGCCTGCCTAAGATGACTTACTCACCTAGACAGAGGGAGTAGTTCGTTTTCTACTGCTGTGTACGTGCAATAACGGGCACCATCGTATACATATATTACGGTTAATGGGGCGTCCGACAGGAATAGCTGCGTGGCGAGCTATAGGCTAGTCTTTTTTTAGACGCATTAAACCTATCTCTCGGGACTTCTCGCACGCACCATCGTGCCAACCACAAAAACTTGTACTCTGAGTTTAGTACGTTATACAGGAAGAGAAGAGGTGCACACACGCACTCGTCCTCTCACACAAGCGTCTGTTTTTTCTTGAAAAGTATGATGATGACCCTCGGCCTCTGCATCTGGGAGTCACACACGCATCTGTAGCTACGAATTGTAGTGTTCTCAACCATCCGATTGGCTCTATCATGGATGTACCTATATACTAAAACATGTCTAGATATATCTATATTTTGACAAATGGAAGGCATGTATTGTGAAACGAACGGAGTGCTTGTCATCAAAATGGATAAAAAGGGACGTATCTAGAACTAAAATACGTCTACATACATCTCCTTTTATCTAGTACTTCTTACCCAAAGGAACTTTATATCCAACAGACACAAAATATCCGTTCGACTGTTGGAAATTACTGATCTGATGTCGAAGTAATTGCTGCATCGCCACCAAAACCCACCATTTCTTAAGCTAAAGTAGACCAAGGTAATCCCTATATTAGCATATTACTAAGATAAACACAAGGCACTGTAGAAACATTTAGGACGTGAGCTTGTAAATCTGAATGTGGAGGGACACCAGCTTAGCCCCGGCCAGCAGCTTGGGCGGAACTGTGAAGCAGGTCAGCTCCTGCATGTCGACGTCATCGGGATCCTTGCTGCCTGTCACCTCCATTTCCACCTTGACGTCGTCGGTCGTGCCTTTGGGTTCCCCCGGCAGGCCATTCGCCCACAGCATGGCCACGTAGTGCGGCAGTGGGGACGCCCCCGCCCTGATGCAGACGACCGACACGGCGATAGGCACGTGGATGTCGAGCACACCGCCGACCAAGAAAAATGTGCGGCCATCCTCCTCCGTGAACAGCAAGAGTCGTGGCTCCGACAGTGGCACTTGCAGCTGGAGCACCTTGTCCTACTAGATCCTGTGCACGGGCATGGGATGCGCGGTGCTGATGTGGTGGTAGGCGCGTGGCGGAGCCGTGGCCTTGAGACGCAGACGGGCACGGGGCATTTGCAGGGCGTGAGCGGACACACGCTCTGGTGATCGGCGAGCTTGTGGTAAGTGACGTAGAGCCCACAGCCTTTGTGTGGGCACTCCACCCTCAGCGACGAAACGACGGCATCCACCGTCGTGTTCCGCACGTCGAAGCCACCGCCGCGCTCGCACTTCTGGCACTGTCGCTGGTTCCTGGGGCGCTCGACGCATCAGTCCGTGCAGGCCAGGAGCCCTCCCTTGCACTATAGAAATCAATCGAACATCACATCAATCAAGAAACCTGCACCTTGCTCAATCAGCCGAACGGACGAGGTGTATTCGAACATCATACACTAGAGGCGTCAAGGGGCGGAGGCACAAGGGTCAGTGGAGCACGGTGAGGTCCATCAAGACCTTAGAGAGCTCCATCGTCGGGTCCTGTTCCGTCTGCATGATCTCGCCCTCCTCGTGCACAACCATCTCTCACTTGGGCTGGGGCATTACAAAGCTTTACCGTCACAGATTTTATACTACTTCAAGGTGCATTAAATCAACACATGCAAGTACCAAAAGGAGAGTCACGACATGCATGCATGCGTTGTAATTAATGCATCGGTAACCACAAATTATTAAAATATATCGAGTGCAGTGCTTTGATGTGTCGCATCAACTCTTACATCAACGAGAAGTTTGATTATCCTCTCCCTCTACAACAAGCTATCCCTCCCGCTCGCGGTGGACGGACATGCAGCAGTGGATTCGACACTATACAAGCAGTAGAAGTAACATCATTGTTCGTCTTCTCAAAGAGGCGAAGACCCAAGCGCAACCCGAATGTGGCAGTTGCGAACATTGGAGCATGCATATAGCCAAGCTCTTGCATGAGACAAAATTGCTATGTGAGCCCACTATTGTACTAGTATGTACAACTGCTTGCTAGTATAGCCCTGTAAACCAGAATGGAGTATTTGCCCTTCTAGAGATTTCAACAAGTGACAGATTACACTGAGACGGAGTACATATGGAGCAAAATGAGTGAATCTGCACCGTAAATAAATATGTAGTTCTATCGTTTTCCTCTCCGAGGTGCACAATATTGAGTATACTGAATAGTCTCTTTTTGACACGCATTTACATTTTTTTTGACACAGTACAGACGCAAGCACACATATACACTACTAGGGAAAAGCCTAGCAGCAGCGCGGGTTTTAGGCCTATCAGTAGCACGGGCAGGAGCGCTACTGATAAGGCGCTACAGCTAAAGCTTAGCAGTGCGCCTGGACCCGCGCTGCTGCTAAAATGATCTAGTAGTAGCGCTTCTCCAGAGCAGCGCTGCTGGTAATTAGTAGTAGCGCTCCTCCTTGCCCGCGCTACTACTATTATTTAGTATTTTATTTCTTTTTAATTCCATGTTCTATTTCATACACCTTTACACACTTTTTCATACAACAGGAATTTAGAAACTGTTTTTACATCATAATGAGTAGGTGAAACAACTGTGGACTAGTTTCAAGTGGATGGACATCCACTTGAAACTAATCTGCGGTTCTTTCACCCAATGATATAATAAATATCGTATCATATCATTAACAACTTATCATCATAATACATCATTGTCATATAACACCTCCTCAAGATCATCGTTTTCATCAATGAAACATCACATAGCAAATTGGTCACTAGTCGTAATCACAAGTACTCCTCTTCATCAACTCTAACACATTGTATCACATAATAAACATATTGTACATAATAGGACCTACTACATTCTCGTAGGACCTACTATATTCTCTAAGGTAAAATAGCAAAAAACAAGATAGCCCCTGACTCTCCATTATGGAGAATGGAGATTATCCTGTCTCCAATTCTTGCCTTTAAGCAATGTTACTTCCAAGAACCTCCTTGTGAATGTCCAAACATTTTTCCATTCTTTTATTAGCATCGTTCACGGTTTTAGAAATCCGATATGCACAGTGAGATCCGTAGGGATGACCTGGCTGTATGTTCAGAACTTCAAGGCGACCATTGTAATACATCAGATGAGGCACACAATCCATCGGGATTTTCTGTTGAAAAACATAGTAATAACTTCGTAGTTAGAAATGATGTACTAGTTTTGGAAGTATGCAAAATATGTACGGATGTCGTAATAGTAAAAAATCTTACCAGGGTATCTCCATAGAAGTTATCGTGGTTCAACATGTGCACTAGTGGCACGTATTCACCATAATTTGGAGGAGTTCGATAATAGGTATTGTAATTCTCAAAGAAAGTACAATAAGCGATCAGATGACTTTTCTCCTTATAAGTTAATTCGGAGCCATCAGTGTAGTGGGTTTTGTCTACCATCTTCTGCACATTCTTTGAAGATTCAAAATAAGCTGTCAATGGAAATAAGTTGTCAATTATTTTGAAATAAACAATATAAATTAGTTAATAACTATGTTTGAGAAACTCACATTGCGGTAGAATCGGAAGCGTGTCAACAAGGACCCAAATGTCCATATTATCTTGCTTTCGATGTCGGGATCACCAAGATCCATGGTGACAATCATACCCTCATAAAAACCATACATTTTGCAAAGTGCTTCCCAATTTTGGAAACCAAAATGGGTTACGCTCTGAGCATTGTACAGATTTACTTCAAAATCCATATCATGATGGGTCCTTAGGTGTATTTTCTTTGTTTCAAAATTTTCATGGTCTTCAAAACCCATCCTCTCCAAGACATAGCGTCTTGCATGGCATGGGATAAGCTAGTCGAATTGTAAAAGATGAAAATTAGACGTTGAAATAGTTGAAGTCATGCTTAATTACGAAAAAAACTCTTGTCGTTGTTGCGTACCGTTTCAACATCGAAGATCCCCTCGAGCTTAAAGCTGAAGCGCCGATCTTCGTCGAGCTCAGCGAACCTGTCGCACATACCTCGATCATCGTGGCACCAGCTGCACTCCCCCGGGAGACTGTCGTCGTCCGAGTACGACATTTCCTACGTTTATAATTCAAAGATTAAACTTGTACAATTAAATATATGTAGTAAAAAACATAGGCCTGAAAAATCCAGCATGACCTTTGCTAAAAAAGGACATATCGAGCGCCTGAAATTTGCCGAAACAGAAATTAATCAACACTCCGGCAAAACATAGGCCACTCGGAGGTGTAAACTGAATATGAACGGCCTCTTGGCAACCACTATCCTATTTGAGCAATAAAAGATATACATGGATATTTGACTGGTCTCACCTTGATGTCGGAGGGGGTCGGTGACGGGGATCACGGCGGGGATGATGGAGGGGCTCCTTGATTTATGCAAAAGTAAAAACCGTATAAGTTATCACTAATACATCCCGAATAATTGCTTAAACTAAAAAATAATAAATATGACATGTTCAACTAGTTTATTAATTCAACTAGTTCTTACTAAATATAAACTTACTATAAATAGAATATGTGGTTCAACTAGTTATATTAATTATCTTACTAAAAAACTAGTTCTTTCTAAAAATAAAGTAGTTCAACTAGTTATATTAATTATCTTACTAAAAATACATTAGTTCTATTAATTCAACTAGTTCAACTAGTTCAACTAGTTTATTAATTTACTTACTAAACTAGTTCAACTACAACTAAAATAGTTCAACTAAAACTACAATTAATAATACTGCACTAATTTTTCTTATTTATTTTTTATTCAAAACACCTACGATTTGAAATAACTGAGACATGGGTGGGTGGGAGGAGTGAGGTGGGGAGCGGGCGGCCGGAGGAGGAGGGAGGGGGCGGCCGCAGTGGGAGGAGGAGGGCACGGTGGGAGGAGGAGGGAGGAGGGCGCGGTGGGAGGAGGAGGCACGGAAGGAGGGAGTACCTCGGTGGCGTCGGACGATGGTGAGGTCGAGAGCGGCGCGGTGAGGTCGAGAGTGGAGGGGGTGGGGGAGGCGGCGGCGACGATGAGGTCGAGAGCGGCGGCGGGCGGCAACGGTGAGGTTGAGGGCGGGCTCGGGCGGCGGCGGTGAGGGCAGGCACGGGCTCGGGCGGCGGCGATAGAGGAGTAGGGGAACAGGGGGGAGGAGGACTTAGTGAAATTTCTAGCGGGGTTAAGTCGAACTAGCAGTAGCGCACTTTAGGAACCGCGCTATAGCTAATGTAGCTATAGCGCATTTTTTGGCAAAAACGCTACTGCTAAGTCTAAGCACACATAAAAAATACATTGGCCATCAATGATCTTTTTGTGTACAATCTGAATTGTCAATATGAGTCCACTCCGGTAGGAACTGGAGAGGACTCATATTGCGCCACAAATTCTACACATAGAGTTCAGTGAAGACCAACTGGTTGTGATAGTTTGAAGTAACATATTTAAGGTGGTAAACACCCTGTTCATGGAGCGAGGTGGGACTAAACTTGTGGGCTGATCGTAGCGATGGCGATTTTCTTAGAAGCGCACTGCTGCTAACTTCTATAGCAGTAGCGCGGTTCACTATAGGGCGCTACTGCTATAACTAGCTGGGTTGCGAGGTCATGGCAATTAGAGCAGTAGCGCGGTTTCGCATGGGAGCGCTACTGCTACTTTCCTTTTAGCAGCGCGTTTTTGTATCAAGCGCTGCTGCTAATTAGCAGCAGCGCCTTATTTTAGAGCGCGCTGCTGGTAAGATTCTGTGTATAGGCTTTTCCCTAGTAGTGATACACGCGCATACACTCACCCCTATGAACGCACACATGCACGGCACTATCATCTTGAAATGTACAAAGTCACCATAGGCACCTCGTCGTCGATGGGATCGTCTCCTGACATGCGATAGACGCGAGTGGCAGTCGCCTCCATAGGTGCTTGAATGCCAATGAGGGAGAGGGTAGCGGTTCCCGAGATGTTGAACGGTCAATGATGCATCCTCAATTACATGCAGAGGGAATTAATTGGAGAAGCAGAATAGAGCCATCACGATGTGAATGCAACAGAGTTTGCACTCTCATATAAAGGCGCCCCACAACTCCAATCCATCTACTCCCAAGTCTCTGCGCAACACTGCTCACTCCAATCCAAGACCAAGTGACCAGAAGCCACAAGCACCTATGGAGGAGATGGACACGAGCGGCAGTCGGCTGTGCCAAATCATCCAAGGCGCCGGCATGTGGCCCTGCACCGCGCAGCATTTCCAGATGGTGCTGGCGACCGCCGGCATCGTAGCCCTCGCTGACGCCGGCTTCGCCTCTCACATGGACGACATGATGGTCAACTCCATCCGCAAGTTCACCGCCGTCAAGAAGCGCGCGGACGACCTTGCCGTACTGCTCTAGCCCGCGCGCCCAGGCTCCTCATTGCCTGCCACCCTCATCGGCCTCCATGGTGACGAACTCTTTCAAGCCCTGGTGGCCCTGCAGGTGCCAGAGGTCGCGACGAAGAATGTGCACCTCGAGGCCGGCTCAGCGCCTCGCCATGCAAGAAACCGTCGACCTGCACATCCACGTCTACGAGGAAATCATCTACATAGGCCACTACAAGGCAAGCGAGGACAGAAAGACGTTGGCCTTCTTCCAGCGGCTGGAATCTTTGGACGCCATTGTTCAGAAGCACGTCGACCTGGCCACGAAAGCCGCTGCTACTTAGGTGTCGTTCGGTGGGCCGACGCCCTGAGTCGAGGAGGTGGACGTCGTCGATGGATGCATCTCTTCTTCTTGCCTCCTGTAACCAGCACTGCATCGCCTCGTGGCCTTAATGTTTTATTAGTATAGTACTCCCTCCGTTCCCAAATATAAGTCTTTCTAAAGATTCCAGCAAGTGACTACTACATACGGAGCAAAATGAGTGAATCTACACTCTAAACTATGTCTACATACATCTGTATGTTGTATTCCATTTGAAATAGTATCTAAAAAGGCTTATATTTACGAATGCATGGAGTATATGACATTTTTATTCCAGTCGTAACGTTGTCACTGTGAGGTGGGGCCGCAGTTGAGCAAACCCACCCCACCCACCAGGCGTCGGCCGAGTTTAGAATTAGAAGATAGAAACGAGGGAGGAGAGCTAGCTGTAGCACGGACGCTGTTGTCAGATGGGACTCGTGTTGATAGACTAGGAGTACTGAGCACTCGTGCCTCTTTTTTTTTGAGGGAAAAATTAGTCGTATGTCTAGTACCACTAGTTGGGTGCGTGCGACCTATAGCTGTCATCACTTTAGGTCTCCTTTTCGAACCGCAGCTACGCTTCACAGTACATATTTTTTCACGCATTTATCCTCCTATATGTACTCCTAGGCTATTTCCACGTGCTCCCATTCGCCGACATGTGGGACATAGAGCATCTGGGTCGTAGTGCATGCACGACTCGGAGCATATGCCAGGGTACTTTACATTTCAGACCTCACAAGTTACATGCAAAACCCCCGTAGAAGAATAAGTAAATGAATGAATTACTACATGAAACCGGATTATTTTTGTAGAAACCGGTGCACGTTCATTAAATTTTGGACATAACACGTTTATAGATAATGACCGGACCTAAACCAGTCTAAGGGCCTCTTTGATTTTTCCCGCAAAAAAGGGCCTCTTTGATTTGCAGGATACTGAAAACACGGGAATGGGGAAAGTATGATGGCGATGAACCGAGATGAGAAGAACTCTAACTCAGGTAGAGGTTCGAGTTAGATTCTAACCCTGAACTAACTCTCAACCAAAGAGGTGTATGTATGGCAGGGTTAGATTGACAATAAATGCTATTTCTCAATCATTTGACTACTTTGGACCCTATTTCCTGCGGATTTGGTGTGGCGGCTCTTCCGTGGCCTCCTCCGCTCACAATTTACATAAACGAACCATGTTTACAAATCAAGCATGCAAAACATGATAATTTTTACTTTGTCCATACAAATGAGATATCCCACTTAAACATACAATCGGCAATCAAGCTTCACAAAAAAAACACTCCATGAAACAAAGAATGAGCTAACTCATCACGGAAATCATTCACGATAGGGAGGGAGCCCGAAGCCCCTCACGCACCGGGGGAGGAGCTCGCCATCGTCGCTCTGGAGGAAGGCTCTGTAGAGCCCAAGCCCCGGGAAACCCTCCGACGCCGGCCCTTGCGAGTTGAGGTCGACACCGGCATGGGTAACAGGGCCGCTTGCCACCGACTGGGAACTTAATCTTTGGGCCTCTAGAAATAATGCAAGCCTGAAACTAAAATACCTAGAAAGGTGAACTAAATATTTGGGACTCTAGAAATAATGCAAGCCTGAAACTGAAATACCTAGAAAGGTGAACTAAATCTTTGGGCCTCTAGAAAGATTTATTACCTCCTCAAGCAGCATCAAACAATTCCATGCATGCACCCCAAATCTGTACCAAGTTTGATCAGGATCTACTTTTCCAAATCAGAATTAGCGCTAGAGCGAGCAAGATCAATGATATGGCTGTGAGACAGAGAAGGAACGAACAAACTCACCCCTCTCGCGACCTCCCTTGTAGATGCCCCGCGGCCGCACATGACAGATGGAGAAAAACGACCGGTGAAGGGGGAGCGGGGCGACCTTCTAAGGCCGGACGGAGAGGTCGGCCAGAGTAGGGCGGCGGAGGCCGGAAGGAGAGGGCGGCCGGAGGAGAGAGAGGGCGAGCGACGCTTGGGCAGGCGGCCCTATGGGGAACAGAGAGGAGTCGTGCGAGAGGGGGGAGCGATCTGGTGCGGCCAGGGGAGATTTTTTAGTTCTCTTTTAGTGGGCCCGAGGATAACTAACCCAATTAGAACCTCTCCACCGGGCTAGTTTTTTAGCTGGGTTAGAGCAAACTAGCTCAAACTAACCCCTCGTGTTTCGATAATTTGAGGCTATTTCAACCCAAACTAGCTCTAACCCAGGGATCCAAACAAAGAGGATTGTCACTGTACATGCTACACTGTGGACCGTAGCCCATTGTTTTTTATGGCCATCTCACCACATTGTTTTCTACTGCTGGTTCACTAGACTGTCGTGGTTTGCACTGCTGGTTCCGACCTGAGTAGTAGTAGTACTAGTATATAGTGCATCATTCTTTGCTCCTTCTTACTACTCCGACATGTGGGAGAGCCAGCATCCGGGTCGACGTGTCATGCACCAGATTAGAGCACGGAACGGAAGGGGGGCATCACCCCGGTCGGAGCGCCAGTAATTCATGACTACAGTGAGTGGTCATATCACAAGTCTTTCCAGCAGTAACGCGCCGTCAAATCACACAGCCCGACCTTTCCAGCAGTATCTCTACTCTTATAAAAAACAGAGTTGGTGATGATGGTGTGCCTGCCATCCTGCAATATAAGCCGTCCGATTTATATCTGATGGATAGGAAGGAAACAATGGAAATTTTGCAAAAAGAGACCCATACCCACTCAACATTTGCAAATAAGGCATTCCCTCGTTCATCCTTTTCTCCCACAAGATAAACTACTCATACAAATGCATCTTGATGTTCCGTGCAACGCATGGGCATCTTGCAATTGTTTGAGAATCCGCCACTCGCTCACCCTCCTCGCCTCTCTGTCAAACCGCCTACCCGAAAACTGCTGCGCGTACTGCGCAGGAAAAGCCCTGCCCTCAACTTTTAACTATGCAAAAATAGTTAGAGCTTGTTCGTTCTATATAAATACTTATTATATGTTTATTCACACGTGGGGTTGTTCAATGAATGGAGGGGCGGGGAGCACAGGTGAACAATACTAGTACTACTAGTAGTAGTAAGTAGGAGTCGTACAGTAGTCACCTTAAATAGAGAGTTTCTTTTCTTTAATGCCACGTACATAAATTGAAACACTTGTTGTGGAGAGAAAAAGATAATCACTCCACTATATATGTACGCAGGGGCCTGAGCGCTTGCTTTACTAGGGTTGCTCTCTTCATTCTCTCATCCTCTCCAGATATAAACAAGACAGCGGTAGCGACATTTTCTCTCTGCTCACCGCTGGTCACAGATCCGGCCGGAGTGTGTAGACGACTAAAAGGTGCATCGTTCACACGGTCATCACCGCCGAGGGAGGAAACCCACAGCTGCCGGAGGGGCCCGATCCTCTGCGCGTGCCGTTTTCTCCGACACAGCGCCGGCTCGGGAGGTCCTCCGACCCTTCTTCCTCCCTGCCGTATTGTCCGCAGATCCGACCTGCCGCCGCCGACATCCCGGCGACCCTCAGGTATAAGTTCTTCGAAAGTGGCCTTGATCTACTGCCCCAGCTCCCCATGTGTCTGCATGTGCATCGTTTTCTACTCCCATCAGCTCTTCCAAAGCCACCTAAATTTTTAGTATTATTAGAGGTAAAGCTACTTCATGCATTCGAGTCTAGGGCTTTGTTCAAACAACTAAGAAAGGGGGGAAAGTTGTAGCTTGAATCTAGGACTTGATTCAAAGAGGAAATAATATGGTGAAAGTAGTAGAGACCAGATACCCAACCGATCTCTTGGTTGAAAAGGGAAATAATGGGAAAACGCGGTACAAACTGGATACGGAACAGATCTATTATTGGTTGAAAAAAGGATAGAAAGTGGCGGCTGGTGGACAAGTCAACAGAGTATGTCCAGGATTAGATTTGCTGCCCTCACATAGTAAAAGGTCTCCAGGATTAGAATTGCTGCCCTCACATAGTAAAAGGTCTCAGGATTAGATTTGCTGCCCTCACATAGTAAAAGGTCTTCAGGATTAGATTTGCTGTCCTCACATAATAACAGGTCTCTAGGAATAGATTTGCTGCCCTCACATAGTACAAGGTCTCCAGGATTATATTTGCTGCCCTAACATAGTAAAAGGTCTTCAGGATTAGATTTGCTGCCCTCGCATAGTACAAGGTCTCCAGGATTAGGTTTGCTGCCCTCACATAGCATGAACAAACTCGGCATCACCACTTTATGCCTCCTTGTAGGTACATTGTGCTGATCGCCCACCGTCGCATGTCCTTATACCAACCTTTTGATGTTGTTAATGTAAGGGCGCATGTAAAATGAAGCGATCACACTGTTACCTTAGGGACATGTCTAACCAGTGTTATTGTTAATCTAATGCCTCCAGTGATAAGATGCAATTAAACTGTGTTACAAATGGCACTCCTGCTATTTTCCCCAGTATGATAAGTAAGTTGCTCCTTTACGCTGCTGAGTGTCCTGGTGTCCCCATGGTCCCATGCCCTTAAACCAACTCTTTGGCTGCTGTTGATTTACTTGTCTGGTAAACAAGCAATGCCACCATTAAAGCAATCCCATATTTGAGAAATCTCATTGTTGATCGTAATGCTTCTGGTAACATGAAGCATTGCTGACATTTTAAAATTTCTATTGTCCTTGCTTATTGCCATGAACATAATTAAGATGCTTCTTTTCATTTTGTATATGTTTCGTATATTCTTATTGACCAGCAACTATTAACTTTCTATCTTTTTGTTCAGATAGGGATATCCATTTCACCTTGTTGCTATTGTGACCTTTTGGTGAACACCACAAAACACTTTTTTTTGGAATGAGTGTCTTGTGCAGTTCAACTAAATGTCACGTGGGCAACATCTCTCAATTTTGGTGGAACTGCACAAAATGGTGATTGGAGTTTCCAAAATCTCCGTCAAGTTCTGCTGGTAATCTCGTGCAACATTTTATTAGCCTTTGCAAGATGAGCCGTCACTGTCACCACAATGGCACTTTATTTTAGTGGAACTGCACAAAAGGATAAGAAAATTATAGTTGCACCTTACATGAGCCGGACAGACAACCTTAATGTTCCTCAATTTTAGTGCAACTACTAAAGAAGAACCTGCCAGCTCACGAGAGCAAGTACTTCTTGCTAGCTGAATGATGCAATCTTTGCTTCATTTTAGGTGAACTGCAGAAAAAGGCCCATGAATTGAATCATGGAACTCCAGGCAAGCCTCATCATAGTGGAGCTGTAGGTTGAGTTCAAGGAGACCACTATTAAACTGAAATCATGCTCTTCTTGTTTGAGCTGTGAAAACGGGAATACTCAACTACAGATGTTGTGATGGTCAAGAGCATTCCCCAAGTTCTTTGATTGTATGACATGGCTAGCCAAGATGGATTTAATCCCGATATTTTCTTTATCAAAAGGCTCTAATGGGTTGGTTCTGAATCTTGCAAGCTTGGAATCAATGATGTGTAGGCATCTTTGTTATACTTATTATTTGAATCTTATTTGTTGGTTCTGAATCTTGCAAGCTGGGAATCAATGAGATGTGTAGGCATCTTTGTTGTACTTATTATTTGGATCTTATTTGTTGGTTCTGAATCTTGCAAGCTGGGAATCAATGAGATGTGTAGGCATCTTTGTTGTACTTATTATTTGGATCTTATTTGTTGGTTCTGAATCTTGCAAGCTGGGAAACACGGCATGATGATGCAGAGGACAACAACCATAACAAACAGTTCAAACTTGGTAGTATTATCTTTGTGAAAGTGCGACAAATGTGCTGATTGTAAAAGGCCCCGAGAATAATAATTCTAATTGTTGTGCATGTTGATCCTGTGGCACTGATAGAGAACGAGCCAATGCATTGCTTGTTTTAAGTATAAATTTCTATTAAAGCTAATTAAATTTAAGTAAAGTGACCACTAACTCCTGTTATTACGGTACCAATACAGACCTTTCGTGAACCGACGTCGGGCGGAGTAGGTTTCTTAATGGAGGCATTTGAATGCGCCAAGGGTGCATCTTCGTCGGGCATGCAATGCATTTAGGATGGGTAGTAATCGTTGTCGTCAGACACACTCAGCCATCGTTGAATCCAGTTTCTCAAGAGCTGAAAAATGAATTGCTGCAGTCGCCTACACACTCGTTCACTTGAAGAGACACCAATGGCGATCCAAGGGGTGAGCCTGCTGGATATGGACATCAGCAAGGAGTTCCCCTTTGATTTCGCCGTTCAGTCCTATGGCTGCACGAAGTTGAATGTGATGTACACCAACGATCCGGACTCGGTGAAGCTCTGCCTCGCCGAGTTCAAGCAGTACCTACAGGACGAGAAAGCACAAGGTTGCAGGACTAGACCTTGTGCCCATCCATTCGTCTCCTGACAGGGACCAGCGGATCGCCGTCGCCCAGGTATGTGTGCGGGACGAGGTTCTCATCTACCACTTCTGTAGGGCCATCAGAGGTTCTGGAGCATTCGCCCGTTTCATCGGCAGCGCCGACTGCACCTTCGCTACGGCGGAGAGACGGAAGAACGCGACGATTCGGCCATCTGGTGCAACAAGCTTGTCGACATCCAGAAGAAATACAAGATCATCAGCAACGGGCAGGAGAAGGACTCCGTGGTTGACCTCGCCGAGACTATCATCGACCCCAGATACGCCAACATGAAAGAAGACAACGATACCAAGGACCTGAACACGTGGGAGGTACCTCTGAATCTAGCCTACATAATCTACGCGGCCAAGGACGCATACGCATGCTACGACATGTACATGCAGATCTTGGACATGAGGGCGTGTCTGCTTCCCGTAACCGACGAGTACACGGACAGCCGCAGCATCATGATCAGGCGTGCCAGGAAGGTCTAGATTTTGTACTTTATCTTTTTATAAGCACCTTTATCATCTGAGTGTTTCATGCATTAGCATATGTGTCGTAATTATCTGTTTTGTCCGAAATATTTCTTTTAAGAACCCATTAACCTGATTGCTTTTTTTAGTGGCTATTTGCTTATGTATGTAACTAGTTCACTTGTCCGTTAAAAAAACAAGTTCACTCGGCTGCCGTGCTTTGAATCTCATCCCTCCCAACATATTCCCCTCCTCAGGTGGACCCAGCAGGTCTCTGAATTTTCTCCCACTTTCTTTTCGATGTAAACTGAGTTTTCTTGCAATACTTTTCCCTAGAATCAACTCAGCTGTCCCACGTCTAGCCTAAAAAAAATAATACCCCACATATTATTAACTCATCTAATTTAAATGATAATTTATTTCGTAAGTTGAAAGTTCTTACAAGATAATAATAATAATTTTTTATATATAACATGGCAAGTTAACTCCTAGTGATTGCGTACATAAGCTTGCAAAGATTTTACTGACAATGAAGTAATAGACGTGCAATCATGTTTTTATGTTTTTATAACATTTCTCCGTCTAGCCCAACATGATATTTTCACCCAGCCCAGCAAGTCCACAGATTTCGAGAAAAATGCAAATGGGATTTAAATTCTACCATATATAAATGGGCTGCATAGATGCTACATCATTGTTTCACTCAGCCCACCAAATGGACTAAAAAACTAATGGACTGGCTAGGTTGAAGCCTAAGAAGGCGTTGGATTTACATCCATCGGCCGGCATTCTTCTTCAATCTCTCGTCTTCTTCCCCCAGCGCTGCCGTGATCGCCTCCTCCAGCCTTCGGCATCCAGCGGCGTTGTTTTGCGCTCCTCGGCGAAATGCTACCCCGCCGACGGCCAGGCCATCCCTCCACTTCGCACCTCCTGTTATTCTCTGTCGAGTGTAGGCCCACGCCGCACCCGAACCAGTCAAGTTTCCCACTCCTCTCGTATGCGACTCCACTGCCGCGTCTTCCCCATCTCCAGATCGTTCCAGTCTAGGGACTCGTCGTCGTCCACCGCCTCGGTGCGCTCGGCGCGGCGTGGTCAACATACGAGAGTCATCGGAAGAGGATTGTACATGGAGAGCCTGACGGCTGGGACCCATGAGGTCCATGGTGGCAAGCAAGGAAATTTCCTCCTTATTACGCACTGTACATGGACTGTACGTGGGAAGGGCTTCTGTATTTCGCGAAAAAAATGTTCCCCCCGCTGACAGGTCGGACCCACCAGCTATATGTTCGCACGTAAGGAAGTGCCTCCTTATTACGCACAAAAAAATGAATACCCCCCTGCTAGCTGGGACCCACCATAGTAGGTGGCTGACTTGTGGGCCTACTAAGTTGACGGGGACGGAGGGCTTTTTCAACTTAGTAAATATGAACGATTCTAGCTCCAGTGACCGTACGATGTCTATCCAACGGCCATAGTGCTTCTTCAACCTCTAGTCTTCTTACTCCAGCCGCCAAAAGCAGCGTCGGTCGTGCCACGTGCTCCTGCCTCTCATGGCCGGCTCTGATGCCGCGGAGGCCTCACCGCCCCCTACTACTCCCATCTTGGCCCAGGGCATCCCTCTACTCACCCACACCCCCTGTTATTCTGTGGCGACGGCGGCCTCACACCACAGTCGAACCAGTGAACCCTCGTACTCCTCTTCGCGTGGGCATCCACTGTCACGTCTTCCCCGGCTTCGTGTCTTCCCCTTCCTAGGCCTCGCCGTCATCCACCGCCTTGGTGCTCTCGGCGTGGCGTGGTCAATGTGATCAACGACCGACTTCCATCGAAAGAGTACTATACGTGGAGAGGCTGGCAGCTAGGTCCACGGCCATAGCCCAGTTTTTTTGTGATTTGCCAAGTAAGTCGCTTTGTCAGGCTTGTTCGGCTGCAAATCATTTCAGACGAGGAGAGCTTCATTCGGCTCGCCGAGAAAATGGCCTATCAGTAATGAGAAATGGGTTGTGCATTTTTAAAACACATCAAACCGGCAATTAGTTTCAAATTTCTTTTTTTTATTTCGAGATTTTAAATTGCATTGATTTTTATGCGTGGACAATTTGTTGGATTTTATATTGATATACATTTATTTTAAAATCAGTTTGAATGTGACTCAAAATTTTGAGATTAAAAATTGTTCGGACAGCACCGAAATATGCAAAATTCCGTATAAATTTTTTACCGTGGCCACAATATGGGCTGTAATGCTAACAAAAAGAATATGGGCTCCAAAAAAACCTTAAGAATTAGCAAATGGGTTGTAAATTATTAGAAATAATGGCAGATGGGATGTATGCTGTTTTCCACAGATTTGAGGCTTTCCTAAAAAAGGTTGACGCACAAGCACTGACTATTGGATTTCCATCCAACGGCCGTCGTGCTTCTTCAATCTCTGCTCGTTTTGCTCCAGCCACTCAAACAAGCACCAGCGGACTGCCTGCTCCCTCCTCCCCGCGGTCGGCTGTGCTGCCGCGCAGGCCTCACCACCCCACCGTACGCCCATCGCTGGCCTAGCCATCCCTCTACTCACCCACACCTGTTGTTATTCTCCGGCGACGGAAGACGAACCAGTAAACCCTCGTACAGCCGTACTCCCCTCCGCGTGGGAACAACAGTCGAGTCTTCCCTGCCTCCCTCTCATTCCCTTCCTAGGCCTCGCTGTCGTCCACCGCCCTAGTGCTCTCGGCGCGGCCTGGTCAACATGGTCAACGACCAACATGCATCTGAAGTAGACTGTACGTGGAGAGGCTGACAGCTGGGTCCACGGCCGCAGCAAGGAAGTGCCTCCTTATTACGTGCAAAATAATTATTCCTCCACCTGACAGCGGGGACCCACCAGACGGGCCACCGTATTTCGCGAAAAAACGTTTCCCCTGACTGCTGGGACCCACCAGCTACATCTTCGCACGCAAGGAAGTGCGTCCGGGCAAAAAAATGATTCGCCCCCCTGACTGCTGGGACCCACCAGCTACATCTTCGCACGCAAGGAAGTGCCTGACAGTCGGGACCCACCTGGTCGAAGCGTACGTAGCGTTGTCATTCTGGTCGCGAACGTGTACGTACATATATACTGGTGGATGTAGAGGCGCGCACGTGTCGTAGTAGAGGCGCGCACGTAGCATGTACACGTACATACAACGGCGACTGTGCAAGAAATAAAATACGGCCACGTAAGTACATACGGGCGGGGTCTCGAACGCCTACTCGCGCATATATACGTATGGCCAGGGCTCGTGTACATGGCTTGGTCGGAACAGAGAAACCGCGTCGTTGTCGTGTTCATGGGGAGGCAGCGGAATGCGTCCTGTTCATGGGGAGGCAACGGAATGCGTCGTGTTCAACGGGAGGCAACGGAACGCGTGGGAGCCAACCGGCTTGGATGGAACAGGCGATGGAAGCGAGGCCTGGCGTACCGCAGAACGGAGGAAACAGCTTTGTGTTCGACCGGCCACGTTCGAAATGGGATCTTGTTCATCGGGAGGGGTCTGGCGTACCGCAAAACGGAGGAAACAGACCTCCTACGGTCGAAACGGGGGTCCTGTTGACCGGGAGCGGTGTGGCGTACCGCAAAACAGACGAAACGGACTTGTGTTGGAGTGCTATGGTCGAAACGGGGGTCATGTTCATCGGGAGGGGTGTGGCGTACCGCAAAACGGGACTCCACGGGATACTGTTCATCTCCACCGTCGACCTCCTCCAGCCTCCACCGTGGATCGTTCATCCACGGGCTCCTGTTCATCCAGCCTCCACCGCGCGCTACTCCACCGGCTACTGTTCAACCACCCCTCTCCACGGGCTCCTGTTCAACCACCCCTCTACGGGCTACTGTTCATGCACCCCTCCACCGTCTACTGTTCATCCAGCCCTCCACGGGGTCCTGTTCATCCAGCCCCAACCGGCTCGATCGATCGGGGTCCTGTTCATCCAGATGCAACGTCACAGTGTCCTGTTCAGCCAAACCACCACCCCCCCCCCCCCCCGCAACGCTCACTGTTCATCCAGAGGCAGCATCGATTGGCTTCAGCTAGCAGCAGTAGTGAAGGAACCGCTCGATCGGGTTTAGTTAACAGCCATCGATCGATCACTCAGGTTCAATAACGCGTAGCGTGCAGTGCAATCGTTCGGGTTCAGTTAGAGCCCAACTCCTCGCTCGGGTTCAGTTAGAGCCAACGCCTCGCACACACGCGCATACATGTACGAGAGAAACACGCATCGCTCGGACCCGACCACCCACCGTAACCGGGAACTCCCCGAAATTTTCCTCGCCCTCGCTTCTACCACGTTTTTTTCCGTCATGGACGGCCCAAAGAATGTCATGTAGCTGCGTCTCCGGCCCGCCCAGGATGAAAAGCCCATTTTCTGTCATGATTTTTTGTCATAGAAGTAGGAGCCCACCACATCTGTGATGATACCGGGTTTTGTCACAATTATCGTCATAGAAGTGTCATAAGTATGACAGAGAAAAAAATCGTTCGGCCCAAAATATCACGGATGTGTCTTTTTTTTGTAGTGCATGGTCCAATGTTTCGACTGAATTTGAATCGGCTGTTCTTGTTCAGTCCAGTCTGCGAGGAAATCTGCAATTGCTTGAGACTTAATGGCCTTCTTTGCCTCAAACTTGATATCCAAAGGAAGAAGTTCAATTACCCACTTTGCCACTCGACCAGTTGCATCTCTGTTATTCAGGATCTCTGACAATGGAGCGTCGCTGACGACTGATATCAATTATCAGAGAAATAATGTGCAACTTTCTTCATGGTCAGGTAAATCCCATAAACAAGCTTCTGATAATAAGGATATCTCTGCTTGGATGGGGTTAAGACTTCTGAGATGTAATACACGGGGCGCTGAACTTTGAAGGTCTTGCCTTCCTCTTCCCGCTCGACCGTGAGAACTCTGCTAACAACTTGTCCTGTGGCTGTGATGTAAAGCAGCAGAGGCTCCTTGCTAACCGGAGCAGCAAGCACCGGCTGGGTGGAAAGCAGGGCTTTCAGCTCTTTAAACGCTGCTTCAGCTTCGTCACTCCACTCGAATTTGTCAGATTTCTTCATCAGTCGGTAAAGAGGCAGTGCCTTTTCACCGAGGCGTGAGATGAATCGGCTCAAAGCGGCCAAGCAACCAGTAAGCTTCTGAACATCGTGCAGGCGCACTGGGCGCTTCATTTGGAGGATTTTGCCAATCTTCTCTTGGTTTGCATCGATCACGCGTTCGGAAACAAGGAAACCGAGCAACTTTCCGCCTGGGACTCAAAATGTGCACTTAGATGGGTTAAGCTTGATATCGTACTTTCTCAGGTTGGCAAAGGTTTCAGCTAGGTCAGTCAGCAGGTCGGAACCTTTGCATGACTTAACCACTATGTCATCCATATATGCTTCCACATTCCAACTGATTTGAGTGAGCAGGCACTTCTGAATCATGCACATGAATGTGGCACCAGCATTCTTGAGGCCAAAGGGCATAGTAACATAGCAAAAACACCCGAACGGGGTGATGAAAGCTGTTTTTATCTCATTGGGTCCATACAGTCGGATCTGATGGTACCCGGAATAAGCATCCAGGAAGGACAGTCGCTCACATCCCGGAGTTGAGTCAACAATCTGGTCGATGTGGGGTAGAGGAAAATGATCTTTCGGGCAGGCCCGATTGATGTGTTTGAAGTCAATACACATTCGAAGTGAGTCATCTTTCTTGGGAACCATAACGACATTGGCGAGCCACTCGGAGTGATTATCTCGCGGATAAACTCAGCAGCTAGGAGCCGAGCCACTTCCTCGCCAATGGCTTTTCTCTTCTCCGTGGCGGTCCGATGGAGGTATTCTTTAACGGGTTTTGCTTTTGGGTCGACTCACAAACGGTGCTCAGCCAGTTCCCTGGGTACACCTGGCATGTCAGATGGTTTCCATGCAAAGATGTCCCAGTTCTCACGGAGGAACTGGATGAGCGCTTCTTCCTATTTGATGTCGAGTGTCGACGAGATATGGGTCGGAGCAGCATTGGGATCAGTCGGGTGAACATGGACTGGCTTGGTCTCTCCGGCCGACTGAAATACGAACTCTGAAGTAGGCCTCTTAGCACGCGGCAAATCACTCGGATCTGTCGTCTTCTGATATTCTTGGAATTCTACTGCTACCATCTGCTCATCTGCTATTTTTGCTCCATCTTGAAGACAATCTTCTGCTCTCGGACGGTTACCGGAAACCGTTATCACGCCTCTGGGGCCAGGCATCTTCATCTTGAGGTAAACATAGCACGGTCGAGCCATAAAGCTAGCATAAGTAGGCCTGCCCAGAATGGCATGATATGCACTCTGGAAATCCACTACCTCAAACGTCAACTTCTCTTTGCGGAAATTCTTCTCATCGCCGAAAACCACATCGAGAGTGATCTGGCCGAGTGATTCGGCTTTCTTTCCTGGAATGATTCCATGGAACCACATGTTACTCTCGCTGAGTTTGGACATCGGGATGCCCATTCATTTGAGAGCTTCAGCATACAGAATATTCAGGCCACTGCCACCATCCATCAGGACCATAGTCAGTCGGGTGCCCCCCACGACTAGGTCGACCACTAGCGCCTGCCGCCCAAGGGTAGCTACGCGTGTCGGGTGGTCGTACTGGTCGAATGTAATGGGGACCTTTGACCACTTCAGATATCTCGGTGTTGCCGGAGCAACCATGTTTACTTCTCTGTTAATGACCTTCAGTCGACTTTTGCTCTCAATATCGGCAAAAATCACCAAGGTGACATTGACATTGGGATAGCCACCGTCGTCGTCCTTATCCTATTCTTCTATCTTAGGCTCTTTGTCCTTATCACTCGGTTTACTCTCTCGGAAGCTCTGGATTAGGAGTCGACATTGTCGAGTGGTATGCTTAGGGAGAATCAGGTTCCCCTCTTCATCTTTCTTGGTGTGAATATGGCACAACAAATCCATCACATCATTTCCTTCTTGATCTTTCACCTTCTTGGGGGTCCAGGGCCCTTTAGGTTTCCCTTTGAACTTTCCTTGATTTAACACCGCTGCCTCGGCGGACCCTCGCCTCGACCTTTAAACGCTTCCATTTGGAATTTCCTCCCCGAATTAGGTAGGCATGTTTTGTGCTTGCCACTCAGGAGTCGGTCTACTTCTTCGCCGTTAGCGTATTTGGTAGCAATCTCCATCATCCGAGTCAAAGACATATCTCCTGTTCGACTGAATTTTAGGCGAGCTCTCTGTAGCAAACGCCTTCCTTGAAGGAACATACTGCTTGGTGATCTGACACATTTTCCACTGTGTGGTGCAGAGTGATCCATCTCCGGATATAGTCCCTCAGGGTTTCATTCAGTTTCTGCATGCAATGCCGCAGCTCTATTAGACCGGCAGGTCTCTTGCAAGTTCCCTCAAAGGTCCTGGTGAACACTCGGGCTAACTCATCCCAACTCAAAATACTCCCAGGGGCCAACTGAGTCAGCCAGGCTCTGGCAGACCCTTCAAGCATCAAAGGAAGGTGCTTCATGGCTACCTCATCGCTGCCACCACCGATGTGCACAGCCACTCGGTAATCTTCAAGCCAAGTATCGGGCTTTGACTCGTACGTAAACTTGCTGACGTCAGTCGCCAGTCTAAAGTTATGGGGTATCTCAGCAGCTCTGATGGCCCTTCCAAAACACTCGGGGCCGGGAACATGGACTCTGCCTCCATTGGGTCTGTCCCGATCCAGCCCTTCTCTGTATGCTCTGTTCCGGTCGACCAGACCTTGCACAAGGACGGACCTTGCATCAAAGCCAGGTTCTCTGGGGTCGACTGGAACTCTGCAGTCGTTCCCGTAAGGAAGCCTGTCGTCATTGAGCCGGGGCACGTATGACCCGTCCCTCGGAAGGGGTGAAGGCGCTCGACGGTAGTTGTCGCGGGCGTACTCACGATCATATTCGCCATGAGCCCTTCCCAAGTACTGACTGTGAGCCTTCCTGGCGGTGACCACGGCCTCCCTGTTGCAAAGGGGGTCTAGGACTGTGAGCCGACTGAACGATGTCCGCTCTCACTGATCTGTTGTGGATTATGTTCCGCGGCTGGGAAACAGCGGAGTTCTGGTCTCCCGCTGCTCGGAGCAGCGCTCTGATCTGTTCAAGGCCTCTCCCAACCTCTGATTGAGACGGCTGAATAGACTCTGCAATACGCGCCGTAGCTGCCAAATTCTGAATCGATGTACGGAATACCTGAGTTTCCGGCGGAAATAACTGTCGTGGACGTCGACTGGATTCGGGAATCAGTCGACGAGCACGGTCGTCGAGAGAATTTTGGAGATTCTCCAGACGAGTGCGCTCAGCCTGAGTGGCCTGGCGCACCACCTCCAAGGCCCGGGCCTCGGCGGTTTCCCGTGCGATGGGGGTCTAGAGAGCCTCCACTTTGCGGCGGTGCAGCTCCTCCCTCTGCTGCGAGCTGAGAGGTTGGGGCTGGTACTCTTCGTGGTCGAGTGATGGACCAGTGCTCCTGCCGCCGTCGCCATTGCGACGAAAGCCAAGCGGACTGCGAAGGGAATCGACCATGAGGACCTCGGCCGCGGGATCACAACTCCCGCTCTCAGAAAGAGTATCTGCGAAATCAATCGACAGATCGACCGATCCACGAGAATACGTGTCGGGCTCAATAGCCGCGACCTGGGGGGTGAAGGCTTGACGAGCCACCGCGTGTCTCACCCATCGCTGGAGCCGCGAACGACCGAACTGCTTGCGGCGGCGTCCAGCAAAGTGAGTCGACAACGCGATGACCGACTGGTATGGTGAAGACGGCTGCCTGAGGAGGACGCCGCAGGAACTCGTGCGGAAGTGTGCCGAGCCGAGAGCCGGGAGGGCCTCGACGTCGAGGGGGGCCTCCTGGAGCCAGGCGGAGTCGTCGGCGATGAAAATGAGCGCGCCGAGTCGGAACTCGCGGCCCATGACCAAATCGCCACCGGAAACCATGCTGATGAAGGTCGAAGAAAATGCAACCTCGTCGGAAGTCGCTAAGACGCTTTGCCGCAAGGTGGGCGCCAACTGTCGTGGTACTAAGTTTGACAGTAAGTATAGGGGGTACGTATAGAGAGGCAAGGCCCTAGCTACGGCAAGATTGTACGCAAGTGTTTACGAGTTCAGGCCCCTCTCGGAGGAGGTAAAACCCCTACGTCTCGGTGCCCGGAGGCAGTCGACTGGATTATATGAGTGTGTGTTACAGGGGTGCAAACCCTTGTGCCAGAGGAGGGGGGTGGCTTATACAGAGTTCGCCAAGACCCCAGCCATCTCCCGTTACAGAGGGTTGAATGTACATAAAGGTTGAGGCGTTACTGGTAACGCCAACCTTAAGTGCCTTTAATGACCTTAAAGACTATGGAGTGAATGCTCACCCGTTGCTGTTCTGAGTGACTTCTGGTCTTCAGTAGGTCAAGTGGTCTCTTGTATGGTCGAGTGGTTGACTGGTCATGTGACTTCGGGAAGGAGGGGTACCCGAGTGATTCATTGGGCGAGTGGATTGCACTCGACACCTTTATTGGGTACTCCCTGTTGTCTCTTGAGCTTCTTTGCCTCTAGGGTAGTGACCTTAGGTAGGGCGTATAGGTCAGACCTATGATCTTATCCTAGGTCTATATCCACATCAGTCGTACCCCTGATCATACCGATATTGGTTCGTAAGCACTTCCGGCAACAGAAGACATGCCGGTGCGTGGCATGACCACACACGGTCGTACCAACTGGCGTCTAGCAGATCTCCTGCATAGAAGAGAAGATGAGGCATAGTACGAATGCAGTCGGTCGTATCATCAGTGGTACCACCTACAAAACACATGCATTTGACTTGCAAAAGGCGAGTATTAAATGTAAGAACTTTCTAAACACTGCAAAATACTAAATTCCCTAAATCTAGGTACCGATCTTTTCTGTTGATTTTTCAAAGTTTTCTTCGGCGGCGAACTGATTAATCCGGTGACAACACGTGTAATGCTGGGGATACTACCGTGTACATTGTTTGTGTGCACGTTGTGTTTTCTCCTTGAATTTCCTTGGTGGTCAAACATGTGTTCTGTCTTTTTGTTTCCAAGCATGCGGTGGCCGGCCACGACCACAGCCATGTATGTGGGTCCCGGGTGGTGCATGGCATGTCTATAGGTTGTCAGTCGTTTTGATTTTCAATTCTACTATGAGTGTCTATCTAGCATTTGATTGATTTTCAATTCGATATCATTCAAATTTCATGTTGACACATGTATGTCCAATTACCAACCTGTTCTCAACTAATCGAAACAGAAACTCAACGACGCGGCTAAAAGGCCCACAAAGCACCTGACAACTAAAAACCCACGAAAAGGCCCAAATACACATCCCAGATCTGACCTTGTACTACCTCTCCCATCCACAGATCCCAGCTAATACACAACCCCAGCGCGTAACACAACCAGGAGACACCAATTTACTGTGTAGACTAATGAAAATTACACTCAAGAACCGAAGAAATTACAGTGTAAACCTGTCAAAAATTACAGAGTAATCAAAGGCATACAACCAAGAAAGCACATCCATGCAAAAAAAAACCAAGAAAGCACATGAATTACAGTGAAAAAACAGAAATGGGAGATTACCGTGCAAAAATCAAATGAATTACAGAGCAATCATATAGTTTACTTTAGGGAAATTACATTGGCAAAAATCTGAGGGAAATTACAGTGAAAATACCAGGCATATTACAGTGTGCATTGAGGGAAATTACAGTGTAAATACTATAGGAAAATTACAGAGAAATCTGAGGGAAATTACAGTGTAAATACCATGCATATTACAGTGTGCATTGAGGGAAATTACAGCGTAAACACTATACAGAATTACAGTGTGCATTGAGGGAAATTACAGTGTAAGTACTACATGCAAATTACAGTGTACATTGAGAGAAATAGAGTGTAATTACCACGAATATTACGGTGTATATTGAGGGAAATTACAGTGTAATTACCATGGATATTACAGTGTACATAGAGGATAATTACAGTGTAATTACTTACAGACTACTTTCAGTGAAATTACAATGTAAAGTACAGTGTAATTGCCATGGTTGCTGCAGAGTATAGTGCAAAACTGATGAAAACTACAGAGTAAGCTACTACAGTCGGAAAGCACATGAATTACAAAGCAAAACTACACAATTACAGTGCAAAGCTAGGTCTAAACTGGGGGATTACAGACCAAAAGCACAAGAATTGCAGCAAAGAATTGCAGCAAACAATTCAGACGGGAATTACAAAGAAATACTAGAGAACAAAATACAGTGCAAAACTGGGGGACTACATTACATGGAAATACTCGGGTATTACAGTGCAATTCAGAGCTAAAATCCACTTAATTTCAAGGAAAACATATAGAAAAAAATTGACACATACTAGCAGACCTAGTTGCAATGCTAGAACGAAGGGGACTATGGAGAGAGAAAAAAAACCAACGAACTACCAGGAAAATAGCACTGCAAGCTCTGAACAACTCGTACACAAAAGAAAACCAACCCTAAAAAAGAACTGCTACCTAAAACCTTACCCTACCAGATGGTTGAAACTGCAACTGCAGGGAATGATTCAGAAGACTCAACACAGACATGCCGAACATCTAGATCTGGAAGCTACACAACCACAACCATGGCAAATAGCACACGGGAAGGGAGAGAGAGAAGAAGAACTAACCAGGGAAGTAGGAAATCAAAGAGGAGAATCAAGCACAGGCAGAGAGTGATCTCGGAAACGCCATGAACCCGACGAAATCGCCTCGACTCCTTTGCCGCTCGAGCGCCTCCTCCTATCGCTCCCCCCTCTGCCCTTTAGAAACAGTACCAACCAAATGAAATGTGGAAAATATCAAAAGTGAGAGGAAAAGGAAACGACACCCAGCGGGGGAGATGGTAACGGGCAGACCCAAAATAGAACCAGGCCCGACAAATGGAAACCGCACCCGACCGCGCCTGACAAAAGAAACCGGCGCCAAACAACAACTCTCAGCGTGAATCTCAGCCCGAGATCAGACGGACACAAATTCGAATGACAGCGAATTGAAAAACAGTCGACTGTCAAATAGCAAAACCGTTTGTTTAATTCTCTCTCTTTGGGTGTGAATTGGACGTAGGTGGTGTGCATGGGATGTGGATCATGGTGGCTGCCACGTACTGCTTCTTCTGTCCATGTGTGACCCCTGCGTTGATTGGTTTCTTCTCGATCACACGCCGCTTAATTAGTGTTTTCTAGATCACGGCCGTTTATGCGGTTACTGGCTTATAAATAGAAGGATTGGGCGTGAGTTTGTTCACGGTTGTGGTTAGTTCTTTTCAGTTCCAATGGTTCGTGGTGACCCCCGTGCACCTCTCCATCCTGGTCGCCCATGTGGAATCCGGCTCGGGGTTGGTGGTCGTGTGCGTGCTGAGCGAGGGTCAGTTGATGGTCGTACTGGTTTTGCTGATGGCCAGTATAGTTTTGAGCGTGCTCGCAGATCTTCACTCGCTGGCCGCGTTCGTGGTAGCCGGGGTTCTACTGCTGTAGAGGGCGTGGTGTGAGTGCTAGCGGTTCTGCCGTTGGTTGTATGCCGCCTGCAGTGCCTTCCGGTAGCTTGCCCGTGCAGTCTTTGCCTGCTGGCTGTCGGTCGCTTGATCGTTCGTATGATTATTTTCCTAATGGTAAATTCTAGGATGATTTTGGGCTGTTTTGCTTTCCATTTTGTTTGGATCGGTTGATGGAAAATGTGATTTGATGAGTTGACTCATGATTTGTGTGCTATTTGTTTCTCAGATGGCACCGGTGAATCTTTGTTAGCTCATGAGGCACCACGTCGTCGACGAGAGATTCGTATGGGAAAGCGACCTGTTGACTTTGCTGAAGGTTGGATTTACGTTTATGCTTTGGGTACTGTGGTCTTCCTACTTTGAGGTAGTTGGCATATTTATGAACATGCTTTCATTGTGTTGCAGGGTCGTTCTCGCATGATTTCCCTATGTCTTCGGTTTCGGCTGATAGTTCTTGCCGCACTGTGCCATCTTCTGGATCTTTTTTATGTGGTCTGTTGTTGATTCCTGTTTAGTTTGCTTTTTGTTTGATATATTTTACGTTTGTTTTCAACTATTTTTCTTCTCCTTTTGTAGGTCCAGTGACGGCAACGTTGGTAGTGCTGTTCATGAACCTTTGGAGATTCTATATTTACCGACGCCCAAATTGGTGCCCTGCCGTTAGCTTAATGTCCCCATGTGGTGCCGTTGTTGAGTATGGATTCATGTTATCGGTCAACCCCTTTAGGTATGTTCTTTTATACATCGTTTCCGATTTGGTACTGCCATCATTACGTATATCTGCTTTCTTTTACAGTTTTATTGTTGCTGTTTTCAGTTTTGCCTACTCCTGTATTGGGGCGTCTAGATGTATCTTCTAATCGGCGTATGCGTAAACTGGTTTGTGATTTTCGATCGGGGAGGAAAGAGGGTTTCTTTTATTTATGTGTTTGTTTGATTATGTGCTGGAGTGTTTTAATATCGTTCAAGAGTATGGCGGTAATTGCACCTTTCTCCCGCAGTTCGACCAATCGAGCCTCCTTTTCCCAAAGAATATATTTCTCTGCTTTTTTTTTAGAAATGGAGGCATGCCCCCGGCCTCTGAATCATGATAATACATGCGGCCATATATATTTCTCTGCTGAAAGGTGATTTCCTGAGTGCAACATTTTTCCCTCTTCTATATATGCGCCTTATTTGCAATACCGTTAATACGTGTGTTGCGCTTTTTATAGCTATTTCTCGAGGGTGTTCCTACTATGGGGGTCCGGAGTTCACGTGTCGGAAGTGCGGTGCTTTCTACTGGTTTCATGAAGGGTCTACGCATCACAGGAATGCTGATCCTCGACGACCTGTTTATACAGGTTGTTGTCGGGACGGGAAGGTTTCTTTGCCTATATTTCGTGATTGGCCGCGTCCTTTGAAGGATTTGCTTTGTTTTAATGGTGGCCCCGTTTGTTCCCGGTTTCTGCGTCTTATCAGACATTATAATTCTATGTTTTGCTTTACGTCGCTTGGTGCTCGAATTGATAACAGTGTGAATGTTGGTGGTGGCCCTTACGTGTTTAAAATGAATGGTGTTGTCTACCACCGTATTGGTCCTCTTCTTCCTCATGGAGATCAACGTCATAAGTTTGCACAACTATATATGGTCGATTCAGCTGACAAAGTAAAACATAGAATTGATGTGTTTGATCGGGAAGAGGATGGTTCCCTTGAACCTGATCCTGAAATAGTGGCAAGTCTTATTGAATTGTTGAATAGGCATCATTGTTTGGTGCACAAGTACAGGATTGCTCGCCAAAGTTTGTGTTCTACTGATGCACCAGCAGTGTCTAATCGATTTTTAGGTGATGATGGTGGTATTCATGGCACTCGCTTTTCTGGTCCAACAGCTTCTGAAGTAGCTGCTGTTATTGTTGGTGAGCTCACCCCTGAATGTGGGAAGTTTGACATTGTTGTTGAAACATATGGCGGCGTTCTGCAGCATGTGTCTTTCTCTTAATGCTAATCTCATGACTTTGCAATACCCTCTCCTCTTCCCGTATGGTGACAAGAGTTATCATCTGGGAATTAAATATGTTAATACTGACCCCTTAGGTGTTGATGGGCGAGAGGTATTGTTGGAAGAATTACCTCATAGTGGTGTCATTGTTCCTCGACGTGGTAAGGGTTCACGGGGACAAGTTTCCATGTTGGAGTATTATGGGTATAATCTCCATTATCGTGAAGGTGAACCAAATCCTTATACCAGTTGTGGACGGCTTAGTCAGCAGGTGGCTGTCAATGCTTATTCCTGCGTTGAGTCTGATCGTTTGGAGTTTCACTTCTGGAATCAAGATAACTTGCGATCGCAGACTTATCAGGGTATATCTGATGCAATGGGTGAAGGTAGTTCTATGGGTAAGAATGTGGGTGTCCAGTTTATACTGCATGGCAGTTTTACTGGTGGGCGAC
The DNA here is from genome assembly GCA_021605145.1 of Aegilops bicornis. NCBI lineage: Eukaryota > Viridiplantae > Streptophyta > Magnoliopsida > Poales > Poaceae > Aegilops > Aegilops bicornis. The sequence continues at coordinate 805,679,425 of CM038671.1, forward strand.
GATACATGTTACTGAATTACCATGATGGGATGGCTATTTGTCGTGAGTACAGTGCTCCATATTTTCTTGTCACTTTTACATGCAATCCTAAGTGGCAAGAGATTGTTGATGCTCTTGCTTCTGAGCCTGGACAAGTACCTGCTGATCGGCCAGATATTGTTGCTCGGTTTTTAATATGAAATTTGTTGAATTCTTGGCTGATGTGAAGACTGGTTCTCGTTTTGGACCTATCCTAGCATGTGAGTTCTTTTAACTTACTATTGCTGGAAAATGTTCTACAAAAGATTTTATATCTCCTTTTTCACTTCATTTATAGTATAGTATTGAATAGTATGGTTCTCCTATTTCGTAATATGTTGATTTTGCTGGTGCAGACCTATATGTTGTTGAGTTTCAAAAAAGGGGCCTTCCTACTCATACTTTGATTTGGTTGAAGGCTAATACTAAGGATACATCGCCATCTTTTATAAACGAATTGATTTGCGTTGAATTGCCAGATCTGCTGGTAGATCCTTTGGGCTATGCTCTTGTGGACGAGTTTATGATCCATGGTCCATGTGGTGTATATAACAATAAGTGTGCTTGCATGAAAAACGATTGTTGTTCCAAAAGATTTCCTAAACCATTTTGTGATGAAACGATGGTTGACCATGTGGGTTTTCCTGTTTATCCTCGTCGTAACAGCGGTCGGTACGTACTCAGGAAGAAGGGCACCCATTGTTTAGGAAATGCATGGGTTGTTCCATATAATATGAAATTATTGAAGAAGTTTGAAGCTTATATAAATGTGGAATGGTGTAATAAGACGGATCTTTTAAAGTATTTATTCAAATATCTTACGAAGGGCCATGACATCATATGAATGCGTATCGATGTGGGTAACGAACGAAGGGGTGTTTTTACAGTGCCAAATCCTACTGGTAGAAATGAAATTGATCGATGAGTATGTCAAGTGTAGGTAAATTTGAATGTATTATTACCTTCTTTTGGATTTGAGTTGTCCTTTTATTTGAGATTTTGTACCTGCTTATGTTTTTGTTTTACAAGGTACTTATCTACGTGTGAGTCCATTTGGAGGATGTTCGCTTATGATATTCATGGTCGGGAGCCTTCTGTTGAAAGATTGGTGGTACACCTTCCTAATATGAACAAGGTTATTTTTAGCGAGGAGGAAAGCCTTGATAGTGTTTTAAACAATCCATCTGTTCTGAAAACAATGTTGACTGAATGGTTTGTTGCAAATCAGAAATATAAGTCTGCTAGATCACTTACTTATTTGGAATTCCCGTCTGAATGGGTTTGGAATAATAGTAATAAGATGTGGACAAAGAGGAAACATCGGAAGAAGTTGGGTAGTAAGATTGCTCGCATTTATCATGTCAATCCTGGTATTGGCGAACTGTTTTTCTTGCGAATGTTGTTGATGGTTGTTCCCGGTGCTATGAGTTTTGAGGATTTGAGGAGACATAATGGCCATCTTTATGATACTTTTAAAGAAGCATGTCAACTAGAGGTTTGGTTGGGGATGATAATGAATGGTCACTAGTAGAAAAACACCTATTAGTCCCGGTTCGTAAGGGCCTTTAGTCCCGGTTCATGAACCGGGACTAATGGGTCGTTACTAATACCTCCCCCCTTTAGTCCCGGTTCTAACACGAACCGGGACAGATGGTCCTCCACGTGGCCGGTGCACCGAGCCCAGGCAGGGGGGCCTTTGGTCCCGGTTGGTGGCACCAACCGGGACCAAATGGCATCCACGCGTCAGCATTCCAGTGGTTGGGGTTTTTATTTCATTTTTGAAGGGGGGGTTGGGGGTTTTGGAGGTTAATTTAGGTGTTTCATATATTGTGTTAGCTAGCTAATTAATAGAGAGAAGTGTCCTCTCTTATGTCCGTGCTTGGTCGATGCTACGTACTATATACATATAGCCCTCGACACGCTAGCTAGTAAGAAAATGAAGGGAACAATCGAGTACAGAAGTTCGTCATGCATACCGAGAGAAATGATCGACCGACCTCTCCTTCTCCGAGAGATTGGTCGAACCACAAGTTTTCGTATCATGTACGTCCGACGCTACTGGCTACATACATGTACAATATATAAGATCTCTCAATTACAGTCCCCTAGCATTTGAAATCAACTTCCACATGGTATTCTCCGGCTTTATTGATGATGTGGTCAAGAAAGAATCCCGCCAATTCCTCTTGAATTGCTTTAATGCGATCTGGTTCAAGGAGTTCATTCCGCATCTGCCACGTCTAATTTGAAGAAGGGGGTTAATTAATACATATATATGAATGAAACTCAACAGAAATGTCGGTGTAATAAAATGAAATTATGAATATTATTAATTGCTTACGCACTTCATATTGTCTTTGAGAGTAGCCCCGCTTATTTTTCAAAGTCGCGTTGTAGATGAACTCGCACATGTAGTATCCACAGAAATCATTCCCTTGTTCCTGCCACAAGCACTTTACGAGAAATAGAGGTCAATCAAACTGATAATGAAGCATTATAAATGGCATTGATGAAAGTATAGCTATAGAATCAACGGAGATGCGCACAACTAGCTAGCCAGTAGTACTTACTTTCGGTATGTATATCGCAGCTCCTTTGGCAGTCCCGAGCTTTTATGTGAACTGTTTCCAAACCCTGCAAGACAAAGAAAATAATTATTATTACTTGAGATATCAGGAAATGAACAAAAGTTGCCGCTATGGTGCGATAATGATCGATTGAACTTACTTGCTGAGCATTTCAGTCATGTCCGCATAGGTGCTGGGATCTTTCCGTCTCGAGTCTAAGACGGTTACTAGTCCACGCTCAAGCTTAATCTCTAGAAGAATATAGTGGTACCTGCGCACGCATGCATAACTCATCAATTAAATTACTATAACCTCGCTCGAGTAATAAGGGAAACCGAATATGCAAACGATCAGTAACACTCACTTGCCGTTGTAAGGAAAGAGTATGGTATATTTGTTTTGATTTTTGATCAACGATTGTAGCAAGTTGTCCTCGGCCTCTTTGACGTGCTTTTTAACCAGAAATACATCTATGATATTTGTGTTAATGAACCCAATATCATAGATTTCATTTTTTTGCACTCGACGATCTTCAATCTGCATAATATATTGAGGATAATTAATTATAAATACATGCAATGAAAGAGCCGAGCTATATATAGACTTAATGACAGAAATAGTACTTACAGGCAGTAGCAAAAGACCGTTAATTTATCGAGGGCCTTTTGATTGAAGAACGAAGAACTCCTCAAATGGAACACACAACAGATCAGTTCCAACGAGGTCGTGCTCCTCTTTAATGTGCAGATACAAACTATTCGTCCCCGGACTCTCTGCAGGTTTTCATGTACCAAGTATGGAATCTTCGCATCATCGTTGTTAGAGATTTTTCATCTTTGAAGAGAGGCTTCCTGCATCAGATCTGTGTTCTTCCACCTTCATGTATTCAGGAAGTGCATCGTCAGGTAGGTAATCTTGTAGATTGCCATAACCGGCCACCATCCCCGGAACATTAGCGACGATGTTGCCGCTAGACACATTGAGCGGGGGGCACGATTGGTTTGCTTGTTCGCCGAGCTGGTCAATTTTTTTCGCAGCTGCTCATTCTTTTGCTCTTTGATGTCTGACAGTACTTCCCGACCGCTCCGCTTGGAGATATGTCTGTTCAGTAATGCGCTCATAGTTGGTTCTCGGCGGAGACTTTGCCGGTTTCCTCAGGGCAGCCAGAGTGCGCTTCGCTTTCACCGGATCTACCTTCTCCTCCAGAGGTGGATGTCTCTTTGCTTTCAACCCTGCAAACCAGTCATCCCCTTCGGTCTGCGCGATCTTCGCGTTTTCCTCCTCGGCCCTCTCGTACGGTAACTTCTCTGGAGTCTTCAGACAAGGACCGAATCTGTATTTCCTCCCGCCTTTGGCTGTACTGCTAGACGCCGGCAGAGCAGACGGAGCGGATGTCTTCTTTGCTTGCTTACGAGGCGGAGGAGAAGGACTACGACGCGCCTTAGCAGCCGGAGAGGCGGCGGGTCTCTTCCGCCCTTGCTGACGAGGCGGAGAAGGAGGAGGCTGGCTTCTCGGGCGCGCCGGCGCAGGCGGAGAAGGAGGCGGAGTGCCGCCATGCGCCAGAGAAGGAGGCGGAGTGCCGCCACGCGTGCCCTTATCGTCACTCGCCGGAGGAGGAGGCGGTGGAGGAGGCGGAGTGCCCTGACTCGCCGGAGGAGGAGGAGGAGGAGGCGGAGGCGTCCAGTTCGGAAGGTTGATGAGCTCCTTCCGCCATAGGCATGGAGTCTTCAGAGCAGAACCCAGCTTAGTCTCCCCTTCACCGGTAGGGTGTTCAAGCAGGAGGTCCTCAAATCCCTCCGTTATTTCATCCACCATCACCTTAGCATATCCTTCCGAATCGGTGGCGGTGATAAGTTGTGCCGGGTCCACTAGGATAAACTTGGCCAACAGCCGCCTTTGACCTTCAAATTCATCCATCGCGCCATAATGTGGCAATTTTGAGACTCCGTGATACCATCCACGGGATAGCTGGTAGGAGCCGTCAAGACATGCTCCGGCTGAAGCAGCTCGGTGGAAGCCACGCTGCTTCTTCGCTGAGATGGCGGGGTAGCTTCGGGGGAAGCTTCGGCAGGTCGTTTGCTGCGATCTACTGCTTCTCGTTCCTCTAGCCCCATTACCCTTTCGTGCAGCGCCTGCAGTTGGTCCTGCTCCAGTTTCTTCCTCCTCTCGTGGGTTTTGTAACCCCATGCGTCCGGAAAACCAACCTTCCACGGAATGGAGCCTGGCGTGCCTCGTGTCCGTCCAGGGTGCTCAGGATTCCCAAGGGCCATTGTGAGCTCGTCCCTCTCCTTGTTTGGAAGGAACGTCCCTCGCTGCGCTGCATCGATATAGTGTCGAACGTTCTTGACTGGTATTTGCAGTTGCTCGTCCGCCCATCGCACTTCCTATTACATAGGTCCAAGGTTCCGCCAGCCTCAAGAACCAAGTCCGCAACGGTCTGCCAAGACATTGTCTCCGGTTCGATCCCTTTTTCAAGCAGATCATGCTCAGCCTTGGACCACTTAGGCGAGCTTTGAGGTAGCCACCGACCCCGTGCGATGGTGAAGCTTCTTCTTCGCAGCATTTTGCTTGTTTGTCGCCGACATCTTCTTACTCTTTTCCGATGTCTTGTGGGCGGTGATCTTTGATCTTCTCATATTTGCCGATGAATTCTGGTGTCTTTTCTTTCTCGACAAACTGGTTCAGCTCTTTCCTCCACCTCCTCATTAGGGTTGCCATCTTCTTAAGAGCACAAGACTTGATTAATTGCTCTTTAACTGGCTTCTCCGGATCCTCCTCTGGCGGTAGGGTGAAATTTGCCTTCACTGAGTCCAAAGATCTTCTTCGCATATCATTGACATAAGACACCTTAGGGTCTTCCTCCTTAGGCTTATACCATTGATGGATGCTGATCGGGATCTTGTCCCTAACAAGAACCCCAAGACCGAGCAGAAAATGCCTTCCTTGTCCGGATGGGTTCAATCGGTTCACCGTCGGGCGCGATTTTCTATGACCTCAAACTTTTCATCCGAGCTCGACTTTTTCTTCGGGCCTCGTCTCCTTACCGAAGTTGTGCTCGATCCGGAGGGCTAGAAATTATAAGGAAGAAAGACGAGAGTAATTAATATATGTACATATACCAAAACAATGGATGCATCAATTAACTAGTCAGCACGGGCTTAACTAATATATATATACCTGGCCGGACTCGGTTCGGTCACCGGAGCAGTCAGCACGGTCTCCTTCTTGTACCTCCATTGTGTCACCGGAGCCATCATGAACATAGTCCTCTTCTTGTACCGGCATTAATGGGTCGAAGCCATCATGAACATAGCCCTCTTCTTCACCCAGTCCTTCGGGACCATCGGTGTCGTTGAGAAATTACGCAACTTCATCACTTCCTTGTGTGATTATGTGCCCCAACAACGCTTCGCTTTTCTTCGTCTCGGAGTGCTCCATAGTTTCGCAAATATTTACAACATGTCAATTATTATTCAAACATGGTACAGATGGATATATATATATATATATATATATATATATATATATATTAGTGGCAAACGTAGAACTAGCTAGCTAATCACAATAAGGAATCATGTTAGTGGCCTCGACGCTGCTTCTCTAGGGTTTGGGGTCGCCTCGACACAACGCTTCAAGGGTTAATTTGGGTGGCCTCGAGAGAGTTAATATGTCGGGTAGGGGCGCGGCGGGAGGGGGTAGGAGACCAACATCATTTTCTCTCTAGGGTTTGGGTGTCCTCGAGAGTTTTGGTCGAGCGAGAGGGCCGAGGGCGGTGCTGCCGTTGTATAAGTTATCACGGTCGAGAGGGGTATATATATCGACCGCCCCTCATGTCGAAGTTATCTCGAGGGGTTATATCAACAACGACGCGACATACATATACATGGGAAAATAATGTTATCGGGGAGGGGGTATCGGTTACCCCCCCCCCCTCGTGTTGAAGTTTCTTCTTTCTCCTCTATTCCTTTCTTCTTCTTCTACTCTTCTTTTCCTTCTTCTCGCGAGAAAGGAAAATAAGGAAAAGGAAGAAAAGAGGAAGAAGAAAAAAAAGAGGAGAAGAAGAAAGGAATAGAGGAGAAGAAGAAAAATAGAAAATTTCTATTTTTCTTCTTCTCCTCTTCTTTTTCTTCTTATTTCCTCTTCTTATTTATTTCTCCTCTTCTTCCTCTCCTCTTCTTCTCCTTACTTCCTCTTCTTATTTTCCTTTTTCCTCTCATTCTTTTAGTATTGCTTGTTTTAAAAAAATGTTCAAATAGAAAATTTGAAAAAAAAACAAGGTTTTGCCTAATGCATTGTTCATATGAATATACAAACATTTGCATATTCTACAATAATTAATATCACCAAAAAAATCTATGAACAAAAAAAAACCTAACTTTTCTAAAAATCTATCTTTTGCATATATGAAAACATTAATACACATATGAACAAAAAATACATATATGAAGAAAAACATGCTCTGAACAATTTTTTATACATTTTGAACATCTACATCCACATAGCCACATACAGACACATATACATTATATATATATATATATATATATATATATATATATGAACAAAAAATTAAACTAATAAAATGAAAAAAACAGAGCCGGTCTTGTGTGGCGGCTCACAGCGGGGCGGCTAGATGACGATGGCGACGGTGAGGGGCGAGGCGCTGGCGTAGACGACGGGCAGGGGCTCGGGCGGCGCTGAGGCGGACGGGCAGGCTCGGGGAGGCCGGGCGACGAGGACGGCGCTGGCTCGGGAGGCAGCGACGAGGACGGCTGGGTTGGGGGCGACGGCCTTTGCAGCGGCGGCGGCGACGGCGAGGTGGAGCAGCCTGGCGGCGTCGAGGAGGGTCGGCGTCGTCGGGGGCAACTGGCGATGAGATTCTGAATTTTTGCAAAGTGTTTGCTTATATAGCAAAGCCATTGGTCCCGGTTCGTGAAACCAACCGGGACTAATGCACCCTTTAGTCCCGGTTGGTGCCACCAACCGGGACCAAATGCCTCTTTTTCGGCAGCCCAAAGGGCGGGAAGCGGCGGCCTTTGGTACGGGTTGGTGCCAAGAACCGGTATCAATGCCCCCCCTTTAGTCCCGGTTGGTGCCACCAACCGGGACCAAAGGCCCCTGTGCTGCACGCGTCGGGGCCAAAGTTTAGTCCCACCTAGCTAGTTGAGAGGGGCGCGCAGTGGTTTATAAGCCCCACTGCCGCACCCCTCTCGAGCTCCTCTCCGCAGGCTTTCGGGCCTACTTGCTATTGTTGTGCCTGATGGGCCTTCTGGGCCTACTGCGGGCCTGAATCCTGGCCCATAGTAGGGTTTCATGTCGTATTCAGGCCGTGGGGGCCCAGTAGGAGGCATTTTTTTTGTTTTTTTTGTTTTCTTTACTTATTGTTGCTATTTTTATTTTTTTCCAGTTTTTTGTTTTGTTTTCTGCATTATTTATTTTCTTTTGTTTTTGGCTTTATTTTTAATTCTTTTTGCTTTTATTTTTAGGAAAATTATAAACTTTCTGTTAGTGCCATTACTTTTCAAATTTGAAAACACTTTTTTTATTTTTTTTGTTTTCTTTCTTGCTCTATTTATTTTATTTTGTTTCTACTTCCAACAAAATACTTATTGTTGTTTTTTTGTTTTGATTTCTGCATTATTTATTTTCTTTTGTTTTTTGCTTTATTTTTTAATTCTTTTTGCTTTTAGTTTTAGGAAAATTATAAACTTTCTGTTAGTGCCATTAGTTTTCAAATTTGAAAACATTTTTTTTGTTTTTTTGTTTTCTTTCTTTCTTTATTTATTTTATTTTTTTTCTACTTACAACAAAAAACTTATTGTTGCTATTTTTAATTTACGAGGGCCGAACCATAAGACATTAAAGCGTTTCAAATGAACTCTGAAAAAGTTGAAAGTTGGCATGGTATCATACTCGAGTTACAAAGTTGGCATGGTATCATCATAATAGTTATGGAGGAAGTCTTCACTTTTTCTTCGCTTGTGTCATTTGCTTATTGCGCCGTAACCATGGATAATCTTCATCGTTTATCAGGATGCTGGGGTCAGCCTTGACTTTGAAGGAAGGAATTTCATGAAACTTTTCATAATCTTTAGACATGTCTGTCTTGTCCTCCACTCCCACGATGTCCTTTTTTCCTGAAAGAACTATGTGGCGCTTTGGCTCATCGTATGATGTATTCGCTTCCTTATCTTTTCTCTTTCTTGGTCTGGTAGACATGTCCTTCACATAGATAACCTGTGCCACATCATTGGCTAGGACGAACGGTTCGTCAGTGTACCCAAGATTTTTCAGATCCATTGTTGTCATTACGTACTGTGGGTCTACAGCCTGCACGCCTCTGACAGATTGACCCATTTGCACTTAAACAAAGAGACCTTAAAATCATGTCTGTAGTCAAGTTCCCATATGTCCACTATGTAACCATAATATGTGTTCTTTCCCCTCTCGGTTGTTGCATCAAAGCGGGCACCGCTGTTTTGGTTGGTGCTCTTTTGATCTTGGTCAATCGTGTAAAATGTATTCCCATTTATCTCGTATCCTTTCCAAATCAATACAGTCAAAGATGGTCCCCTGAACAACAAGTACAGCTCATCACAAACAGTGTTGTCACCTCTGATACGTGCTTCCAACCAACTGCTGAAAGTCCTGATGTGTTCACATGTAATCCATTCGTCGCACTGCTCCGGGTGTTTGGAGCGCAGACTGTTCTTGTGTTCATCGACATACGGGGTCACCAAGGTAGAGTTCTGTAGAACTGTGTAGTGTGCTTGAGACCAAGAATATCCGTCCCTGCATATTATTGAGTCCCTTCCAAGCGTGCCTTTTCGGTCAGTCTCCCCTCATACCGCGATTTAGGGAGACCTATCTTCTTAAGGCCAGGAATGAAGTCAACACAAAACCTGATGACATCCTCTGTTTGATGGCCCATGGAGATGCTTCCTTACGGCCTAGCAGCGATTCTGGACATATTTCTTTAGGACTCCCATGAACCTCTCAAAGGGGTACATATTGTGTAGAAATACGGGGCCCAGAATGACAATCTCGTCAACTAGATGAACTAGGACGTGTGTCATGATATTGAAGAAGGATGGTGGGAACACCAGCTCGAAACTGACAAGACATTGCACCACATCACTCCTTAGCCTTGGTATGATTTCTGGATCGATCACCTTATGAGAGATTGCATTGAGGAATGCACATAGCTTCACAATGGCTAATCGGACGCTTTTCGGTAGAAGCCCCTTCAATGCAACCGAAGCAATTGCGTCATAATCACGTGGCAGTCATGAGACTTTAGGTTACGGAACTTTTTCTCCGGCATATTTATTATTCCCTTTATATTCGACGAGAAGCCGGTCGGGACCTTCATCTTGAGCAGGCATTCAAAGAAGATTTCTTTCTCTTTTTTCGTAAGAGCGTGGCTGGCAGGACCTTCATCTTGCTTGGAGGCATGCCCTCTTTTTCGTGCAAGCGTTGCAGGTCCTCCCGTGCCTCAGGTGTATCTATTGTCTTCCCATACACACCCAAGAAGGCTAGCAGGTTCACGCAAAGGTTCTTCATCACGTGCATCACGTTGATCAAAGAGCGGACCTCTAGGTCTTTCCAGTAGGGTAGGTCCCAAAATATAGATTTCTTCTTCCACATGGGTGCGTGATTCTCAACGTCATTCGGAACAGCTAGTCCGCGGGACCCTTTCCAAAGATTACGTGTAAATCATTGACCATAGCAAATGCGTGATCACCGGTACGCATGGCGGGCTTCTTCCGGTGATCTGCCTCGCCTTTGAAATGCTTGCCTTTCTTCGACGTGATGGTTGGTCGGAAGAAATCGACGATGGCCTGTACACATTCTTCCCGCAGCTTGCGGTATATACTATCGGTGTCAAGTAAACAGTGCGTGCATGCGTGGTATCCCTTGTTTGTCTGTCCTAAAAGGTTACTGAGAGCGGGCCAATCGTTGATGGTCATGAACAGCAACGCCTTTAGGTTAAATTCCTCATGTTTGTGCTCATCCCACGTACGTACACCGTTTCCATTCCACAGCTGTAAAAGTTCTTCAACTAATGGCCTTAGGTACACATCAATGTCGTTGCCGGGTTGCTTAGGGCCTTGGATGAGAACTGTCATCATAATGAACTTCTGCTTCATGCACATCCAAGGAAGAAGGTTATACATACATAGAGTCACGGGCCAGGTGTTGTGATTGCTGCTCTGCTCCCCGAAAGGATTAATGCCATCCGCGCTTAAAGCAAACCATACGTTCCTTGGCTCACTTGCAAACTCATCCCAGTACTTTCGATTTTTCTCCACTGCGACCCGTCAGCGGGTGCTCTCAACTTCCCGTCTTTCTTATGGTCCTCACTGTGCCATCGCATAAACTTGGCATGCTCTCCGTTTCTGAACAGACGTTTCAACCGTGGTATTATAGGAGCATACCACATCACCTTCGCAGGAACCCTCTTCCTGGGGGGCTCGCCGTCAACATCACCAGGGTCATCTCGTCTGATCTTATACCGTAATGCACCGCATACCGGGCATGCGTTCAGATCCTTGTACGCATCGTGGTAGAGGATGCGATCATTAGGGCATGCATGTATCTTCTGCACCTCCAATCCTAGAGGGCATACGACCTTCTTTGCTGCGTATGTACTGTCGGGCAATTCGTTATCCTTTGGAAGCTTCTTCTTCAATATTTTCAGTAGCTTCTCAAATCCTTTGTCAGGCACAACATTCTCTGCCTTCCACTACAGCAAATCCAGTATGGTACCGAGCTTTGTGTTGCCATCTTCGCAATTGGGGTACAACCCTTTTTTGTGGTCCTCTAACATGCGATCGAACTTCAGCTTCTCCTCTTGACTTTCGCATTGCGTCCTTGCATCGACAATGACCCGGCGGAGATCATCATCATCGGGCACATCGTCTGGTTCCTCTTGATCTTGAGCAGCTTCGCCTATTGCAGCATCATCGTGCACATCGTCTGGTTCCTCTTGATGTTCAGTAGCATCACCGTATTCAGGGGGCACATAGTTCTCATCTAACAACATAAAGCTCTGCAGAGCATCTAAATAGATTAAACCATACACTGAAACTATGTAAAACATTTCAATGCGAAAACAAATGCGATCATAATCGCAACCAATGTAACAACTGATCCAACGGCATAATGATACCAAGCCTCGGTATGAATGGCATATTTTCTAATCTTTCTAATCTTCAAGCGCATTGCATTCATCTTGATCTTGTGATCATCGACGACATCCGCAACATGCAACTCCAATATCATCTTCTCCTCCTCAATTTTTCTAAGTTTTTCCTTCAACAAATTGTTTTCTTCTTCAACTAAATTTAACCTCTCGACAATAGGGTCGGTTGGAATTTCGGTTCAACAACCTCCTAGATAAATAAAGTCTATGTCACGTTGGTCGGCATAATTGTCATAAACAATAAATGAACCAATAGTTATGAAAAGATAATATATACCACATCCGAATCATAGATGTGATTTAGGGCCAACGGGGGCGGATACCAAAACCATCGCACTATATAAGATGCAATAATAAAAGTAAGAAAATTATACAAGTATCTATATAAACATACAAGTAAGAATTATTATTTTCCTTTCAGAAAGAAGATAAGAACAAGAGGCTCACCACGGTGGTGCCGGCGACGAGATCGGCGCGGGCGATCGACGGCAGTGAAGACGGGGACGGGACGTGACGGACCGCTAAACCTAGACAAATATTAAGAAAAATGGAGCTTGAAGGTCGAGCTTGGAGAGGAGAAAGCTTAAGTAGTGTGGCTCGGGCATTCCATCGAACACCTCTGTGCATAGGAGGTGAGCTAGAGCACCACAAAGCTCTCCCCTCGCCGCCACGAAAAACAGAGCACTGGGAGTGCTCTGCTCGCGGGCGAGGGGTATATATAGGCAACTAATTGGTCCCGGTTGGTGACTTGAACCGGGACTAAAGGGCAGCCTTTGGTCCCGGTTCGTCCCACCAACCGGGACCAATGGTGGTGGGCTAGGAGCGAGGCCCATTGGTCCCGGTTCGTCCCACCAACCGGATCAAAAGGTCCAGACAAACCGGGACCAGTGGCCCACGTGGCCCGGCCGGCCCCCGGGGCTCACGAACCGGGTTCAATGCCCCCATTGGTCCCGGTTCTGGATTGAACCGGGAGTAATGGGCTGGCCGGGCATGGACAATTGCCCCCTTTTCTACTAGTGGGTTTAAATTATTTGATGAGGCTGTTGTGTAGGCAAGACCGTTTCGGATGAGACATTTGTTTATGACTGTTTTCTTACATTGTGAGGTTGGAAACGGCCGTGCTCTTTTTGAGCGATATTGGCCAAGCATGGCCGAGGATATATCATACAAGTTGTCCATGGCATTGAATAATCCTAGGTATGTTGTGCCAGAGGATTTTTTGCAAGATCAACTTCTATGTGAATTCTCCTCCATGTTTGTTAAGAATGGTTCATGTCTTGCTTCGTTCAATTTGACTTCACGTGTGATTCCAGTCAAAAGTGAGTGCTTGAACATACTGATAGATGAAGAATTGTGTTATGATACAGCTAAGTTGGTTGTTGAGTCAGAGTCGCTGTATCATAGTTTGAACGATGAGCAAAGGGGCATATATTATGAGATTTTAATTGTTGTTCGTGCAGATAAAGGAGGAGTGTCTTTTTTTCCGGATATGGTGGCACTGGTAAAACTTTTCTTTGGAATTCTATTATTGCTATCCTTAGGTCAGAGCGTTGAATTGTGTTGGATGTTGCATCTTCTGGGGTTGCATATCTACTCTTGCCGGGTGGACGAACTGGACATTCAAGGTTTAAGATCCCTCTAGATGTTAACGAGCGGTCTCAATGTAGTATCTCTAGAAGTTCAACGTTGGCCGGTTTGTGTCAAAGGGCATGTCTTATCTTGTGGGATGAAGCTCCGATGACTGACCGTCGATGTTTCGAGGCGTTGGACAGGACTTTAAGGGATGTTCTTTCAGCTGAAAACGAGCAAAATGGCATGTTACCGTTTGGTGGGAAGATTGTTCTGCTTGGTGGCGATTTTAGGCAAATCTTGCCGGTAGTTGACAGTGGCACAAAATAAGATATTATTGATGCATCATTGATTAGTTGTCCATTGTGGCAGCATATTAATGTCCGCAAGTTGCATACTAATATGCGTTTGTCAAATCCTGATTTATGCCGGGAGGCACGTGCAGAATTAGCAGATTTTTCGAATTGGGTTCAGAGTATTGGAAATGGTTCTATACCTATGTACTGCAAGAACGACGAATCTTCTCCGTCCTGGATTTCTATTCCTGAAGATTTAGTGTTGTCCCCTACGGTGGATCATATGCATGCGGCCGTTGACAATGTGTATGATATGTTTGATTTGAATTACAATGATGCTTCTTATTTGTCTCGCCGTGCTATTGTATGTCCTACCAATTCTGTCGTGGATGAACTAAATGATGTCGTCTTCGACTGTGTCCCCGGATATCCTACAAAGTATCTTAGCTGTGATTCAATATCCCAATCCACGGACTCCATCGGTGAAGCGGAACTATTTTATCCTCCCGAGTTATTAAATTCCATAGTAATCAATAACTTTCCCGGTCATAAAATTGGGCTTAAACTTGGTGTTCTTGTCATACTGCTCAGAAATATTAATCAATCATTGGGCTTATGCAATGGTACTCGCTTAATTCTCACTCCGCTAGGTGAGAGGGTGCTAGAAGGAGAAATTATCACTGGTTCTAACAAGTGTCAACGTGTGTGTATTCCACGGATTGTTCTCAATTCAGCAGGTTGTAAATGGCCTTTTACATTGCGGAGGTGCCAATTTCCAGTCCGCTTATGCTATTTGGTGACGATCAACAAAAGTCAAGGCCAAAAATTTTCAAAAGTTTGTGTATATCTTCGCGAGCTTGTGTTTTCGCACGGTCAGCTTTATGTCGCTGTATCACGTGTTACTTCTCGGAGCGGTCTCAAATTTTTGATTGAGGACGACCATGATTGCTCTACTTCTGAGACAAGAAATGTAGTTTACAGGGAAGTCATCGACCGTTTGTAAGCTTTTATGATGTTGTTCTGAAGTTATTAGGGATGTACGCATAGAGAATGATGTGGTTCTGCCAACTGGTCGTAGCTTCAAGAGATCGCTTGAATGGATCATGGTTGTAGTGCTACATTAGTCGTCATTACTAGTACCACTGTGAGTCCGTGGATGTACCATCAAAGTTTGAGCGACGTTTATAGACGGTGCGCCGGCCGAAGCTTCGGCCAGTCGCACGCCTCGTCACACTCGCGCGCGCAGACTACGCCCCTTTTTCGTGGGCCCATATAACCATCCTCCTCCTCCTTATGTCGCGAACCCCCGCCGTTCCCCACTGCCAGGTTGCACGCCTCCGCCGCCGCCTCCCTGCGCTCCCCCCCGCGCCCCGCTCCTCCGCCGCCGACGATGATACGTTTTGCTGCAACTGGAATCAAGGAAGCTTCCACCGGTGCCCGGTTTTGTTGCAACAAGGCGACGGCGAGCGTTGGCCGGCAACAATGGCGCCTGACTTTGCTACAACCAGAGACGTTCAAGTGTAAAATGTTGCAACCGGCAAAACAAAAGCTGGAACGGGCACTCACGTTTGCTGGAAGCGTTTTTTAACTTTGCTTCAACCGACCACCGGAGCTCTTGACACCCTGGCCGGCGACGCCGTAAAATGTTGTAACCCGCAAAAACTAAAGCTGGAACGGGCATTCATTTTTGCTGGAAGCGTTTTTTTATTTTGCTTCAACCTACCACCGTAGCTCTTATTTTTGTTGCAACCGGCAACCTGCAAAGCTTCCACCGGTGAGTTTTTTTGCTTCCATGGCGACAGATGGAAGTGGGGACCTGGGAGACGGCGGCGAAGCGAGCGGCATGCACCCGGCGGCGAGGGTCGGCGAGGGCGGTCGGGGGGCGCTCACCTCGTGTTGCAACCATGGGGTGGCGAGGTGCTACCGCTGCCAGCCAGTGCTACATAGTCGTGATGTCAGAGCGGTGACCCGCCATGGCGAGGAGCTGCAAAGAACACGACGGTGATGATGAGGGATGCGTACGGCGGCGACGAGGTTGCAAGCACATCGCGGGAACGCCGGTGGTGGCTCGCTGTCGGGTGCGGGGGCGGTGCTCTCCTTCCTCTCCTTTTCCCCCATACGGGAGGTTGACGATGCATGTGGGGGAAGACGGGGAGATCCAACGGCTGCGCGTATAGATCGAACGGATCTGTCTAGACCGGCCGAAACTTTCAGCCGGTGCGCCGGCGCAGAGTACCGCCCTAAAACTTATGTTCTCAAATACATGAAACTGCACGCATGTAGAGCACTGTAATATATTTCTTGCTTCCACATATTGTTAGACTTAGCTTATGTCAGGTGATTCTGTGAAATTGACTAACGTGGTTCTCTATGTTCATTTAATTCACTTGGGACCAGCTTACATCACGCTTAGCTGCTTGCGACGTGGAATATATTGCATTTACAATTTAGGAGTGAAAGAGGTTCTATGAGCAACGTAGCAAGCATGTTTCGTACCACCACTGCATACAAAACTTTCTACAAAATGCACCAGAGGGCGCAGCGTGACGCTTCGTGGGCATCGCTAGTAATATTTGTAGGGGTAAATCTTAGTTGGAACTCTAGGAGGAGTCTGAGGCCATGTACATTCTTACAGTTACCTCCTATTTTAGTTCATCTGCTTGGTAGCTCTTAAGGCGTTGCTCATTGACTATCCATTAAGCACCATTTCCTCATGTTATTTTAACGGCACCTGAGTTGTGTACTTCTACAATTTCATATGAGCCTTCCCACTGACTTGGTACAAACTTGGTACAAATGGTCACTTTAGTGTTAGAACTTGTGGCATACATTAAACTGGTGCAGAAACATGGCTTGGGCGTGCAAATACGGTGCTAATCGCATTTGGATAGAAAATTGACGCTGACTTGGTGCGCCAGCGTGGCATGGGGCCTTTTTTTGCGAAACCCCCTCAACTTTATTTTATTTCTCACAAAAAAACCCTTATCAACACGCGGCAGATGCCATTTCATTTTGACTCTATGACACATGAGGCCCGCATGTCAGTACGTGAAAAAAATGAAACGAACACTCACTGGTCTGGAACCCAAGACCAACTGTTGGATAGCTAACCGTCGAAGCCACTCCAACATTCACATTGCAATGACAAATTTTGATAATAGTTTTTAATGTAGTATCAAGAGGACGAATGATTTTTTTTTTTGAGCAACCATCAGGAGGACCCATGTGGGACTTATATGAGCCGCAAATAGCGCGGCCCATTTTGCACGCACTAGTTTTTTAGTACATATGTAAAACGTAAGTAATAAAAGTAATGTTCAAATATTCATGTGTTATAAATATTATATACAAAAAATGATTAGTAGATACAATTATTTGAATATACACCCATGCACTTTCTTCGTAAAGAAATATCCAAACGCTCTTATATTTCTTTACAGAGGGAGTATTATATAAAAATGCTAGGTAAATATGGAAATTTAAATGTTTATTAAATGATACAAAAAAATTATACACTTGTAGCTTATATTTAAATTATACGAAATGATGAATACAAACATTCGCGCGATATAATATTCACTCGTGACTTATACTCAGAAAAATATAATTGAAATATTAACCACTAATGAATATTCATATGAAATTTTAAATTTTAAATTCTGAACATTTATTTATACAAACATTGAAATATAAACATATGTGTATAATTACAGAATTGTTTGTATAATTAAAATAATATTTCGGAATTGTAATGCTAAAAATATTTGTGTTGTTATTAATTATCCAAACATTTTTGTAATTCATAAATCTTATTTTAAATATATGAATATTTTTAAAATAACGCATGAACAATTATGAAATGTAAGTTATTAAGTTTGTATGTATAATATTTATACCACACAAATAATTAAACATTATTTTCATTACTGAGATTAGAAGTTACATACCTCTTACAAATTTCTACATAAGAAGTGCAAATGGGCAGCATTGATCATAGTCCATATCAGCTCCACGAGCGTCTTTGTTATGCTACATTAGTTATTCATTTTCTAACGTGAATACTAGAAGGTGTAGTCGCGACGTCCTACTGTATGCAAGGCAGGGTCAAGGGTTCGGGACACGGGAGCTTCATTTTTAGTTAATTTTCACACTGCACTGGCATATGGGACCCCACCTCTTATAGAGGCGAAAAAATAAAATGCCAATTCAAGTTAGTTTTTGCAAAAAAACAGGCCACACTCCCTCCTCTCAGCCTTCCAATCACTGACAATGGGCCCCATGCCATGCTGGCATGCCAAGTCAGCATCATTTCGAATCCAAACGTGATTTGCATTGTACCTGCACGTCCGAGCCAAGTTTTTGCACCAGTTCAATGTATGCCACAAGTTCTAGCACTAAAGTGACCGTTTGCGCCAAGTTCAAGCACCACCGGTGTAATATACTCTTTATTTTAGCTTACCTGGAAAGAATCTCAAACAAATTGAAAGTTGTACTTTGTCAGCAGAGCAAGATTATCGATTCTTTATTTCGTTATTGTGCCACATCTTAATTTGTTATTTAAAGAGCATCACTAATTCATAAACTTCATTTCTTAATTCTAAGCATGTATATCTGGAAACACTTTTCACGTCCAGCCTTGAGATCATAATTCAAGTACTTAACAGACCAAAAGGCTCGGTGTTCTAGACATACTTTGTCTGGCCAGATGATGATGGATGCTGCCACACCGAGAGGACCCTAACAATACCTCTCCATTGTCGGAGGAGCAAATTCTAGTCTCGAGCTATCTAATCCCTCAGCATACATTTGTGATGAACCCTTAAGTTGTCGTTATTATCAACGCGTTACGGTTGACGTTAGAGCAAACTCAAAGTGCATCGTTCGTTATGGAGTGACTCGATACTCTCATGGTCTTCGGAATTGTGCATACCTTCAATTTTTTGTGTTACGGACTATGGACTTGTGACAAAATCATATATTTGTATAACATACAACTTGTGTCAATTCAACACGAGTGTTCTTCTACCATCGTGACATAAATGTTGCATGCATCATCGCTACACTTAACTAGGCCCATGATTAGAATAACAAAACCATCATGCAACACTTCAGTTAGTCCTAGGGGCAAGACTGGAAATCCTATTTTACCATTTATAAGTCTACATGTGCATATGACTTTTCCTCTGAACCTCTTGGTTTTTGCTGGTTCAAAAGCCATGACAGTTATAGCATACAATATAAACATTAACTATAAACCAATAAATAAATAATAACACAATTATTACCAACAGTCTCTGAAATGTCCCATATTAGTTTACAGACGGAGTATATCTTTATTTTTGAAATATCTAATGTACTATATGTTTCTTGTAAAAAAATTTGGAGCCTTTCAGGTAAATTGTTTTTGAAGTCTTTACACATTACGGTACCTCAACCCTAGAACTACCAGTGACAGGCTCCAATGTATGCATGTCACTGGTATTAAAAGGATGAAGATGGGACTAGTGAATAGTTCTCCACAGATTTTAGTTATTTTCTTATGATATCAGGCTTTGCGGAATATAAGGTATGCTAAATGTAATTGCGATGAGTACCACATGTATGATGCTTGCATAATCAAGGAACCAAGTCTATTCTATGTTTTGTTTTAAACTAAACAATCTCATGGTCAACGAGCTCTAGAAATATTAACATCACTTCATCTTACTCAGCGTGTTCATGTTTCATAAATAAATATTGAACTCAAGTGCCTTACTCTCTGACCTCCTGTAACCATTATCCCCCTCCACCAACCTCTCTCACCCATGAAGACAACTCGGCCTAGCACCCTCCACCTTATACCACCGACTCATGTAGTGCTTGCTTCGTAACTAGGTTGGCCACATGTTATCCGTCCATCACCCACGAAGGTAGACCTTCGGCCTCCTCCTCAACTAACATGCACTTTCAATGCCTTACCGCCATGCAATTTACAAACTAGAGCAAGACTGATGCTCATAGCTACAAAGGTGCTTTCCTCGGTGCCTCGCAATCTCAACATGTTTCACACGTCTAACTTGTACTATTCGACATTGCTCTCTCCAGATTCTTCACTCCATCCTAATACAATAGAGTTTACATTGGCACGAGATTGATATTTAGAGTAGAGTACTACCAAGGTAGTGGAGCGCCTCCCTTTTAAAAGAGGCAATGCCATATTGGTAAAGATTGGTTGGCGAATAGCTGTATAGTACTCCCTATCAACCCAAAATTACAACCATATCTTTTAGTAAGTACTGACATCCCAAGGTCTTCACACCCATAAATGCACTTCAACCATGTGAAACAAGAACGTTGTGCTTCCATTCAATATTGTCTACACCCGGTGAAACATATATATCTAGAATGACATGTCTTGAGGAATAATTAGTTCTTTGTTGATTGCAGTGCGTGTGGCGGCGTGAGCGTGGTTTGCGTACTGTGTGTATCAGCTTACTTGCAAAACAAAATAAGAATGGAAAACAAATACACTTAATTTTTGCTTCATAATAACAAAATCTAAAGGTATATATCCTACATGTCACCTTTTGTGAACTAGAGGGAGTAAGAGTGGCACATGAACATATGACGTGCAACAATAGTTAGTGCGTGCATTTGCAACCCATGAAACTCAAATGAAGATCATATGTTCTACTAAAAAAGGGAGAAAAAAATATCAAGTCTCAACAATGCAACCATGTGCTTCATTTAGTAGTCCGTGCAGGTAGATGTAGGGAAATGAGGGAATGAATTAAGGTAGTGGTTGGTTGCTTTTCCAAAACAAATGGCAATATGTCCACATGTTCTAGACATATTAACATCACTTCATCATACTCAACATGCTCATGCTTCATCACTAAATATTGATCTCATTCGGTGTACTTTGTTATCTCCTCTAACCGCCCTCCTTCTCAACCAACCTCTTTCGCCCATGAAGGCAGCTCGGCCTAGCACCCTCCGCCTACACCGCCGACTCTAGGTGCAGTGTAGCACTTCATCCGCCACCAGCCTTGCCACATGTTATGCATCCACCTCCCCACATAAGCAGCTCCCGTGCCTCCTCCACAACTAACACGGCCTTTCAATGCCTTACTGCCATTCAATGTACTAACTGCAGCAGGCGGATGTTCATAACCACAGGGAATGCTTTGCTCAGTGTCTCACATTCTCAATGGGTTTTGCATGTCCTTTCACATTGCTCTCTTCAGATTCTCCACTCCGCCCTGATGAAGTAGAGTTTATACTTTATACAGACAAGAGGTTAATATTATAGAGGACAGCAAAGTCAGTGGAGTGCTTCACTTCTAAAAAGAGGCCTGGTCATATTTGTAAAGGATGTTGGGCCAACAAGCTATACGTTTCTCCCTATCAACCTAAAATTACAGCATATCTTGTACTGTTGCACAGTAGTAAAAAGTTATGTCTCAGCGTCTAAACATTCATATAAGCACTTCAATCATGTCGAACATCAATGATGTGCTTCAGTTCAATGTTCTCTGCACCCGATGAAACATATACTCCTAGGATGACATGATGTTGTGGATACTTAGTGCTTCGTTGCTTGCCAAACAAAACATGAAGGAAAAACAAATACATACATCACTAATATGTTCACCATGTAATTAAATCCTTACAAGATCGATCCCAGCTACATGAAAAACATTATCAAGCAAACCTCACAATGTGTATTGTCTGAGCATGGCAGATCACAATATTATGGGAACGGTTGAGTGTTGCCGCAATGGTGCATACAAGCAAGCAAAAAGAAAAAACAAAAAAAAACTGTTCACTGGATCACATCAGTAACTACAGGAGCACACAGGCGTATTTACAAAATGAAGTCGATCGTAACTTTGTACTTCCTGCTGACGAAACGACGACACGGCCGTGATTAAGCCATGGTTCTAGACGATCATGCACTCGGTTGATTTTATACTCCCACCGGCTGTCATAGTACAGAGGCGTCCAGTCGGGCCATCAGGTTGTTTATCACCCTAAGTATTTTTGTTTTATTTTATTAACTGAGAAAAAAGAATTCACAAGATCCAATCTATTAGCAGCACCGCGTCCCCCCGCGTCGTCCGCTCTCGGGCAACTTGGGGTGAAACCCCACGCGCCGCCGGTCCCCGCCTCCCCGTCTCCTCCTCCCCCGCCGCTGCCGGCAGCCGTCGTCGGGCTTCCCGCGCGGCGGTAGGCGGCAGCGGGGGCTTCCTCGCACACCCGCCTCGGCCTCTGGTGGCCCCCACCCTGCATCAGGCGCCACCGCCCGCTTCCCCTGATCCGACCGCCTCGGCTCCAATCTGGCGGCTGGTGGGCCGAGATTCGCCGGATCCGCCCAGATCTGGCCGGCGTGGCCTTGCCTCGTCCTGCCCGGCTTGGTTTCGTGGTGTGCTGCTCCCTCATGGCGGCGGTGTGGGTCTTTTTCCATGTCTCGACGGGATGTGTGCGGTGGGTGGATGCCGGGGCCGCGGCCTCGGGCGGTCTGGACAGGGGGGGGATGGGACCTGTGGCAGAAGGTGGTGTTCGTGAAGGAGGAGCGGCGTGGTATCTGGCACGTCGACAACGACGGGTCTCAACAGCATGGAGCAGCGGGGTCTCGCCGGTGGGCGTGTGATGATGGACGAGTGCAGGATGGTGGCTTTGTCTCGCATCGCGGTGATGTCGACGACAGCTAGACCGGGCAAGGTAGATGCAGCAGTACAGCACTGAAGATGGATTGGTGGAAGGTGGCTGCGGCGTCCTGGTTGAGGAGCACGCCGGACTGGTGGGTGCCCCGACCCGGCAGGCGTTCTGGTTGGGACCTCAGGTCTTAGATGTTAGGTTTGGTTGCGAGGTCTGTTTGGTATTAGGCCCAGACTATCAGCGCCCCTTCATCATCTGGATAGGAGTGCGATAGATGTTGCTTAGACGGTGGCTTTAGTCTTACTGTTGTATGACTTTGTAAGGTCTTGTGTTAATAATTAATAAAATGGTTGTATGCATCATCCAGATGCAGAGGTCGGGGTTCTTCCTCCTTTTCTAAAAAAAGTATTTTTGTATATCAAGCATTGAATTTTTAAAGCCAGATCTGTCTGGACAATCTACCACTAGTAACCACTGTCTAGTTAATTTGTACACTGGATGTACTATGATCTACGTCGTATATTTGTTTACAGAGGGAGTACTACTTGGATGGTCACCAACTTGAAAGAAAATAGTGATTAAATGTGTGTTTATTTGAAAACATTTGTTGAAATGAATGATCGTTCGTGTTGCAAAGAAATACCATAACTTGTTTGATGAGCGAGGCATGGTCATGGAGATTAAGCTGGTATGAATGTATTTTTATTACCGCGGAACATATTGATATGCTTGGCTATCTACACGTTATCTATACTAAGACTTAGTATCGTAACGTGTGTTGTCCATTCTTATCCCCAAGTTAGATCCATGACGTGTGTTGTCTTCCTTGTCTCCACTAAGGAGGTGTTTGTTTCGTCAAATTCTGCCCGTCACCTGTTTACAGTGTAAACGGATACTCTTACGGGCGTTTGGTGAGACACCTCTGTAATCACGTTCCTCTGTAATCAGTTTCAGGTCAGTTATCGAACGATACCCCCCACCCCCCACCGGTAAAGGCTTCCTTACCGCCCCCGACTCGGCTCCTCCCCGCGACTCGCTCCTCCCCTCGATCTGTCTGCGCCGCCGCCTCCCTTCTAGTCCCGCGCCGCTGCGCCGCCTCCCTTCCAGTCCAGCGCCGCCGCGCCACCACCTCCCCTCGACCCCCTTCGGTCCTCTCCTCCTGGTCCAGCCGCCGGGTTGACCTCGCCACACCAGTCGCCGGGAACGACCACGCCAGCCGCCTCTGATGCCGATGAGGGTGGACCATTGAAGCCGCGTACGAGGAGCATCAAGGCCCGTCCGCCCATCTCCGGGTCGATCTCTTCCTCCTCCGTCACTCTCCTACTGCAGATCTCAAGGTTAGGGTTACTAATACATCTGTTCTTGATCTTGAAGTACAAAAATATGCGTCCTTGATCTTGAAGTAAAAAAAATATGCGTCCTTGATCTGTTCTTGATCTACTAATGATCTGTTATAGGTTGATGTATAGCATATATTTCCATCTGTTCTTGATCTTGAAGTAAAAAAAATATGTGTTCTTGATCTTGAAGTAAAAAGAATATGTGTTCTTGATCTATTAATGATTTGTTATAGGTTGATGTCTATTAATGATCTATTCTTGATCTGTTCTTGATCTTGAAGTAAAAAAACATGTGTTCTTGATCTGTTCTTTTATCAGTGGATGACTAGTGGAGTATAATTGGTGGTCTGTCCTTTGTATTTTTCTGATGTGTTCTTGATCTGTCTAGTTAGGTAACTAGGCAAATAGATGAATTAGGTTGGCTGGTCACAAAAAGGAAGGAATGTGTCTTGTTCGATGCATGTTCGTGCTGTCAATTGGACCATCTTTTTTAGCTTTCTGGTGTGAAATCATATCCTGGTACTTGGAACTTTGCATGACAGCAGATCGACGGTGATATCTACATGCATACCAACTAGATACGGGTTGACTGTTCCTGTAGTTTTCTGATATGCAATTTTCCTATCCATATGCAGCAGTTGTATTTGTATATGACTTAATTAGGCTTCTGATGTGCAAGTTCTTCTGGATACATTGTACCTTTGCATGACCAATTGCATGTTAATATAATCATCGTTTATTATCTTTCATCTAAACAGCGGATGTTTGTTTTGTCATCCTGAAATCTATCCAGTTTCTTGTTTTGTACTACTACCAATTATTAGGAAAGAAAGTCATACCAACCTTAAATAGGTATATTTTCCTTATGCAGTCATGGCTCGTCTTCCCTTAAGTGCGAGGCGTGGAAGGAGAAATGCAATATTTTTAAATCTGACTACTTCCATTATGCTTGTATACTATTATGTGTGGTTCATGTTTGCATTAGCTTATAGGAGAAAATGTTGGCAAATAGAAAGGAGAATTAAAATTAGAGAGTTAAGGGCACAGAACTTGTATCGACTAATTGGTGAGAGCGACGCTATGTGTATAAGTCAACTTCAGATGGATAGGAGAACATTTCATATATTGTGTGAGATGGTGAGAGATGTTGGTGGTCTAAAGGGTACAAGGAACACATCATTAGAGGAGATAGTGGCATCATTCTTGTATGTATTATCACACCATCTCAAAAATAGGACAGTAGGAAAATTCTTCTATCGAAGCCCCGAGCCAATTAGTAGAAACTTCAATGCTTGTCTTCTAGCTGTCTTGAAGCTGCACCATCTGCTACTTAAGAAGCCTGAACCTATACCCGAGGATTGCACCGATGATAAGTGGAAGTATTTCAAGGTAAATAGCTACTAATAAAAAAGTATTCACTAGATGATCTCAATAGTGGTAAAAGATGCTAATATTTGCACATTGCTCTTTATGTTGTAGAATTGCCTTGGAGCATTAGATGGCACACACATAGGAGTAACAGTCCCAGCTAATTTGAAAGGAAGGTATCGATCAAGGTTGGGTGATATAGATACAAATGTGTTAGGTGTATGTGCACCTGACATGCAATTCATCTACATATTACCCGGTTGGGAAGGTTCTGCGCATGATGGTCGGGTTCTTAGGGATGCCATCTCATGGCCAAATGGGTTGCGTGTCCCCGAAGGCTAATATTATCTTGTCGATGCTGGCTACACAAACAAAAAAGGATTTTTAGCTCCATATCAAGGTCAAAGGTATCACTTGGGTGGTTGGACACCACAAAATCCACCTAAATGGCAGAAGAGTATCTCAACATGCGCCACGCTAGAGCCGAAATATAGTAGAAAGGTGCTTTGGAAGGTTGAAGGGTCGGTGGGGATTTTGAGGTCTCCTTCCTTTTTTCCCATGAAGACCCAATGTCGAATCATCATGGCATGTGCACTCTTGCACAATCTTATATTGCAAAAGATGTCTGTCGACCCACTTGATATCAACGAGCCAATAAGAATTCATCACTTCTATCTCAACTTCGAATGAGTGGACAAATTTTCGGAATGAACTTGCTCAAGGCATGTATAATAGACATAGGGCTGCTAGGGCGCATTGAGGTATAAGTTGTTTCTATTTGTTCCTTTCTGTATATATTTCCATCTCATTTACATTTGTTCCCTTTCAATTATATTTGCAAGCTACAATTGCATCTCGTTTGCATTTGTTCTCTTTCATATATATTTGCCATCTTATTTGTACCCATTCTTGCTTGTGCAGATATGGACCGTGCGGATAGCTCGAGCACGTCTCGTGGAAGAGGCAAGAATAAAAGGAATTGTTCTTCCGATGAGGACGATGAGCTTATTAAAGCTTTGTATGAGTTATCTTTGGACCCGAGGTGGAAAGCTGATGGTGCCTTCAAGGGTGGATACCTGGGGATATTGGAAAAGCATCTTGTTGAAAAGTGTCCAGGCCGTGGTATCACTGCATCCCCGCACATTGAATCAAGAGTGAGGCACTTCAGGAAGAAATTTGGTGCCGTTGAAGTAATGCTATCCAAAAGTGGTTTCACATGGGATGGAAGTCGAAAGATGATTCAGTGCGAGAAGGCACAATATGAAGCTCATTGTCAGGTAGATCACTTGAACCACTAAAACTGAATTCCTTAGTAATGCTTTGTGCTGAATTTCCTTGCTATTGTACCTTGGTTACCTGTTGTTGTAGTGTTTTCTCTTCAGTATTTTTTGTATTTGGATCATCCCTTGCTGCCTTGTTATTGCTACTATTCCTAACATGTTCAAGGAGAAAGTAGTACCATTTCTATCCCTTGTTATTGCCCTTGCTATCGAAAACCAACTTTCTTCTTTTGTAAAAAACATGTAGATTCACACGGATGCTAAGGGATTGTATGGTGTATCATTTCCATACTTTGAACAATTGGCTGCTACCTATGGCAAAGACATTGCAACAGGAGAAAGTGCCGAAGGCTTTGGTGAGGCAGTGGGAAACTTGGAGAAGGAAATTGCTATGGAGGAAGAAGAAAATGAGGAAGAGGACATCATCTCAACTGGAACAGCTCGACGGTCCATTGACACTTGCTCTATTGATACAACTAGTTCGAAGAGGCAGAAAAAGGAGCCAAGGCCAAAGAGGGCGACAGGACCAAGCGATCCATTTGCAGCCATGCTTCAAGATGTCAATAGCCAGCTGAACAACGTGACACAACATGTGGGTGCAATGACAACATCATTTACAGCAGCAATGGCGCGAGAAGCAGCACAAGAAGACCCTCAACAGAAATCAAGAGAAAATGAAATTAGTGAATTGTCTAGGCTTGCATTCTTGGGGCGAGATCGTTGAAGCTGCAACAATATTCGCTAAAGCTCCAGAGCACATGAACATGATGCTTGTGCTTCCAGGCATTCTGAGGAGGGACTTCGTCCTGAAAATGCTGTCCGGTATCCCTTTTTCTAAACTCTCTTTAATAATATGCACTATCTTGTGATGCAGTTTTGGTTTTTCCGACTGTTGGTTCATGATCTAACTAGCTAGGTTGCTGAAATCAATGAACTGTAACAAGGTGAAAATGTTCAGCAACTCATGTGTGACCATATTTTTCTAATATGTGATATCTAGACTGCCATATAGATCTGTATGATAGTTGATAAATTATGCTCATGTTACATCACTGATTTATAACACATTTTGTTATACTTGATTGAACTTATTTGTAAACCTTGGGGGTTGATAGCATCCTGACATTTATCACCATGAGTGGCTCAAGTGAACTAAAATTTCACTAGTACAAAGTGGCGTATATAAGCAAGAGTGGTTATTTGCAGTATATATAAGCCAAACTTGTAGTGACATAGTGTTGTGCTGTTTTTGGCTGGTCATATATAAGCCAAACTTGTGCTGAAGTTTTTTTCCTTGTATCTAACTCCTGCTTATTGGCTCCTCATTGGCAGATGAAAGAAAGAAGCAAGGTTGATGGGAAAGAAGGTCCTTCTCTAGTAATGGTGTGACATAACTGGTGTGTACAAAACCCACCTCATTTTACTATTGTTATATATTTGCCAAAAGTGTTGAAAAGCATGGAATAGATCTCATCCTATCCACCATATTTTAGTTTATGTTCTTGCAGCATACACCATTGTAGTCTGTGTTAGCTAAGAGAGTGCTTTTCATTTCATTGGTCTTGCAGTATACATCATTTTCCTATTGTTATCTTTGTCAAAGTATTGAAATGCATGGAGCAGGTTCCCACCTTTTCCTTTGTCAAAGTGTTGATGAGAAAGAACAATCATGTTATAGTTGCTCTTAATTTTTTTATTACTGGTTGTTGCTTGTGTGTTTCTTTATCCTCATTTTAACTCGTGCTTATTGGCAGATAAGAAAATAAGCAAGGTTCATTAGAAAATGGGATCAGTGGTGTGGCGTGGAAGATGAAGATCAATGGAAAAGCAAAGCTTCTTTGCAAGATTGTGAACTTGGCCTTTCTATTTATCCTATAATATAAAGCAATTTTAGGGACTAATTAGTAATTATGTAGTTTATTTCGAAGTGTCGTTGAATTCCGAGTTCGTATCATTTTCATTTTAAAAATGTGTAATCGTTAAAGTGGAGCCAAATTCTGGTTAAAAGATTTCTTTGCATTGGATGAATGCAAAAATATTTCTAAATTATGTGCTTGTTTGATGCATGTGAAAGCCCATGCTGTGTTCTGTACGTGGAAAGGTACCTGTTACTGTGTCAAACCAAACACTGTTTAGGTACCTGTTTCCTTTACACTGTAGAACCAAACAAAATGGGGTTTGCCCAGTCCGGTATTGTTACAGTCCGTAATCAGGTTCCATTTACGTTTACGTTACCACTGAACGAAACAAACACCTCCTAAGTGTAACTCCTTGCCCCACCGGTCCACCCCTGCCCCCATGAAGTCATAGCCCGCCGGCCTCCTCCAACAAGCAAAACAACCTTTCCCATTCGATTCTCCCGTGCTATGCAATGCATTAACCGGAGAAATGTCGATGTTGGTGACAACAGGGGATCTGTTCCTCAACGCCTCGCATTCCCAGTAGGTTGTAACGTCCAACTGCTCCACGACACGCATTGTTCTCTACACATTCGCAATGCTACCTTGTTCAAGGTGGAGGCACTAGGGACTGCCTCATTTTTAAGAGAGGCCAGGCCAATGTAGGTAAGATTGGTGGACGAACGAGCTATATAGTACCTTTCAACATTCAACACCAAATACGACCATACCTTACCTTCTACTCCATCCGTTTCTAATTACAAGGCTTTTTAGAGCAGATTTCAATAGACTACAGACAGATGTATAGACATATTCTAGAGTGTAGATTCACTCGTTTTGCTTCATATGTAGTCCATATTATAATCTCTAAAAATGTGTTATATCTAGGAACGGAGGGAGTTGTAAAATGCCTTTTAAGATCCATACATGCACTCACAATCATGTTAGAACAGTCGTGTGCTCCAAACCACGTGAAAGCATATAAGAGATGTCGCCTGAATGACACAGGCGAGGCAAGAGAAATGAGCTGCGGAATACTTGGTGATTGGTTGCTTCGCACAGCTGTGTGGTTGTGGGCTTGTCACTGCTGTGGTGTGTGGATGTGCGTGTCAACCCAACAAAAAAGAAGAAAAACAGAAGGAAAAACATCCCTTGCTGCTTCATGATCAACATGTTCACCACCTAATTAAATCCTTACACGATCCAAGCTACACGGAAAGCATCGTCAAGCAAAATTCACAACTTGGGCCGTTCGAGTAATGACACATCTCATGATTGCGCGAACAGGTTGAGTTTCGCTTCTACTAGCAAAAGGAAGTCTGTTCACGGGATCACATCAGTAACTACAGGAGAGCGCGGACATATTTACGGAGTGAAGTGTTCATCATATTGCAGGTCAGTGGCCCGGACCTCGCAGAAGCTTCACATTTTATCACGGAAAAGGCGATACCTGCAAATGCACACGCAGATGTTCAGTTCAGTTGGCTCTTCATAAAACAGAAACTATACTAGGATCAGAGGAGCACCAGGGCAGCATACCTTTCAAACTCTAGCTTCTGGACGACAATACCATTCAGCAAAAGCTCCGAGTCGAACACTCCCAAACCTGCAACAATGGCAACAAAGAATTACAGAATTGATCCATAAATTCAAGACATGGAGAAAGCACAGAAGAAATAACTTAAAGAACAAAAGGCATGTGGCGCCAGTGTACTGGTAAATACCATTCTTAATGAACGGTAAACAGATGTTGCAGTCTTGTTCACAAGAGATCACAAAGGCTCCTTCCAAATTCTTATTCTTCATCATAGACACTGTGATCCTCTCCAACAGCTGACAAGTCAGCAAACATATTCAGCATAAAGGCAAGTTAATAAAAAAAGACAATGATGTCTAGAAGACCTTCAAATGTATCCATGACAGCAGTGAAAAAAATAAACTGGCAATCGTTCAATTTATCGCAACACAGGTACACATCAAGAGGAAAGAACCAAGTCAAGAAAACAGAATTCAACACAAGTAACAACACAATGTTACAAGTAGCAGATA
Source organism: Aegilops bicornis (assembly GCA_021605145.1). Classification (NCBI taxonomy): domain Eukaryota; kingdom Viridiplantae; phylum Streptophyta; class Magnoliopsida; order Poales; family Poaceae; genus Aegilops; species Aegilops bicornis. Next base: position 805,709,655 of record CM038671.1, read on the forward strand.
CAGGGCTGCAATTTGGCTCTGCAGCATACTTCTGTAGCTTACAGATTTCTTTTTAGTCTGCAATGCAATCACAAGGTCTCAGAATTTTTGGTGCAATTTACATAACATGCCAAAAACTGATAAAAAATTAGTCACTTGGACAATTCATCAGATCCAAAAATTAGTATATCTATTCAGAACATTAAACTCACACTGGAAGACAGTGGAGAAGCCAACTGACACTAAGAAATGAATGCAACAAAGGGTATATAAATTTTACTGCAAACCAAAACATGATGCGGATCACTACCAAAAGAAAAGGGACATTGTCATGGATAGTCATAGGATAACCAATTTCTTTGAAAGATAAGGACGTAGGATAACCAGTTGCATACCTTGCCACCAGCTGCCACTACTAAACATTTCAGAAGCTCCTTGCTAGGCTTAGCATTTCGCGTGATTAGTACTCTTCTACCCTACAATGGATTTCGGGGATAAATGAACATCACAATAAATTTTCTAAGATATTATGATTATACAATTGTCCTCTGCCACGATTTACTTTTTCAGGTTTTGATCAGAAATTTCAATGCTAAAAAATTAGACACTAACCTCTAACAGTGGCTTTTTGCAGGCCTGGCTTAGTGAGACGGGCATGCTGAAGCGTAGCTCCTTTTCCTTCTTTGTATCCCTCATTATGTATTTCCTCTCATCAATGAAGCACCTTGCTTCTCCACAGCATTCAAGCCATGATGGTGTGACTACAGGTATGCCCATGGCCATGGCTTCTAGCATGTTCCTTGTACGAGCAAACTTTTCAGCAACAAAGTGTGTAGCCTCTGAAATAGTTGTTGCCACTGGTAATTCGAAGTGCATCAATATCTGTCAATGTCCAAAAAATTGAAAAGGTGAGGAACATCAAAGCTATCTTCAGTTACTTGTGTATAGTATATGCAGATGATGAAATGAACTACCTTTGTTTGATCTTTGATGGTTTCGCTGTCCATGCTTTGGCTGAACAGAACACGGACTGTGGACATATTTCTCTTTCTTCGCCTGCTTGATTGCAGAACCGGAGATGCTTCACTCCGAAAAAGACTAGCAAGCTCTCTGGAAGCTGGTGATTTCAGAAGGCCTCTTTTCAGTGGCTTCTTTGATGTATGTGCCTTAGATTGGGTCTCTGTGCTACTTAACTCTCTCAGCGGTACTCTATTCGCCAAACAAGAGTCACTGACTTTCTGTTCAGATGTTGATTGTTTTTTCAGTTCAGCGCTTAGTGTTCTTTCAAGCTGATTGGTATCCGAAGTTTCTTTCTGAACTCCTTTCACCTTGCTGCGAGTTGTTGTCGCTGATGCTTTAAGATTACCTGAAGAAGACTTGTGGGTCAATTTCATGGCTTTTATGGTATCAGGATCAAATATGCTTGCTGGTTTTGCTCTTGGTAACTCTGCTACTTCGGTAGTTTCGGCTCTGTCTGCATTTGATCTGGTAGCTTTCTTGAACCCAACTTTTGAGCTTCCTGAGGTAAATGTATATGTTCTCTTTCTTTTAGGGTGGATTACAGCATTTTTACCTAATAAACAGGGACTATTTGAGCCTTGTGCACCAGATCCCATGATTACATCTGACACCTCATCATTTATGGCTCCTCTTGAAACCCGACTCTCCATGCTTCTTTTTGCTTTCCCGGTCATCTGTTTTGCATTCCTCCTTGTTTTTGACTTACTGGGACAATTCATCGAAGGAATTGAACTTTCACCATTTGGTCTTTCTATGTGGTCTACCTTGAGTTGCTTAAGTTGCGATGTCATTCCCCCTGAGCTCTGAGGTAAGCAGGCTAGCTTTTGCTCTTGAACTAGCGAGTTTACCGAGCAAATCGTATCTACATTGTTTTCTTTTCCCAAAGTGTTTTCCAGTTGTTCATGCTCCCTGACATCAGAACTGACAGTTGGTCCATTGAACAGTGCTTCCATCGCTTCAGCTGCCATTTGAGTGTTTGGCCCAATATCATATGCTGCATATGAATCATCGGTAGCAGCAACTGGTTCTGGTTTCTTCAGATAGTTCATGCCCAAGTCCTCATCAATACATTCTAGCATGGCCCCAGCTCTGGTACCTGATACATACCCACCGCATCTCTGGGAGTCCAAACGATTTTTGACATGAACTCTTGGATTTTCCCTGGAAACATTACCGCTTATGCAGTCATCAAGGTTGGGAGTATCCAACCAGTCAAAAACAGCTGCCTTCTCAAGTGGGTAAATGTGGTCAACCCTTTTAGCCAAGAACTGAGCTACTTTTGAGCCTAAAGTGGGAGGTGACTTTGTCGCACTTATCTGCTCAATGGTCATTGTCTGAGAAGCTTCCGTATCATCTTCTACTAGCAGCCTATCCACAATGTCAAAAGCACTGGCCTGTGACGCATCTCCTGGCTCCTGCGAATTAAGGTAGTCCAACCTTGCACGTTCTCTTGCAGCAGTCATTGCTTTTGCTGTAAGCAAGTGCCTGGTATGAACTTGTAACGTTGAAAGTGTGGTCCCTGTTACCAACACTACATAGATCATTATCTGAGAGCGAAACTGTTAAAATAACAAGGGAACGGAACTGGTACTGAAATTTTCTCAGATTAAATTGATTAGAATGGTAATAAAACACTTAGGTTGTCAACGCATACAACTCATACAGAGACACCCTAATGTGAATACTACAGCAACATAATTCAGATGCCAAAGTATCCAATCAGTATAATGGGCACGCCCAAATGAACGTAAAGAGAATGTAGGAGCACAGGGAATGTAAGTGAGTTCTGCTGACTGCTGAGTTGTTCAGGGATACTCAGAATGAGGATAATGCAGGCAACTGCAAGCCGAGCTTGTCAATAAATTAAACTGTGGTTGATAGACACTATCAAGGATTAAAAAATATCAGGTTCAGAATAGACAGTGTTCGCACAAATGAAAATTGTATAGCACAATTTGCATCTATAATGTGGATTTCGGATTGTTTAGGCTGCCACTAAGGTCCCTTTCAGATATGCATCACATGACTGAAAGCTCACTGATAGTGTCTAATCTGAACATAGCAACAGTCCTCCTTCACAGCGCGGATTGGACATCCGGGGCGCAGAGAGTAAATCGAACTAGCATCTAATCTCGAATTCGAGTCGGACAGTACTGAGGAACATGGCGACTTCGCCATCCCATAAGCCAACACCGCGAAATTTGTCGACAGCAGCAGAGATCGGTGCGGCGCGGGCCAGAGATCGCGAACGGCGGCAGGATTTAACCAATCGTCGGATGGAGAACAGCCTCGTACCTTGGAGCCCTACGGCCGGCGACTGGGGCGGGGCGGAGTCGCGGCAGCAGGGAACGCGATGCCCCGGCGAGGGAGAGCGGGGGACGGCGACGGCGGCGACGCGGGTGAGAGGCGGAAGGGCCCGGGGCCCGTCGGGTCGGAGCGCGGGTGAGGAGGCGTCAGCGACGACGCCGAGGTACGGGTGGCGGCGGCGGGGGTGAGGGAGGGAGGGAGGGGAGGGGGCCAGTGGGAGGGAAGGAAGAAAGTCCGCGCACGGGGAGGGGGAAGGGGAAGTGTGCGGGAGAAGCCAGAAACATCGCGCCGCGGTGAAATCTTTTGGAGCGAAAATGATCCTTGCTACGATAATGCCTTTGGTGGAGTTTCTACGACGAAAATATTAAATAATGAAATGTTCTTTTTGCGGGGGATAAATAATGAAATGTTACCATTACCTACAATCCGAAACGTGTGCCGTTTTCCACTAAGATAACACATGTGTTCGATTACCTTCGTGAGATAGTCTGTATAAAAACTGAGATGGTACATCATTTTAAGACCGATAAAGTTATCACGGACGCATCTGTAGTCGGTGGAGACATCAACTCTCACTGAACGAACGCCGCCTAAAATCCTGAGATAAATTTACCAAAATGCGAGCACCAACGATTTGAACCAAGCCAACAAGGCCAAAATGCAAACCATGAAAGAGATGAGTCCATCACCAAACTGAGGACTCTGCGTTGTAGGTTTGTCCTTATGTCCTCAACATAGCGGTTGAATCTTGCTACATTCAGCCTCTTGGTGTGAGATAAATTGTTCCCATATGCTTCCCATTCATACCGCCCAACCCACTGTAACTGTTCTTGCTTTCTCTCTCTCTAGTTTGGCCACTAGCACTAACATATTTAGGCTCAGTTCTTTTCAGCAGATTATGAAGAATCTCTGTCTGGAAAATCTTACGCCAAAAGAACTGGATTGTATCTCCAAAATATTTAGAGGATTCTAGAGAATCCTAGTGCAATACAAAATCTCCAAAACTAGTTGGATTTTCCCAGAATCTCAGGATTTTGGCAAGTCCCACCAAAGAAAATGTTTGGAGTTAACAGAGTGCCCCTGTTGCAGCACGTTATTACAGCAAAATTGCCACCGAGCCACCCACGACTGATGCCCATCTGTTCGCATCGAGCGACCTTGTGCAGGGCCTCCCGCTAGGATTCAGCGCCGCCGCCCGCCCCAGTTCGCCGTCCCGGACCTCGCCGCCGCCAGTCCCCACTCCCGCCGGAGTCCAACTTCCTCTGCGGGTCCTCTACCATCTGCTGCCACCGGGACACCGGGAAGCCGCCGCCGGGCCCCTCTGCACCAGCTACCAATGGCGCCTCCGTCCCGAAGCTGCAGCCGAACATCAACAGCTCCTCCACTCCTCCATGGCGATCCATCCTCTCTCTCCCAACTCTCTGTTCTTTTTTTAGCTAAATTGGATATATGCAAAACAACTATTGCATAGATAGATGAATCGATGTGTCAATTTGTTAGATGGATGGATGGACATATTGTTCAATTTGTTAGATGGACGGACGGATGGATGGATTGATTGTTTTTATTTGTTAGATGGATGGATCGTGCTAAAAAAGATTTGTTAATATTGTCAATGCTACTGTATATTGGTGCTATTGCCAGAAATTGGCTTTGGCTCATAGTTGATATCGGTACTGTGAATCTTTGCTACTGTATGGAATGTCACTACATTAATAAATTCTGATGTTCAGTGTTAATGTTGCTAGTCTCGTGCCTTGAGATTATTCGTTCTATTTTTAGTTCACTCACATTTGATAAGGTATTGTTCGAAACAACAAAGTGTTCACAATTCATCAAACAGTTTCCGTCAAGGGGTACTACAGACATTTCAGCACACAACTCTTTTCAGAATCTCAAACTGGAATCTCAGAAAAGAACTCAACGCCAAATTCTGGGAGAAGCAGATTCTCAGAGAATTTTCTAGAATCTTGATTCTGCAGAATCCCAGGCGAAAAGAACTGGACCTTAGGAGGCTACAAGAAAAGTAATGCTGAGGTAGCGTGACCTTTATAAGGGCAAGTCATATGTGTAGGCCAAGGAAGGTTGTTGACTGCATTAGCTATCCATCCATATGAAATCGGAACTAACATCTAGAAGAAAAGAAATCTGAAGATTAAGGTGATTAGATTTATGGTCTTCGGATATATGATATAATAAATACAGAAAAAAGATAGTATTTTCTTAATAATATCCATCCACGCCTTACCTTGGCGAAACCACACGTTTTAAGCTACCCGCACAGTCACTTGTCAACAAACAAAATCATTTTGTCCACCAGACTTGACAAAATTGTTTTGTGAATTTTTATCTATCTATGTCGTATCTCAAGAACACAAAGAAAAATCACTAGTAGAAATTGCCACATTGGGAACGGAACGTGTTCAACACAAATGCTTAAGATTGTTCACAAGAAAGTATGGATCCTTCTTGCAAATTCATGCATATAAATTACCCGATACACGCTAAGCCAGAAAAAAAGCGTGAAAATCTGCAATAGCATGGCAGGCGGATGCATATTTTGAACTAGAAAGGAAACATCATCAGACGTAGTGACCTGATCAAATATCCACACAAAGAAAGGTACTCGAAGCGCAAATCACTGAGGGACAAAATCTGCTCTTTCTTTGACTTACACCTAGGGCACCTCCCTTAGCGGTATGCTATTAGAGCGACGATGATGCTTTTTTCAACCCAACCCTCTTCTGCAGCGCCCTGCTAATAGTAGGCGCGGCCCCATGGCAGTGCTTGGTTGATACAATGGTAGAAGAAAATGATGGAGGTGACACCACTGTCATGAAAATGCATATTGCAGAACTCCGCTCCGCCTGATGTGCTTGCACACCATGAGGCTCGTACCGACTCTTCCACAACCCGAAGACAAATTGTACACTATGCTTAGTATTAGGATTAGGGCTCTTGATAATCCCTAAGCACAAGGAATTGTCATAGCACTTTTCAATGTTGGAGGTGGTAAGTATGGAGTGTCGAACCCACAAGAAGCTAAAGGTAGGATTGGTATTCGCTCAGGTCCTATCTGCCACTCATACACACCTACATATACCGAATGTTTGCTTTAACTAGAAAGGATAGGTTTACTGGATACTAAAGAACGTAAAAATAGGATATGTTTACTAGATACTAAAGAACGTAGGAATAAAAGTTAGGTGTTGCCTAAGTAAAAGTACAATATAACACAATATAATACAAGTAGTGAGTGTGGAATAGTGGTTGTGTGGTATCCAGAATTGTCCCTAGGCAATCAACTAAGTTACTAAACTGATTATCATCATTGCAGTTTTATATGTAGGAGAGACCTTTGCTAACATACTATATGTACTTAGAATCATGTGTTCTTATGATTGGAACTATTAGCAAGCACCCGCAACTACTAACAAGTTGATTAAGGTAAACCTAACCATAGCTTTAATATAAACTGGTCACCTTCAATCCCATATGCATAAATTTCTACAATCAGCCTCGGCAATTCATTCCGGCCAGCCTATGCATAGTCTTATCTACATACTACTGACCCTAAGGTGTGATCCACATGCGTGCTCATATTATGGGCACACTAGGAGAATAACATAATAACATGCAACTCAAACCAATCATAGCAATTCACCAATTACGAATAGGACAACAATAATCGACTCAGACATAAAGAAGATGCAAGAAACTATTGGATAATAATTCATAGCATCAAACACCATGTGCAAGTAGGGGATTACAGTGGGTTGCGGGAGAGTGGACTACTTAATAAAGAGGGAGGAAGGTGACGGTGAAGACGGCGACGTTGATAAAGATGATTGCTGCAGTGAAGATTCCCCAGCGGCACTCTGGCGGCACCAGGGGAAAGGGAAGAGAGGTTCCCCTCTTTTTCTTTCTTCCATGGCCTCTCCCCTAGATGGGGAGAGGTTTCCCCCTTTGGTCCTTGGCCTTCATGGCTCCCGGAGAGGCGAGAGCACCTCCGAGATTGGATATCTTCTCTCTCTATTTCTTTGTATTTCGGTACTGTTTCTCTGGCCAAGCACTGTTTCTTAAATATCAGAAGATCCATAAATCCATTGGTCTGAAATTTTAAGTGTATTTTTCGCAAAATTAGTTTTCTTTCGGCGAAAGAAGAGCGTCAACCGACCTCCAGAGCCTCCACATGGCCACCCAAAGAGGCATGGGCCCTGGCCATGCCCCTAAGCCGTGTGAGGCCCGTTGGGAACACTAGTGCAGAAAGGCCTAGCTATGGTGTGGCAAAAACGGCCTTGCTGGCTTTTTGTATGTTGGTATGTAGGTTGTAAGCTTCATCAAATATCATGTGATTTTCACCAAAGTTTTTTGTCATCTTCACATGATATGGACTTGCATCGCTGTTTTGAAATGCCATGACACTGGTGTGTCTTCCTAGGTTCGCCTGGGTATCACCAATTCATCATAGAACAAAGGAAACCATAACAAGATAAATATGGTTCCCCGCAAAAAAGCAAGATATATATGGTTGGTACAACGCAGGACGAAAATCAAATACTTAATGAAATGTTACTATTACTTCATCCGGTCCTTTTTAGTCCGTATATAAGTTTTATGTGAAGTCAAAGTATATCTACTTTGATCAAATTATAGAACAAAAAGTATTCCCTCCATAAAGAAATATAAGAGTGTTTAGATCACTAAAGTAGTAATTATATTTCTTTAAAGAGGGAGTATCAACATTCACAACGTCAAATCAATATTGTTAGATTCATTATGAAATATTCACAGTATATATTTTTGGTATTGTAGATGTTGATATTTTTTAATATAAATTTGATCAAATACTTCAAAGTTTGACTGGACACAAATCTAAAACACAAAGTAAAAAGGACCGGAGGAAGTACCTACAATCCGAAATGCGTGTCCTTTTCCATTAAAATAATGTGTGACGTCCGTTTGATTACCTTTGCCGGACAGTATGTACAAATAGCTGTCGCAGACACTCATACATATGCATATACACTCGCCCTTATGAACGCACTCACAACCTACCCCTATGAGCACCTCTAAGAGACTGGATTGGTACATTATTTTGAGATTGATAAAGTCATCGCAGGCACCTCTGTAGTCGACGAAGACTTCTCCTCAAACTGAACGAACATCGCAGAAAAAGCCTGAGACAAAATTTAGCAAAATGCGAGTGCCAACGACTTGAAGCAAGCCAACAAGGCCAAAATGGAAACTATGAAATAAATGAGCAGATCGTCAGGCAACAGTAAACCCGATGACTTTGCTTGTCGGTTTGTCCTTATGTTCTCAACGGAAGTCTTAATTCTTGCTACATTCAAGCTCCTGGTGTGAGATGAACTGTTCCCATATGCCTCTGATTCATACCAACCAACCCATCATAACTGCTCTTGCTCTCTCTCTCTCTCTCTCTCTCTCTCTCTAGTTTGGCCACTAGCACTAACATATTTAGGAGGCTACAAGAAAAGTAATGCAGAGGCAACACGACCTTTGTAAAGGCAAGTCATGCGTAGACAATGACAGGTTGTTGGCCGCATTAACTATCCATCCGTATGAAATCCGAACTACTAGAAGCAATGAAATCTGAACATTAAGGTGCTTAGATTTACGATCGTTGCATATATGATATAATAAATACAGAAAAGAGATAGTACTTTTTAATAATATCCATCCATGCCTTACCTTGGCGAAACCACACATTTTAAGCTACCCCCACAGTCACTTGTCAACAAATATAATCATTTTGTGCACCAGACTTGGCAGAATTGTTCTGCGGATTTTCATCTATCTATGTCGTATCTCAAGAACGCAAAGAAAAATTAGTAGTAGAAATTGCCACATTGGGAATGGAACATGTTCAACACAAATGCTTAAGATTGTTCACAAGAAAGTAGGATCCTTCTTGCAAATTAATGCAGATAAATTACCGAATACACACTAAACTAGGAAAAACATGAAGATTATCTACAATGACATGGCAGACAGATGCATATTTTGAATTAGAAAGGAGACATCATTAGACGTAGTGACCTGATCAAATATCCACACGAAGAAAGGTACTAGAAGCGCAAATCACTGAAGCACAACATTTGCTCTTTCTTTGACTTACATCTAGGGCATCTTCCTTAGTGGCATGCTATTAGAGAGATGATGATGCTTTTTTTCAACCTAGCCCTCTTCTACAACGCCCTGCTAATACTAGGCGCGGCCCCACGGCAGTGCTTGGTTGATGCAATGGTAGAAGAAAATGATGGCGGTGACACCACTGTCATGGAGGTGCATATCGCAGAACTCCGCCCCGCCTGATGTGCTTGCACACTATGAGGCTCACACCGACTCTTCCACAACCCCAAGACAATTTATCCACTATGCTTAGTATTAGGATTAGGGCTCTTGATAATCCTCAAGTGTAAGGAATTGTCGTAGAACTTTTCAGTGATGGAGGTGGTAAGTACGGAGTGTCGAACACACAAGAAGCTAAAGGTAGGATCGGTATTTGCTTAGCTCCTATCTGCCACTGATACAACCCTACATACGGCAAACATTTACTTTATCTAGAAAGGATAGGTTTACTACATACTAAAGAACATAGAAATAAGATAAATTTACTAGATACTAAAGAACGTAGAAATAAGAGTTAGGTGCTACCTAAGTAAAAGTACAATATAACACAATATAATACATTATTAGTGAGTGGAATAGTGGTGGTATGATGTGCGGAATTGTCCCTAGGCAATCAACTAAGTTACTAAACTGATTATCATCATTGCAGTTTATATGTGGGAGAGCCTTTGCTAACATACTATCTGTACTTCGAATCATATGTTCTTATAACTGGAACTATTAACAAGCATTTGCAACTACTAATAACTTGATTAAGGTAAACCCAATCATAGCATTAAGATAAACCGGTCCCCTTCAATCCCATGTGCATAAATTTGTACACCCAGCCTCGACAATTCATGTCGGTCGGCCTATGCATAGTCTTATCAATATACTACTAAACCTAAGCAATGATCCACATGTGTGCTCATATGATGGGCACCATAGGATAATAACATGACCACATGCAACTCAAACCAATCATAGCAATTCACCAATTACGAATAGGACAACAATAATCGACTCAGACATAAATAAGATGCAAGAAACCATTGGATAATAATTCATAGCATTAAACACCATGTTCAAGTAGGAGACTACGGTGGGTTGCGGGAGAGTGGACCGCTGAATAGAGAGGGAGGAAGGTGATGAAGATGTCGGTGAAGACAACGACATTGATAAAGACGATCGCCCCTGTGATGGTTCCCCATCGGCACCAGGAGAGAGGGGAGAGAGCCTCCCCTCCTTTTATTTCTTCCATGGCTTCTCCCCTAGGTGGAGGCCGTGGGGTCAGAGCCAGTTGCTGTTTTTTTGTTGTTCCATGCTGTTATATTATCATTCTTGGATGTTTTATATTCATTTTATAGCAATTTTATATCATTTTTAGGGACTAACCTATTGACATAGTGCCAAGTGTTAGTTGCTGTTTTTTGCCTTTTTTTACTTTGCAAAATATCCATATCAAACGGAGTCCAAACGCAGCAAAACTTTTTAAAGATTTTTTCTGTCCAGAAGACAACTTGGGAGCCAAGAAAGTGCCCGAGGGGCATGGGTCCACGAGACACCAGGGCGTGCCAGAGGGCCCAAGCGCGCCCTGGTGGGTGGTGGGGCACAGGGAGCTCCTTTCCACCGCCTCTCAGCTCTATAAATTTGCCAAATATTTCAGAAACCCTAGGGGAGTCGACGAAACACAATTTCAGCCGCCGCAAGTTCCAGAACCATGAGATCCAGTCTGGAGGCCCTTTCTGACACCTTGCTGGAGGGGAACACGATCACGGAGGGGTTCATCATCCTCATTGGTGCTCCTCCGATGATACGTGAGTAGTTTACAACATACCTACGGGTCTGTAGTCAGCAGTTAGATGACTTCTTCTCTCCTTTTGATTCTCAATACAATGTTCTCCTCGATATTCTTGGAGATCTATTTGATGTAACAACTTCTTCCAGTGTGTTTGTGAAGGAAATATGCCCTAGAGGCAATAATAAAGTTATTATTTATTTCCTTATTTCATGATAAATGTTTATTATTCATGCTAAAATTGTATTAACCAGAAACATAATACATGTGTGAATACATAGACAAACATAGTGTCACTAGTATGCCTCTACTTGACTAGCTCGTTAACTAAAGATGGTTAAGTTTCCTAGCCATAGACATGAGTTGTCATTTGATTAACAGGACCACATCATTAGAGAATGATGTGATTGACTTGACCCATTCCGTTAGCTTAGCACTTGATCGTTTAGTATGTTGCTATTGCTTTCTTCATGACTTATACATGTTCCTATGACTATGAGATTATGCAACTCCCGTTTACCGGATGAACACTTTGTGTGCTACTAAACGTCACAACTAACTGGGTGATTATAAAGGTGCTCTACAGGTGTCTCCGAAGGTACTTGTTGAGTTGGCGTATTTTGAGATTATGATTTGTCACTCCGATTGTCGGAGAGGTATCTCTGGGCCCTCTCGGTAATACACATCACTATAAGCCTTGCAAGCAATGTGACTAATGAGTTAGTTGTGGGATGATGCGTTACATAACGAGTAAAGAGACTTGCCGGTAACGAGATTGAACTAGGTATTAAGATACCGACGATCGAATCTCGGGCAAGTAACATACCGATGACAAAGGGAACAAAGTATGTTGTTATGCGGTTTGACCGATAAAGATCTTCGTAGAATATGTGGGAGCCAATATGAGCATCCAGGTTGCGTTATTGGTTATTGACCGGAGACGTGTCTCAGTCATGTCTACATAGTTCTCGAACCCGTAGGGTCCGCACGCTTAACGTTCGGTGACGATTTATATTAGAGTTATGTGTCTTGATGTACCAAAGGTAGTTCGGAGTCCCGGATGAGATCGGGGACATGACGAGGAGTCTCAAAATGGTCGAGACGTAAAGATCGATATATTGGACGACTATATTCGGACATCGGAAAGGTTCCGAGTGATTCGGGTATTTATCGGAGTACCGGAGAGTTACGGGAATTCGCGGGGGAGTATATGGGCCTTATTGGGCTTTAGGGGAAAGAGAGAGGGGAGGCTCCCCCCAAGGCCTAGTCCGAATTGGACTAGGGGGAGGAGCTGCGCCCCCTCCTTCCTTCTCTCCTCTCTTTCCTTTCCTTGACTCCTACTCCTACTACATGGAAAGGGGGGTGAGGGAGTCCTGGATTAGGGGGTGTCCGGATAGCAGGACTATAACCTTTGGCCGGACTCCTGGACTATGAAGATACAAGATTGAAGACTTCGTCCCGTGTCCACATGGGACTTTCCTTGGCGTGGAAGGCAAGCTTGGCAATACGGATATGTAGATCTCCTCCCATTGTAACCGACTCTGTGTAACCCTAGCCCTCTCCGATGTCTATATAAACCGGATGGTTTTAGTCCGTAGGACGAACAACAATCAGACCATAGGCTAACTACTAGGGTTTAGCCTCTCTGATCTCATGGTAGATCTACTCTTGTACTACCCATATCATCAATATTAATCAAGCAGGAGTAGGGTTTTACCTCCATCGAGAGGGCCCGAACCTGGGTAAAAACATCGTGTCCCTTGTCTCCTGTTACCATCCGCCTAGACGCACAGTTCGGGACCCCCTTACCCGAGATCCGCCGGTTTTGACACCGACAGGGGGAATCCTACTCCCGGTGGGAGTAGGACTCCCCAGGGCGCGCCATAGAGAGGGCCGGCCCCTACCCTCCTCTCCTCCTTTATATACTGAGGCAAGGGGCACCCCATGGACACACAAGTTGGTCTGTTGATCTCTCCCAGCCGTGTGCGGTGCCCCCCTCCACCATATTCCACCTCGATAATATCGTAGCGGTGCTTAGGGGAAGCCCTGCGTCGGTAGCATCATCAACACCGTCATCACGCCGTCGTGCTGACGGAACTCTCCCGCAAAGCTCTGCTGGATCGGAGTTCGTGGGACGTCATCGAGCTGAACGTGTGCTGAACTCGAAGGTGTAGTACGTTCGGTACTTGATCGGTCGGATCGTGAAGACGTACGACTACATCAACTGCGTTGTGCTAACGCTTCCGCTTTCGGTCTACGAGGGTACGTGGACAATACTCTCCCCTCTGGTTGCTATGCATCACCATGATCTTGTGTGTGCGTAGGAATTTTTTTGAAATTACTATTTCACCAACAGTGGCATCCGAGCCAGGTTTATGCATAAATGTTATATGCACGAGTAGAACACAAGTGAGTTGTGGGCGATACAAGTCATACTGCTTACCAGCATGTCATACCTTGGTTCGGCGGTACTGTTGGATGAAGCGGCCCGGACCGACATTACGCGTACGCTTATGCGAGACTGGTTCTACCGATGTGCTTTGCACATAGGTGGCTGGCGGGTGTCAGTTTCTCCAACTTTAGTTGAACCGAGTGTGGCTACGCTCGGTCCTTGAGAAGGTTAAAACAGCACTAACTTGACGAAATATCGTTGTGGTTTTGATGCGTAGGTATGAACGGCTCTTGCTCAGCCCGTAGCAGCCACGTAAAACTTGCAACAACAAAGTAGAGGACGTCTAACTTGTTTTTGCAGGGCATGTTGTGATGTGATATGGTCAAGACATGATGCTAAATTATATTATATGAGATGATCATATTTTGTAACAGAGTTATCGGCAACTGGCAGGAGCCATATGGTTGTCGCTTTAGTATGCAATGCAATCACCCTGTAATTGCTTTACTTTATCACTAAGCGGTAGCGGTAGTCGTAGAAGCAATAGTTGTCGAGACGACAACGATGCTACAATGGAGATCAAGGTGTCGCGCCGGTGACGATGGTGATCATGATGGTGCTTCGGAGATGGAGATCACAAGCACAAGATGATGATGGCCATATCATATCACTTATATTGATTGCATGTGATGTTTATCCTTTATGCATCTTATTTTGCTTTGATTGACGGTAGCATTATAAGATGATCTCTCACTAAATTTCAAGATAAAAATGTTCTCCCTGAGTATGCACCATTGCCAAAGTTAAATGCGTCTTAGAGACACCACGTGATGATCGGGTGTGATAAGCTCTACGTTCATCTACAATGGGTGCAAGCCAGTTTTGCACACGCAGAATACTCGGGTTACACTTGACGAGCCTAGCATATGCAGATATGGCCTCGGAACACTGCAGACCGAAAGGTCGAGCGTGAATCATATAGTAGATATGATCAACATAGTGATGTTCACCATTGAAAACTACTCCATCTCACATGATGATCGGACATGGTTTAGTTGATTTGGATCACGTGATCACTTAGATGATTAGAGGGATGTCTATCTAAGTGGGAGTTCTTAAGTAATATGATTAATTGAACTTTAATTTATCATCAACTTAGTATTGACAGTATTTTGCAAATTATGTTGTAGATCAATAGCTCGCGTTGTTGCCTCCCTATGTTTTATATGTGTTCCTAGAGAAAACTAAGTTGAAAGATGATTGTAGCAATGATGCGGACTGGGTCCGTGATCTGAGGTTTATCCTCATTGCTGCACAGAAGAATTATGTCTTTGATGCACCGCTAGGTGACAGACCTATTGCAGGAGCAGATGTAGACGTTATGAACGTTTGGCTAGCTCAATAAGATGACTACATGACAGTTTAGTGCACCATGCTTAACGGCTTAGAATCAGGACTTCAAAGACGTTTTGAACATCATGGACCATATGAGATGTTCCAGGAGTTGAAGTTAATATTTCAAGCAAATATCCGAGTTGAGAGATATGAAGTCTCCAACAAGTTCTATAGCTAAAAGATGGAGGATAATTGCTCAACTAGTGAGCATGTGCTCAGATTGTCTGGGTACTACAATCGCTTGAATCAAGTGGGAGTTAATCTTCCAGATAAGATAGTAATTGACAGAGTTCTCTAGTCACCATCACCAAGTTACTAGACCTTCGTGATGAACTATAGTATGCAAGGGATGACGAAAACGATTCCCGAGCTCTTCATGATTATCAAGAAAGAGCATCAAGTGTTGATGATTAACAAGATCACTAGTTTCAAGAAAAGGGCAAAGGAAAAGAAAGGGAACTTCAAGTAGAATGGCAAGCAAGTTGTCACTCCCGTAAAGAAGCCCAAAGCTGGACCAAAGCCTGAAACTAAGTGCTTCTACTGCAAAGGAAATGGTCACTGGAAGCGGAAATACCCTGAATATTTGTTGGATAAGAAGAATGGCAAAATGAACAAGGGTATATTTGATATACAGGTTATCGATGTGTACCTTACTAGTGTTTATAGTAGCCCCTGAGTATTTGATACTTGTTCGGTTGCTAAAAATTAGTAACTCGAAACAGGAGTTACAGAATAAACAGAGACTAGTTGAGGGTGAAGTGACGATGTGTGTTGCAAGTGGTTCCAAGATTGATATGATCATCATCGCACACTCCCTATACTTTCGGGATTATTTTTAAACCTAAATAAATGTTATTTGGCATTTGCGTTGAGCATGAATATGATTTGATCATGTTTATTGCAATACGGTTATTCATTTAAAGTGAGAGAATAATTGTTGTTCTGTTTACATGAATAAAACCTTCGATGGTCATACACCCAATGAAAATAGTTTGTTGGATCTCGATCGTAGTGATACACATATTCATAATATTGATGCCAAAAGATGCAAAGTTGATAATGATAGTGCAACTTATTCGTGGCACTGCCGTTTGGGTCATATCGGTGTAAAGCGCATGAAGAAACTCCATAAAGATGGATTTTTTTGAATCACTTGGTTATAAATCATTTGATGCTTGCGAACCGTGCCTTTTGGGTAAGATGACTAAAACTCCGTTCTCCGGAACAATGGAACGAGCTACTGACTTGTTGGAAATAATACATACCGATGTATACGGTCCAATGGGTGTTGATGCTCGTGGCGGGTATCCTTATTTTCTGACCTTCATAGATGATTTGAGCAGATATGAGTATATCTACTTAATGAAGCACAAGTCTGAAACATTTGAAAAGTTCAAAGAATTTCAGAGTGAAGTGGAGAATCATCATAACAAGAAAATAAAGTTTCTACAATCTGATCGTAGAGGAGAATATTTGAGTTACGAGTTTGGCCTTCATTTAAAAACAATGTGGAATAGTTTCACAGCTCACGCCACATGGAACACCACAGCGTAATGGTGTGTCCGGACGTCGTAACCGCACTTTATTGGATATGGTGCGATCTATGATGTATCTTACCGATTTACCACTATCGTTTTGGGGTTATGCATTAGAGACAGCTGCATTCACGTTAAATAGGGCACCATCTAAATCCGTTGAGACGACGCCTTATGAACTATGGTTTCGCAAGAAACCAAAGTTGTCATTTCTTAAAGTTTGGGGCTGCGATGCTTATGTGAAAAAGTTTCAACCTGATAAGCTCGAACCCAAATCGGAGAAGTGCGTATTCATAGAATACCCAAAGGAAACTGTTGGGTACACCTTCTATCATAGATCCGAAGGCAAGATATTCGTTGCTAAGATGGATCCTTTCTAGAGAAGGAGTTTCTCTCGAAAGAAGTGAGTGGGAGGAAAGTAGAACTTGATGAGGTAACTGTACCTGCTCCCTTATTGGAAAGTGTTTTAATCACAGAAACCGGTTCCCGTGACAACTACACCAATTAGTGAGGAAGCTAATGATATTGATCATGAAACTTCAGATCAAGTTTCTACCGAACCTCATAGGTCTTCCAAAGTACAGTCCGCACCAAAGTGGTACGGTAATCCTGTTCTAGAAGTCATGTTACTAGACCATGATAAACCTACGAACTATGAGGAAGCGATGATGAGCCCATATTCCGCGAAATGGCTTGAGGCCATGAAATCTGAGATGGGATCCATGTATGAGAACAAAGTGTGGACTTTGGTTGACTTGCCCAATGATCGGCAAGCCATAGAAAATAAATGGATCTTCAAGAGGAAGATGGACACTGATAGTAGTGTTACTATCTACAAAGCTCGAATTGTCGAAAAAGGTTTTCGACAAGTTCAAGGTGTTGAATACAATGTGATTTTCTCACTCGTATCGATGCTTAAATGTGGCGACCGGTTTTCCGGGTATTAATTTCCAGAAAATGGCCCTTGTGCTCACCAGCCCCAGGATTACTGTTAGCTGATGAGGCACCAACTTGATACAGAAATTCCAAGCAAAATACAAAATATGCAGTACAAGACCGTTCTGGTCTGTGAGTACAACAAATGGTTTCCTAGTGGTTGATGGCGGAAGCGGTTTGTGGATCATCAGCATTTATGGGACTCCATTTCCCACAGGAACAGCTGACCAGGTTAATTCCTATCTTCGCGAGGCTGTTATCACCGTTGCTTAGGTTCCGGGGCTATCATCGCAACGCTCCTCTCCAAGCAAGAAATCTGGCCAAGACAATAGCCAGGGACAAGCCAGTGAGTACTTTGAATGTACTCGCAAACATTATGAACACGGGTATAATATATCAAATCATACTCTAAAATATTCTATGATCACAACTTCAGTCATAAAATGGAATCCATGATGCATGCAAACAGGTTATTTATATGTAACATGAATATGTAATAGCAGAGTAGTAATAAAATGCACCGGTCGGGCATCTGAAGCGACGCCTCGAAAGGATAGTAAATAACGAACGTGCCTCAGTCGGGCGTCTAAGCGACACCACATAAAGGGCTTATAAAGAAAATAAATAACAGCATGCCACAGTTGGGCGTCACAGCGACACCACATAAAGGGCTTATAAAGTAAATAAATAACAGCATGCCACAGTCGGGCGTCTGAGCGACATCACATAAAGGGCTTATAAAGTAAATAAACAACAAGCATGCCACAGTCGGGCGTCTGAGCGACACCACATAAAGGGCTTATAATGTAAATAAAAAACAAGCATGCCACAGTCGGGCGTCTGAGCGACACCACATAAAGGGCTTATAAAGTAAATAAATAACAGCATGCCACAGTCAGGCGTCTGAGCGACAACACATAAAGGGCTTATAAAGTAAACAATCATAGTGAATATCCAGGAGGTAAAAACCGTCCCAGGGATACTCAATACTTCAAATAATATAAAGGGGTTAGTCCATAATAATAATAATCATAATCATCATAAGTCACAAGTCACGATCCATGTTCTGGTTTAGCAGTTTTCTCCTCCGAAGACCGACACTAAGACCAACCCTTGACCCATCCAAGACTGTAATCCTTAACCATGGACGCGACTATTCGAATAGGTTTAATCTCTGTAGAGGGTGTACTCTTTACCCACGAGTAACGGATTCCTTTAGTCCATCGGGACTAATTCCGTCTACGGCCTTTTAGTTGAAAACACACCTAACTTGCACACACCAGCTTAACTTACCGGTGTCCGGAATCACCCACAGCACCTGTTAAGCAAAACTCTAAGTGGGGAGGCTACAACCTTGCGTAGCATGGGATCAAATTTATATCGCGCGCTCTAAGGGGTGGCCTCCCCACTCGGTCTCAACCGGAAACACCCATGCCCCCGGACCAGGTGGCCTGCCTACTAGCAACAACCGGTATCTTCCACCATGGCCTCTCTGTACGGTGTGCGCTCGAAAGGGGTTAACGACTTACTGAACCGTACCCTACTTGTTGTAGAGACAAGTGGTAGTACGAAACAAGTATGGGGGTTACTGGAACAAGACTCGATCTATGGTCGACTCAGGAGGTTTAAGTATTCCCTGCATGATTAGCATAACGAATATATTTCATCCAATAGAATCACCACTCATCATACCCCTCATGCCATGCCGGACACACTCGTCTCGACGAGGAACTAGGGACAAGCTCGGGTCTACCCAAGACAGAGACTTTCCCTTTTTCCTTCCGGTAGGCACGAAAGGCATACGAGGATGATCATTATCACAAGCATGTCCATTTCCAACAGCAAGGAAATTTCCAATAAGCATTCATGCAAATGATCATATCACCACATAAAATAACGAGTTCTAAGTACTGAGGTGGTGTCACAATCGTGTCAAACAACGCATGCAAAATATTATGCCAGGGTTCGTAATGCTTGCCTTCAAGGTGTGGAAAGGCAGGTGCACTCCAAAACTTTTGAAAGCTTTCGTCTCTCCAAAAATCCTATTTAAAATATTTTTGAATCAATATATAGTTTCAAAAACAGTACAAAAAAGTTCTTTGAATTTTTTTCAAATTAATCTTAAAATAAACTAGATTAAATTTGAGAGAGGTAGGAAAAATAATCAACTCATTTTGAGTTATAATTAAAAAGTTATAGGCACTCAAAGTTGTGGTCAAAATCTGTTTTTGTTAAACAGAAAAAAGAAAACGCTTTGAACAGGTATACGTCGAATACGTACTTTGCCCTTTACGCCTTCATTTAACCCACGTGGATCGGTGCGGTGGGTCACTGACAGTGGGTCCCGGGGGCCCACTGGTCAGGTTTGACTGGTCTTTCCTCCCACCTCTTCTACTGCCCGAGCGGAGGTGGGACTCCGGCGATGCTCGCCGGCGAACGGTGGCACCGTTTGGGAAACCGAGGCCATCCACGGGCTCAGGGCGTCGAGGCGGTCCTATCGGTGGTCGACTTTCTGGCGGGGACGGAGGGAGTCGCCGGCGGCGAGCTTCGTGTCGGCCGGTGGCTTCAGTGGCAAAGTGTGTTTGGGGCTACGGTGGCTTTCCGTCGCAGCTGGGGGTCTGGGCGGCTCCGCAAGATGAAGTGGAGTCGTTTGGTGGCATTGGGAGGGCCGGGAGGTTCGGGTTGTGACGAACGGAGCCGGGAGGCGGCGGTGGCCGAACTGGTCGTAGTCGGGGAAGACGACCTCTTCCTCTTCAATTGACGGCAACGGGGCACTAGGAGGACGGTGTGAGGCTGCCCGAGTGCTCGGAGGAGCTCGGGGCTCCTTAAATAGGCGAGTCAAGGCGGTTCCGCGGCGGCCGGGGATAATTTCACCGGCAAACCGCCTCTCTGTTGCGGCAGGGCGTCGTGGCAGCGACGAGAGCTAGAGGACGCGCTTGTGGATGAGGCTGAGCTGCTCCAGGGGCAGGTGGCGAGCGGGAGAGGTTTCGGCGGCGCCGACCGAGCAGGGCTGTCGGGCGGCCGTGGCGGTTAGCTCCTGGCTTGCCGGGAGGCGTGGCGAGGCTGCTTGGCGTGTTCTGGTGAGAGGGAGAGTGTGTGGCACGGCTGCGGTGTGGGCAAAACCAGGTGACGTGGCGGCTCGGGCTGGCACGCGATGCAAAGCGATGCTACCTTTCGCGCCCAGGCTGCACGCAGGGACGTGCTCGAAAAAATGCCAGGGCATGCTAGAGGTCTCGGGTGTGGTTGGGGTTTAACAGACCTAGGTTAAAGTCATCTAGAGGCTTAGTGGACAGGTTAGTTTTCCCAGAGGTGCAAGGTCTCAGTGCAAAACAAAGATCATGTCAAAATTGATCATGCCCATAAGGTGTTTGTCATAATGTCAAGGGCACCTAGGCATTTCTTGGAGTGGCTAAATTCTCCAGGCTAGTGTCTCTTTGGGTGCAAAAGAGAGTGGTAAGGTCATTTGGGCAAAAGAAGAAACTTGCTAGTGCAAGTTTTGCAAATCTTCAGTTTTGGACAGAAAGAACAGGGCATGAATGCAAGAACTAGAATTGCTCCAATGAGTCCAACCTCTTGGACTTAAGGTTTTAGCAGGAAGGTCTACAAGTAGGAAAAGAAATCACAGCAACAGGAGCAAGTCAAAATATAGCTGTAGTATAATTCATTAAGTTGGACCAGAATGAAGATGAGGATGGTTCACTCAAATCTTTCAAAGGACATCACTAGGTTTTTGCAAAAAGTTAATTAATATACTCCTATTGACATCCCAAAAATTTGGTAGAAGCTTTAAAGAAATATTTAAATAGGCTGTAGTGCAAAACTGCCCACTGGACCAGATTTGAAAATTAGGTGTAGAACTCAAAATATTCAATGAATGAAATATATTTTTGCATAAAAGTGATTTATAAACATCACATGACATCTCCAAATTTTGGTTGGAATTTTAGTTAAATTTATCAAATGGTTGTAGTGCAAAAGAGGCCCTGAAGCTTAGAAAAATAATTTTTAAAGAAATAAGGCATGAGGGAAAAATAATTATGCAAATAATCCCACTGATAAAAGAATTGTTTTACTTGTGAGGAAAAATAAGTCCAACAATGATTGAAAAGTTTTCACTTGGGGTAAAAACTCCATAATAATAAAGAAAAGAGTGGTTCTGAAATCAGAAGGAAATACAGAAAATAAAAGTTTTAGTTTCTAGGCAAAATTTTAATTAATAAAACAAGATTAAAATTTTGGGGTGTCACAACACTACCCCCCTTAAGAAAAAATCTCGTCCTCGATATTTGCTAAGAGCTGTTTTGAAAAACAAATACTCCACGGTTACGTGTTTTTGCAAGCAGTGTATGTGTTCGAGTAGTGGTGGTGCTGCGTGAATAAAAAATAAATCTATGTCGTGAGAAGATATATGATACAGCAACTCAAGGAAAAGAAATCTCACTTCAGGATTTTTCGCGAGAGAACAATAGTAATATATTAGAGTCAAACCGCAACAGAACTACTCATATTAATAGAAACTAAAAGATTTACTCGCCGCGCAAACTCGGGGTACCACGCATAAGTTACAACTTATAAGTAACTGTTGAAATAATAAACACAACAGCGACGTCTATAATGCAAACGGTAACTGGACGGGGTCCCGAGAAAACGTCTCTGGTACTGGGATGCACTCCTCTTCTATCGGGGAAAGCGGATTGACCAGCTGATGAATGTGTCTCTCCTGGTCGGGCCTCAGTGGTCTGCCGATGGTGATCTGAGGATTTAAATCCACGAGACTCTGGAGATATCCCATTACTTGCTGGGTCAAACATTCTTGAGCGATGACGTACTGGACCAGGTTGGCCAGTACTGGGTCTCTCCCAATCCGTCCACCGGGAAAAGATGTTACTTCTCCGGGTGCTGCACGGCTCGGAAAGTAATAATACCCTCGTTCGCTGGCATAGGGTACCGCGAATCGAAGGCGAGCGAGTGCTTCGTAAGCAGCAGCTTCTATGGCCATATGTGGGGTCGGCATAGATTTCCCCACGAAGGAGACCTCTGTTGGGTCTTGGTTGGAGTCTACGGGAGGGATGTGTACTGCTGCCCAATATTTCGAGGTGGAAGATGTGATTCTCGATTTGAACAGCTCGTACTGGGGTGGCTGGGTAGAACCCATGGTACTGCAGGTAAAGTCCCACAATATTTTGACAAAACTACCCGGGGTTGCATCTGGGGTTCTCAGATAAATACTAGGGCTCAGCATGGCAGGAAATGGTTGTGAGGGTGGTGCATGAGGTGAGGGGTGCTTGGTAAGGTCACGAGGTGGCCTTCTTATATAGCATCCGGGCTGGTTATTTACCGTGGTGAAAGGTAATAAATTTGCCAGTCTAGCTCCAAGGGTCGGGGTCAAAGCCACATATACATACCTCACTAAAGTGACGTATCACTGTGGGGGTTGTCGGGGTGGTTTTGGTAGCTGTGCCTGGAAAAATATACAACTGCGTGCTGACATAGATATGCAAGGTTACTATTTAAAACAGAGGGACAACAATAGGCTGCGTTAATTTACAAGGTCACACGATTACAAAGCGAGGATACACTGAGACTCGGCACTACTTAGTGACTTAGTCTACCTCGTTTATATCTAAACGAGCCTGCCTTGAGGACGTCGAGGCTTCTCCACGGGTCTCAATGTCAGGGTTAGCTGGAGGTGGTTTAGGAACTGTAGGGTCGGGGTAGCGATGATGACCATCGCGGGGATTGTTGGCCACAATCCTGTTGGAGTGTGTTGCCAAAAGGCGACTAAGCACTTCTGGGGTCATCCAAGCACCTTGGTTGATGGCTGGGGCTGACCTCAGGGTATCGATCGGGTGTCCGAACAGCACGACTGGGTTGTCGGCGTCGGGCTCGTCTTCTCCTCTTGCCGGGACTCGACGAACCAGCTCTCCACGAGCTGCGATCAGATCAATGGTGATTTGATCGAATAGTGCCTCTAGTGCACCTACATAGCGCACTAGGTGCAACAATGCAGGATCCGTCTCGTGATCTCCGTTGGCAACTTGCGGTGGTCTACCATACCCTTCACGTCTGGGGTAGTAGTAGTAGAACGAGCGACAGTTAACTCTGGGCGACAACTGCCGGAGTTGAACCATAGCCTCTCGAGCAGCTAGCTGGATGGCTTGTGGCTCGAAGGAAGTTGTCCTTCCGGTGAACCTGTAGGGCGTTAAGCGGCAGACCCCTACCATAGATGTGCACAAAGGGCCCAGAATTGACGTCTCTCGCCGCTCATGGATCCTTGGTACACAACATATTCCTGGGGCTCTTCTAACGCATAGGCACGACGGGTGAGGTTTGCGAGTATGGTCACAAAACCTCCAAGGTTGGTTGCTGTGGTTTCATTGTGCACGACGGGGCCAGGCATTATGGCTCGGTTTGGGGTAGAGGCTGTGCTGTGCTGGGTTGAGGCGAGCGTGCCCTTTTTATAGAAAAAGGGGACGAAGTCTTCCTTCGCACGCTTGCGAACGAGACATTATAGGCATCGGTCACTTGCGCGTGATCGACAGGCTAGGTTGATAGGTTGGGCACCGACTGCCAAAAGTGTCGGGTCACTGTGTGGCTATCTTGCACGAGAAGCTTGGCTGGGTTTTGGTTAAGGTATGGTGGTTTGGCCTACCTAGGTTTTTATTTCGACCTGGCTAAGATAGGATTAGCCAATGGTCAGCCTGGCTCTGATACCAAGTTTCTGGCGACCGGTTTTCCGGGTATTAATTTCCAGAAAATGGCCCTTGTGCTCACCAGCCCCAGGATTACTGTTAGCTGATGAGGCATCAACTTGATACAGAAATTCCAAGCAAAATACAAAATATGCAGTACAAGACCGTTCTGGTCTGTGTGTACAACAAATGGTTTCCTAGTGGTTGATGGCGGAAGCGGTTTGTTGATCATCAGCATTTATGGGAGTCCATTTCCCATAGGAACAGCTGACCAGGTTAACTCCTATCTTCGCAAAGCTGTTATCACCGTTTCTTAGGTTCCGGGGCTGTCATCGCAACGCTCCTCTCCAAGCAAGAAATCTGGCCAAGACAATAGTCAGGGACAAGCCAGTGAATACTTTGAATGTACTCGCAAACATTATGAACACGGGTATAATATATCAAATCATACTCTAAAATATTCTATGATCACAACTTCAGTCATAAAATGGAATCCATGATGCATGCAAACAGGTTATTTATATGTAACATGAATATGTAATAGCAGAGTAGTAATAAAATGCACCGGTCGGGCATCTGAAGCGACGCCTCGAAAGGATAGTACATAACGAACGTGCCTTAGTCGGGCGTCTGAGCGACACCACATAAAGGGTTTATAAAGAAAATAAATAACAGCATGCCACAGTTGGGTGTCTCAGCGACACCACATAAAGGGCTTATAAAGTAAATAAATAACAGCATGCCATAGTCGGGTGTCCGAGCGACACCACATAAAGGGCTTATAAAGTAAATAAATAACAAGCATGCCACAGTCGGGCGTCTAAGCGACACCACATAAAGGGCTTATAAAGTAAATAAATAACAAGCATGCCACAGTCGGGCGTTTGAGCGACAACACATAAAGGGCTTATAAAGTAAATAAATAACATCATGCCACAGTCAGGCGTCTGAGTGACAACACATAAAGGGCTTATAAAGTAAACAATCATATTGAATATCCAGGAGGTAAAAACCGTCCCAGGGATACTCAATACTTCAAATAATATAAAGGGGTTAGTCCATAATAATAATAATCATAATCATCATAAGTCACAAGTCACGATCCATGTTCTAGTTTAGCAGTTTTCTCCTCCGAAGACCGACACTAAGACCAACCCTTGACCCATCCCAAACTGTAATCCTTAACCATGGACACGACTATTCTAATAGGTTTAATCTCTGCAGAGGGTGTACTCTTTACCCACGAGTAACGGATTCCTTTAGTCCATCGGGACTAATTCCGTCTACGGCCTTTTAGTTGAAAACACACCTAACTTGCACACATCAGCTTAACTTACCGTGTCTGGAATCACCCACGACACTTGTTAAGCAAAACTCTAAGTGGGGAGGCTACAACCTCGCGTAGCATGGGATCAAATTTATATCGCACGCTCTAAGGGGTGGCCTCCCCTCTCGGTCTCAACCGGAAACACCGATGCCCCCGGACCAGGTGGCCTGCCTACCAGCTACAACCGATATCGTCCACCATGGCCTCTCTGTACGGTGTGTGCTCGAAAGGGGTTAACGAATTACAGAACCGTACCCTACTTGTTGTAGAGACAAGTGGTAGTACGAAACAAGTATGGGGGTTACTGGAACAAGACTCGATCTATGGTCGACTCAGGAGGTTTAAGTATTTCCTGCATGATTAGCATAACGAATATATTTCATCCAACAGACAGAATCACCACTCATCATACCCCTCATGCCATGCCGGACACACTCGTCTCGACGAGGAACTAGGGACAAGCTCGGGTCTACCCAAGACAGAGACTTTCCTGTTTTCCTTCCGGTAGGCACGAAAGGCATACGAGGATGATCATTATCACAAGCATGTCCATTTCCAACAGCAAGGAAATTTCCAATAAGCATTCATGCAAATGATCATATCACCACATAAAATAACGAGTTCTAAGTACTGAGGTGGTGTCACAATCGTGTCAAACAACGCATGCAAAATATTATGCCAGGGTTCAGAATGCTTGCCTTCAAGGTGTGGAAAGGCAGGGTGCACTCCAAAACTTTTGAAAGCTTTCTCGTCTCTCCAAAAATCCTATTTAAAATATTTTTGAATCAATATATAGTTTCAAAAACAGTACAAAAAAGTTGTTTGAAATTTTTTCAAATTAATCTTAAAATAAACTAGATTAAATTTGAGAGAGGTAGGAAAAAGAATCAACTCATTTGGAGTTATAATTAAAAAGTTATAGGCGGTCAAAGTTATGGTCAAAATCTGTTTTTTTAACAGAAAAAAGAAAAGGCTTTGAACAGGTATACGTCGAATACGTACTTTGCCCTTTACGCCTTCACTTAACCCACGTGGATCGGTGCGGTGGGTCACTGACAGTGAGTCCCGGGGGCCCACTGGTCAGGTTTGACTGGTCTTTCCTCCCTCCTCTTCTACTGCCCGAGCGGAGGCGGGACTCCAGCGATGCTCGCCGGCGAACGGCAGCACCGTTTGGGAAACCGAGGCCATGCGCGGGCTCAGGGCGTTGAGGCGGTCCTATCGGTGGTCGACTTTTTGGCGGGGACGGAGGGAGTCGCCGGCGGCGAGCTTCGCGGCGGCCGGTGGCTTCAGTAGCAAAGTGTGTTTGGGGCTATGGTGGCTTTCCGTCGCAGCTGGGGGTCTGGGTGGCTCCGCAAGATAAAGTGGAGTCGTTTGGTGGCGTTGGGTGGGCCGGGGAGGTTCGGGTTGTGACGAACGGAGCCGGGAGGCGGCGGTGGCCGAACTGGTCGGAGTCGGGGAAGGTGGCCTCTTCCTCTTCAACTGACGGCAACGGGGGCACTAGGAGGACGGTGTGAGGCTGCCCGAGTGCTCGGAGGAGCTTGGGGCTCCTTAAATAGGCGAGTCAAGGCGGTTCTGCGGCGGCCGGGGATAAGTTCACCGGCGAACCGCCTCTCTGTTGCGGCAGGGCGTCATGGCGGCGACGAGAGCTAGAGGGCGCGCTTGTGGATGAGGCTGAGCTGCTCCAGGGGCAGGTGGCGAGCGGGAGAGGCTCGGGCGGCGCTGACCTGAGCAGGGGCTGTCGGGCGGCCGTGGTGGCTAGCTCCTGGCTTGCCAGAGACGTGGCGAGGGGCTGCTTGGCGTGTTCTGGTGAGAGGGAGAGGTTGTGGCGCGGCTCTGTAGTGTGGGCAAAACCAGGGGCGCGGCGTGGCGGCTCGGGCGCGGCACGTGCAAAACGCGTGCTCTGCTCGCGCCCAGATCATGCACAGGACGTGCTCGACAAAATGCCACGGCATGCTAGAGGTCTCGGGTGTGGTTGGGGTTTAACAGACCTAGGTTAAAGTCATCTAGAGGCTTAGTGGACAGGTTAGTTTTCCCAGAGGTGCAAGGTCTCAGTGCAAAACAAAGATCATGTCAAAATTGATCATGCCCATAAGGTGTTTGTGATAATGTCAAGGGCACCTAGGCATTTCTTGGAGTGGCTAAATTCTCCAGGCTAGTGTCTCTTTGGGTGCAAAAGAGAGTGGTAAGGTCATTTGGGCAAAAGAAGAAACTTGCTAGTGCAAGTTTTGCAAATCTTCAGTTTTGGACAGAAAGAACAGGGCATGATTGCAAGAACTAGAATTGCTCCAATGAGTCCAACCTCTTGGACTTAAGGTTTTAGCAGGAAGGGCTACAAGTAGGAAAATAAATCACAGCAACAGGAGCAAGTCAAAATATAGCTGTAGTACAATTCATTAAGTTGGACCAGAATGAAGATGAGGATGGTTCACTAAAATCCTTCAAAGGACATCACTGGGTTTTTGCAAAAAGTTAATTAATATACTCCTATTGACATCCCAAAATTTTGGTAGAAGCTTTAAAGAAATATTTAAATAGGCTGTAGTGCAAAACTGCCCACTGGACCCGATTTGAAAATTAGGTGTAGAACTCAAAATATTCAATGAATGAAATATATTTTTGCATAAAAGTGATTTAGAAACATCACACGACATCTCCAAATTTTGGTTGGAATTTTAGTTAAATTTATCAAATGGTTGTAGTGCAAAAGAGGCCCTGAAGCTTAGAAAAATCATTTTTAAAGAAATAAGGCATCAGGGAAAAATAATTATGCAAATAATCCCACTGATAAATAATTGTTTTACTTGAGAGGAAAAATAAGTCCAACAATGATTGAAAAGTTTTCACTTGGGGTAAAAACTCCATAATAATAAAAAAACAGTGGTTCTGAAATCAGAAGGAAATACAGAAAATAAAAGTTCTAGTTTCTAGGCAAAATTTTAATTAATAAAACAAGATTAAAATTTTGGGGTGTCACATTAAAAGTCTGTCCGAATCATGTTAGCAATTGCCGCATTTTATGAAATTTGGCAAATGGTTGTCGAAACTACATTCCTTAATGGATTTCTTAAAGAAGAGTTGTATATGATGCAACAAGAAGGTTTTGTCGATCCTAAAGGTGCTAACAAAATGTGCAAGCTCCAGCGATCCATCTATGGACTGGTGCAAGCATCTCGGAGTTGGAATATACGCTTTGATGAGTTGATCAAAGCATATAGTTTTATACAGACTTACGGTAAAGCCTGTATTTACAAGAAAGTGAGTGGGAGCACTACAACATTTCTGATAAATTTATGTGAATGACATATTGTTGATCAGAACTAATGTAGAATTTTTTGGAAATCATAAAGGAGTTTTTCAAAGAAAGACCTCGGTAAAGCTACTTACATATTGAGCATCAAGATCTATTGAGATAGATCAAGACGCTTGATAATATTTTCAATTAGTACATACATTGACAAGATTTTGAAGTAGTTCAAAATGGAACAGTCAAAGAAAGAGTTCTTGCCTGTTTTGCAAAGGTGTGAAATTGAGTAAGATTGGAATCCCGACTATGGCAGAAAATAGAAAGAGAATGAAAGTCATTCCCTATGCCTCAGTCATAGGTTCTATAAAAGTATGCCATGCTATGGACCAGACCTATTGTATACCTTGCCCTGGTTTGGCAAGGGAGTATGATGACCCACAAGTATAGGGGATCGCAACAGTTTTCGAGGGTAGAGTATTCAACCCAAATTTTTTGATTCGACACAAGGGGAGCCAAAGAATATTCTCAAGTATTAGCAGATGAGTTGTCAATTCAACCACACCTGGAAACTTAGTATCTGCAGCAAGGTGTTTAGTAGCAAAGTAATATGATAGTGATGGTAACGGTAACAAAAGTAAAGACAGTAAAAGTAATGTTTTTGGTATTTTGTAGTGATTGTAACAGTAGCAACGAAAAAGTAAATAAGCGAGAACCAGTATATGGAAAACTCGTAGGCACCGGATCAATGATGGATAATTATGCCGGATGTGGTTCGTCATGTAACAGTCATAACATAGGGTGACACAGAACTAGCTCCAGTTCATCAATATAATGTAGGCATGTATTCCGTATATAGTCATACGTGCTTATGGAAAAGAACTTAAATGACATATTTTGTGCTACCCTCCCGTGGCAGCGGGGTCCTATTGGAAACTAAGGGATATTAAGGCCTCCTTTTAATAGAGAACCGGAACAAAGCATTAGCACATAGTGAATACATGAACTCCTCAAACTATGGTCATCACCGGAGTGGTCCCGATTATTGTCACTTCGGGGTTGCGGATCATAACACATAGTAGGTGACTATAGACTTGCAAGATAGGATCTAGAACACACATATATTCATGAAAACATAATAGGTTCAGATCTGTAATCATGGCACTCGGGCCCTAGTGACAAGCATTAAGCATAGCAAAGTCATAGCAACATCAATCTCAGAACATAATGGATACTAGGGATCAAACCCTAACAAAACTAACTCCATTACATGATAAATCTCATCCAACCCATTACCGTCCAGCAAGCCTACGATGGAATTACTCACGCACGGCGGTGAGCATCATGAAATTAGTGATGGAGGATGGTCGATGATGACGATGGCGACGAATCCCCCTCTCCGGAGCCCCGAACGGACTCCAGATCAGCCCTCCCGAGAGAGATTAGGGCTTGGCGGCGGCTCCGTATCATAAAACGCGATGATTTCTTCTCTCTGATTTTTTCTCCCCGAAAGCCAATATATGGAGTTGGAGTTGGCGTCGGAGGGTCTCCAGGGGCCCACGAGGTAGGGGGCGCGCCCAGGGGGGAGGGCGCGCCCCCCACCCTCGTGGACAGGGTGTGGGCCCCCTGGTCTTCATCTTTGGCGAGGAATTTTTATTGTTTTTTCTCAGGTGTTCTGTGGAGTTTCAGGACATTCCGAGAATCTCTATTTTCTGCACAAAAAGCAACACCAAGGCAGTTTTGCTGAAAACAGCGTCATTC
Organism: Aegilops bicornis; assembly: GCA_021605145.1. Classification (NCBI taxonomy): domain Eukaryota; kingdom Viridiplantae; phylum Streptophyta; class Magnoliopsida; order Poales; family Poaceae; genus Aegilops; species Aegilops bicornis. The sequence goes on from CM038671.1 coordinate 805,740,173, forward strand.
CGGGTTAGTTCCATTCAAATCATACAAGTTAGAGTCCAAAACAAGGGAAAAAGTGTTTGGAAAAGTAGATACGACGGAGACGTATCAACTCCCCCAAGCTTAAACCCTTGCTTGTCCTCAAGCAATTCAGTTGACAAAATGAAAGAGAAAAAGAAAAACTTTTACAAACTCCGTTTGCTCTTGTTGTTGTAAACATGAAAAGCCAGCATTCAAGTTTCAGCAATTATTATGAACTAACCATACTCACAATGAAACGTAGGTCTCACAATTGCTCATATCAATAGCATAATCAGCTAGCGGGCCATAATAGCAAAACTCGGATGACAACACTTTCTCAAAATAATCATAACATGGTATAACAAAATGGTATCTCGCTAGCCCTTTATGAGACCGCAAAACATAAATGCAGAGCACCTTTAAAGATCAAGGACTGACTAAACATTGTAATTCATGGTAAAAGAGATCTAGTCAAGTCATACCCGAAATAAACCAATAATAATGAATGCAAACGACTGTGTGCTCTCCAGCGGGTGCTTTTTAATAAGAAGGGTGATGACTCAACATAAAAGTAAATAGATAGGCCCTTCGCAGAGGGAAGCAGGGATTTGTAGAGGTGCCAGAGCTCGGTTTTGAAATAGAGAGAAATTATATTTTGAGCGGCATACTTTCATTGTCAACATAACAACTAAAATATGACAATATCTTCCATGCTAAACAGATTATAGGCGGTTCCCAAACAGAATGGTAAAGTTTATACTCCCCTTCCTCCACAAGCATCAATACATGGCTTGCTCGAAACAACGAGTGCCTCCAACATTCAACGGGTCCCAAGCGGAGTTTTGTTTGCAGTTATTTTGATTTAATTTGCATGAAGCATGTTACTGGGCATCCCGGATACCAGCCTTTTTCTCGTGAATGAGGAGCAGAGTCCACTCCTCTTGAGAATAACCCGCCTAACACGGAAGATAAGGGCAGCTCTAGTTGACATATGAGCTATTCGAGCATGCAAAACAGAATGTTTATTTGAAGGTTTAGAGTTTGGCACATACAAATTTACTTGGAACGGCAGGTAAATACCGCATATAGGTAGGTATAGTGGACTCATATGGAATAACTTTGGGGTTTAAGGAGTTTGGATGCACAAGTAGTATTCCCGCTTAGTACAGGTGAAGGCTAGCAAAAGACTGGGAAGCGACCAACTAAGAGAGCGACAACAGTCGTAAACATGCATTAAAATTAATTCCCACCGAGTACAAGCATGAGTAGGATATAATCCACCATGAACATAAATGTCATGAAGGCTATGTTGATTTTGATTCAACTACATGCGTGAACATGTGCCAAGTCGAGTCACTCAATTCATTCAAAGGAGGATACCATCCCATCATACCACATCATAATCATTCTAATAGCATGTTGGCACGCAAGGTAAACCATTATAACTCATAGCTAATCAAGAATGGCACAAGCAACTATAATCTCTAAATGTCATTGCAAATATGTTTACTTCATAATAGCTGAATCAAGAATGATGAATCATCATATTTACAAAAACAAGAGAGGCCGAGTTCATACCAGCTTTTCTCACCTCAATAAGTCCATCATATATCACCATTATTGCCTTTCACTTGCACGACCGAACGATGTGGATAATAATAAGAGTGCACGTGCGTTGGACTAAGCTGGAATCTGTAAGCATTCAACTCAAGAGAGAAGACAAGTAATATGGGCTCTGAGTTTAAATAATCAATCATGCATATAAGAGCCACTAAGCATTTTCAATATAGTCTTCTTGACCCCCCCCCCCCCCAAAAAAGAAATGAAACAAAAACTATTTACACGGGAAAGCTGCCAACAAGCAAAAGAAGAACGGGAAATATTTTTGGGTTTTTCTTTTTAATTACTACAGCAAAGAAATAAACTACTACTATTTTTTTGTTTTTCTTAAGGTTTATTAAACACACAAGAAGAAAGCAGGAAAAAGAAAATAAACTAGCATGGATATTACAGTGAAAGAGTATGAACACCGACATCTAGCAATGAGTGTGTGTGAACATGAATGTAATGTCGGTGGGAAATACGTACTCCCCCAAGTTTATGCTTTTGGCCTAAGTTGGTCTATTGCTAGGGATGGCCTGGCGGATATCCGTAGGTGAAGTTGGGGTCATACTGTGATGCAGCGGCTATAGCCTCCTGAGCCGCAGCGTAGCGTCGGGCTGTCTCCGCTCTCCTCTCGTATTCATCTGCCTCCTCTCTAGTGATAACATATCTCCCTATTGCCCGAAAATCAAAGAAGGCAGGAGCAGGAAGAGCAATATGGACTACACGACGTTTGTTAAAGATTAGTCGATACTGGAGAGGTGGCTCTGTCCTCTCAACAAACCGGTGGGAAACCATAGAATCAAAATCTAAATAAGAAGGGGGTAACTCCGTATCACCCTCAGGAATGTCTATCTCAAGAAAATTAGCTAAGCGGGTTGCATAAATTCCTCCAAAGAAATCCCCGTTATGTCTATTCTGATGCAACCTACGAGCTATGATGGCTCCCATATGATAAGATTGGTCTCCTAACACAGCACTTCTGAGAATGCTGAGATCAGGAGCACACAAGTGACATACTTCATCCTTAGCATTAATACATCTACCTATAAAGAGAGCAAAATAATGTATAGCAGGAAAGTGAATGCTCCCTATAGTGGCTTGTGTTATATCTCTAGATTCCCCCACAGTTATTCTAGCAAGAAAGTCTCTATATTCGGGTTTAGGGGGATCCCTGACATTACCCCAAGATGGAAGTTTGCAAGCAGAAGTGAAATCCTCTAAGTCCATGGTGTAAGATTTGTCATAAAGGTCAAACATGACTGAGGGAGAATTACGCGAAGATGAAAACTCAAACCTCCTCACAAATGAACTTGTGAGATCATGATACTGGGGGCATTTGTCAGCTTCAAAGTCCTCAAGACCGGCGTTGCGCAAATATGCGCTAAATTCTTCTTTGATTCCCACTTGATTCATAAAATTTTCCGAAGGCCATTCATAGGGCCTCACAAGAGCGTCTCTTGGTGGTTCCTCGTCAGCATCACGTATTGCAAGTCTGGGACCTTGCTTCCTTGAAGAACCACCTTGGAACATCTTCCTAAACATATTGTTTCCTCTGAAAATAATTCTGAAATTTTTAGTAACTTCAAATAAAAGTGAACCAACTTCAATAAAATTGATAGCAACAACTCCCAAATGTGCCTAGAGCCTATATAGAGCATTAGAACTACTTGGAACCATATAAATTTGACATGCAAGCTCAATAACATGGTCACCTATGCAGCACAAATTTGCAATGAATAAAGCACTAGAACAAAAATTAATTGGACCAACGGAGGAGTCACATACCAAGGAATAATCTCCCCAAGCAGTTTTGCGAGAGGTGCTTTGAGCAAGGAGATCGAAAATCACAGCAACGGGGCTAGAACTCGTGCTTGAGTTGGTTTTTCGTGTTTGTCTGAGACAGAGGAAGAAGATGGGTGCAGGAATAAGTGGAGGAGGGCCACCATGGGCCCACGAGGCAGGGGGCGCGCCCTCCACCCTCGTGGCCAGGTGGCAGTTCCCCCCGTGGTGATTTTTGCACAGTAAATTCTTAAATATTCCCGAAAAAATCATATTAAATTGGCATGGCATTCTGAGGACTTTTATTTTCGGGATATTTTTATATTGAGCGGATAAGTCAGGAGACAGACAGAAAACTACTATTTTACTTTATTTCTACTAAATAACAGAAAATATAAAGAGGGTACAGAAAGTTGTGCTTCTAGTTTCATCCATCTCGTGATCATCAAAATGAATCCACTAACAAGGTTGATCAAGTCTTGTTTAACGAGCTCATTCCGATTAACACGGAACTGGAGAAATTTCAAATAGCACTAAGTTACCTCATCGGGGATATGAAAATCCCCAACAATGAGTATATCATACTTTTTCTTGACAGTAGGGAGAGGAAATTCAAAACCTCCAAATATAATCGATGGAATTTTCCAATAGAGTTGATACTATAGACTTGAGGTTGTTTCCTCGGAAAGTGTACCGTGTGCTCATTGCCATTAACATGAAAAGTGACATTGCCTTTGTTGCAATCAATAACAGCCCCTGCAGTATTAAGGAAAGGTCTTCCAAGAATAATAGACATACTATCATCCTCAGGAATATCAAGAATAACAAAGTCTGTTAAAATGGTAACGTTTGCAACCACAACAGGCACATCCTCACAAATACCGACAGGTATATGAGTTGATTTATCAGCCATTTGCAAAGATATTTCAGTAGGTGTCAACTTATTCAAGTCAAGTCTACGATATAAAGAGAGAGTCATAACACTAACACCGGCTCCAAGATCACATAAAGCAGTTTTAACATAATTTCTCTTAATGGAGCATGGTATAGTAGGTACTCCGGGATCTCCAAGTTTCTTTGGTACTCCACCCTTAAAAGTATAATTAGCAAGCATGGTGGGAATTTCAGCTTCAGGTATCTTTCTTTTATTAGTAATAATATCCTTCATATACTTAGAGTAAGGATTTGTTTTGAGCACGTCCATTAATCGCATACGCAAAAAGATAGGTCTAATCATTTCAGCAAAGCGCTCAAAATCCTCATCATCCTTTTTCTTGGATGGTTTCGGGGGAAAAGGCATGGGTTTTTGGACCCATGGTTCCCTTTCTTTACCATGTTTCCTAGCAACGAAGTCTCTTTTATCATAACGTTGATTCCTTGATTGTGGGTTATCAAGATCAACAGGAGGTTCAACTTCTACATCACTATCATTACTAGGTTGAGCATCAACATGAACATTATCATTAACATTATCACTAGGTTCATGTTCATCACCTGATTGCGTTTCAGCATCAGAAATAGAAATATCATTTGGATTCTCAGGTGGTTCAGCAATAGGTTCACTAGAAGTTTGCAAAGTCCTATCATTTTTGTTTTTCTTCCTCTTAGAAGAACTAGGTACATCAATATCATTTCTCTGAGAATCTTGCTCGATTCTCTTAGGGTGGCCTTCAGGATACAAAGGTTCTGAGTCATTCTACCAGTTCTAGTAGCCACTCTAACAAAGCATAATCATTTTTCTTACTATTCATTTCATCAAGCACTTCTTTACGAGCTTTAAGTACTTGTTCTACTTGAGTGGTAACCATAGAAGCATGCTTGCTAACAAGTTTAAGTTCACCTCTAATATCAGCCATATAATCACCCAAGCGTTTAATCATAAAAAGTATTATGTTTTAATTGTCTACCAAAATAAGCATTAAAGTCATCTTGCTTAAACATAAAGTCATCAAACTCATCCAAGCAATCGACTAGCAATTTTAGTAGGAGGGACTTCAGCTTTATCATATCTATAGAGAGAATTTACCTTCACTACTTGTGTCGGGATGTCGGGAGGTTCTTCATTAAATAAGTAATTGAGATCATATACTTCTTCAACAGATGGTAAATTAAGACCATGTATTTCTTCAATAGGAGGTAAATTCTTAACATCTTCAGCTTTAATACCTTTTTCTTTCATAGATTTCTTTGCCTCTTGCATATCTTCAGGACTGAGAAACAGAACACCTCTCTTCTTCGGAGTTGGTTTAGGAATAGGCTCAGTAATTGGCTCAGGAACTGGCTCAGGAGGTAGCTCGGGAGGTGCCCAATTATTTTCATTAGCCAACATATTATTCAATAGAATTTCAGCATCATCCGGTGTTCTTTCCCTGAAAAGAGAACCAGCACAACTATCCAGGTAATCTCTGGAAGCATCAGTTAGTCCATTATAAAAGATATCAAATATTTCAGGTTTCTTAAGAGGATGATCAGGCAAAGCATTAAGTAACTTGAGAAGCCTCCCCCAAGCTTGTGGGAGACTCACTTCTTCAATTTGCACAAAATTGTATATTTCCCTCAAAGCAGCTTGTTTCTTATGAGCAGGGAAATATTTAGCAGAGAAGTAATAAATCATATCCTGGGGACTTTGCACACAACCAGGATCAAGAGAATTGTACCATATCTTAGCATCACCTTTAACGAGAACGGAAATATCTTAATTAAATAAAGGTAGCGCGATCTCTCATTATTAGTAAATAGGGCAGCTATATCATTTAACTTAGTAAGATGTGCCACAACAGTTTCAGATTCATAGCCATAAAAAGGATCATATTCAACCAAAGTAATTATATCTGGATCAACAGAAAAATCATAATAATCCTTATCAGGAACACAAATAGGTCAAGTAGCAAAAGCAGGGTCGGGTCTCATTCTATCTCTAAGAGATTCTTTACTCCATTTAATTAGCAACCTCTTAAGTTCATATCTATCCTGGCAAGCAAAAATAGCGGCAGAAGATTCTGCATCAAAAAGATAACCTTCAGGAATAGAAGGCATAGGTTCATCGTCACTAACATCATTGTGTTCAGGTTCAATAATTTCTCTTTCTCTAGACCTAGCAATTTGCTCATCAAGATATTCACCAAGTGGCACAGTAGTATCAAGCATAGAAGTAGTTTCATCATAAGTATCATGCATAGCAGAAGTGGCATCATCAATAACATGCGACATATCAGAATCAATAGCAGTAGTAGGTTTAGGTGTCGCAAACTTACTCATAACAGAAGGTGAATCAAGTGCAGAGCTAGATGGCAGTTCCTTACCTCCCCTCATAGTTGAGGGATAAATAGTTGTCTTAGCGTCTTTCAAGTTCTTCATAGTGTCCAGCAGATATAAATCCCAAGTGACTCAAAGAATAGAGCTATGCTCCCCGGCAACGGCGCCAGAAAATAGTCTTGATGACCCACAAGTATAGGGGATCGCAACAGTTTTCGAGGGTAGAGTATTCAACCCAAATTTGTTGATTCGACACAAGGGGAGCCAAAGAATATTCTCAAGTATTAGCAGCTGAGTTGTCAATTCAACCACACTGGAAACTTAGTATCTGCAGCAAGGTGTTTAGTAGCAAAGTAATATGATAGTGATGGTCACGTTAACAAAAGTAAAGACAGTAAAAGTAATGTTTTGGTATTTTGTAGTGATTGTAACAGTAGCAACGAAAAAGTAAATAAGCGAGAACCAGTATATGGAAAACTCGTAGGCACCGGATCAATGATGGATAATTATGCCGGATGTGGTTCGTCATGTAACAGTCATAACATAGGGTGACACATAACTAGCTCCAGTTCATCAATATAATGTAGGCATGTATTCCGTATATAGTCATACGTGCTTATGGAAAAGAACTTGCATGACATCTTTTGTCCTACCCTCCCGTGGCAGCGGGGTCCTATTGGAAACTAAGGGATATTAAGGCCTCCTTTTAATAGAGAACCGGAACAAAGCATTAGCACATAGTGAATACATGAACTCCTCAAACTATGGTCATCACCGGAGTGGTCCCGATTATTGTCACTTCGGGTTGCGGATCATAACACATAGTAGGTGACTATAGACTTGCAAGATAGGATCTAGAACACACATATATTCATGAAAACATAATAGGTTCAGATCTGAAATCATGGCACTCGGGCCCTAGTGACAAGCATTAAGCATAGCAAAGTCATAGCAACATCAATCTCAGAACATAATGGATACTAGGGATCAAACCCTAACCAAACTAACTCGATTACATGATAAACCTTATCCAACCCATCACCGTCCAGCAAGCCTGCGATGGAATTACTCACGCACGACGGTGAACATCATGAAATTGGTGATGGAGGATGGTTGATGATGACGACGGCGACGAATCCCCCTCTCCGGAGCCCCGAACGGACTCCAGATCAGCCCTCCCGAGAGAGATTAGGGCTCGGCGGCGGCTCCGTATCTTAAAACGCGATGAAACTTTCTCTCTGATTTTTTTTCTCCCTGAAAGCCAATATATGGAGTTGGAGTTGGCGTCGGAGGGTCTCCAGGGGCCCACGAGGTAGGGGGCGCGCTCTAGGGGGGGCGCCCCCCACCCTCGTGGACAGGGTGTGGGCCCCTTGGTCTTCATCTTTGGCGAGGATTTTTTATTGTTTTTTCTAAGGTGTTCCGTGGAGTTTCAGGACATTCCGAGAATCTTTATTTTCTGCATAAAAAGCAACACCAAGGTAGTTCTGCTGAAAACAACGTCAGTCCGGGTTAGTTCCATTCAAATCATACAAGTTAGAGTCCAAAATAAGGGCAAAAGTGTTTGGAAAAGTAGATACGACGGAGACGTATTAGAGTACGATAGTGATCTAGGAGTAGATCACTGGACATTGGTCAAAATTATCCTTAGTGGAATAAGGATATGTTTCTCGATTATGGAGGTGACAAGAGGTTCGTTGTAAAGGGTTACGTCGATGCAAGTTTTAACACTGATCCAGATGACTCTAAGTATCAATCTGGATACATATTGAAAGTGGGAGCAATTAGCTAAAGTAGCTCCGTGCAGAGCATTGAAGACATAGAATATTTGCAAAATACATACGGCTCTGAATGTGACAGACCCGTCGACTAAACATCTCTCACAAGCAAAAACATGATCACACCTTAGTACTCTTTGGGTGTTAATCACATATCAATGTGAACTAAATTATTGACTCTAGTAAACCCTTTGGGCATTGATCACATGACGATGTGAACTATGGGTGTTAATCACATGCAGATGTGAATATTAGTGTTAAATCACATGGTGATGTGAACTAGATTATTGACTCTAGTGCAAGTGGGAGACTGAAGGAAGGAAATATGCCCTAGAGACAATAATAAAGTTATTATTTATTTCCTTATTTCATGAAAAATGTTTATTATTCATGCTAGAATTGTATTAACCGAAAACATAATACATGTGTGAAAACATAGACAAACATAGTGTCACTAGTATGCCTCTACTTGACTAGCTCGTTAATCAAAGATGGTTAAGTTTCCTAGCCATAGACATGAGTTGTCATTTGATTAGCAAGACCACATCATTAGAGAATGGTGTGATTGACTTGACCCATTCCGTTAGCTTAGCACTTGATCGTTTAGTATGTTGCTATTGCTTTCTTCATGACTTATACATGTTCCTATGACTATGAGATTATGCAACTCCCGTTTACCGGAGGAACACTTTGTGTGCTACTAAACGTCACAACGTAACTGCGTAATTATAAAGGTGCTCTATAGGTGTCTCCGAAGGTACTTGTTGAGTTGGCGTATTTCGAGATTAGGATTTGTCACTTCAATTGTTGGAGAGGTATCTCTGGGCCCTCTCGGTAATACACATCACTATAAGCCTTGCAAGCAAAGTGACTAATGAGTTAGTTGCGGGATGATGCATTACATAACGAGTAAAGAGACTTGCCGGTAACGATATTAAACTAGGTATTGAGATACCGATGATCGAATCTCGGGCAAGTAACATACCGATGACAAAGGGAACAACGTATGTTGTTATGCGGTTTGACTGATTAAGATCTTCGTAGAATATGTGGGAACCAATATGAGCATCCAGGTTGCGCTATTGGTTATTGACCGGAGACGTGTCTCGGTCATGTCTACATAGTTCTCGAACCCGTAGGGTCCGCACGCTTAACGTTCGGTGACGATTTATATTATGAGTTATGTGTTTTGATGTACCAAAGGTAGTTAGGAGTCCCGGATGAGATCGGGGACATGACGAGGAGTCTCGAAATGGTCGATACGTAAAGATCGATATATTGGATGACTATATTCGAATATCGGAAAGGTTCCGTGTGATTCGGGTATTTATCGGAGTACCGGGGAGTTACGGGAATTCGCCGGGGAGTATATGGGCCTTATTGGGCTTTAGGGGAAAGAGAGAGGGGAGGCTGTCCCCCCCCCCAAGGCCTACTCCGAATTGGACTAGGGGGAGGGGTTGCGCCCCCTCCTTCCTTCTCTCCTCTCTTCCCTTTCCTTGACTCCTACTCCTACTACATGAAAGGGGGGAATCCTACTTCCGGTGGGAGTAGGACTCCCCAGGGCGCACCATAGAGAGGGCCGGCCCCTACCCTTCTCTCCTCCTTTATATACTGAGGCAAGGGGCACCCCATGGACACACAAGTTGATCTGTTGATCTCTCCCAGCCGTGTGCGGTGCCCCCCTCCACCATATTCCACCTCGATAATATCATAGCGGTGCTTAGGCGAAGCCCTGCGTCGGTAGCATCATCAACACCGTCATCACGCTGTCGTGCTGACGGAACTCTCCCGCAAAGCTCTGCTGGATCTGAGTTCGTGGGACGTCATCGAGCTGAACGTGTGCTGAACTCGGAGGTGCCGTACGTTCGGTACTTGATCGGTCGGATCGTGAAGACGTACGACTACATCAACCGCGTTGTGCTAACGCTTCCGCTTTCGTTCTACGAGGGTACGTGGACAACACTCTCCCCTCTCGTTGCTATGCATCACCATGATCTTGCGTGTGCGTAGGAATTTTTTTGAAATTACTACGTTCACCAACAGTTTGTTGGAATCTGATGTATTGCGATTTTACGATCAGTTCTATCTATGAATATTATTTGAATTTTCTTTGAACTCTTATATACATGATTATTATAGCCTCATATTTCTTCTCCAAAACTTTGGTTTGGTTTGGCTAGCTAGATTGATTTTTCTTGCAATGGAAAGAGGTGCTTTATGATGGGTTCGATCTTGCGGTGTCCTCAACCAGTGAAAGAAGGGGTAACGAGGCACGCTTGTATCGTTGCTATTAACGATAAAAAGATAGGGTCTATTCCTACATGAATAGATCTTGTCTATATGATGTCATCGTTCTTATTGCATTACTCTGTTTCTCCATGAACTAAATACACTAGATGCATGCTGGATAGCGATCGACGTGTGGAGTAATAGTAGTAGATGCAGGCAGGAGTCGGTCTACTAATCTTTGACGCGATGCCTATATACATGATCATTGTCTTGGATATCGTTATAATTATTCGATGTTCTATCAATTGCCCAACAATAATTTGTTTATCCATCGTATGTTATTTTCTTGAGAGAAGCCACTAGTGAAATCTACGACCCCCGGGTCTATTTTCTATCATATTGTTTTCATATCTATTATTCTAAAAATCCAAAAATACCTTGTTGCACTTTTTCTTTACTTATTTTATTTCATGTTTTGTAGATCTATTTATCCAATCTCATTCAATTTTATCTATCTTTCTACCGTGGAGGGATTGACAACCCCTTTTACGTATTGGGTGGCAAGTATTTGTTCTTTGTGTGCAGGTACCATTTACATAGTGTTGCTTGATTCTCCAACTGGATTCATAACCTTGGTTTTATAACTGAGAGAAATACTTACCGTTGCTGTGTTGCATCATCTTCTCCTCTTCGGGGAAATATCAACGCAGATACAAGCAATCAGGGATGGGGTAGAGGCGTCGGTGGCAAGACAAGGTGCAGGCGGTGGCAGCGGCGGGTGGAGGGATGGGAGGGGCTGTGGGAGAGAATAAAGCCCGCGCGCAGGGGAGGGGGAAGGGGAAGTGTGCTAGAGAAGCCAAAAACATCGCGCTACGGCTCCCCTTGTTTTTTAGTCTGGTGAAATCTTTTGGAGCAAAAATGATCCTGCTCCGATGATGTCTTTGGTGGAGTTTCTAGTAAGAAAATAAATAATGAAATGTTTTTTTGCAGGGGGATAATAAATAATGAAATTTCACTATTACCTAGTACAATTCAAAATGCATGTTTTTTCCACTAAAATAATGCGAGCCATTCGTTTATCTTTGCCAGCTAGTCTGTACAAACAACTAAGTTGGTACATCATTCTAAGATTGATGAAGTCATCACAGACACCTCGACATCTCCTCTCACCGAAGGAACATCGTTGAAAAGCCTAAGATATATTTAGCAAAATGCGAGCACCAACGACTTGAACCAATCCAACAAGGCCAAAATGGACACCATGCATGAAAGAGATGGGCCGATCATCAGGCAACAGTCAGACTGATGACTCTGCGATGTAGGGTTGTCCTTATGTCCTATTCCCCCCGTCCGGTTAAGAGTGTACATCTAGAAATTTTAGGGCAAATTATGGAGCTAAATAAAAAATGCATTGGAAAGGTGCAAGCCACCATCTCTCTTCTCTTTAATTACCCAATCCCCAATGAACTAAGTGCATGTAGAAATTAAAAAGACCATGTGTAAATTGCTATTGGTCTTGATTACCGTGTGATGAGAGAGACGTATTTTTTTCTATTTTAAAGTGCATTGGGAAGATAGAAGTATACTCTTTTGTGGACAAATTCTGAAGCTAGATGTACACTCTTCACCGGACGGAGGGAGTACACAAAACGGTTGAATCTTACTACATTCAGGCTCCTGGTGTGAGATGAATTTTTCCCATATGCCTCTCATTCATACCGCCCAACCCACTGTAACTGCTCTTGCACACACACACACACTCTCTCTCTCTCTAGTTTGTCCACTAGCACTAACATATTTAGGAGGCTACAAGAAAAGTAATGGAGAAGTAACGCGACCTTTATAAGGGCAAGTCATGCGTAGAAGATGGAACGTTGTTGACTGCATTAGCTATCCATACATATGAAATCAGAACTAACATCTAGAAGAAAAGAAATCTAAACGTTAATGTGCTTAGATTTATGGTCTTTGCATAGATGATATAATAAATACAGAAAAGAGATAGTATTTTCTTAATAATATCCATCCATGCCTTACCTTGGCGAAACCACGCATTTTAAGCTACCCCACGGTCACTTGCCAACAAAACAAAATCATTTTGTGCACTAGACTTAGCAAAATTGTTCTGTGAATTTTCATCTATCCATGTCGTATCTCAAGAACGCGAAGAAAAAATAGTAGTAGAGATTGCCACATTGGGAATGGAACATGTTCAACACAAATGCTTAAGATTGTTCACAAGAAAGTAGGATCCCTCTTTCAAATTCATGCATATAAATTACCCAAAATACGCAAAACCAGGGAAGCATGAAGAGATGCAATAACGTGGCAGGCGAATGCATATTTTGAACTAGAAAAGAAACATCATCAAACGTAGTGACCTGATCGAATATCCACACGAAGAAAGCTACTAGAAGCACAAATCCCTGAAGGATAACACCTGCTCTTTCTTTGACTTACACCTAGGGCACCTCCCTTAGCGGCATGCTGTTAGAGCGACGATGATCTTTTTGCAACCCTGCGTCCCTGCCCTATTCTGCAGCCCCTGCTAATAGTAGGCGTGGCCCCCACGGCATTGCTTGGTTGATGCAATGGTAGAAGGAAATGATGAAGGTGACACCACTGTCATCAGGGACGAAGCTAGGATAAAAGATCGCCGGGGTCAACACAAAAGGGACCACTAATGTATCCTAAAAAAACAAAGTAGCAATAATCTATGACTAAAAAAATGTGTACCTTGTGTTAAGTAACAAGTCTATAATATTTTTTTAGTAACCACAAAAAAACAAGAAATGATTGTTGCTAGTGCATCGTAACAAAATATGCTCCGATTACAAAAGTAGCTACCTCCATTTATTTGTCATCTTCAAAAAATAATCTATCACACCCTTATGTGGAGTTGAATAGCAATTAGATGAAAAAAATCGGGGAGTGATTGGATTACCAACCCAGACCTTCAACCAATTATAAGTAAAAAATCAACGCGTCAAACAAACCCTAAGCTATTTCGCAAAAGGAAAAACCTAAGATGATAGAAGAATATGAGTTTTAAATAATAGGAGAATCACAATAAATGAAGAAATCGATTTTAGTGTCACTTACAGGTTTTATTTTTGAGACAATAGTGTCACCAACAGATGAAATTTGCAGAACGAATCTTGAACTTTTTTAGATGAGGGGAGTGGAGATTAGGAGCGGCCAGGCGGCGGCATCTCACGCGAAGTCGCTCGTGAACAGAGGAGCCGGGGCGACACGAAGAAAGAACCAAGCCCAGGAAAAGGATCGCTTGTTCACGGAAAAAAAGGGCGCGACTATTTGTCGCGTTACGCGGCCAAATCCTATTTGGCGCCCGTTGCGCCCGATACAGCTATTTCCACAATCGGGCGCACACCCCCCTCCCTTCGTTCGCTACTAACGGGCCGGCCCATCACAACGTTCGCTATAGGTTTTTATAGCGCAAAAAAGACTGCTCTCGGCGGAGAATCGAATCCCCGACCAAACGCTACCTGAGACGACTCAACAACCACCGCGCCACCAAGATTGATGTGATATCATACATCTTTTCTACACTTTCTTCTTTCGCCTTTTCTTTTTCCCTTTTTTTAAATTCAATAAAAATTCTTTCTTCACTTTTTTTCCGGAAAAATGGATGAACTTTTTGTTTACATATTCAATGAGCTTTTTTCATAATTGATGAACTTTTTTCAAATCTGGCGAACTTTTTTTCAACTTCGATGAACTTTTTTTTTGAATCCGATGAACTTTTTCTCCAATCCGACGATCTTTTTTTCAAAATCGATGAACTTTTTTTCATATTCGATAAACTTTTTTCAAATTTGATGAACTTTTTTTCGTATTTGACGATTTTTTTTCAAAATTGATGAACTTTTTTGCAAATTCGATGAACTCTTTTTTCGAATTCGATGAACTTTTTCCTAAGAACCAGCGTATGTACTGTAGAAAACCGGTTGGTTTTTTCCTAAGAGAAATCATGACATAATGTAGCAATTTTGGGGAAGAGAAAAAAAACAAGCGATCGAGCGTGCTGCGTGAACCAGAGATCGATCGATGGAGTGGGCGGCTAGCGAGCGGGAGCCAGCGCGCGTTGCTGGGCCAAGCCCATACAAGCGACGCAGCGGGCGCTGAAGGCGCTAGCGAGGGGGAGCCCCTACTCGACGCCGGTTAGCGTCAAAATGACGACCTTTCGCTGAAGAGAACCATGAATGGGCTGGCCCATTCGAGCTAGTGAAATTAAAATCTGGACCGAAGCAATTGCGAGAGTGAGAGCTTGCCCATTTCGAGCTAGAGAAATTCTGGCCCGCAAAAAATTTGTACAGAAGCGATTGCGAGAGTGACAGCTTGAACTCACGACCTCCCGCTAGGCGATACCTCTTGAAAACCAATAGACACAACGAGTTGTTGTGATAGACATGCAGAGCCTGAGTTTAAGATCCAAATGGCATCGCCTGATCAGTTAAAGTACTATCTACATGGCAGATCCGTTAGTTTTTCAGATTAACAACATTTCTTCGGGAAAATGATTTTTTTTAATAATGTATGAAAACCTTGAACACATTTAGAAATTTGATCAAACTTTAAACACGTGAAAATTATTGAAAACATGACGTTTTTTTTTGAAATTTCAAATGATGAAAAGTTTTTAAATAAACATTGAACATTTTGTCATATACGATGAACAAATTTTAAATAAAGAGTGAACATTTTATAATATACACTGAACAAATTTTAAATACACACTGAACATTTTGTGATATACGCTGAACAAATATTTAAATACACGTTAAACATTTTAGTAATCTATGCTGAACAATATTTAAGTGCACATTGATTTTTTTTGTCAATACATGTTGAACAAATTTAAAATACACAATGAACATTTCTGAAAAAATATGCTGAGGCTTTTCTTAATTTAGTGCGAACATTTGCTTAAATATACGAAGAACATTTTTTTGCACAGGTAATGAACTGTGTATAAAACAGGAAAAAAGAAACAAAAGGAAAAGAAAATAAGTAGAAATAGAAGAAACAGAAAAAAGAAATGAAAGAAACAGGAAAAAGAAGAAAAGGCAGAGCGATCGTGGGCTGGCCCAAAACTGTAATGCGGGAGCCAGCCTTCAGCGAAGCTACCTCATTTTGACGCCTGCGGGCGTCAAATAGGGTCTGCCCTGGCCAGGACCTCTCCGTTACGCGAGCCACGAGCATTCATTCCATCGATGAAGGAGTCGCCAGACTGGGCCGCAGACAGCCGGCCCAGTCGCGCGGGAGACACAACCTGTTTTTTTCTTTCTGTTTTCAGTTCTTATTTTTGTACTTTTTTATACTTTAATATGTTCCACATATATTTATTTATATATTACAAAAAACACTCTTCAAAAACACATTAATTTTTTTAATAAGTATGAAAAAATGTTGAACAAGTATTTCAAAAATGTTCAACAAGTATTTGAAAAATGTTGAGTAAATATTTAAAATATATGACAAGTATTTAAAAAATATTTAATAGGTACTAAAAAATGTTGAACGAGTATATGAAAAACGTTGAAAAAGTATTTACAAAATGTTGAAAAAGAATTTGGAAAATGTTCAACAACTATTTGAAAATGTTGAATAAGTTTGAAAATTATTTGAAAAATATTGAATAGGTATTGAAATTTTTGTACAAGTATTAAAAATGCTGAACAAGTATTTTTTTAAATGTTGAATAACTTTTAAAGTGTTGAACAAGTATTTGAAAGATGTTGAAAGAGCGTTCAGACAATGTTGAAAGCGTATACAAAAAATGTTGATCAATTGTTAATTTCTTTTGACATGTTTGAAAATGTAGAGTGAAAAAAACATGAGAAAACACACAAGAAATAGAAAAAAATGAAGAATAAAAAAGAAAACCAAACAAAAAATGGAGAAAAAAGGGAACGATAAAGAATGAAACAAATATGATATTAGAAGAAAGAAGAAAGAATGTAAAAAACAGAGAAGAAAAAACAAATAAAACAAAAGAAAAAGTAAAAAGTAAAAGAAAAATGGAGAATACCGGCTCGGTCGCTTCTAGTAGATCACGATCCTATTACTAACCAGTAACATGAACTATGCGGAGAGGTTAGTTGCGCAGCTGAGAAGGATGAAGACCAGGGTTCGATCCAAGGGGGTGGTACCTTTATTCCTCAGTTGTTTCGAATATGCGCGCGCTACATGGGCCCGCCTGACACCATTCTCATCGACGTGAGACATCCTTGTGGAATCGCTTAATGCGATAAATAGTCCCAGCGAAAAAAAAAGATCATGCATTTTGCGTTTGATCGGAAGTGGGCAGTGGGCCTACCTGCACTCTGGGTCACATGTTGAACGTGAAGCTGCTGGGCCTTTTTGGACAGGTGTCAAAGTTTTTTCACTTGTCATCCTTTTTCATGGGCTGGATGTACGTAACAGGTTTTGGGCCGAGGTCATCGTGCATACCGCAGAACTCCGCCCCGTCAGATGTGCGTCCACACTATGAGGCTCGTATCGACTCTTCCCCAGATTCTCAAAAAAAAAAAGACTCTTCCCCAACCCATGACAATTTAACCACTCTACTTGGTATTAGTATTAGGGTTTTGATAGCCCCTGAGTGCAAAAAATTGTTGTAGCACTTCCCAATGATGAAAGCCATATATATAGAGTGTCGAACCCACAAGGAGATAAAAATAGGGTTGGTATTCGCTCAGGTCCTATCTACCACTGATACAACCTTGTATATACCGAGTGCTTGCTTTATCTAGAAACAAGAAATAAGTTTACGCTACAGATAAAAGGATAGGTTTACTTAGATACTAAAGAACGTAAAAATAGAGTATGTTTACTAGATACTAAAGAACGTAAAAATAGAAGTTAGGTGCTACATTTTTTGATAAAGAAAATATATTAATATCGCGAAGATACCAATTACACCCAACCTCTGCATCAATAAGAAATCGAAAGACATCAAGAATGCACACAGCCAAAAACAAAAATCAAAAAGAGAAAAATATAAAAACAAACACCCCGTCGCAGTGATGAAAACTCACAACAGCAACACTCTAACCACTACCAAAGACAACACCCAGACTACATAAGAGGTTCTTCAAAAGCAACGCCTCTAGGAAGAAAACAATGCACAAGCGTTGTCGTCGCTGATCAATGATCTTGCGAGGCACACTTCGTGAGCACGACAGCGAACCAATTGCTACAGTGTCCCGGATTAGGAAAAATCCTCAATGACGAGACCGTAGAGGATGAGAGGGGGTCCATGCCATAATGGAGTACGGACATGAGACAGGGACACTGTTCCATATTGAATTTGGAGATGCAATACCCTGCTGAAGACATCTGCACGCATCGATCCAGAGGCGGATCAACGGCTCAGACAATACTACCATATGGTAGTATGAGCCATATTGAATTTTTTGGTGTGGTCCTTGTTACCAACACTACATAGATCATTATCCGAGGGCGGAACTTTTAAAATAATAAGGGAACGGAACTGGTACTGAAATTTTCTCAGATTAGAGTGATCACATTGGTAATAAAATACTTAGGTTGCCAAGGTATCCAATTCATATAGAGATACCCAACCGTGAATACTACAGCAACACTGAATGAATGGTGGTCATAACATATTTCCGATGTCAAAGTATCCAATCAGTATAGGCATGCCCAAATGCACGTACGATAATGTAAGATCACAATAAAGGCAACTGCAAGCAGAGCTTCTCAATAAATAGAATTTTGAGGTGGTTGATAATGATAGCAAGGGTCAAGGATTAAAAATGTCAGATTCCGATTAGACACAAAATAAAATGCATTATTATCGCAATTTTCATTTATAAAAAATGTCATATTCAGATTGGATAGTATTTTTTAGGAACAGATTAGACAGTGTGTTCACACAAAAGAAAATGCATATCACAATTTGTATAAAAAAATGTGGAGTTCAGAACGTTTAGGCCGCCTCTAAGATTCTTTTCAAATAGGCATCAAATGACGATTATGCATGCTTCCACTGTAAATTTCACCCTGGAATCATCAGCATCGGTAACTAACTCAGTATATGGTCTCTAGCTGATCGTGTCCAGCTATTTCACGGGCGGATCTACTGGACGGTCCGCACCCAGATATCGCGAATGACAGTAGGTTAATCGCTGGAACGGGGTAGAGTCACGGCAGGAACGCGGTGTCCCGGCGAAAGGGGGCACTAGCCAGGTTGGATGGGGAGTAATTGTCATGCTGTGCAGAGTAATCGCCACGCTATACACACTAATTGTCATGCGTTCGATTAGGATCTGACAGTTCTAAGTGCGTTCCCTTTGATCGCTTAAAAATCTGATTCATTGGTTATCAAAGTCCTTTATTGATCATGAAATATTCATGAAATATGCAATTAGTTAAGTTTTGTGATACAAGTTGAGGTGCAAATTACTCCCTCCGTCTCATAATATTAGAACATTTTTGACACTACACTAGTGTAAAAAACATTCTTATATTATGGGATAAAGGGACTATAATTTAAAGTGTATCGATGTGATCTAAAATTTGATTGCTGTGAGAGAGTAACCTATAATTCTTCTTCTTCTTTGTATCATGGGACCCACCCGCGTGGATAGGCTGGGTGCGCCGTGCACGTTGGTTGTTCAAGCAGTTTTGATCGAGTGGCGCACATGCGACCGGTTGATGCTTCGGCCGGCCGGTTGTTTTCAAATCATTTACCACATTAAAAATGCTATTATTATTTTAGGGAAATAGGAGCCAGAAACTAACATTTTCATTGATAAATGAAGCCACAGGTTCACAAACAGTCTAGCTGTAAAGTCACGGACCCGGCTTTACAAGCCAGCAAGGCCAAAATAACATAAGTATGACAGAGCTATTTTAAATTTTTTTATTAATTTGCACAAATATTACGCCTGATTAATAATTTTTAAAAATAATACACCGTCGGCCCGCTGCTGGCCGACTGGACCTAGTCGGCCCACAGCAGGCCGACTGATCCCCTATCGGCTTGCTGCTTGCCGAATGGCCTGTCGGCCACCAGTCCAGGTCCTGTCGGCAGCTGTGGGCCGACTGGACTAATCAGCCATCTATAGGCCTGTAGGCTCTAATTGGCCAGCGGTAGGCCGACTAGTGCATGCCACCATTTTTGCCCCGTACGATCCCCACTTATTTCACGGGCCGCCATTTCCCGTCAAATTTTTTCGCTCTCTACCTCCTGCCATATTTTCCCACTTTGCTCGTTCCCGCCATATTTTCCCGCTTTGCTTGTTCCCGCTCTCTAATTCCCGCCATATTTTCCCGCTCTCTAGTTCCCGCCAGTATCTCCCGCCATATGTTCCCGCTACCGAGTTCCTGCCTTTCTTTATGTTCTCAACCTATAAAACACCTTCGGCACTAACGTTGGTAAGCATTCTAGCGTAGTCTCCACTAGTAGAAAAAGGGGCTATCGTTGAGGCCTGTTTTGCCCATTAGTCCCGGTTCAATTCAGAACCGGGACTAATGCAGCATTTATCGGTTCGTGAGCCCAAGGGCTGGCCGCCACGTGGGCCATTGGTCCCGGTTCGTCCGGACCTTTTGGTCCCGGTTGGTGGGGACGAACCGGGACCAATGGTCCTGGCTCCTGGCCCACCACTATTGGTCGGTTGGTGGCATGAACCGGACCAAAGGCTTCCTTTAGTCCCGCTCATGCCACCAACCAGGGCTAATGGTGCTGCCTATATATAGCCCCTCGCAAGAGCAGAGCACTGCCTGCTGTTTTTTCCGGCCGAGGGGAGGGGCTTGGTGGTGCTCTAGCTCACCTCCTATGCACACAAGATGTTCGATGGAATGCCCGAGCCACACTACTTAAGCTTTCTCCTCTCCAAGCTCGACCTCTAACCTCCATTTTCCTCAATATTTGTCTAGGTTTAGCGATCCTAGCCAATGACGTGGCACAGGTTATCTATGTGAAGGACATGTCTACTGCATCGAGGAAAAGAAAAGATAAGGAAGCGAATACATCATACAATGAGCCAAAGCGCCACATAGTTCTTTCAGGAAAAAGGGACATCCACGGGAGTGGAGGGCAAGACAGACATGTCTCAAGAGTATGAAAAGTTTCATGAAATTCCCCGTTCAAAGTCAAGGCTGACCCAAGCATCCCGATAAATGATGAAGATTATCCATGGTTACGGTAGCAATAAGCAAAGCGACACAAGCGAAGAAAAAGTGAAGACTTTCTCCGCAACTATTATGATGATACCATGCCAACTTTGTAACACACGAGTATGATACCATTGTCCGCTTTGTTCATGAACATACTATGCCAACTTTGAGAACCTCGCCAACGAAGGGCGCTCACACCGGTTTATAAGCCCGTCCCTCTACGCCTTTGTTGAGCTCACAAACTTGTGATTCACACAAATTTCAAAGAATTCAAATTTTATAAAACTAATGGCACAAACAGAAAGTTTATAATTGTTCTAAAACAAATGGCACTAACAGAAAGTTTATAATTTTGCTGACCTAAAAGCAAAAAGAATTAAAAAATAAAGCAAAAAACCAAAAGAAAATAAATAATGCAGGAAACAAAACAAAAAAACTTGAAAAAATAATAATAATAGCAACAATAAGCATTTTTGTTGTAAGTAGAAACAAAATAAAATAAATTAAGAAACAAAGAAAACAAAAAAAGTGTTTTTGAATTTTAAAACTAATGGCATAAACAGAAAGTTTATATTTTTCTAAAACTAAAAGCACTAACAGAAAGTTTATAATTTTGCTGACATAAAAGCAAAAAGAATTAAAAAATAAAGCAAAAACCAAAAGAAAATAAATAATGCAGAAAACAAAACAAAAAACTTGAAAAAAATAAAAATAGCAACAATAAGTATTTTGTTGTAAGTAGAAACAAAATAAAGTAAATAAAGCAACAAAGAAAACAAAAAAGTGTTTTCAAATTTTAAAATTAATGGCAAGAATAGAAAGTTTATATTTTTCTAAAACTAAAAGCAAAAAGAAATAAAATATAAAGCAAAAAAACTACCACCTACTAGGCCCCACGGCCTGAATACGACTAGAAACCCTACATGGGCCAGATTCAGGCCCGCAGAGGTAATAGGCCCACATGCAGTAGCATGATTAGGCCCGAAGCCTGCATTTGAGAGGAGCTCGAAGGGGACGCACCGGCGCTTATAAACCAGTGCCGCGCCCTTCAACTAGCGAGGTGGGACTAAACATTTGGCTGGGCAAGACAGGCCTTTGGTCCCGGTTGGTGGCACCAACCGAGACTAAAGGTGGGTTTAGTCGGTTCGTGGCGACCGGGACTAATGGCCTTTAGTCCCGGTTGGTGCCACCAACCGACAAAGGCCGCCGCTTCCGCCCTTTGGGCTGCTGAAATTTGGCCTTTGGTCGGTTGGTGGCACCAACCGGGACTAAAGGGGCATTAGTCCCGGTCGTGCCACGAACAGGGACTAATGCCCTGCTATATAAGAAAGCACTTGGGAAATTTCAGATTCATCGCGCATTTTCCTCCCCGACGCCGCCTCGACGCCGCCGCCGCCGTCACGCCCGTCGTCACCATCGCCGTCGCCGCCCGTTGTCGCCGCCGTTGCGCCCGTCGTCGCCGCCGTCTGCCCCGCCGTCGTCGCCGCACCGCATCTGCCCCAACGCTGTCGCTCGCCTCGTCGTCGCCGTCCCGCCCGTCGCCGCGCCCTCGCCGTCGCCGCCCTGCCTCCGCGACCTCGCCGTCGCCGCCGCCTGCCTCCCGACCTCGCCGTCGCCTCCGCCTCCCCGCCGCCTCCGTCGCGCGACCTGCCGTCGCCTCCGCCCACAGTGAGCCCACAAGCACCTGCCCTGCCCCTGCCGCCGCCATGATTTTTTTCCAGAGATGTTCATGATTTTTTCATAAATGTATATATATTGATGTATGGATATATGTATGATGCTTTTTGCAGTGTTGATCTAATGTTTTTTTTCTGCATATATATGTGATTTTTTGTTCATAGATGATCATATGAATTTTTTTGTTCATAGATATGATCATATATATGATGTATGCATGGATCGATGTGGATGGAATATGATGTTTTTTGTTCATAGAATATGATGTTTTTTATTCATAGATTTTATTTTGTTCATTAGAGAGAGGCGGGGACGTCGAGGAAGTTGTACTGTTTAGAGTTAGGGTCGTCGAGGAAGAAGGAAAATAAGGAAAAAGAATAAAAGAGGAAGAAGGAAGAAGGAGAAGAAGAGGAGAAAAAAATAAGAAGAGGAAGTAGAAGAAAAAGGAGAAGAAGAAGGAATAGAGGAGAAGAAGAAAAAAATTCTATTTTTTCTTCTCCTCTTTTCCTTCTTCTCCTCTCTTTTTTTCTTCTATTTTTTCTTCTTCTTTCTTCTTCTTCTCTTTTTTCTTCTTCTCATTTCTTCTTCTTCTTCTTCTTCTTATTCTTCTTCTTCTTCTTCTTCTTCTTCTTTTTATCGGGAACGAGGGTGTCGAGGATAGCTGAGGGGTCGACGGTCGGGAACTAGGCTAGAGGGTCGAGAGGATCACAGAGGGGTCGAGGGTCGTCGAGGCCGGTCGAGGGTCAATGTTTTGAGGGTCGAGGGTCGTCGAGGCCGGTCGAGGTTTCGAGGCACAAGGGTTTGAGGGTTCGAGGGTTCTAGGGTCGAGGGTTCGAGGGTTCTAGGGTTCGAGGGTTCTAGGGTCGAGGGTTCGAGGGTTCTAGGATCGAAGGAAGAAGAAAGAAGAAGAAGAAAAGAATGAGAGGAAAAGAAGAAAAGAAGAGGAGAAGAAGAAAGGAATAGAGGAAGAAGAAAAAATAGAATTTTTTCTATTTTCTTCTTCTCCTCTATTCTTTCTTCTTCTCCTCTTTTTTCTTCTTTTTTTTCTTCTTCTTCTTCCTTCTTCCTTCTTCCTCATTTCTTCCTTTTCCGATAGGGGGGTACCGCTAGTGTCAAAGTATTGAAGAAATCCATGGCTTCATCATTAGCCGGAAGTAACCATGGCATGATGGTGCAGAAGTCCTCCAAAGTTGTTACGGAATGGAGTCCCGGATAGGATAATTTGCCTTTTGCTGAACTTTGTACCAAAAAGCGAATTATCCTATCTGGGACTCCGTTCAAACAACTTTGGAGAGCTTGCACCATCATGCACCTCAAGCATTTCTGCCTAATGATGAAGACATGGTTTTGTTGAATCCTTTGACACTAGGCAACCTCCCGACCCTCGGCGATCTTCGACCCCTTGACCCTCGACCGCTCGGCGATCCACGACCCTCTACCCTACTTGTGGGACATAGATGTACTGTTCAACGCCGACCCCTCCCGATAGCTTCAACACGTGGGGGGTCGATGTACGCACCCCTCCTAGCTTGAAGCGTTCTCGAGGCCACCCCTAACCCTTGAAGCGTTGTCGAGGCCACCCCAAACCCTAGAGAAGCAGCGTCGAGGCCACTAATATGATTCCTTATTGTGATTAGCTAGCTAGTTCTACGTTGGCACTAATATATCCATATCTGTCATGTTTGAATAATAATTGCCATGTTGTAAATATTTGTAGAAACTATGGACACCCCCCGAGACGAAGCACAAGAAGCGTTGTTGAGGGACATAATCGCACACGGAAGTGATGCCGTCTCCTCGATGATGTTTCTCAACGTCGATAACGATGGTCTGGAAGGAGAGGGTGAAGAAGCAGCTGGCTATGATTTACATGGCTCCGATGACCCAATGCGGTGCAAGAAGTAGACCGTGAGGACGGCTCCGGTGATCACCAAACCGAGTCCGGCCAGGTATATATATTAGTTAAGCCTGTGCTGACTAGTTCTTGCCTTTGTTTTGGTATATATATATGTACACATATTAATTAACTCTCGTCTTTGTTCTTTTTTTTAGCCCTCCGGATCGAGCACAACTTCGGTAAAGAGACGAGGCCCGAAGAAAAAGTTGAGCTCGGATGAAAAGTTTGAGATCATACAAATCGCAACTGACGGCCAACCGATTGAACCCTACCGGACAAAGAAGGCATTTGTTGCTCGGTCACGGGGGTTACGGTTAGGGACAAGATCCCGATCAGCATCCACCAATGGGATAAGCCTAAGAACGAAGACCCCGAGGTGTCTTATGTCAATGATATGCAGAAAAATGATCTTTGGACTGAGCTGAAGTCAAATTTTACCCTACCGCCAGAGGATGATCCGGAGAAGCCAGTAATAGAGCCATTAATCAAGTCTTTTGCTCTTAAGAAGATGGCAGAACTATTCAGGAATTGGAAGAAAGACCTCAATACGTATGTCGAAAAAAATGAGACACCAGAATTCACGGGCAAATATGAGAAGATCAGGGATGACTGGCCCGCATTTGTGGCCTACAAGACATCGAAAAAGAGTAAAAAGATGTCAGCAACAAACAAGAGAAATGCTGCGAAGAAGAAGCTTCATCATCGCACGGGTCGTGGCTACCTCATAGCCCGCCTAAGTGGTCCAAGGCTGAGAATGATCTGCTTGATAAAGGGATCGAACCGAGACAATGAACTGGCCAGACCGTTGCGGACTTGGTTCTTCGGGCGGCGGATCCTTGGACCCTATAACGGGAAGTGCATTTGGACGGACGAACAATTGGACATACCAGTCAAGAGGCTTAAGCATTATATCGAAGCAGCGCAGCAAGGGAAGTTCGTTCGAGGCAGGAGAAGGACGAGCTCACAATGGCCCTCGGGAATCCTGAGCACCACAGGACGGACACGAGGCACGCCAGCTCCCTTTCGTGGAAGGCTAGATTTCGGACGCAGGGGTTACAAAACCCATGAGAGGAGGAAGAAAGCGGAGCAGAGCCTAATGCAGCGCTGCACGAAAGGGTAATGGGGCTAGAGGAACGAGAAGCAGCCGATCACAACAAAGCGACCTGCGAAGCTTCCCCGAAGCTACCCCGCCATCTCAGCGGAGAAGCAGCGTGGCTTCCACCGAGCTGCTTCAGCGAGCAACATGCCTTGGACGGCTCGCCAGCTATCCCGTGGATGCTATCACGGATGCTGAAAGTTGCCACCTTATGGCGCAATGGAGCAATTTAAAGGTCAAGGCGGCTGTTGGCTCTGTTTATCCCACTAAACCCGACTCAACTTTTCACCGCCGGCCGATTCGAGAAGGATATGCTAAGGTGATGGTCGATGAAATAACGGAGGGATTTGAGGAGCTCGGCTTGACCACCCTACCGGTGAAGGGAGTATCGGCTGGGTTACGCTCAAGACTCCATGCCTATGGCGGAAGGATCTCATCAACCTTCCGAACTGGGCGCCTCCGCCTCCTCCTCCTCCTCCGTCGAGTCAGGGCACTCCGCCTCCTCCTCCGCCTCCTCCTCCTCCTCCGGCGAATCCTGGCTGTCCGCCTCCTCCACCGCCTCCTCTTCCGGCGAGTGACGACCAGGGCACTCGGCCGGCTCCTTCTCCGGCGCGTGGCGGCACTCCGTCTCCTTCTCCGCCTGCACCGGCGCGTCCGGGCAGCCAGCCTCCTCCTTCTCCGCCTCGTCAGCAAGGGTGGAAGAGACCCGCCGCCCGCTCACGGCTGCTCCGTGGCGTCGTAGTCCTTCTCCTCCGCCTCGTAAGCAAGGAGAGAAGACATCCGCTCCGTCTGCTCTACGGCGTCTAGCAAGATTGCCAAAGGCGGGAGGAGATCTGGTCGGTCCTTCTCTGAAGACTCGGAGAAGTTACCGTCTGAGAGGAGCGAGGAGGAAAACGCGAAGATCGCGGCAGACCCGAAGTGGATGACTGGTTTCAAGGGTTGAAAGCAAAGAGACATCCACCTCCGGAGGAGAAGGTAGATCCGGTCAAAGCGAAGCGCATTTCGCTGTCCTGACAAAACCACCCAAGTCTCCGCCGAAAGGCAACTATGAGCACATTATTGGAAAGGCATTTGCCGAGGCGGAGAGATCGGGAAGTACTGTCAGTGATCAAAGGATGAAAGAACGACGAGCTGGGAAACAAATTGCCCAGCTCGGCGAACAAGCGAAGGAATCGTGCCCCCGCTCAAGGTGCACCGCTAGCGACATCGTCGATCCGAGGATGGTTCCCGGTTATGGCAATCCTGAAGATTACTTGCCCGACGATGTACAATTTGATTTCTTGGAGGTGCAGATACAAAGATACGAGTACGGGAAGCCTCTCGTCAAATATGAAAGCTCTCTAACAACGATGATGCGAAGATTACAGGATTGGTACATGAAAACCTGCAAAGAGTCTGACGGGAGGAATACTTTGTATTTGAGAGTTAAAAAGGAGCATGACCTCCTTGGAATTGAACTGTTGCCTATTCCATTTGAGGAGTTCTATCAGTTTTTCAATCAATTGGCCATCGATAAAGCAACGGTCACCTGCTACTGTCTGTAAGTAGTACTACTTACATCATTAAGTATCTCTATATAACTCAGCTCTTTCATTGCATGTATTTATAAATATCCTCACTATATTATGCAGATTGAAGATCGCAGAAATGAAGAAAAAACAAGTGGGTGATATTGGGTTCATTAACACATATCTCATCGATGCAAATGAGGTTAAATATCGTGCCAAGGAAACCGAGGCCAACTTGCTACGATCGTTGGAAATAAATGAACACAAAAATACAATACTCTTTCCTTACAACTACACGTGAGTGTTACTGTCTTGTGGCATATTCGGTTTCCCTTATTTAGTCCAGGTTATAGAAATGTAATATTGATGAGTTATGCATGCGCAAGAGGTTCCACTATATTCTCCTAGAGATTAAGCTTGAGCAGGGAGTAGTAACTGTCTTAGACTCGAGACGAAAAGATCCCAAGGAGTATGCGGAAATGACTGAAATGCTCGAGAAGTAAGTTAAATCGATCATTATCCACCATATCAGCAACTTTGTTCATTTCTGATATCAAGTAATTGTTTTCTTTGTATGGCAGGGCTTGGGAAAATTCACCAAAAAGCTCCGGGACTACCGAAGAAGCTGCAATTTAGACACCCGAAAGTAAGTACGATATAGTAGCATATTCCACGCGCATCTCCTAGTGATTCAAGCGCTAGTTTCATCAATACCATTTAGCATGTGCTTGCTATATATAATTATCAGTTTGATTGACCTCTGTTTCTTGTAAAGTGGTTGCGGCAGGAACAAGGGAATGATTTCTGTGGATACTACGTTTGCGAGTCCATCCGCCACACGACCTGTGAGAGGGGCTACTCCAACAAACAATTTGAAGTGCGTAAATAAAAATATTCACAATTTTATTTTATTACCATCATTTGTGTTGAGTTTCATTCATTCATATATATATATATATATATATATCTATATATATATATATATATATATATATATATATATGTATTGACCCCTGTGTAAAAATTATATGTTTCGGCAGCGGGATGAACTCATAGCACCAGATCGCATGCGAGCAATTCAAGAGGAATTGGCGGCATTCTTTCTTGACTATGTGATCGCTGAAGACGGGAATACCATGTGGACCACGCGTCCGTATTTTAAAAGATAATTATTGTATATATGTAGCGGTAGCGTCGGATAGATATACGAGAACTTGTTGTTCGACCAATCTCTCGAGAGAAGGAGAGGTGGTCGATATCACTTCTCTCTGTATGCATATATATGTTCATGACGATCTTCTGTTTGCTTAATTACTAGCTAGCTAGCATGTCTAGTTAGTCCTCTCTATACGTATGTATAGTACGTAGCGTCGACCAAGCACGGACAAAAGAAAGGACACTTTTCTCTATTAATTAGCTAGCTATAGCACAATATATGAAACACCTAAATTAACCCCCAAAACCCCCAAACCCCCCCTCTTTTGAAAAAAAACAAAACCAGAGCCAAAGAAATCTTGTGGCGTGGATGCCTATTGGTCCCGGTTGGTGCCACCAACCGGGACCAAAGGCCCTCTACTGGGCTCAGCGGACAGGCCACGTGGAGGCCCATCTGTCCCGATTGGATAGAACCGGGACTAAAGGGTGAGGGTATTAGTACCGACCCTTAGTCCCGGTTCACGAACCGGGACTAAAGGCCCTTATGAACCGGGACTATAGGCCCTTTTTCTACTAGTGCTCGTAGTCTCGCCAAGATGTCCGGATATCCTTTTGATCATAGTTTTCACACTGGTATGTCCGAATGTCTATTGCGTTTAGCCACTGATTTCAGGGTTGACAACATATTAGTTTCGTGGGAAGAACTCATCAGTAGTGACACCCTACTGAATGAGCTGGCTCACGCATTAAGTAGGTGCGGGTGGCCTTCCAGGACCTTTGAGGAGATATGGAAAGAACTTCTGAGGTTGCATGGAAGATACCTAAAGTGTGGAAGGTACCTAAAGTTGGGAGCAAAACATACTTATTTATGGAGTGCCGACAGCGAGGATGAAGACGATATCTTCATGCCGCCGCTTCTGGGTTCTGCATCTTCAAAGGGCAAGAGTTCTTCATCGTCGAAGGGCAAGAGTTCTGCATCATCGAAAGACAAGAGTTCTTCATCGTCGAAGGGCAAGAGTTCTTCATCGTCAAAGGGCAATAGTTCTTCATCATCGAAGGGCAAGAGTTATGCATCAATGAAGGATGACAATGATGACTTCATGTAGTTTTTATGCTGTATGTTGTAAGTTAAGTCGTACGTGCCGTTTAATTTAGATGTAATTCTATCTAGTTGTTTGTACTATCTTGTTGTACGAGCATTATGTTCTATGTAAATATGATGTTGTAGTTCGGATAACAGAGTACTAAAATAGAGTAGGCATATGTCTCATACATAAGTACATAGTCATTTGTCTCATACATAGAATAGACATAAGTCTCATACAGAAGTAGATGGCAATGTCTCTACTGATAGATAGAAGCGTCACTTACGACATCTGGCCTGGCGGGGAGGCAGATCTAGAGGCGGCGTCCATCCCAACCTGTTGGGTGCCCTAATGTTACGAGGAGGAATCTCAGAATCTCCCTGGTCATGCTGTGTATCCTGTGTGGGGCCTGGTGGAGGAGTCGAAAACATGTTCATCCACTAGGTGTGCTGCGACATCTGAGCCTGTATGTTCTCCTTGGGATGTTCATCACTCCCCCACGTATCATGTGATGCCGACATAGACGTGTTATATCCGTAGGCTCCTGCATGATGGAACGTTAAGTCATGAAGAATGAGGTTGCCTCAATTAATATTGAAAACAATAAATATGAAGACACATACCTGCTGGCTGTCGCAATATTGTTCTCGTGATATTGCCAGGCAGAATCATGTCCATCGTTCACGATCATTGCAGATGAGAAGTCATGATTCCACGATGCATGATTCGGGACCTCCTCCGCATTTTCTTCATCATCCGACTCGTCAGAATCATCGACATGACCCATATCAACATCGGTGTCTTCTTCTTCCATCTGGTCCTGCATGTGCCCATCTACCTCGTCAGCGTCCACCTCGCCATTGTAATCACCATCGGCATTAATTTCCTCCTTCTACAAGACTACTCTACCCTGGTTCGTAACCATCAGCATTTCCTCCTTCTACCCGACTGCTTTGTCCTGGTTCGTAACCATCATCTCCAGCATTTGACATAGATAACTACCTCCCTCCACTGCTCTGCCAAGGATCGTAGCCAGCCTCGCCTTCATGTTCAGTGACCTCCTTCACGAGGGAAGCACTAAAGCAATAGGATTGCATCCCCTGCATTCACAACCTTGTAACCACCACACCCAATCGGAGTCTCGCTCTATTGGCCTCAAATAAAAGTAAATTATTGAACTTGATCGTCTCCACAATGCGTGAACACTGACGGTGTGTGTCTCAGTATTAAGACCTAAACTTGCCGCAATCCATTCTTTCAATTGACTGACTGACCATGTTTGAGGTGCGCTCATTGGCACCTCTATGTGAGTAAATTCACCCAGATCAGCTCCCATGTCAGTTCTTTGGACAGTACAAGACCGTAGTAAAATATGAACTTCACTACATCAGACATCTCGGCTCACCTAATTTTTTTCAACAACGAAATACAAGTATTAAGCAACAACTTAAAATATCCGCACTAATAAATATTAGACATGTCTATATATTAGCTAGCTATATATTATGGAATATTAACGGAGCAACTAATAAAATTCACACACCTACAAGTATATTACAAATATTTGCCGGAGCAACTACAAATATTGACACATTTTAATATTTGACATCTATATATATTACGGATTTTACAGGAGCAACTCCAAATACTGACACACCTAAATATTTGACATCCACATATAATACGGAATATTACCAGATCAACTACAAAGTTTCACACAACTAATTAGTTGACATCTAAATATATTTACGTATACTACCGGACCAAATGAAAATAATCGCACACCTAATTCATTTCACATCGAAACATATTAACGAATACTACCGGAGCACTTACGAAAAATGAAATGTTTTTTGAAATATACCCTTGAAGCGTGTGTGCGAACTACGAACGGCGGCCTTCAATCACTGAAATCGGAGCCGGAAACTCCACCAAACTGCCGGAATTTCACCTCACCACCTCCACCACACTGCCCCAACTTCACCACCACCACCTCCACCTCCACCGCCGCAACAACCTCCACCAATGAGCTGGAAAAAAAAACTCCACCAAAATGCTCACCACGACCACCACGAGCTACCCCATCAGTAGGTCTGTTTTGGCTGCACTAACTAAGTAGAATCCATTCACGGTGCCAAATCCGCAAAAAACCGGCTCATTTTGGTGTAGAAATTGAAGGCATTTCCGTGTACAAAGAGGAGAAAGGAAGAACAAAAGAAGAACAGAGAAGCTCGCAGCTCGCGCATATGAAGGAGGAAAGGGAGCAGGGCCAGCCATGCGATGTGGGGCCGCACCCTGTCGGCCAGCAGCAGACCGATCGGTCCGCAGCAGGCTGACAGGGGCGCCCCGTGACCAGCCCGCGCCGACAGCCCCCCATCTCTCCCCTCGTGACGTGGCCTAGCCAGTGCGCGGCCGACACGTGGCAGGCGGGCCACCTGTCGGCCTGCTATTGGCCGACTACGCCCACTCGACCTGCTGTGGGCTGACTAGGCTCAGTCGGTCAGCATCGGGCCGACAGTGTATTATTTTTGAAAATTATTTATCAGACGTAATATATGTGAAAATTAATAAAAAATATATTATTTAAAAAAATTAGCTATAAAAGAGAGGAGCCGATCATCAGGCAGTAGTAAGACTGGGATGTCGACCATGTAGGATCTTCTTTAAGTCATCATGAGGGTCCTTCACTGTTTCTACATCCAGTTTTGTGTAGTGAGATGAATTGTCCACTACCCTCCCCCTCCCCCTCTCTTTCTGTCTGTCTCCCTCAGTAACGCTACCTTTATAAGGGCAAGTCTTGAGTAGACCTTGGAGGGTTGCTGACCACATTACGTATGCATACATTAATCCGAAATAACATCTAGAAGAAAAGAAATCACAACAATAAGGTGCATAGATTTATGTTCTTTGCATATAATAAATACATGAAAGAGATATTTTCTAATAGAGAAAAATTCACTATAGATCACATAACTTGAGCCGGGTGACAACTTAGTACCGCTACTTCAAAATACCCAAACTACTGTGCGTGTATTTGTGCACATGGTTCACTTTGGTCCATATGTACGTTTTCGGGTACGTATTTGCTGACGTGGCCGAGTCAACAGCCGCCAGCTCGCTTTGACCGCCACCTAGTCGAGCCTTGGGTGAATATTAGTCCATCCAGGTTTTTTTTTTTGCAAAAACGGCATGCCCTGGTCGGACCGACCGCGCACTCGCTTATCCCCTCGCTCTCCTCTTCCTCTCCTCCCAACTCCCGTCCCCGCCGTCCTCGATCGATGGCAGCATAGACTCGTGCTCGCTCTCCCTGTCCGTCTTCTTCCCCATGGTGGGCTTCCTCAGGAGCAGCTTGATCTTCTTCCTGCCGAGCCAGCCGTGGTGCAGCCATGGACCGACGCATGAGGACGCGCATGCATGCTCCCGTCGGGCGCGACCTCAGCCTGCGCCTCGGCGTGGTTGCCGTCGAGCGAGAGGACGTCCGGGGTCCATGCGCACGCGGCACGTCAATGACGGCGGCCGCCCGAAACCTCCCGAGATGAGCAGACGTCGGCGACGGCGGCGGGCTGAAACCTCCCCGAGATGGCGGCCTCTCTGCTCTCGCACGTCTACCCTCATGCTGCTTCGCTGAGGCTGCTCTCCCCCGGTCTGGTGGCTGCACGCTGTAGCTGCTGCTTCTGCCGGCCATCCTCCCACAATCCCGGTTCTCCCTAGTTTTCTTGAACATGACGTTGAGTTCATGCTGAATTGAACAACGTAGTGCAGTGTTTGGAAGTACTGACAGGTCACAGAGTTCAAAATACTTCCACTTTTTCAATTGATTGGAGTTGGAGCCTCGCACCACGCGCGGCTGCCGACTAAGAACGCTGGCCAGCGGGTGGGTGTACGCCTACGGCAGCCTATGGTCTGCAGTGCCGGCAGGCTGGATGAGGGGAGGAGCTCGTCGCCCGTGGCAGTGTGCCGGCAGGCTGGACGCAGTTCTGGGCAGCCGTCAAGGACGACGTGCGCGTCGACCCCGGGTGTCGTCTCGCTCGACGGCAGCCACGCGGAGGCGCGGGATGAGGTCGCGCGCGCCCGACGGGAGCATGCGCGTCCTCATGCCGTCGTGGTGCTCGGTGGCGCGCGGCGGGCTGAACCCATACAGAGCGGTGGGGCGGAAGATGTAGCCCGTGCCGACGTACATGGGGCCCTGCAGCCCGTCCATGGCGCACATGGCGACATCGAAGAAGACGAGGCGCGTGATCCGTCGCCCCGGCGAGCCAAGTGCCGGGCCACTGGGAGCCGTCAGACATCCATGTCGCCTTCACGGCCCCAGTCTCTGCCAACGGAGCTGCTCCCAGCGTGCCACCGGCAGCCACGGCCTCCTCTTGAAGGCGCCTTCTTGCTCGCAGCTCCTCGTCGGCATTGTACGCGTCGGAGCACCATCGGATCGCCTCCGTCAGCGAGTTGACCCGCACCTTGAACTCGTTGTACTCCCGCTTCACCTTCCAACTCTCACAGACGAAGTCCAGCCGCACCTTGTTCTTGAGGAAATCCCGCTTCTGGCCGAAGTATGGCTCCGGGCAGTGCGCCTCAACGCCGTGCTTCCGGCAGAACGGCACCCACGTGCGCGCGAAGCTGGCGGTTTCGGCGAGCGCGAAGGTGAGGAGCACGCCGCCGTCGTTGGAGAGGTAGCAGGCGAGCTTCTCGACCGGGTAGTCGGCGGCGAAGATGGAGAGGATGGTGTTCGCGGTGACAAGCGGCGGCTCCTTCTCAACGTTGATGCTTGGGAGGTCGGAGCGGCCCTTGGGGTTGCGTGCGGTGGGCAACTCGAAGGGGTCGGCGAGGACGTCGAGGTGGGAGTGGCTATAGCTCAGGCGACTGATTGTAGTTTAGGGTCAGTCACTTTTTCTGTACCATCTTATAGTACTACATATCAGCTCAATGCATGCATGCATACCATGCACTCTGCCACCTAAGACTAGGTTAAACATGCCCACGCGCCAAGACACGCACGCGTGCGTGTGCATACATTTTTCCTATCGTGCCGATGGGGCAAAAGCTTAAAACAAAAAATTGTACACAATGTAGACATAAATTACACTTTTTATAAATATGCAAGAATAAACATGTTAAACAATTAAAGAATAATTGAACAAAAAAAGAACAAGTTTCTATCAAAACAAGAAAAACTCTAGGAATGATGTTACTTGAATTATGATGTTAATTAAGTTCTTTTGTAAAGAAAAATGAATCATGGGAGTGGATCAACCCTGAATTAAACAAACACAAATTAAAAATGATAACAATATTATGCAACTGGTTGTAACATAACGAAAACATAAAAACAAATACTTTAGCTAGGCTTCTTATTCCCCCTATACTTATATACTAAAATAAAAACAAATAAAAATAGAAAGTAAAGCTTTCTAATAATGAATGAATTAGTGGCATTGGTACTACCCTTCAAAAAATAAAATGAAAATAAACCAAAAGTAAATAATGATATTACACTTTTGCACTGATATTAAACCTTTAAGAAGAAAGAAAATAAAAAAACTTTCAAAACTTGCATACAATTTGCACTGATATTACACTTTTTGAAATATACAAAGAACAAGCATATAAGAGTGCATTTTTTGCATTCTACTATAATTTCCAGAGAGTGTAACTGAAATAATGTATTTCCTTTAAGAAGAAAGACAACCAAAAACCCATAGAAAAAAAAATAAAAAAAAGTGAAGAAAAAAATACCCGTAAATAGGAAAGAAAATAATATAAAAAATAAAGAAAAATTATGGAAAAATTTGCACACAATCTGCAAATGAATTGCACTTTGTTATAGTATGCAATAATAAACACATAATAGTGAGGTTTTTTGCAAAAGAAAATTTTCTAAAGAAAGAATGAATTAGTGGCATTGGTATTTGATCCATAGTGTATGTACTTCTCCGGATCAAAATAATGAATTAGTGGTATCCGTATTACCATTTAAGAACAAAGAAAAGTGAAAAAAATACTGACAAAATTTGCCCACAGTTTGAATAAAAATTGCGCTTTTTTATAATATGGAAGAATAAGCACAAATAGTGAAATTTCAGTAGAAAAAAAATGCTAAGTAGGAATGAATTAGAGGTATTGTTATTAACCTTAAGAAACAATGAATTAGTGTCATTGATTTCCCGTTAAAGAAGAAAGGAACTGAAAATAATAAAACAAATAATGAAATATTTTGCAAGCAATTTGTGCATTTTTATAATATGCAGGAATAAGAATATGCGTCATTGGTATTATCATTGAAAGAATACCAAAGTTTCCAAGAAAGAATGAATTAGTGGCTTGTGTATTACTCTGTAAGAAAAAATAAAATGAAATAAAAACTCGAACATAGTCAAAATAATGAGGTTTTCTAAGGAAGAATGAATTATTAACATAGATATTATTCTTTAAGAAGAAGAAAAACAAAATAGAAACTACAATAAAATCAAAATAATTAGTTTTTATAAGAAAGAATAAATTAGTGTCATTACTATTACCCGTTAAGAACAAAAATAAATAAATAAGTAAATTAAAATAAGGAAGAATGAATTAGTAGCATTATTATTACCTACCCCCTCCGTCTTAAAAAACGTCTAGTGTAGTGTCAAAAACGTCTTACATTATGGGACGGAGGGAGTATTAGAAAATAACAAAAAAAGTTTGCAAAACTTAAGCACAACTTTGCTCTTAAATTACACTATTTTTAGTACGCAAACAATAATCATACAATAGTGTAATTTTCGCACATATTGCAAATTATTTATGTGTGTACATTACACTCACCCAACATCCCAAAAAGATATCGACAAGATAAAAATAAAACCAACTAACAAAGAGAAATAAGAAAAAGCAAAAGCACATAAAAATATTAAGAAAAACGAAGGAAGAGAGAGGAGGGCTGAATTGCACAGTTAATGGGCTTCAACCCAGAAGGAAATTGACTGACCCAAATAAGGGGTCAGTCAAAAAATGAAAGAAGCCCACAGAACAAACAACACATATTAGGGGGAAAAAACTCAGCACGAATCTCAGAGAAAAATCCAATGGCCATAAATTTGACTGACCCAAAAGTGAAATTTCAGCTGACTGAAATGTAGCTAAAGTGCGTCGAGGTCGCAGGAGCGGTTAACGGGGCAGAGCTTGGGGAGGCTGCCGAGCAGCCATGAGAAGGCGAACCACACCTCGCACGTCACCGGCAGCGCCCTCAGCCACATGGCGTCCTGGTTCGGGTGCCGGATGCGCCACGCCAGGAAGAACCCCAGCGCCACCTGCCGGATGGCGATCAGCATCCTGCACAGAGCAGAGGAAGAAGCGACGAGTCAAGGAGCTGCGAGCCTGCAGATCATGAAGCCGCAGTCACAGGGTGGGTGGCCGCCGCGGCCGGCGTTGAGGAACGCCGACATGTCGCAGCCGCGCATCTTGCAGGACATGTTGACGGAGGCGGCCGGCCGAGCGCCGTCGGCGGAGTTGCTGAGCACGTGGGCGCGCGTCGCGCAGTTGAGGCCGCCGGTGAAGATGGTGCCGGAGACGTAGCTCCTCTGCTGCAACACCTCCCCCTCCTCCTCAGCTGCAGGCGCGTCCGTGGTCGTGGACACGGACGCCGTGGTCCTGTCGGGCGTGGGCGGGATGTGCACGGTGCAGTGCACAAACTCGGCGCTCGCGTCGGCACCATCCCTCGACGCGTACCGGCTCCCCCCGCTCCGGCGCACCGGCGAGACTTGCAGCGTCGCGGTGGAGGAGCCGATGGAGTGCCTGGGCACGGGGCTGTTGAGCCCGGACCCCCTCCTCACGACCCCATCCCCAGGGCTCCCGCCGCCAGCACCCTTTCCTCTTGTCGGTGACACAGTCACCGTCACCGGCGAGCCCGCCGTCAACGGCAGCCGCCGCGACATCCCTCCACCAACTCCAGACGGTCAAAGAACTAGCAGCAAGCAGGGCGCTCAGCAGCTCAAACCGATTCCTCGCGCTCAAAGAAGAGAAAAGAAGGGTGGTCATGGCGTTTTTGCAACCCCCCCGGGTCGAGTAGTATTCACCCTAGGATCGACTACGTGGCGGTCAAAGTGAGCTGGCGGCCGCTGACTCGGCCAAGTCAGCGAATACATAGACGAAATCGTATATACGGACCAAAGTGAACCCCTTGCGCAAATACATGGACTGTAGTTCGGGTATTTTAAAGTAGTGGTACTAAAGTGTCACCCTGCTCAAGTTACGTGACCTGCAGTGAATTTTTCTCTTTTTAGTCCATCACGTCTCCGGTGGTCTTAGGGTCACGTTTTGTGCCCTGCTCAAAAAGGCATTGAATATAGAATATGGTTCTTCCCACCTAGCCCCCATTCCGGTGGTGCGTCTAGCATCGCCGATAAGCTTGTGAAGGTCTGTCTCCGGTGGATCTGCCTTTGGTGGATCTACCCAGATATGGTTATCATTGTCTTTGCACGTGTGTCTTCAGATTAGATCCTTCTGATCTACACTACTTTTCATCGGTGGCCACTAGTAGAAAACAGGGCAATGGTCCAGGCCCGGCCAGCCCATTAGTACCGGTTCAATCCAGAACCGGGACCAATGGGGGCATTGGACCCGGTTCGTGAGCCCCGGGGGCCGGCCGGGTCACGTGGGCCATTGGTCCCGGTTCGTCTGGACCTTTTGGTCTCGGTTGGTGGGACGAACCGGGACCAATGGGCCTCGCTCTGCCCACCACCATTGGTCCCGGTTGGTGGGACGAGCGGGACCAAAGGCTGTTTTAGTCGGTTCGAGTCACCAACCGGGACCAATTAGTTGCCTATATATACTCCTCGCCATGCATGACGAGCACTCTCGGTGCTCTGTTTTTTAAATGTGGCGAGGGAGAGCTTTGTTGTGCTCTAGCTCACCTCCTATGCACACGAGGTGTTCGATGGAATGCCCGAGCCACACTACTTAAGCTTTCTCGTCTCCAAGCTCGACCTCCAAGCTCCATTTTCCTTAATATTTGTCTAGGTTTAGCGGTCCTTCACGTCCCGTCCCCGTCTTCGCCGCCGTCGATCGCCCGCGCCGATCTCGTCGCCGGCACCACCGTGGTGAGCCTCTTGTTCTTATCTTATCTTCTTTCTGAAAGGAAAAAAAATTCTTACTTGTATGTTTATATAGATAATTGTATAATTTTCTTACTTTTATTATTGCATCTTATATAGTGCGATGGTTTTGGTATCCGCCCCCGTCGGCCCTCGTCCTGTCTATGATTCGGATGTGGTATATATTATCTTTTCATAACTATTGGTTCATTTATTGTTTATGTCAATTATGCCGACCAACGTGACATAGATTTTATTTATCTAGGAGGTTGTTGAACCGGAAATTCCAACCGACCCTATTGTCGAGAGGTTAAATTTAGTTGAAGAAGAAAACAATTTGTTGAAGGAAAAAATTAGAAAAATTGAGGAGGAGAAGATGATATTGGAGTTGCATGTTGCGGATGTCGTCGATGATCACAAGATCAAGATGGATGCAATGCGCTTGAAGATTAGAAAGATTAGAAAATATGCCATTCATACCGAGGCTTGGTATCATTATGCCGTTGGATCAGTTGTTACATTGGTTGCGATTATGATCGCATTTGTTTTCGCATTGAAATGTTTTACATAGTTTCAGTGTATGGTTTAATTAATTTAGATGTTCTGCAGAGCTTTATGTTGTTAGATGAGAACTATGTATGTACTTCGGTTTAAACGTGATGATGAACTTCTATTAATTTGGTCACTTAATTATCTATTCATGATGTTCTGTAATGATTTTTGACACACTTAATTATATATAATGCACGCAGATGAACCGGGAATGGATGTACGGTTCAAGACACACCTCCGAGTACATTAAGGGCGTGCATGATTTTCTCAAGTGGCTGAGGCAAACAAGCAGAATGGTTTTATGTGTTGTCCATGCCCTATATGTGGGAATCTGAAGTCTTACTCTGACCGAAAATCCTCCACACCCACCTGCGTTACATAAGGGTTTCATGCCACACTATAATGTTTGGACGAGGCACGGAGAAATAGGGGTTATGATGGAAGACGGCGAAGAAGAAGAGTACGATGACAACTATGTGCCCCCTGAATACGATGATGCTACTGAACATTAGGAGGAAGTTTATTATGATGCCAGTTCTCATCCAAGGCCCTAAGCAACCCAGCAACGACATTGATGTGTACCTAAGGCCATTAGTTGAAGAACTTTTACAACTGTGGAATGGAAACGGTGTACGTACGTGGGATGAGCACAAACAGGAGGAATTTAACCTAAAGGTGTTGCTGTTCGTGACCATCAACGATTGGCCCGGTCTCAAGCACACTACACAGTTCTACAGAACTCTACCTTGATGACCTCTTATGTCGATGAACACAAGAACAGTCTGCGTTCCAAACACCCGGAGCAGTGCGACGACTGGATTACATGTGAACACATCAGGACTTTCAGCAGTTGGTTGGAAGCACGTATCAGAGGTGACAACACTGTTTGTGATGAGCTGTACTTGTTGTCCAGGGGACCATCTTTGACTGTATTGATTTGGAAAGGTTACGAGATAAATGGGAATACATTTTACACGATTGACCAAGATCAAAAGAGCACCAACCAAAACAGCGGTGTCCGCTTTGATGCAATAACCGAGAGGGGAAGGACACATATTATGGTTACATAGTGGACATATGGGAACTTGACTACGGACATGATTTTAAGGTCCCTTTGTTTAAGTGCAAATGGGTCAATCTGTCAGGAGGTGGGTTACAGGTGGACCCACAGTACGGAATGACAACAGTGGATCTGAAAAATCTTAGGTACACTGACGAACCGTTCGTCCTAGCCAATGATGTGGCACAGGTTATCTATGTGAAGGACATGTCTATCAGACCGATAAAGAGAAAATATAAGGAAGCGAATACATCATACGATGAGCCAAAGCGCCACATAGTTCTTTCAGGAAAAAGGGACATCGTGGGAGTGGAGGACAAGACAAACATGTCTGAAGATTATGAAAAGTTTCATGAAATTCTTCCCTTCAAAGTCAAGGCTGACCCCAGCATCCTGATAAACGATGAAGATTATCCATGGTTACGGCGCAATAAGGAAATGACACAAGTGAAGAAAAAGTGAAGACTTTCTCCCGCAACTATTATGATGATACCATGCCAACTTTGTAACTGACGAGTATGATACCATGCCAACTTTCAACTTTTCAGAGTTCATTCGAAATGCTTTAATGTCTTATGGTTCGGCCCTCATAAAAATTAAAAATAGCAACAATAAGTTTTTTGTTGTAAGTAGAAACAAAATAAAATAAATAAAGCAAGAAAGAAAACAAAAAAACAAAAAAAATGTTTTCAAATTTGACAACTAATGGCACTAACAGAAAGTTTATAATTTTCCTAAAACTAAAAGCAAAAAGAATTGAAAAATAAAGCAAAAAACAAAGAAAATAAATAATGCAGAAAAAAAAACAACAATAAGTATTTTGTTGTAAGTAGAAAGAAAATAAAATAAATAAAGCAAGAAAGAAAACAAAAAAACAAAAAATGTGTTTTCAAATTTGAAAGTAATGGCACTAACAGAGAGTTTATAATTTTCCTAAAAATAAAAGCAAAAATAATAAAAAAAATAAAGCAAAAAACAAAAGAAAATAAATAATGCAGAAAACAAAATAAAAAAACTGGAAAAAAATAAAAATAGCAACAATAAGTAAAGAAAACAAAAAATTGCCACCCTCTTTGGGCCACCACACTGGATACGACTAGAAACCCATCCATGGGCCAGATTCAGTTCGCAGCAGGCCGGGCAGGCCCATCGTGCATAGCAGTAACAAGTAGGCCCGTAAGCCTGCAATGGAGAGGAGGTTGAGAGGGTGCAGCGGTGGGGCTTATAAACCATCGCGCCCCTCTCAAATAGCGAGGTGGGACTAAACTTTGGCCCCGACAGCGTGCGGCCTGAGGCCTTTGGTCCCGGTTGGTGGCACGAACCGGGACTAAAGGGGGCATTGGTACCGGTTCGTGGCACCAACCGGTACCAAAGGTCGCCGCTTCCGCCCTTTGGGCTGCCGAAAAGAGGCCTTTGGTCGGTTGGTGTACGAACCGGGACTAAAGGGGGCATTAGTCCCGGTTGGTGCCACGAACCGGGACCAATGGCTTTGCTATATAAGCAAACACTTTGCAAAAAGTCAGAATCTCATCGCCAGTTGCCCCCGACGACGCCGACCCTCCTCGACGCCGCCAGGCTGCTCCACCTCGCCGTCGCCGCTGCCGCCGCCAAGGCCGTCGCCCCCCAACCCGCGCCGTCCTCGTCGCCGGCCTCCCGAAACCCGCCGTCCTCATCGCCCGGCCTCCCGAGCCAGCGCCCGTCCGCCCCGCCCGAGCCTGCCCGTCGTCCCGCCCGGGCGCCTAGCCGCCCACTGCCGCCATCGTCATCTAGCCGCCCAGTGAGCAGCCATACAAGACCGCTCTGTTTTTTTCACTTTTATTAGTTTAATTTTTTTGTTCATATATATATATATATATATAATGTATATGTGTATGTATGTGGCTATGTGAATGTAGATGTTCAGAATGTATAAAAAAATTGTTCAGAGCATGTTTTTCTTCATATATGTATTTTTTGTTCATATGTGTATTAATGTTTTTTTCGTTCATAGATTTTTTGGTGATATTAATTATTGTAGAAATATGCAAATGTTTGTATATTCATATGAACAATGCATTAGGCAAAACCTTTGTTTTTTTTCGAAATTTTCTATTTGAACATTTTTTTTAAAACAAGCAATACTAAAAGAATGAGAGGAAAAAGGAAAATAAGAAGAGGAAGAAAGGAGAAGAAGAGCACCGCAACAAGAGGACAAATAAATAAGAAGAGGAAAAAAGAAGAGCACAAGAAGAAAGGAATACACGAGAAGAACAAAAATAGAAATTTGTTCTTCTCCTCTATTCCTTTCTTCTTCTCCTCTTATTTTTTTATTTTTTCTTCTTCCTCTTTTCTTCCTTTTCCTTATTTTCCTTTCTCGCGAGAAGAAGAAAAAGAAGAGTAGAAGAAGAAGAAAGGAATAGAGGAGAAAGAAGAAACTTCAACACGAGGGGGGGGGGGGTACCGATACCCATTCCCCGATAACATTATTTTCCCATGTATATGTATGTCGCGTCGTTGTCAATATAACCCCTCGAGATAACCCGACATGAGGCGGTCGATATATACCCCCTCTCGACCGTGATAACTTATACAACGGCAGCACCCCCCTCGGCCCTCTCGCTCGACCAAAACACTCGAGGACACCCAAACCCTAGAGAGAAAACGATGTTGGTCTCCTACCCCTCCCGCCGCGCCACTACCCGACAAATTAACTCTCTCGAGGCCAGCCAAATTAACCCTTGAAGCGTTGTGTCGAGGCGACCCCAAACCCTAGAGAGAAAACGATGTTGGTCTCCTACCCCTCCCGCCGCCCCTACCCGACAAATTAACTCTCTCGAGGCCACCCAAACTGACATGATTCCTTATTGTGATTAGCTAGCTAGTTCTATGTTTGCCACTAATATATACATACATATATATATATATATATATATATATATATATATATATATATATATATATATATCCATCTGTACCATGTTTGAATAATAATTGACATGTTGTAAATATTTGCAGAAACTATGGAGCACTCGAGGCAGAAAAGCAGAAGCGATGTTGGGGCACATAATCGCACAAGGAAGTGATGAAGTTGCGTCATTTCTCAACGACACGGACTGGGTGAAGAAGAGGGCTATGTTCATGATGGCTTCGACCCATTAATGCCGGTACAAGAAGAGGACTATGTTCATGATGGCTCCGGTGACACAATGGAGGTACAAGAAGGAGACCGTGTTGACTGCTCCGGTGACCGAACTGAGTCCGGCCAGGTATATATATATATTAGTTAAGCCCGTGCTGACTAGTTAATTGATGCATCCATTGTTTTGGTATATGTACACATATTAATTACTCTCGTTTTTCTTCCTTATAATTTCTATCCCTCCGGATCGAGCACAACTTCGGTAAGGAGACGAGGCCCGAAGAAAAAGTTGAGCTCGGATGAAAAGTTTGAGATCATAGAAATCGCGCCCGACGGCGAACCAATTGAACTCATGCGGACAAGGAAGGCATTTTCTGCTTAGTGCGGGGTTCTTGTTAGGGACAAGATCCCGATCAGCATCCATCAATGGTATAAGCCTAAGGAGGAAGACCCTGAGGTGTCTTATGTCAATGATATGCAGAAAGAAGATCTTTGGACTGAGCTGAAGGAAAATTTCACCCTACCGCCAGAGGAGGATCCGGAGAAGCCAGTTAAAGAGCAATTAATCAAGTCTTGTGCTCTTAAGAAGATGGCAACCCTAATGAGGAGGTGGAGGAAAGAGCTGAACCAGTTTGTCGAGAAAGATAAGACACCAGAATTCATCGGCAAATATGAGAAGATCAAAGATCAGCAGCCCGCATTTGTGGCCCACAAGACATTGGAAAAGAGTAAGAAGATGTCGGCGACAAACAAGCAAAATGCTGCGAAGAAGAAGCTTCACCATCACACGGGGTCAGGTGGCTACCTCAAAGCCCGGCCTAAGTGGTCCAAGGCTGTGCATGATCTGCTTGAAAAAGGGATGGAACCAGAGACAATGTACTGGCCAGACCGTTGCCGGACTTGGTTCTTCGGGGCTGGCGGAACCTTGGACCCTGTAATGTGGAAGTGCCGGTGACGGACGAGCAAGCTGCAAATACCGGTCAGGAAGCTTCGACACTATATCGATGCAGCGCAGCGAGGGACATTCCTTCCAAATAGGGAGAAGGACGAGCTCACAATGGCCCTTGGGAATCCTGAGCACCCTGGACGGACACGAGGCACGCCAGGCTCCCTTTCGTGGAAGGTTGGTTTTCCGGACGCAGGGGGTTACAAAACCCACGAGAGGAGGAAGAAACTAGAGCAGGACCAACTGGAGGCGCTGCACGTAAGGGTAATGGGGCTAGAGGAACGAGAAGAGGAACGAGAAGCAGCAGATCGCAGCAAACGACCTGCCGAAGCTCCCCCCAAGCTACCCCGCCATCTCAGCGGAGAAGCAGCGTGGCTTCCACCGAGCTGCTTCAGCCGGAGCATGTTTTGACGGCTCCTGCCGGCTATCCCGTGGATGGTATCACGGAGTCTCAAAGTTGCCACATTATGGCGCGATGGATGACTTTGAAGGTCAAGGCGGCTGTTGGCCAAGTTTATCCTAGTGGACCCGGCACAACTTATCACTGTCACCCGATTCGGAAGGATATGCTAAGGTGATGGTGGATGAAATAACAGAGGGATTTGAGGACCTCCCGCTTGACCACCCTACCGGTGAAGGGGAGACTAGGCTGGGTTACGCTCAAGACTCCATGCCTATGGCGGAAGGAGCTCA
Organism: Aegilops bicornis; assembly: GCA_021605145.1. NCBI lineage: Eukaryota > Viridiplantae > Streptophyta > Magnoliopsida > Poales > Poaceae > Aegilops > Aegilops bicornis. The sequence goes on from CM038671.1 coordinate 805,784,832, forward strand.
TCAACCTTCCGAACTGGGCGCCTCCGCCTCCTCCTCCTCCTCCCGTGAGTCAGGCACTCCGCCTCCTCCACCGCCTCCTCCTTGGCGAGTGACGATCAGAACGCAGCGTGGCGGCACTCCGCCTCCTTCTCCGCACGTGGTGGCACTCCGCCTCCTTCTCCGCTGCGCCGTGGCGCGCCGAGCAGCCAGCCTCCTCCTTCTTCGTCTCGTCAGCACGGGCGGAAGAGACCCGCCGCCGCTTCGGCTGCTCCGGCGCGTCGTAGTCCTTCTCCTCCGCCTCGTAATCAAGCCAAAAAGCAGACATCCGCTCTACCGGCGTCTAGCAGTACAGCCAAAGGCGGGAGGAAATCTGAATCGGTCCTTCTCTGAAGACTCAAGAGAAGTTACCGTACGAGAGGACCGAGGAGGAAAACGCAAAGATCACGTAGACCGAAGTGGATGACTGGTTTGCAGGGTTGAAAGCAAAGAGACGTCCACCTCCGGAGGAGAAGGTAGATCCGGTGAAAGCGAAGCGCACTGCTGCCTGAGGAAACCACCCAAGTCTCCGCCGAAAGGCAACTATGAGCGCATTATTGGAAAGGCATTTGCCGAAGCAGAGAGGTCGGGACATACTCAAAGTGATCAAAGAATGAAAGAACGACGAGCTGGGAAACAAATTGCCCAGCTCGGCGAACAACCGAAGCAATCGTGCCCCCCACTCAAGGTGCCTGCTAGCGACATCGTCGATCCGAGGATGGTGCCCGGTTATGGCGATCCTGAAGATTACCTGCCCGGCGATGTACATTATGATTTCTTGGAGGTGCAGATACAAAGATATTTAGTACGGGAAGCCTCTCGTTAAAGATGAAAGCTCTCTATCAACGATGATGCAAAGATTGCATGATTGGTACATGAAAACCTGCAGAGAGTCCGAGGAGGAGTACTTTGTATGTGAGAGTTAAAAAGGAGCATGACCTCGTTGGAATTGAACTGATGCCTATTCCATTTGAGGAGTTTCTATCAGTTTTTCAATCAATTGGCCCTCGATAAAGCAACGGTCACCTGCTACTGTCTGTAAGTAGTACTACTTCTGTCATTAAGTCTCTCTAACTCAGCTCTTTCATTGCATGTATTTATAATTATCCTCACTATATTATACAGATTGAAGATCGCCGAATTGAAGAAAAGACAAGTGGGTTCCATTGGGTTCATTAACACATATTTCATAGATGCAACCGAGGTTGAATTTCATGCCGAAAATACCGAGGCCAACTTGCTACAATCGTTGGTAATAAATGAACACAAGGATATAATACTCTTTCCTTACAACTTCAAGTGAGTGTTACTGTCTTGTGGCATATTCGGTTTCCCTTATTAGTCCAGGTTATAGTAATGTAATATTGATGAATGCATGCATGCGCAGGTACCACTATATTCTCCTAGAGATTAAGCTTGAGCAGGGAGTAGTAACTGTCTTAGACTCCAAACGAAAAGATCCCAAGGAGTATGCAGACATGACTGAAATGCTCGAGAAGTAAGTTAAATCGATCATTATCCACCATATCAGCAACTTTGTTCATTTCTGATATCAAGTAATTGTTTTCTTTGTTATGGCAGTGTTTGGAGAAAATTCACCAAAAAAGCTCCGGGACTGCCGAAGAAGCTGCAATTTAGACACCCGAAAGTAAGTACTATAGTAGCATATTCCACGCATCTCCTAGTGATTCAAGCGCTAGTTTCATCAATACCATTTAACATGCTTGCTAATTATCAATTTGATTGACCTCTATTTGTTGTAAAGTGTTTGTGGCAGGAACAAGGGAATGATTTCTGTGGATACTACATTTATGAGTCCATCCGCCACCACGACCTGTGAGCGGGCTACTCGACAAACAATATGAAGTGCATAAATAACAATATTCACAATTTTATTTTATTACCATCATTTGTGTTGAGTTTCATTCATTCATATATATATATATATATATATATATATATATATATATATATATATATATATATATATATATGTATTGACCCCTTCTTAAAATTAGATGTTTCGGATGCGGGATGAACTACTAGCACCAGATCGCCTCTTGGCATAATTCAAGAGGAATTGGCGGCATTCTTTCTTGACCACGTGATCGCTGAAGACGGAGAATACTATGTGGACCACGCGTCCGTATGTTAGGAGATTATTTTGTAAAAGATAATTATTGTATATATGTAGCCGGTAGTGTCGGATAGATATACGAGAACTTGTTGTTCGACCAATCTCTCGGAGAAGGAGAGGTGGTCGAATATCACTTCCCTCTGTATGCATATATGTTCATGACGATCTTCTGTTTCCTTCGTTTGCTTACTAGCTAGCTAGCGTGTCTAGCCAGCCCTCTCTATACGTATGTATAGTATGTAGCGTCAACCAAGCACGGACAAAAGAGATACACTTCTCTCTATTAATTAGCTAGCTAACACAATATATGAAACACCTAAATTAACCCCCCAAAACCCCCCAAACCCCCCCCCCCTTTTCAAAAAAAAACAAAAACCCCAGCCCTTTGGAATCTTGACGATGGATGCCTTTTGGTCCCGGTTGGTGCTACCAACCGGGACCAAAGGCCTACTGGGCTCGGCGAGACCGCCACGTGGAGGACCATCTGTCTCGGTTCGTGTTAGAACCGGGACTAAAGGGGGGAGGTATTAGCAACGACCCATTAGTCCCGGTTCACGAACCGGGACTAAAGGCCCTTACGAACCAGGACTAATAGGTGTTTTTCTACTAGTGTCTGTCACTCTAGCAACCCATCATCTACTTATTACTTCCCTATGCCTTCCTTTAGGCCCAAATAATGGTGAAGTGTCATGTAGTCGACGTTCACATAACACTACTAGAGGAAAGACAACATACATCTCATCAAAATATCGAACGAATACCAAATTCACATGACTACTAATAGCAAGACTTCACCCATGTCCTCAGGAACAAACGTAACTACTCACAAAGCATATTCATGTTCATAATCAGAGGAGTAATAATATGCATAAAGGATCTGAACATATGATCTTCCACCAAGTAAACCAACTAACATCAACTACAAGGAGTAATCAACACTACTAGCAACCCACAGGTACCAATTTGTGGTTTTGATACAAGATTGGATACAAGAGATGAACTAGGGCTTTGAGAGGAGATGGTGCTGGTGAAGATGTTGATGGAGATTGACCCCCTCTCGATGAGAGGATCGTTGGTGATGACATTGGTGATGATTTCCCCCACCCGGAGGGAAGTTTCCCCGGCAGAACATCTCCACCAGAGCCCTAGATTGATTCCGCCAAGGTTCCGCCTCGTGGCGGCGGAGTTTCGTGCCGTAAGCTTGCCCACGATTTTTTCCAGGATAAAAGTGATGATATAGCAGAAGATGGGCGCGGAGGCCACGGGGCCCAGGAGATAGGGGGCGCCCCCTTTCTCCTGGACAGGGTGTGGGCCCCCTGGCCTATTTCTTTTGCTCATAATTTCTTATAAATTCCAAAAAGTTGTTTCGTGGAGTTTCAGGACTTTTGGAGATGTGCAGAATATGTTTCCAACGTTTGCTCCTTTTCCAGCCAGAATTCCAGCCCGGGGCCTCCCGAGCATGCTGCGGAAGCTGGCCTCCAGCCCGGGGCTGCTCGAGGCGGGCTCCATGGACCTGAGAGACATGGTCCCCGTGCGCGACTTCCGGCTGCCAAAGTTCACCGTGTCGTACAAGACGGAGGCGACGGGGCTGCTACAGGGCCTCGGGCTGCGCCTGCCGTTTGACGACGACGTCGCTGACTTCTCGGAGATGCTGGAGGACTCCACAGGGTCCCTCGTCGTGTCCAACGTCTACCACCAGTCACTGGTGGAGGTGAACGAGGAAGAGACCGAAGCGGTCGCGACGACCGCGGTAACCAGTATGACTTTTACCTATCCTGCGGTGATGAGCACGCCGGTCAAATACGTGGACTTCGTCGCCAACCACCCTATCATGTTCGTGATCAAGGAGGAGGTCACCGGCGTCGTGGTGCTCGCCGGGCAAGTTGTGGATCCTTCGTCGTGAATCCGATGCTGGCACCTATTATAGGGAGTGCCTAGAACTCATTTAGATGAGATATAGTTTGGTCTCATTCACCTTGAAAACAAAAACAGATACAATTCACGTCAGCACACACGCATCTTATAGCATCACATCCAATGACTATAAAAGATGAATGAGACCAAATTATAGCTCATCTAGATAAGTTCTAGCAAAACTGCGTATTATTAGCCTTCAGAGCGTGCGTTTGCCTTGTAACCGGTGACTTGCACTATATATGCACTTACCATGACCTGACCATGGTAACTAAGTATTTTCGATAAAGGGCGTTTTTATTAACTCAAAATGTAGCATCGAGCGGATATAAAAAATAAAGAGTGCCACCCGGCCTATGCATAGCTAAGATGCACACAACCATCAAACAAACAGTCTGACAAAAGATTTAAAAAACGACAAAGTGGCAACAGTAAAGCCATATGGGGCCGAAACTATGCCTATGTCAACGGAGAAGGTGGACCGATTCAGAGATTATGCTGCCACCCATGTTGGGTAAAAACCTCCCTGGCCACCCGCTCCAACCGCATACACACCGCCTTGAATAGCGATTGGTACTCCGTTCGGTGCAGAGTAGACCACATACGAAGTCAGTGCATACAACGGTAAATAACCTGCATAGGAGAAGAGATTTTGCCATTAAAAACACAATAATTTCTACATAGCCAAAGCGACCATAGTAAGGCAGACGCTCCCACCCGTATTAGCTTACTAAAAGTTTTTGGTATTCCATCAAGCCAGTGACCATATATATTGGTAACACTTGTTGGTGGATACAAATTTGACGCTATTTGGATAACTGACCATGTAAAACGCGCAAACTTGCATTGAAAAAAGAGATGTTTGATTGTCTCGTCATGAGTAAAAAAACTACATTTCTTGCTTCCTTTCCCGTTGCGTCGAGCGAGGTTGTCTTTAGTTAGCACAACTCCTCTCCGAAGATACCACATGAAAAACTTAACTTTTAGTGGCATCTTCGATTTTCAGATTTGTTTATTATTGGCCACTGAAATCTCTGTGTGCGATTGTGCACGATACATAGAGTCAACTATGAAGGACCCAGATGTAGTAAGATTCCAGCGAAACACATCCCGCTCTTGTGTCAAGTTAATCGAATCCTAACGGGATAGAAGATGTTGCCATGAAACAAGACGGGGCCCAACCAAATCCCTCCGAAATGATATATCTGGCGGGGAAGTGGTCATCACATGCGCAAGAGTATCATTCTTATCGTGTACAATGCGGTACAAGGCTGGGTACTGTTCTCGGAGAGTGGTATTTCCTAGCCACTTGTCCTCCCAGAAACGTATCTCCGAGCTGTCCTTTATCGCGAAGGATCCGAAACGGAAAAGATGTTTCTTTACCGCCATCAGACCAACCCAAAAATGCGAGTCACCGGGCTTCCAATATGCCTGGGACAACGCCTTTTGGCCCAAATACTTGTTGCGTAGCATAGTTTGCCAAACACCATCCTCAGTAAGTAGCTTGAGTAAGGCATCATTCTTGACCTGGAGGTCCTGAACACCTAAGCCTCCTTGGTCTTTCGGTCGGCAAACGACGATCCATTTGGTTAGTCTATACCTTTTCTTTTCACTGTCTCCTTGCCAAAAAAATTTGGATCTGAAGTAATCCAGTCTTTGCAGAACCCCTTTGGGTAGTTGGAAAAATGAGAGCATGTAGAAAACCATGTTGGTGAGGACATAATTGATCAAAACTAGTCGTCCACCAATGGAGAGCAATTTTCCTTTCCAACTGCTCAACCGTTTCTCCAATCGCTCTTCAACATGTTTCCACTCTGCATTAGTGAGACGCCGATAATGAATCGAAATTCCCAAATACTTAATCGAAAATTGGCCTTGTGCACATCCAAACAAGTCAGCATATTGTGCAGCCGTCTCCTTGGCTTCTCCAAAACAGAACAATTCACTTTTATGGAAGTTGATTTTCAAGCCTGACATTTGCTCAAAAGCTGAAAGCAGAAGTTTCAGATTTCTCGCCTTATCAATGTCATGTTCCATAAAAAGAATTGTATCATCGGCATATTGCAAGATAGAGAGTCCTCCATCGACAAGATGTGGCACTACTCCTGCAATTTGACCATCCTGTTTGGCGCGTTCAATCAAAGTAGCGAGCGTGTCAGCGACAATGTTAAATAACATTGGAGACAGTGAGTCACCTTGACGTAATCCTTTTTTCGTCTGGAAGTAATGGCCTACATCATCATTGACTTTGATAGCCACATTGCCTACACTAACGAAATTTTGGATCCACTCACGCCACTTATCGGAGAAACCTTTCATTCTCAGGGTCTGCTGTAGAAACTACCATTTGACTTTATCATATGCCTTTTCAAAGTCAATTTTTAATACTACCCCACTCATGTTCTTCCGGTGCATCTCGTGAACGGTCTCATGAAGGATAACCACTCCATCGAGTATATTTCTTCCTTGCATGAAAGCCGTTTGGGATGGCCGAACAACATGGTCAGCAACCACATTGAGCCTATTAGTCGCTACTTTGGTGAATATTTTGAAGCTGACATTAAGGAGGCATATCGGTCTGTATTGTTGAATCCGTACAGCCTCCTTTGTCTTGGGCAACAAAACAATCTCTCCAAAATTTAGCCTGGATAGGTCAAGTTGGCCGGCATGAAGATAATTGAACAACTCCATTAGGTCAGTCTTGATGACATCCCAGAAGTTCTGATAGAACTCTGCGGGGAAGCCATCAGGTCCTGGAGCTTTATTATGTTCCATTTGAAACACCACAGCTCTCACCTCCTCTTCACAGAAAGGTGTCGTTAGAATATCATTCTCTTCAGTCGTGACTTGTGGGATATCATCTATTCGGGTCTCATCGAGACTAAAGTTCCCTTCATCTAGAGCCCCAAATAGAGACTTGTAGTATTTTGTTATATAACGCTTAAGCTCTTCCTGGCCTTCGATCAGTCCCTCATCCTGTTTGAGGCTAAAAATACACTTCTTTCGGTGTCGCCCATTGGCAACCAATTGGAAATAACGTGTATTGCTATCTCCCTCGAGAATGAATTGGGCGCCGGATCTTCGGTACCACTTGAGTTCCTCTTCTCGCAATAGACATGCCATTTGCTCATTGGATTGATTTTTTATGTCAATCTCATGTTGAGACAAAGTGCGAGTCTCTGCGATTTTGTCGAGGTCATCAATAATAGTGGAAAGACACTGCTTTTCTTTTTTATATATGCCACTGGTGTATTTCGCCCATCCAGTTAGGAACTGCCTTGCGGCTCGAATTTTGAAGTTCCATCTCTGAATTGGTGTGCGACCAACGGCGGGCCTCTCCCCTACATTCTTAATATTATCTTATCTTGGTTATTCATTAGAGTAAAACAATTGATTTGGTGAAACCTCTTTTGAGCGGAACTGGTCCGTGTGTTGAACATAGCTCTATTACTTTTGCTAGATAGATTTACACGAGTTCATGAACAATGAAGGAGCTTTTTTTGGTTTACATGTATGTCCACGCCTAATAGACTTGAGCATGACGATGCAGGACGCGCCGGAGAAGGCGCACACTGGCCCACCCATAGCATGAAGTCGCTCTAGATCCAAGGTACAAACACGAATCCAGCAACCACCATTGTTCTGAGCTGCAACAAGAAACAATGAAACCTCGACCCTAGCTCCCGCCTTGGTGGCCCTTGTCCCGTCCAGGAGGCGTCGTACCCATACTGTTGCCACGGCTCTCATTGGCCGCACGTGGATCTCAGACATACAGGGATCACTTGGTCCGGCGGCCACCCTAGAGTACATCGACATCTGGTGCAAGCTACAACATGTGGCCCTTTCCTCCCAGCCTGATATCCTTCGTTGGAAATGGACTGAGAATGGTGAATACCCGGCTTCCTCCTGCTATATTGCCCTTTTCACCGGATCCACGGCACCCGAGCACTGGCGGCTTGTGTGGAAGTCCGGCGCGCCCCTATCGGTGAAGGTTTTTTATATACCTCGCCTCCTTGAACCGCTGCTGGACTGCCGATCAGCTTGCTCGGCGTGGTCTACCGCATGAGCTGGCATGTGTCCTTTGTCTTCATGAGCCAGAGACCTTGCAACACATCATGGTGGGATGCGTTTTCACTCGCTCTGTTTGGCATGCCATCCTTACTTGGTGCTGCCCCACCCCCCCCCCCCCCCCCCCGACGGGTCTTCCGGCTTCTTCGACTAGCTTACCACTCGCCGCGGCCTCACTACCATGGCCGGCCTTGTGGCCTGGACGCTTTGGCGCCACCGCAATGCGGTCATCTTCGACAAGATCGCCTCGTCTACCTCCACCGTGGTCACCACTATTAAAGACGACGCTCGCTCCTGGGCCACTGCCGGAGCCAAAGGGCTTAACGCTTTTTATCCCTGTAACCTGATCTTGTATAAGGGGCTAAGCATCCCCAATACTCCATGCTCACACGATCACCACGGACACGCCTTCTTGCGTACGTAAACGTGGCATCGACCTGTTGTTTTCTCCTCCCTCTATCAATGCAAAGATACGCTCCAAAGCGTATTCGCGAAAAAAAAACAATGAAACCATTGAAAACACATCCATTACCCATACGAAAGACAGAAGAAGGAAAAAAGTCTGCTTGCTTTTTGCTCATGGATCGAATGAATCCACGCACCAGCTAGGTAGGAGCCCAAAAAACAAAGTGATCCTTGTGGAAACAAACCCTTGGGTAGATGAACCTGACTGATCGTTAGGAAAAATATTGATTTTTTCATTTTCTTAACCACTGGCTGGTTTTCCTTTTTAGTGGGAGGGGGTAGGGGTTGGGGGACATATGCCCCCCCTACTGCCTCGCTTCCACTCACCGCCCTTGTCTCTTGTCCGTGGTTACCTGACTTAGGCAAAGGTTGGAGAAGGCCGACGTGGCCTGCAGGAACCACGCCACAGAGCTGAGGATGACGTTGCCTTGGAATCGGCTGCAAGCCAGCTCGGGGAAGGACCCACAGAACTCAATGTCCTTGACAAAGAGGACCCTGACAAAGGCGGAGGAGGGGGCCGCCCGCAAGAAAAGAATAGCCACAGACTACACATTGACACATCGTGCATGCACGCATGCCAGGCATACATATATGGCTAGCATAGCTATGTTCGAGAAAGAAATAAACACGTAAGAAAGAAAAATGATGATGTTGTACGTACCCCGTCACCCAGTGCAAGAAGGAAGGCGTTGTCGGGCCGGTGAATACCGTCCTCGGCCAACAGAGTGATCAGGTAGACTACACCTAGGGCGAAAAGTCGAGAGGGTATACAACAACGTCACAGAAATAAGATGGCTATGTGCGCTGGAGCAGATTGAGTAGCACACATGCATCTATATGCATCATGACTAGCTGGATAGATTAACATGAGTAGGTCCGCGCGTAGGTAACTGCGTCGATTGACTTGACCGGCTCGGCCACTAACTAAACTATGCATGCATGGCGTGAGTCTGGTTCTGTGTATTTTAGAGTGCTTTGAGTAATGAAAGAAGGCCGTGAGGGCCGGAGCCAAGATATATGTAGCCTCCATTTGACCAAGAAGAAAAGCCTTTTGGCAAAGGCTACTGGTTTTCTTTTTGGCGAAGTGTGTGTGCATCTGTGGTTTTCTTCCTGGTTTGTCCTTGTGTTATTGAGAGAGAAAAGAGTGAAACTCAAGAGAGAGTTGAGAGGATAAGAAGAAGAAGCGGTGCTGCGAGGAAGCGTCACCAATAGGAAGAAAATAAGACTGCTTGTTTTTGCTTTGGATGAAATGAAATCGTGAACTAGCTAGTCAGGAGCTCAAAAAACAAAGTGACCCCTTGTGGAAAGAAACCCTGGGCTGGGGGACATATGCCCCTCCCCCACTCCCCTACTACATACTGCTTCACTTCCATTCACTGTCCTCGTCTCTTGTCCCTGACCGTCGTCTCCTCCTCGGAACCCGAGCTGAGCAGGAGGAAGATCGATCGAAGATGCGCTTTTTTCTTTGGGCGAGCTTCATCAATCAGGGTTGCTAACAAGCTTTTTCCCCATTTCCTACTGATTACCGATACTAGTATCCGGAGGGAGATCTTAGGAGATCTTTCCTACTGATCGATCTATGCGGCCAATCTTTGTTTTTTTTTTTCATTTTGCCTATTGATCAATCAGGTTCATCAATCTTAGGGTTTCAACCTCTAGCAAACATGCATGTGCGTTTTAACGGGAGATGATAAAAATAGCACATGTCTCTTATGTGATAATCATTCTCAAGACTCTTCACAGGTGCAATGACCATTCAACATGAATGATGAGCCTCAAAAACAACGACAACATGCCGAACAATGGACCGACCGAGGGTAGGATTTTTCAGGATGCAAATTTGAAACATGAGATGTTTTCCTGAGTCAGGCTAGTTCAGCTTATTATTTCATTCAGAAATTTAATAGTAAAATTGAAAGAAATTATATTATTAATAGTTTTGGACTGGATGTCATGAGCTAAATTTAGAAGTAAAATGGAAAGAAATAATATTATCAACAAATTTAAAGGTGATAATAGCATCAAGCAGATTAATCTAGAGTAACAGTGGCCGCAAGAAAAACTTGCATGTTTGTGAGGTGAGATCGGAATTGGTACCTTGTCTAGACCACCTCCCCTTCCAATCGCCGCCTGATGTGGCTACTATTGTGAACTCCAAACCCTAGCTCCCTTGCCCCCGGACTCTAACACTGCTCCTTTTCAGTCTATGTCCTGAACTCTTGATCTAGTGCGCCTTGCTGCTCCTGAGCGTACATATCATACATTCTTAAGAAATCGATCCTTATTACTAGCAATTCTCTTTCCATACACACTATCCACGTGATGATAGCATGATGCCACATGAGCGATCAGTTTCCAAACAACCTGTCCACCTATGCAATTCATTAGTCACTTCTCCACATCAAATCTGCAGCGTCATTGAATTTTCTTTTATTATACTTATCCATGCCTGGTCGAACCGAGCGACTATTTTCTGCTTCCGTAACCAACAAATGAGCCAGTCTAGTAGTTTCCGCTTCCGTAAAAACGCCCCACCGGCCGCATGTAAGCCATTGGGGTCACCGGCTCACCACATCCTTATCCTGTCTGCACTCCTCCTCTCTTTCTCTGCTCAGGTTTTCTCGCGGCGCACAGCACCTCTGCCCTCACCTCAAGCCTTGCGCCCTTGACACCGGGTTAGTGGTGAACCACGACATACACTGCGCCCTCGACCTACCATTGCAGAGAAGTTGCAGATCCTGGGAGAGCGACCACACTCTGCCTAGAGAAGTCGCCGGTCATGCCATCTTCTCGCATTGGCCATGTGAAAGGTGGGAGAATCCAGAACTGGACCTTTTTTCTTGCCCTCGTGAGTTAAAAAATTATGCATGTGAACCTTCCATCCATGTGAAAGGTGGGAGGATCAGAACTGGACCGTTTCCTATGTCTTTGCTGATTCATTTGGTGATAATCTACCAACAGCAGATTGATAGCCACAGCTCGACTCACAACAAGTGCATCCACCATGGTATCCGCCAACACCGGTGCCAAAGAATAAACCCTTCCCGGCGGGGGTGAGGCACATGACGGAGCTGTCTGACGCATGAGTGGCTCTACGCCGAGGCAAGTGGAGGATAGCCGCGACACACGTTCCTCACATACTGGCAGGGGTTTCATCTCGGCCGCGTTGGGTTCGAGCTGCCACCGCTATGACACCATGTATAGTATCTCGAAGGGCCAATGGCCGTACTTTATTAGATTGAAGGAAAAGAATACAACATGGGAAACAGCCTAGGAGAAGTAGAGCTGAAACCCAAAAGAACACAAGCTCGTCAACGCAGGGGAGACAGAGAGCAATAAAATCAGTCCGTTACCAGGACTACATCTAGGCAGAGAACTGATTATCCTTCGCCAGCTTCCAGATAGGCTCGACCCTCGTTCTCGCCGCACGAGTAGTGGCCAATGAGATACAGAACAGACTAGGCTTATGTCGCCAAGTCGCTGATACAGCCGGCTGATCTCCATATGTGTATATCTTCCAAGACCAGGTCCCGAACCCTGTCAGGAGTGCTCGCCGCATTGTCGAAGATCCTTGCATTTCTTTCCTTCCAGATCCTCCAATGAAGAAGGATGGCCATAGTGTCAAAATTACGCCTCATTTGCTTGGGGATCCCCGCCCTAGCCTTCAACCACCAGTCTTCCGTGGTGCTGAAGTTGAGATCAGGAGTCTGAAAATCAGCTCGTGCCCAATCCCTGAACCTCGCCCAAACCTGAATACTGAAACTGCAGTGAACAAATAAGTGCGAGCAAGTTTCAGGTTCAGAGGAACACAGGGGGCAAACTCCGTTGGATGGCCAGTTCCTTCTTTCTAAATTATCAGCCGTCAGACACCTTCTATGAACAGCAAGCCACATAAAAAACTTGCAGCGTGGCGGCGCTTTGGATTTCCAGATTGGCTTATAACAAGCAAACCGAGTGTTCCCTAAGAAGAACATCTGATATGCACTCTTCACCGAAAACTGCAGGTCATGTGTCAATTTCCAAATCGGCCGATCCCTCGTTCCCCTGGTTAATGAAGTGTCTTGAATAAGATCCCAGACCCTCAGGTGTTGGCCCATGGCCATGAGAGACAAACCTCCAGATATGTCGCTGATCCAGGCCCTGTCTTGCAAGGCCTCACTTACAGATCTATTTTTGTTCTTGACAAAGGAGAGCAAAGCTGGAGCCAACTCAGCAATTGAACGGCCATCAGGGAGCCAGTTATCCGTCCAGAACCTCGCGGACTCGCCGTCACCCAAGCTGATGTGACAGGCCGCGGAGAACATGGCCTGCACCTCCTTCTCCGTTGCATCTTGGATCAGCTGCCACGGTCTCTCTTCGGAGTCCCAATGTAACCAAGGCCACTTGCATCTTAGAGCGAAGCCGAACCACTTCAAGTTAATAATACCGAGCCCTCCCACCTCGAGAGGCAAACAAACTCTAGACCAAGGCATCAGACAACGGCCACCATTGATCTCCTCCTCCCCTTTCCAAATAAACCCTCGACATCGCCTGTTAATGATCTTAATGGCCCATGCCGGCATGGGAAGCACAGCCATCAGATGAATAGGCAAGGCCATGAGTACCGAGCGAGTTAGAGTCAGGCGGCCCGCAGCAGCTAGCATCCTCGGCTTCCACCCCTTCAATTTATCCGAGAACTTGTCAATGAGCAGAAGCAGATCTTGACGTCGCAACCGATAGATGGTAAGAGGAAGGCCCAGGTATCGTATAGGGAATTGCTGCCTCCTGCACTGAAAGTGCTCCTCCACCACCGCGGCTACCCCTTCGTCGCAACGGATAGTGGTGATCGTGCTCTTTTGCATATTGATTCTCAGACCCGTGGCCTCTCCAAGGAGCTTTAGAATAGAGGATATGATTTGAAGGTCTGTGTGAACTGGCCTGAAAAACAGCACTGCATCATCTGCAAATATGGAAGCCCTCGGCATCTTCGGATTGCACCCAATGTCAGAGAGCAGCCGGTGTTGCACCGCCCATTGCAACATGCCATGCAGCGTGTCCATGGCAAGGATGAAAAGGGCAGGTGATAACGAATCTCCTTGCCTAACTCCCTGACCCAAGGAAAACGGTTGACTTAATTCTCCGTTGATGAGGACTGACGAAGATGCGTTGTATAGTAGACCACAAATCCAGGAGCACCGGCGTCTTCCAAAGCCTCTCATCCTCAACACCTCAAGGAGGAACTCCCAAGATAAAGTGTCAAACGCTTTGGAAATATCAATTTTCATTAACACCGCTGACTTACGCTTCTGATGGAGCCATCTAGCTGTGTTGCGCACGAACTTGAAGTTTTCATGCATGTTGCGCTTGCAGATAAAAGCACTCTGAGCCTGTGATATTAGAGCTGGGAGAAAAGGTGCCACCCGAACCGCGAGCACTTTTGCAAAAATCTTGGCAGCCCCATGAATCAGATTGATGGGTCGAAAGTCACCCATCTCCAGAGCCTCTGATTTTTTCGGTAAGAGAGTTATGATGGAAGAGTTCAGCTCACCGAAGGAGAAGAAGCGTCCATCATACAACGCCTTCATAAAGTCCATAAAATCCTTCGCAATGATTTAACAGCAGCTCTTGAAGAACAGCCCAGAAAACCCATCCGGCCCCGGAGCTCTATCCGAGGGCATGTCCATGATAACCTTCTTGATCTCCTCCTCCGTGAACGCACCTTCCAGACTATTTGCCATCTCCGGAGAAAGCTGCCCCAAGTTCAACTCTTCAAGACAGATAGTGTGACCTCGGCGGTCCGGAGCGCCCATCAAACTACTGAAGAAGCTTCTAGCCAAATCCAACTTGTCCTCTAGAACTGTTGCTGTCTGGTTACCCGCTTTGAGATACGGAAGCAAGTGTTTTCTGCGTCTCCCATTAGCCTTCATGTGGAAGTACTTGGAGTTTGCATCCCCCTCCTTAAGATCACGCACCCTCGCGCGTTGCCGAAGGCGCACCCTTTCCAGGGAGGCAAAAGCCAAACATTTTCCCTTTAGGAAAGCTTTCAGCTTGCGTTCCTCCTCCGACAAAGGCCTGACCTCTTGTGCCGTATCCAGTCGCAAAATGACTTCGCTCGCAATCTGGAACTGAAGATTAAGACGGCTCATGCTCCTCTGACCCCAACTTCTTAATGCTTTCGCCGTGCGCTGTAACTTGATACTCAGAATCTTCATCGGGTCACAACCAAGAACTTCCTGTCCCCAAGCTTCCTTAACTACCTCCAAGAACCTTGGAAGTTTGCACCAGAAATTTTCAAAGCGAAAGCGGCCAGCCCGCGGCCTAGCGGCTGAACAAGCGAGGAGCAAGGGCGTGTGATCTGAAATATTCGAGCTGAGCGGTAACAGATCACTAATGGGGTGAATCTCCTCCCAATCGTTGTTGAAAAACACTCTGTCCAGCCTCGCCATTATAGATTGCTCCTGCTGGTTGCACCAAGTGTACCGCCTACCCATCAAAGGCATATCATGAAGCCCGAGCCTGTTTATGGTGTGTCTGAATTTGGAAATAAGCCTCCTGTTCCCTCTCCCAGAGCTGCGCTCAAGCTCAGAACATACCAAATTGAAATCACCCACAACGACCCACGGCAAGCGCACTTGATCACCAAATTGTACCATCTGCTCCAGAAACCTTATTTTGTCATTGTCACCCTGGGGCCCATAAACAGAAGACACCAGCCATTCTTTGCCGTCTTCCAAGGACACAACTTGTGCCGAGAGCATAAATTCATCCTTTTGAACATTGAAGACTCGCAACTTATCAGATTTCCAGGCCATCATCATGCCACCCCTCGTGCCATCCGCTGGCAGAAAATCAAACCCATCAAAAGCAGGGCCCAAAGTCTCGCAAACCACAGTGGAATCCAACATTGCCATCTTAGATTCTTGAAAACAAACTAAAGAAACATTGTAGGACTGAGTGAACAATCTGATCGAGCACCTTCTAGCAGGGTTATTAAGCCCCCTAACATTCCACACTAACATACCTAGTAACATAGCCATAACATAAAAACAACGACCACGGCAACCCCGCACTCACACCTAAGCACCACATGGCTCCACAACATCAGGAAGGGAGAAAGCACCAAAACCTGGCTGCATTGGTTTGTCAAAGTCCACTTCTCCAGGGGCAAAGAGAGCGATGACCGCTTTGACATGATGAGGCGCCAGCGCTTGTCGAACAACTTGATGTACTCATCCAGAGCTTCGTCAGAAACTTGTTCCTCCTTCTGAATAACTCCCATCTGTCGAAGCAGGACAGTTTGGGCACGCTGCACTGGCCCCATCTTGCGGGCACCAGCTGCCTTGCACAGCCGGGCACTTCTCCTTGGTGTGAAATTAGGCGGTAGCGGTTTCTTCCTGCGTGCTGGTGCAGACACCGAAGGCCTAGGCCCCAGTATGGATGGATCAGGTGTACGACCAAGTCCTTGCAAAAGCGTCTCCTCCGCAGAACTAGGACCGGCCACCACACGCGGGAGGAGTAGATGCTCCGCCAGAGGGACCAAGTTCAACCATGTATAGTATCACCGCCTCCCCTTCCTCCCCCATGTTTGTTAGTAACTTTCAGGGTGATGTAACTATTCATTTTTGGAGAATATAAATGGTGTTTTCCAGTATTGTATAACCTCTCTTGGTGTCATAAATGTTATGCAGGCACTAGATTTATGCATGAGCAGATATTCATCGTTCAAGTCTTACACTAATAAGAAGCGATATGTCCGCTTTCCATTTTGCTCTATGTGCCATGATCTGTAAATAGCCTCTCTCAATCAATGTTTTGTTAAATATCTTGATGTATACACAAGGCATCATAAATTCTCTTGCTGCTTTCTGAAAAACATACTGAGGTCACTGTCTATTTTTGTGCTTCTAGTGGATTGATTATGAGCATTGCATGCTAGCTGGTAAACAAAACAAGTCAACCAATTTCAAAGTGATGTGTTACTTGGTGCAATCTAACTCTGAATGTTTTTCTACTTTTTATTTTCTTACTGAAGATTAACTCCCACACACGCTACAATCTGAAGGTACATGCAAATTTAATGTTTCTAAGTTGAGTCATATACATGTTACTGCAAATCATGATGGCCCGCTTTCTATTTCATTTAAATGTCAAAATAGCTCCTCCATCCTTCCCTCGGTGTAAGTGCCTCATGTAGCTTTTAGTTAAAGAGCGTATACTGATGCATAAATTGATTATTCTGGAGATTCTTTCGTTTGGTCGATGGCAGATCACTAAAATGGAATAGTGTTCTAGAATTATGAACTTTTTCGCAGGGATAGAAATTATGAACACTATAGTCTCTTAAGACAACGATTTATAACTTTATTGAACATTAACGAGCTACTTTTGCCCATTTTATTTTCTTAGCCACACTGAAGAGTTGCTGGCGTTACAAGCTTCTCAAAATAACACAAAGATACGAGTGTGTATAGACTATCTAGGTACACATGAAATATCCCAAAATAATCAATTAAGGTGTATAGATTGATCTAGTTTTCCATGATACATTTTGTTTGCGCAAAAGCCCAGATTTCATCAACTTTGTTAGTGATCCACTAGGGAAGCCAATGCTATTATCCACTCGATGCAACTCATGTTCTTCCATTTCCTTTTTAGGATCATATTTAGCAGTACTCCCTGCGTTTGTAAATATAAGCCCTTTTAGAGATTTAAATATGGACTACATATGGATGTATATAGATATATTTTAGAGTGTAGATTCACTCATTTTTCTTTGTATGTACTCCATATTGAAATTTCTAAGAGGTCTTATAATTAGGAACGGAGGGAGTACTTTGCTATATGCCGTGAATTGCTTAAGACGTCCAATGAAATTACTTTGTGAAAATGCAGAAGTTTGCTTTAAGGGCATGCCATCCATAATCTCCTTTGTCATTCATCATGTCTTCATATATAATTAATTCTAATGAGAGATAAATGTATCTTCTCTGAAAAACTGAAGTATATTGGTACTTACATGTTGCTTTTATCTTGATTTTCAGTTTCCTTTCGGCGATTTTTATGTGTTAATATTTGACATTACTTGAACATGTATGCATACAGCTTGGACACTCAGTGTTGCCTACTATGAGGAAAATGAAGCGCGGTAAACATATTTTTTACCACCACACCTATATATACATAGTATCTGGTTATATTATCTTATATCCCTATTTCTCTGACTGATTGAGCTTTGCACCACCTTTTCATGCCATTTTTGTAAATATAATATACCGATTGGTGGATTAGATTCTTAATTTTTCTACAGACTAATGACATTTGTTTACCTCCGGCTAATTACAGTTTTTTACCTCCTGATTGTGGGATGGATCAAAGTACATGTACACGGGAGTTCTGTTGGAGATTGCACACAGTAAGACTTGGGTTATAGCTTTCTGGTGACATTTTAATTGTAGCTCGGAAGTATTCTTCCCTTGCAGAAGAAGCGGAGGTGGTAGCCTATATATTGGAGTTTTAAATCGGTTGGTTCCACAAGTAAATGACCATATAATCCTCTATTATGTTGTGTTTGTTGTCCAAACTTTGAATGATATAAGTAGGAGGATCGATCTTATTTACCCGTGTACCATTAGTCATGTATCATCTTAAGTATATTATTGTCAAATAACAATCATTTATTCATTGATTTGCTAATCCTTTCAAGAATCAAATTGGAGACTACAACACTAATTTTAGGCAATATTTTCCGCAGCAACGCACAGGGAATCATCTAGTTGATTCAGAAGAACACATATGTATAAACCGATGTAATTGCATATGAGAAAGCAAGGTAGACTTATTTAATGGATGAAAAAAATATTTTTTGAAACCGAGGCTAAAGATTTGCCTCGTTCATTAAATAAGGATATGGTGAAATACAACGTTCGTCGTTTGGCTTAACTCAAATCCCATCAGATCAATTTTAAATCACCAACTACTCTCGTGGTATAATATTGCTCAAATGCTTGGCGTCCTCCGTGACCCAAAGCCTCGACTGTTACTGAATGCTCTTGAGAATGTAGAATGAGGTGTCGAGTTCTTTCTCAAAACTCTGGCATTTCGCTCGTTCGAAATAACCCAACTAACAAGTATGGTCATAGACGTCATGGCCTTCTGGTGCGCAATGTCTGGTCTCGACATGTTTAACCATCATTGCTTGATGAAGCGCATGGATGCCCATTCGTCCGTGTGGATGCTTCCCAAGCCTATCCAATCCTTGACTGATATCCAAACTCGCAAGGTGAATCTACATTTGTAGAACAGGTGGGGTGCCGTCTCGTTGGTTCGCCTACACAGGTTACAAAGCCTGCAGTTGTCCCATCGTCTCTTCTGTAGACGGTCCACTATCCAATGCCTTCCTTGAAGATCCAGCCAAGAGAAGAACATGACCTTGGGAGGGGCCTAGACTTCCGAAACATACTTGTTCATGGTAGTGAGAGTTGACCCGAACAATTGGGCCTTGTAGGCCGAAGCCACCGAGTACTCACCATTAGGTAGAAATTTCCAAGTGATGTCATCCTCCACATCCTCGAGAAGATGAATGTGCTCGAGCTGAAGTCGAAGGTTGATGAATGGCACGATGTGGTCCATTGTGAGCAAAGAGGTCGGGTTGATCTTGTGGACCTAGGCACACCGTCCACACCTTTCGTTTGGAAGCCACAAAAATGAGGGTGTTGGAAATATGCCCTAGAGGCAATAATATTGTATTACTATATTTCTATGTTCATAACTAAGAGTTTATATTCTATGCTATAACTTCTATGATCCTGGAATATGCGATTCAGTGGAAACTCGTATGCACGCGTGGAATGATAAACGGTAAAAATAAGATTCCTAGTCTCGTGTCTAAGACTAGCTCAAGTGTTGGTGGTGATCATGTTTTTGGATCTTAGGATAGCGTTAAGTGTAATGATATTCCTAAAACAACACTGAGATTATGATGTTAGAAGGATGATCATATTGAACCGACCCAAACTTGTTTGTTATACTTTGAGATAATATCGTCATAAGTCAATTTTATAACACAGAGTATTAACGTGTGATTTAGTTCCTCAGACCATGAGAATATCGTAGTCACTTCTTATCGTACGATGAATTTTGGGGTTGCTCAAACGTCATCTGTAATACGGTGATCATAACGACAATTTACAGGTTCATCGGAAAGTTTGATAAGGGAGTAGATAGCTCGAGAGTGGAATTTGCTCCTCCGATGATGGAAAGATATTCTTAGGGCTCTCTCGATGTGATGTCATCCATCATCGCCTGGCCAGACACAGGTGACTATGTCATGGGGATGTCAGAACATGTTAACGAGAAAGAAGAACAAATCAGTAACAAGCTGACCAGTATGGTGAGTATGTGTATGACTCAAGAGGATACCAATATATCTCACCTTGTGTTTTTGTAAAGTATCCTGAAGCAAAGAAAATAGCACATAATAACCAAAGATTCACTCGAATTTCATTTGTGTACTCCTAGGGATCTATATGGACGTCAACGGTCCCTTTATCGATGTCGGTCATTGAATGGAAGGGGTTTTGTTCATGTTTATGATTTACCGAACCTATCGGGTCAAAAGCTTGAGGTAATCACGATCTGCTGAGTGTTAGTAGGATTGGGGTAAGGAGAAAATATTTCTGAAATATTTTCACTAATATTCAAAATAGTTTCGAGAGGAACCGGAAGCGTTTGAGCAATACTGAGCAATATTGATGAATAATATATCCGTAAAAAATGTTTTCGGTGATGTTAAATTAATAAATAATGGTCTAATAATAGTTATGATGCTTTTATATTTAATTTAATATCAACCGACCTTAAAAGGCCATGTGGTGGATAGCAAATTGGACCACATGGGCCCATAGTGGTGGCGCCCCTTTCTCCCCATGGAATGGATACACGGAGGCCGAATTGGAAGGGGACCGCCCCGCCTCTTGGCCGGTCAAGGTGGGGACACACCCCACCTTGTGTGGCACCCCTCCTCCCCCTCCAAACTATATATACTAAAGATTTGGGCACTTTTGAACACACAAGTTTTTGGAGCCTTCTTTAGTTTTCTAGTCTAGTTCTGGTTGTTCCAATTAGAGCTAGAGTTAGATCCTCTAATCCTCCTAATGAGAAGCCCACTGTGGTTCTAATCTCCTTTGTCTAATTCTCCAGCGATAATTAGCTCTGGACGATGAAGCATTGCCGGATCGTGAAGACACTATGCTTGCAATCTGTGGAGAGGCCATTCTTTCGGTCTTTCATTCGAGGGATCATTCGCTAGAAATTCGAGTATCATTCATATACACTTCGAGGGACTTCAAGTACGATCCACACCGGCTTTTCTTCCGCTGCAACTGTGAGTTGGTAACAATCAAATCCAAACCACATCTTCATAGTGTTCCTGGGTGATCATAGTGTTTTCAACTGTGAGTTGGTAACAATCAACTGTTTTCTACCATGTTTCCTGACAGTGGCATCATGAGTGGTTCTATGAGTATATGCAGGCTTTAATCTAGATCACACATGGATGTGAGGGTTGGATGTTCTTGCTATGCTTCCCTCGAGTATTGCTTCGGTTCAGTTCATTGACATCATGATGTAGCTTTTCACAAAGTTCTAACAATCGATCGGATTTGGCTGTCGACGATCTGCTAATAGTTCTTTGGGCTTCATCATAGTCAAGAATAGTGAACTGTCGCAAACATGAGAGGGCAATGAAGATGTTTGATCTTCTAGGCAGTCATGTGTATTGACGATGTTTAGTGTGGGAAATAAATCGGATTTGGTTGTACTAAATATATGAGAAACATATACAATTGATATATTACCTACCACTCTGTCCCATAATGTAAGACATTTTTTGATACTCGTATAGTGTCAAAACAACGTTTTACATTAGTGCTTAAGCATGATTGGTTTGGACAACTGACTTTTCCATGTGGCTTGAATTAATCTGTTTGATTTGCAGTGTGTTTATTTTTCATTAACATATTTTACTGATAGTATATCAACTCTCACTTAACATGGTCAAAATCTACCCCATATATGTTGTAGGGAAACAATGGGAGAGACTGAGGTTTACCATCGAGGTTTGCACACACCTGATCTTTTGGCTAATAGTACATTATTCTGCAATTGCAAGAACCATTCTAATATTTATGTTTTTAATAATTTGGTCTTGCACATGTAGATCCTACTATCAGAGGTTTAGACGCACTAGTCGGTCCATTTTTCGTATGGGGAAATGAGATATCCATGAATATCAGTCAAATTAAGAAATTTAGAAAGATTGTTAAAATAATGAAACTAGCGATGAAAAACAACAAGATATTTGTCTGCAGAATAAAGAAGACATCAGTCAACTATATGATGGCACTATCTCTTTCACATTCTTTTTCGTTTGCGCCATATAAAAATTTGGAAAAGTCATTTATGCATATCTTTGTTTCCAGTCCTTTCCAAACCAATTCACTGATGATTACCTATGAAACCACATGTATGGTCATAACATTAAAGTCTTCCCAGCAGGACAAAAGATGAGCGGACAATCATCCACAGGCACTGACCTAAAATTGCAAGAATCTTGAACGTTGAAGTCTCAATTCTAGGCTTTAAATTTGTGGTGCACTATTATGTGTCTTTGGAGTAATGTGTTTGAAATATTTTGGGATTTCTAGCAGTATTACACAATGTATCAGACCTGGCCGTTATATGGGTTTAATACCATTCATCACAGATGAATAGTACATCTATATTTTTCAAATGAAACATTCTCTCAATAATCCATACACTCACTGCTAGCTAAAGTTAAAGAACAAATCTAGGTTCTCCTTAGAGCGTAGAATGATGTCCGATTTTTCTAAAGAGGTACATGCATGCTACAACAGAGCATGTATTGCTATTGGAGATGAACACCAAAGAAACATGCATCAAATAGATGTCACAGACAAAAAGTATGTCCAATCTCTGGAGTTTTTAGCATCCGTCAATCATGCCCGCCTGTCCATGGGAGCCAATAGATTTGTCACTTGGATTAGGGCCTATTTAAGCGGATTGGGGATGACGGAAATATGGAATGATAACTGGATAACAAGGTCAACAATGATGAGGCCTATTATTTGTCGAGTTGCAGACCCGCCCAAGATGGTGTCCGAGTTGATTGACGATTCAAATGCTGGATTGAATTGGGAGTTAATTGAGGAAATTTTATACCCATTTATGCTGCAACGATATTACAAATACTGATTTTGTTGAGAAACGTTGATGGTTACTAGTCATGGAACTTTTAAAAAACTAGAGTATTCAGTGTTGGTCAGCGTATTGGATGAAAGAGGGTACGAAAAGTGATGATGCAGAAAACTGGCAGACCCCTAAATAGGGTTTCTCATGGGGCGGAGCACGCATAGAGGAACATATTAGGATACATGCGGGACAAGAATTTACCTAGGTTGAGGTCCTCATGGTGAATAGTGCTCTACATCCTGCATGTCATAATATAGATTTGCCTCGTATGAGGGAAACCATATGTTGGATGCCGAGGTTGGAGGCCCCTACCTCCCCTTATATAGGTGGATGAGGGCTAGAGTTACATGAGCCGAAGTCAGTTTGCATGGCTTGTTACCCAAGTTGATCTACTAATACACGTCTGCTAGTACAAATAATAGGCCTTCTTCTGGAGGAGGGCCACTATCTGAGCGAGAGGGACCTCAGTCATATTGGTGCCCTAAGGTCGGCCAAGTGTTGGGCTTCCCAGTAGGAAGGTCACCCCAGGTGTGGCGCACCATCACTAGTTCCACTGCGTGTCTGGAGTTGAAATCCTTTTCCCTTCGGGAATGAGAACCAGGAGGGATCCTGTTGTCTTGGCAAGAAAAAAAAATGTGGCATGTCTGCATAGGTCCGGCTTCAGAGATCTTCGGGCTCGCCGAGCGTATGACCTCCTTGAATAGGTTGAAGATGACATGATCTGTTAGGCTCATCGCCCCGACGAGGAAGTCGAGTACAACCGTGCATGGTGATTAAACTGTCCGTCCATCCTATCTTTGTTGTTGTTGGAGACATTCCGGTTCACAGAACCGGCTTCAGAAATGGTGATTCGGCAGAAGCACGAAGTGTTGTGATTTTTATTCTTTTATATATATGTTGGGGGCATGATAGTGCACCTGGTGGGCATAGACCATGGGCCCCCAGCCAACTCATGGGGTCAGGTGAAGGGTCTTCATTATCTTTTGAAGGGTAAACCACGTCTCAGCTCGATCGCAAAAGCAGGAAACGATATGATCTGACGGGCTTGAATGCCTGAAGGGGTTTTTTATGGAGGAGTTAAGAAGCTGTTTGAATAAATTTATCTCTTGTGATTTTGCTCATGAGTTTATCTGGTCGAATTTTAAAGCTCACAATCTAGGTAGGCATCATTTATCTTTAGATCATGTCGTCATATATGGTTGGGACATCCTCATTGTCCCATTGTTATCCCTGCAAACATACCAATTTGAGTAATAATAAAGCCTAGCAGATTAATCTAGAAAAATCAGTCCCGTCGAGTTTATTTATTTTATGTTCGGGTGTGTAATTGCCACCAGATACATACACGACACAAAGATTAAGAAAGTAACTTCTTTAGATTCCCTTCTGGACTTAGGTTTGGTTACATGATCTTGAGACTATCCACGAACCTTGTCCCTTCAGCCAGCGCCCTGAAGTTCCCCTTGACATACTCAACATGATCGATGGCCTTGTACGTCGCCTCGCCAAGCTCCGGGAGTGGCTTCACCATTCCAGCAACACAAGCATTCTGAAACATCACCACAGTGGCCCGCCCTTTCTCGACGTCCGGCAGCACCCTGTGCTCGGCGCTCTTGTACGTGCCATTGGTGAGGATCCGAAGAATGTCGCCGACGTTGATGACAAAGGCACCTGGCAGCGGGTTCAGCGGGTACCACCTGCCGTTTTTCCTCACCTGTAGGCCGGGGGTGTCGTCCACGTGCAGAAGCAGCGTCAGGCCGAGGCCGTCGTGGTGCGGTGTGATGCCGATCACCTTGTCTGGGTGGCGGCACGGAGGATAGTAGTGGAAGGCAACACTCTGCGTCTTGCCCTGGAAGGTTCCCATGAGCGCCTCCTGCTCAACGCCGAGGTCACTCGCCATGAACACCGTAAGGCGGCTTGTGAGATTTGACATCTCCACTGAGTACTTGTCAAGTGCATCCCTGAATGATATGTACACCCTCGAATGAAACGAAGCAAACGGAGCAATGCAGCATGTAATTAGTTTAACCAAGAGATCAAGAGAATTAGGACCTAAATGTTGACGGATCGGCAGGCCAAAACTCATTGTTCCTTTGCTCATGTTGCTGCGTCACGAGGATTAGACTCTCTGCCCAGTCCAACTTTTTAGACGACGCACTGTTGTAGTGGTGTCCAAAGTCCAAACCCTTCGAAGCCATTGGCTTGGATGGCCACTGCCTTCTTCTTCTCCAGCGGCAAGCCAAAGAACTGCAGAGTGTTATCCTTCATATCTTGTACAACTGTTTCATCGACTCCGTGGTTTGTTAACTGCCAATACAGAGGATGTAAATTTGATAGTTGGACTTGGATAGTCTGGTAGATAGATCAACAAATTAAAGTGTAGCCACTCCACATGGTGTCTGGGCATGGTTCTCATTTCAGTGAAAATTCAGCTGAACTTGGAAAAATAATAGTCATTTTAGCAGGATAGTAGATATACAAAAATATTTGAATTTTTTGTCAACATATCTCTCTATCACAGAACTTGGTGCTGAATAAGGAATACCCAAACTTATGTCAAGTTTCCTTGAATTCTGGTTGGATTTCAATCCAACAATTCTTTTTGAATGTTTTCAGTCATTTCAGTAAAACAGTTGGTATGCCACAAATATTACTTTTTGTCGAATTCTACCTCTCGCATTTATTTTTGAAAAAAGTATGTTTTTGTCCCTCAGTTTCCCCAAAAGTATAGTCTTTGTCCCTCAAGATTTTTTGGTATATATATTTGGACCTTCAAGTCTCAAAACCGGATAAGTTTGGTCCAAACCAGATTTTAAGCACGTTGACCGGGGTTTGACCAGGTTTGACTGATGAACAGTAAATTTTAAAAAAATAGCAAACAAATTCAGAAAATCTGCAATTTTGTGACAACCGACATGCTTTGGTGCGCTTCGTGCGTGTAAATTTTTGTGGCCAAATAACATCCAAGGAGCTCGAGCCAAGAAAAGCAATTTTGAGGTTTTTCTGTGAGCCAAAATTAGGTTTTTTATGCCACGAGTCCCTCAGATGTCGAAACACCACACAAATTTTCACACACCAAAGCATCTTGGTTGCTACAAAATTCCATAGTTTTTTCTTTTTGCTCTGTTCTTTTTTTACTTTACTGTTCATCCGTCAAACATGGTCAACGTGCTTAAAATTTGGTTTTGGACCAGACTTATCCGGTCTTGAGACTTGAAAGACCAAATCTATACCAAAAATTCTTAAAGGATCAAGTCTATACCTTTCGGAAACTTGAGGGACCATTAACATATGTTTCTCTTTATTTTCTGAAGTTTTAAGAAAGAAAGAAAAATGGGCCAGGCTGAGGACGGAGGGGTGTGACGGGCCGTGTACGTCTACACATACGTGCCACATACGAAGGTGGGTATACCTTATTGTCAAATGACCATATTATTCTACTGTGTTAAAAAAAATGACCATGCCATTCTTATACGGTTTGTGAGGTGGGGTGTACCAAAGTATGGATGTTTTGGTCATTTCAATAAGACAGTAGGTATGCCAAAAACATTTCTTTTTGTAAAAAAGAAAAAAAAATGAAAACTTTCATCGAGTTTCCTAAATTTTTAGCTAGATTTCAGCCCAACTAAAGCGAAAGTTTGTACCATGCATCTGGCCGAGCTGAGGATCACTACAAATTACAGGAATTAATATTTCCTAACCAGCAAGATCTCGCACTACAACTTGTAGTATACGAATATGAAAAGCACGAGTGAATGGCCTCTCTCAAAACAATGGTAGATATATTCCATTGCGAGCAAAGATAAGAACCTGGAAGAAGCCCCAGTCTCGACACGCAGAGCCAAGCTTGGCAATCTCGGCCTCCGAGAACTCCGGGCCAAGCAGCCTCGCCATGTCTACAACTGGTAGTTCGTAGCTCTCGTCGTCACCCACGACGACCCCGTCCCTGACCTCATCTGGCCGGGCATACCTGTCGGGGGTCACAGTGGAGTCGGCGAACGTGGCCGACGCGTCGTCCGTGATCTCGGCCCTGCCGATCACCTTGTCGCCGATACGCTCCATGGATCCTGCGTACTCTCCCCTCCGTGGGCGTCCTCCTCCCCAATGCTCACAGAACTGCCTGGTTTCTGTGGTTCTGTGTTGGCTAGGTGCTGGGTCGCGTTCTGCGCCCGGATGAAAATCCACTGAAGTAGAGTGCTCAACTACGTAGCTAGAGGTTTCCACAGTGTTAGTTGTTGGCTTCCATGATTGATGATTCAGCCTCACTCCAACACAACCCGACGACAATAGCCAAAATATTGCTCGGATATCTTAAAATGAAATTAGTCTCAGTCAAATCTGTTACCGTTCATTTATGTTGCTTTGTGATCTGCAATTGTGGATAGAAGTATGTATTTGACTGACGCTTGTTGTCTTCTCATCCGATTTTACAGCCCGGTTATTTTCTGTAGCTGGGCTGTTTCATGGCCTGCTGCTACCGGTTCTTTTTTTCTAAGGCGTGCTCCTAACTGCCCCCCCCCCCCCCCAACATCCCACACCGGCACCCCGTATTTTGTTGTTTCTTTTTTTGTTTTTCTTCTTCAAAAAATTATGATTTTAAAAAAAATCTAAAATTCAGAAAACAAAAAATTGGAATCTTGAAAAGTTCATGGAGCCAAAAAAATGTCCTTGAATTGGAATAATGTTCGCGATTTCATAAAATGTTCATAAATTTGTATATTGATGAAAGTTTTTAGTCATATGAACATATTTTTGATTTGAAAAATATTTTTTTGAACTTGATGAATAAAGTCTCCATTCAAAGAACCTTTTTGGAAATTGGATGAAACTTTTAGAAAATGGATTAACAGTTTTTGAGTCTGATGAATTTTTAAACAATTCTGGTGAATAAATTTTGAATACGATGAACATTTTTCATTTTTTTGAACTTAATGGACAGATTCTCAATTCAAGAACACTTCTCTGAAATCGGATGAACTTTTTGAATTCAGTGATTTTTTAATACAATGAAAAGTATTAAAACTTATGGTGAAGAAATTTAGATTTCAAAATTTATTCAGTTTTTTTGAAAAAACTAAAATTATGATGAAGAAAGTTTTAGTATGATGAAATCTTTTTGAATTTCATGAACATATTTTGAATTAGATGAAAAGTTTTTAAAAATTTAGTGAAAAAAAAGTTCACAATTTTAAGAAAATCACGAAAACGAGGAAAAAATGAAAAGCAATAAGAATTAAAGGAAATGAGGAAGAAGAAAAATCTAAAAAGAATTGAAAAGGCAAAAAAGATAAAAAGGAGAAAAAAACTGAAAACAAAAGAAAACCCGGTTTGCTAAGGTGCTAGAACCTTCGCAAAACCGGACATGATCTACCTTCGCCGGCCCACTTATACTTGGTGCAATCTAACTCTGAATGAGAATCCACTGAAGTAGAGTGCTCAACTACCTAGCTAGAGGTTTCTACAGTGTTAGTTGTTGGCTTCCATGATTGATGATTCAGTTTCACTCCGACTCAACCAGACGACAAGTCATCGCGGCTTTTGTTCGTATCCTGATCGGGCGATGATCGTGTTAGCTATTGGTCGGGTATCTGAAAATGAAATTAGTCTCAGTCAAATCTGTTACCATTCATTTGTGTTGCGTTGTGATCTGCAATCGTGGATAGAAGTATGTATTTGACGCTTGTTGTATTTTTAGTCGATTTTACAGCCCGGTATTTTCTATAGCTCGGCCGTTTCCTGGCCTGCTGGTTCAAGTTATTTTTTTTTCTGTTAGTTCGTTCTGAACACAGATAAGAGGTGCTCCTATTTGGGGGCTCCCATTTGGGAGCTCCTAAGTGGCGCCTTCAGTGCCACTCGAGGAACGAACGGGCGCACACTGCGTTTCTGCGCTGCGCCGGCCCATGTAAGATGAGCCATTCGTTCCCCTCTGGTCGCTCGGTTCCCCTTGCCCCCCGCTCAAGTGCAGCTGACCGGTCGCCCAGTTCCCCCTCAATGGTTGACTTTTCAAAAAAAAGAGAAAACTTCGTAAAAATATAAAAAAGAGAGTGAAGTCAAAAAAGTTCATGGTTTTTAAAGAACGGTCACAAACTTAAAAAAAGTTCACGAACTTGAAAAAGAGTTCATTGATTTGAAAAAAAGTTCACATATTTTGAAAAAAAGTTCATTGGAATAAAAAAATTCATTAAACTTTAAATAAAGTTCATAGAATTTGAACAGAAGTTCAATTGAATTTCAAAAAAAATTCATGGATTTAGAAAAAAGTTAACTGGATTTGGAACGAAAGTTCATCAATTTCGAAAAAAGCTCACAAAAAATAATAAAAGTTCATCAGGTTGAAGAAAAGTTCATTCTTTTTTTTAAAAAAATAAAAAAAGTAACGAAATTAAAAAATTGAATACAAAACCAAACTAAAAAAGAACCAAAACCCAAAAAAAAAAAAAACCAGCTTCAGCGAACTGAAGAATAAGAAGGTGCAAACGCTGAATATTGACAGAAGTGGTGAACTATTCCAAGTGATTACTGTCTTAGTAGCGAAAGAAATAGGTCTCGGGTTTGAACCTTCATGTCGCACTTTTTTGTAAATTAACAGAAAAAGACGTAAACATGTAAAAATGGCTGGCCCACGGGGGAGGGAAGGGTGTGCGCCCGTTTGCGCCGATGGCTGTATCGGGCGCAACGGGCGCCGTTTATGGAATGCCCTCCCATTTCGCAGGGACCTCCTATACGCCGCTCGTTGCGGCAAGAAGTCAGCACTTCGAACAGGAGCTCCTCACCTGGGCTGGCCCATGTTGCGGGAGCGCGATATTCGTGAGGTAAAAATTCGCAAAAAGGATTGCATCGGCTGGGAATCCAACCCGTGTCATCCTATTGATGTATGCGCTGAGCGAGCCACTATGCATAGCTAGTTCTTATGCTAAATTGGCAGCGCAAACCTAAAAGAAACTAATAGTAGCGACAAAACTTAAAACATCACTTCACAAATCTAAGTACTTTTCAAAAGCTTAAAATATCAGTTCACAAAACTAAGTACTTTTCTGAATATGGGAACATATTTTCAAAAGCTGAAAGCAAAATTTACGACCGCAAATTTTTCATAAATTAAGTACTCCTAAAAGGGAAAACTTTTTTTTGAATTAGCGAGTACTTATTCCAAAAGAATATTTTTTTGAAATTGTGTACAAAATTTGAAAACCGGAACATTTTCCGAAAACACGAACATTTTTTCGGAACCTCAAACAGTTGTGAAAACAGGAACAAAATTGAAAACGAGAACACTTTCGAAATTGTTATTTAAAATCCCGATTTTTTTGAATTTAGATTATAAATTTTTTGAAATCGAGAACAAAATTTGACCATGAACATTTTTGAAAGCACGAACATTTTTTGAATCTTGGGAACCAATTTGGAAGCGCGAACAATTTTTGAAATCATGAACTTTTTTTTTAAATCTTGAGAAAAAATTAAGAAACGGAGAACAAATTTGGAAGCGCGAACAATTTCTTAAAGCACGAACATTTTTTGAATATTGGGAAAAACTTTTGAAACTGAAAACAAATTTGAAAAAAATCCTGTACAAGTTTGGAAGCGCGAACATTTCTTGAAAACGTGACAAAAAAATTGAAATCTGGTCCATTATCTTAATTTCAAAACTTTTGAACTTTTTTGTGTAAGGAGAACAATTTTTGAATTTTGAGAACATTTTGTTTGAAAACTCAACATTTTATGGAAATACAATCAAAATTTGAATATTTTTAGAAAAGAAAAAGAAAAAGAAATAACAAACAAAATAAAGAAAACAAATAGGAAAAATTCAAAAAGTAGAAAAGAAATAAGAAACAGAAATAACTTTTTTTTGAGCAAATGAAACAGAAATAACAAAAAACGAAAAGAAGAAGGAAAAAGCATCCCTAGAAGTTTGGCCGGCGCCTATTCTGGCCAACCCAGTAACGGCGCTGGGGCGCACCCTATTTTCTTGTTATTATATTTTTTCTTCCTTTCTTCTTTTTTCTTCTGTAATGATTTAGAAAATTTCGTGGAGCCAAAAAATTTCCTTGAATTGGAATAATGTTTGTGATTTCCAAAATTGATCATGGATTTGAATATTTATGAACATTAGTTAATCATATGAACAAATTTTGAATTTTATGAACATTTTTTGCACTTGATGAACAAAGTCTCAATTCAAAAAACCTTTTTTGGAAATTGGATGAATTTTTTGGCAAATGGATTTATATTTTTCGAATTTTATGAACCTTTTAAAAATTATGGTGAATAAATTTTGAATATGATCAACATTTTATAAATTAGATGAACATTTTTTTTTGAACTTGATGAACAAATTCTCAATTTAGCAATACTTCTTTGAAATTAGATGAAGTTTTTGAATTCGGTAAAAAAATTGAATTTGATTAAAAATTAAAATAATGGTGAAGAAACTTTGAGCACGATGATTTAGTTTTTAGAATTTTATGAACATTTTCTGAATTAGATTAGCAGTTCTTGAATTCGGTGAAAAATCAAGATTTTTTTTAAATCATGGAAACTATAAAAAATGGAAAAAAAATTAAAAGTAAAATAAGAATCGAAATGGGAAAAAAATTATAGCGAAAAATTAATGAAAAAAACGATATTTAAAAAGGAGAAAAAACTGAAATAAAAAGAAACAAAACCCGGTTGGCCAAGGTTCTAGAACATTTGCAAAACCGGACATGATCTACCTGCATCAGCCAACCTATGGGCCGAATAGGAGCGGCCCTCCTAATTAGCAACTTTTTGGCACCGTTTCTGGGAACTGGCGCTCACACGAGCAACACCTCGGCCGACCCATTAGGATAGTCACTCACCTGCGCTCGTCCGCTCCACCTCATTCTTTGCTTTTGCTCAGAAAAATAACCTCAGCCGCTCCTCACTGTCCGAAAAATACCACTAGCTGTTGGTTCTCGAAAAAAACAAATACACTTTTTTTTGGAAAAACCAAGAATTTTAAAAATTCATGAACAGGCGCCAGTTTTTAGGGAATTTTTTGAAATAAAAAAAAACATGATGAATTTGAAATAAGTTCCCAATTTAATAAATTTCATGAATTCTAGAAAATTTCATGATTTTATCTTGAATTTGTGAATTTTTTTAGGAATTTGAAGTGTATTATTTGGATTTTGGACAAATGTTCATCAATTTTGAAAAAAACACCAATTTAAAAAGAGGTTATCACTTTTGAACAAAAAGTTAATAAATTTCAAAAAAGGCCATCGATTGTGAAAACAGGTTCATCAATTTTGAAAATCTATTCATCAATTTTGAAAAAAACAATCACGAAACTGAAAAAAGTTGATCGATTTTTTAAAAAAGTTCACGGATTCGAAAAAAAAGTTCATGAAAGTAGGCCTACTTAACTTACCTTATTGTATTTGATTTTCCATTTTTATTTTCTCTAATTAGTATTTACTTTTTTATGCCTTCCTCTTTGCAGTGCTGATAATTTGTTCAAATTGTAGGTATACTTCGGTTGTAGAGGGAGTGAAACCGGTTACTGAATACATCTTTTACGTGAAGATTTTATCCTCACCTATTTTTTGAAAGGTGAAGTTACAATACACTCTCATATCTCAGAGGCTTTGTACAATATTGACAAATCATGCGCAATGTGACTATTTTTAATATGGTCTTTATTTATTCCATAGCTATAATTACAGTATGCTCTTGGCTGGAGAGTGCTTGGTGCATTTAGAAAGTAGACGATGTATAATATCATGAAGATATTCAACCATGTTTCCCTGAAAAGAAAGCATTCCATTGTTTGGTCGTGCTTCTCATTGTTTGGCTGTTGTCACAAAAGTTATATGAACAAACTTGTCAATACATTAAACAACTAATGCTCCTTGGATACAAAGAAGAAGCGATGATGTTTGAACCTTTAGCGGTGGTGTCTTGACCATGATGAGCTTTCAACGAGCAGAAGGTGCTTGTCGGTGCCACGCGATTAGAGAGATGGCCTGTTGGGGCATCAATGCCCCGCTTCGCTGCCGGCCGCGGTGGACTATAGTTCACAACAATAAGGAAGAGTAAGAAGGGGGAGGAGATGCAAATTATGCTTCTGAATTGGATTGGAGAACTAAGAGAGAAGGGTAGAAAGTAGCGATGACATCAACTTAGAAGGATGAGGAAGAAGGACTGAATGAAGAGATGGCAACAACAATGTCCTTTTTCATGTAGGAAGGAAGAAAAGATTGCATTCACAGTGCTTGAAAGAAAAAGAATGGTGTTGGTCGGGCTCCTGATGTCAAGTTGTAGGATTGTTCTTACATCCTCGTCAAAACTTTGCAACGGTTCTACATTCCGATTCATGTATTCTGATGGATTTTTTTTCATATGCCTCCCGTTCACACCGCTCAACCCATTATAATTGTCCCCCCCCTCTCTCTCTCTCTCTCTCTCTCTCTCTCTCTCTCTCTCCCATCCTTAGTTTGGCTACTAGTACTAACATACTTTGGAAGCTACAAGAAATGTAATGCAGGGGCAATGCACCCTTTATAAGGGAAAATCATGGATACACCTTGTAAGGTTGGTGACCGCATTAGCTATCCATCCACTAAATTCAAACTAACATCGACTAGGAAAAAATCTCAACATTAAGGTGCTTCGACTTATGGTCTTTGCATACAATAAATACATAAAATCGATATCCATCCATGCCATACCTTGGCAGAACCACAAATTTTAAGCTAACTCCCCACTCAGTTGTCAATAAAAAATCATATTCTACATCTAACAAATTAGTAAAATGGGAATTTTATCTATTTGCACTTTAGTTCAAGGGGGTGTTTGGTTGGTATTAGCTTTGGTTTATAAGCCAAAAATCATGTGTTCATGGGCTATTGGTTTTGGCTTTTGGTTCATATAAGCCAAAGTTAAGCCCAACCAAACATCCCCAGAGGTGACAAAATTATATATCCACCCAATTAATCCGAACTAACATCTAGTTAAAAGAAGTCTCAACATTAAGGTGGTTTGGTTTATGGTATTTTCATATAATCAATACAGAAAAAAAGTTATTTTCATAATGACATCCATCTATGCCTTACCTTGGCAGAACCGCACATTTTAAGCCACATCCCGAGTCAACTGTAAACAACAAAAATAGTTTTGTACATCTGACTTCGTAAGATTTTTCTATGACTTTCCATCTACTTGATTTGGAGTTCAAGTATGCAAAAAACCAATATTGGTATTAAAAAATGTCAGATTAGGAATGGAATGTGTCCAACCGAAATGCTTAAGTTTGTTCACAAGATAGTAGGATCCTTCTTGCAAATTGTTGCAAATAAATTGTCTGACACCCGCTAAACTAAAAAAACGTGAAGATCTGCAACATCACGACAGGCATATGCATCTTTTGAACTATAAAGGAAACATCATTAGATGTAGTAACCTGATCTAATATCCACACAAATAGAGGAACTAGGAGCGCAAATCACAGAAGGACAACACTTACTCTTTCTTTGACTTTCCTATAGGGCACCTGCATTATGTTGGCGCCGCCCCACCTCGCAGCGCCGCTTCTTCTTCTACCTTTAGATGGCTCGCACAACTCTCCTCTCTCTATCTATCAAGAGCACCAGAACGCACACACACGGAGGAACACACACACACCTCACCATGGAGACACTAGCTTTGCTTTCTACTCCCGGTGAGACACACATACACTACATTGTTTCGTCTGCCAGCCCTCACGGCCTCACTTTTCGTTAACTCAATGTGCAACATATATACACAGGGGTGAGCACCCATGCGGCCATGGCACTCACGCCACTAACCAACTAAGACCTATTCTCATGCAACTAACACGTCCCGCCACTATTCAAATGCACTCACCTAACATGTATGGCTATCCCACTAACTAACCAATTCCTGGACTCACTCCAGTAACAAACAAACACACTGACCCGGCCAATCTCTAGACCTTTTTTTCTAGACTAATGCATGCACCAATTACCAACTATACTATTTGGCCATGCACACACGCATTGACCACCTATTACTCAAATGATGTGCACACATGTCAAGATTAGCTCCAACACATTAGGGGCATGCTAGCAAAAGGATGATGATGCGGACCTCAACCAGTACCTTTGCTACAGTGCCTTGCTCATATTAGGCGTTGCCCCATGGTAGTGCTTGGTTGATGCAGAGGTAGAAGCAAATGATGGATATTACACCACTGCCCTATCCAGAAAAACGAGACCCGGCGAAACCTGAGCGTTCTTAGCGATTAGCGCACGGTGGCCGTCCGATCGTTTTGCTTGATGGAGTTCCGGCCGTCAGATCGAGCCGCTGAGTGACCTCGTCCGTCCGATCCACCCCCCTTAGCATGGGTTGAATGAGGAGTTACCTCCCGGTCGTGCCACCGCGCGTAAAATTGGGTGGCCGCCGAGGGCATTTTGGTCATTTCACATGGGTGAAAAAATATCCAGCCACGACATATGGGTGTGACCTAGCCGTCGCTCCTCTCCCACTCGCGCGTCCCCCTCTCCTCTTCCCTCCGCCTCGCCTCTCTCCTCCCGTCCAAACCCTAGGCCCGCCCCCGTCGGCCGCCGCCGCTCGTCCAGGCCATCCTCCCGCTGTGAAGGAAGCGGCCAGAGAGGGAGGGCGTCGCCGGGTGTGCGCGTCAGCCCCTGTCCTCTCTGCCCCCGATCCAAACCCTAGGCCCGCGCCCGCCGGCCGCAGCCGCCGCCGCCGCCGTCGCCGCTCGCCCAGGCCATCCTCCCGTTGTGAAGGAAGTGGCCAGAGAGGAGGGCGCCGGGTGTCTTGCGCGATGCCTCCATGATTCACGCGCTTGATTCTTTGGCGGCGTGTGCGCTGCGGGTCAACCGCGCCGAGGAGGATGGGGGCGCCACAAGCCTCGTCGGAGATCGCCTATCCATCCTCTACGGCTCCGGCGCTCGTCCTCCTCATCGGCGGTCGCCTCTCCATCCTCCACGACCCCGGCGCTCGTCCTCCTCACCATTATCACCCAGCGATCCTCCCCGCCCTGGCGCGGCCGATGACCTCGACGGTGGCTGCTAAACCCGCAAGTCTCTCTCTCTCTCTCTCTCTCTCTCTCTCTCTCTCTCTCCACTGCTGATCCCCTTTTTTGCAGCTCAGTATGCTAGGGAACGGATTCACAGTCACAATGGAGTACTGGGTGTGACATCCAGCCGCAGGTTGGTATTCTACCCCTCTGAGGTGTAATCTTGTGTGCTGCAGTCTACCTTGAGGAGAGGGATTAGCAATTTTTTGTTTTCTTCTTGTGGAGGAGATTCTCAGATTTAGCTAGGTTTCAAAGAAGAGATTTTTCTTCGTCTTTCTTGATTTGTTTGTACCTTGCTGCCAAGGAAGGCCTTTGATCTAGCTAAATATTTACAGAGCACATGTTTGTTGCCTTGCTTGGCTTGTTGGCCGTATTCTGCTCTATGTCTGTGTATGGGTAGAGGTGCTAGCTAAGATACATCTGTATGCATATATGTGTGTGTTTTCTTTGCTTCGGCTGAAGATGTACTGATTTTGCCCCAAAAGAAGCCATGAATATTGCAATTTGCTTGATTCCCACTTGTGTTATTGTTAAGCATGGTTTCTTTTTTTCAGGAGCCTATGTGATGTGTACCTGTGTTGGTGCCTTGCCTTTACAGAGATCCATTATGCCTTCCTCTTGATAAGCACGACAAGATTTTACTTGTACCATGAAACATGGAGAGGCTTGACGCGCCGGCCACGTGCGCCGAGGAGCCGGCTGCTAGCAAAGTGAGCCCCCTTTGCTTGGACCTGCCTATGCTAGATCTGTCCAGGATTTATGCGATTGGATCTGTCTTTGATATATGCCATGTGATTTGTAGTTGAATAATCCTTTTAGCCATGTCGATGCTTGCTATGTAGTCCACTATGCATCAAATTGTTTAGATCCAATGAACAGCCGTTTTTTACTCTGTCCATGCTTGCTATATGGTCCGCCATGTGTCAGACTGTTTAGATTTTTTTGTGTATCAGCTTGCCTTTGCTAATTGTAGTCAACCCATAGCACGGTTGATGTTTGTATGGCAAGAACGTGCCCTGCCTTTTCTGAACGCAGGTTTTCTGTTGTCTCATTCAGCTAGGCTTTTAGAGATTAAATGATAACATATATATTCGCAGCAGGATGACAACCGTGCAAATCTGTTCTTTGGTAAATAGTCAGGAATATCTCACAACTGAGAACAATATACAAGGCGGCCAGCCCCGAGATCGCCTCCCTTCGCGCATCTTGAAGAAGAGAACCACTTCTACCCCCACCGTTTTGTACCCCCAATTGAGCTTCTGCTTCTTTGATTATTAATTGCATAGGCAAGAAGATATGATTTGATCTGCCCTGCACTGTAGTTTCTGCTCACAAGCCTTCTTGCTTTTCTACCCCTCTGCTATGAGGATCTCTGGTTGGATTTAGGTAATCAAGCCACATGATATGTGTTCCTATTTTGAGATGAACTATGCATGGCTAGCTTGATTTAGTTTCCAGGAGTATATCTTTATTGATTTTTTTTATTTGTACCATAGTTTTAAATTTGCGTCAGCGTCAGCAGCTGACCATTGACGGTGACACAAGGGGGGACACGCTCTATGGTGCTGCCATCATATGCCGCCATCTGTAGTCACAGCTGCACCGTGTAAACATCCATCCCTTCTTCCCCTGTCCATCTCCTATGATATATTTGTGCAATTCATGCACTAATTTGTACCCAGTTGGTATGGAATGTGCTTGATGTTGCACACCATTTGTGGTTACCTTACCAATTATTGAGCATTTTGCCATGTTTCTTTTTTTTATATGAAGGTTTTAATGTTGCTTACAAAATGCTTCTTCATTTATATATATATCTCTGATGTTGCTTCTGAAATATTTCAACTAAGTAGGTTTTTCAAGGAAATGTAGTTTTGTAGTTTCAAACTATATCTGTGTATATTTATTTGTTTGCTACATGATTCATGCGTGTCAAATCCAGAAGATGCCTTATAAATGTATCTTATTGCAGTTTTTTGTACAGATGTTCCATTTTACCTAGGGATAAAAAGTTCATTAAACGATCTGAACTTATATCTGATCATTTAGGTGCTGAATTTGTCTATCTGAACTTTATTGGCACTGAAATTATCTCGATGACTGATATTATCTGATGTAACATACGTTGGGATAAATAATACTAGACAAGTGGATATGAGGGATAAATAATATAATAGATGAGGGCGGGCTTAAGATTTTTTAGAAGTGTTTTTAATCATTACTAAATTCTTTCAAACCAAGGGGACGATTTAAAGTTTTGTCCTGCATATCAATCCTGCATATAAAGCAGTGATTCATTTCCCTTTGAGTGGCTAAACATATAGTGGAAGAAGGGCTTCTATGTCACATCCATGGCTTCATATTTAGTTCCATGATAGCATTAGTAATATAAGAGAAAGCATACTTGCTTCTTTGTGTTCTATATATGGTTTAAAAATGTCTTCTGGGTCATTCTTTCATTATTTTACAGGAACGTTTGTTGTACATTGGTCGTACATGCCTCTGTCTGAGGCTGTTACGAGCTACTACCAATCCTTGTTTGAGTGTTTCCACATGAATCTCTTGCATAGTTGAAAGGATCGAGATGGACCTAGAGGGGGGGGAGGGGTGAATAGGCACAGCTACAAATTTTAATTATTACTTAGCAATTTTAGGCAATAGTGCGGAATATGAAGGTGAGCCTAACAATGTTGGGGAACGTAGCAGAAATTCAAAATTTTCCTACGTGTCACCAAGATCTATCTATGGAGAAACCAGCAACGAGGGGAAGGAGAGTGCATCTACATACCCTTGTAGATCGCTAAGCGGAAGCGTTCAAGAGAACGGGGTTGATGGAGTCGTACTCGTCGTGATCCAAATCACCGATGATCCTAGCGCCGAGCAGACGGCACCTCCGCGTTCAACACACGTACAGCCCGGGACGTCTCCTCCTTCTTGATCCAGCAAGGGAGAGGAGAAGTTGAGGAAAACTCCGACAACACGACGGCGTGGTGGTGATGGAGCTCGTGGTTCTCCGTGAGCTTCGCTAAGCACTACGGAGGAGGAGGAAGTGTTGGAGGAGGGAGGGGCTGCGCCGAGGAAGGTGCGGCTGCCTCTCTCTCCCTCACTATATATAGGGGTAAGGGGGTTGGAGGAGGCGCCCTAGGGTTCCCTAGGGGAGGGGCGGCGGCCACATGGGAAACCCTAGATGGGTTTGGGCGCCCCCACCCCCTAGGAAACTTGCCCCCCAAGCCGGGAAGGGGGGCTGCCCTAGGGGAGGCGCCCCCACCTCTCCTTTTTACGTGAGAGGGGGTGGGAGGGGCGCACCACCCCTTAGTGGGCTGGTTTGCCCCTTCCCCTTTGGCCCATGAGGCCCTCCAACACTTGTCGGGGCTCCCGAAACACCTTTCGGTCATGCTAGCCATAGCCTGGTACCCCCGAAACACTTCCAGACTCCAATACGCTTCGTCCAATATATCGATCTTCACCGCCGGACCATTCCGGAACTCCTCGTGACGTCCAGGATCACATCCGGGACTCCGAACAACCTTCGGTAACCACATACTATTTCCCATAACAACTCTAGCATCACCGAACCTTAAGTGTGTAGACCCTACGGGTTCGGGAACCATGCAGACATGACCGAGATGTTCTCCGGTCAATAACCAACAGCGGGATCTGGATACCCATGTTGGCTCCCACATGTTCCACGATGATCTCATCAGATGTCGAGGATTCAATCAATCCCGTATTCAATTCCCTTTGTCTAGCGGTATTGTACTTGCCCGAGATCCGATCGTCGGTATCCCGATACCTTGTTCAATCTCGTTACCGGCAAGTCTCTTTACTCGTTCCGTAACACATCATCCCGTGATCAACCCCTTGGTCACATTGTGCACATTATGATGATGTCCTACCGAGTGGGCCCAGAGATACCTCTTCCACAACCGGAGTGACAAATCCCAGTCTCGATTCGTGCCAACCCAACAGATACTTTCGGAGATACCTGTAATGAACCTTTATAGCCACCCGATTACGTTGTGACGTTTGGTACACCCAAAGCATTCCTACGGTATCCGGAGTTGCACAATCTCATGGTCTAAGGAAATGATACTTGACATTAGAAAAGCTTTAGCATACGAACTAAGATCTTTGTGCTAGGCTTAGGATTGGGTCTTGTCCATCACATCATTCTCCTAATGATGTGATCCCGTTATCAATGACATCCAATGTCCATGGTCAGGAAACCGTAACCATCTATTGATTAACGAGCTAGTCAACTAGAGGCTTACTAGGGACATGGTGTTGTCTATGTACCCACACATGTATCTGAGTTTCCTTTCAATAAAATTATAGCATGGATAATAAAGGATTATCATGAACAAGGAAATATACTAATAACTAATTTATTATTGCCTCTAGGGCATATTTCCAACAGTCTCCCACTTGCACTAGAGTCAATAATCTAGTTCACATCGTCATGTGATTAACACTGATAGGTCACATCGCCATGTGACCAACATCCAAAGAGTTTACTAGTGTCGTAAACTAGTTCACATCATCATGTGATTAAGACTCAATGAATTCGAGGTTTGATCATGTTTTGCTTGTGAGAGAGGTTTTAGTCAACGGGTGCGAACCTTTCAGATCCGTGTGTGCTTTGCAAATTTCTAGGTCATATTGTAAACGCTGCTTCCACGCTCCACTTGGAGCTATTCCAAATGGTTGCTCCACTATACGTATCCGGTTTGCTACTCGAGTCACTTTCGGATAGGTGTTAAAGCTTGCACCGACGTAACCCTTTACGCCGAACTCTTTATCACCTCCATAATCGAGAAACATGTCCTTATTTACTCCAAGGACAATTTTGACTGCTATCCAATGATCCATTCTGGATCATTCTTGTACCCTAGTGACTCATGGCAAGGCAAACTTCCGTGCGGTACACAGCATAGCATCTTGTAGAGCCTACGTCTAAGGCATAGGGGCGACCTTCGTCCTTTCTCTCTCTCTGCTCGCCGTGGTCGAGCTTTAAGTCTTAACTTCATACCTTACATCTCAGGCAAGAACTCCTTCTTTGGTCGATCCATCTTGAACACCTTCAAGATCATGTCAAGGTATATGCTCATTTGAAAGTACCATTAAGCGGTTTTGATCTATCCTATAGATCTTGATGCTCAATGTTCAAGTAGCTTAATACAGGTTTTCACTTGAAAAACACTTTTCAAATAACACTATATGCTTTCCAGATATTCTACATCATTTCTGATCAACAATATGTCAACAACATATACTCATCAAAAATTCTATAGTGCTCCCACTCACTTCTTTGGAAATACAAGTTTCTCATAAACTTTGTATAAACCCAAAATCTTTGATCATCTTATCAAAGAGTATATTCCAACTCCGAGATGCTTACTCCGGTCCATGGAAGGATCATCGAGCTAGCATACCTTTCGGCATCCTTAGGATCGACAAAACCTTTACGATTGTATCTCATACAACCTTTCCTTACGGAAACTGGTAAGGAAACTTCGTTTTGACATCCATCCGCTAGATTTCATAAATGCAGCTAATGCTAACATGATTCCGATGGACTTAAGCATCGCTACGGATGAGAAAATCTCATCGTAGTCAACTTGTGAAAAACTCTTTGCCACAAGTCGAGCTTCATAGACGGTGACATTACCGTCCACGTCCGTCTTCTTCTTAAAAATCCATTTATCTCAATAGCTTGCCGATCATCGGGCAAGTCCACCAAAGTCCATGCTTTGTTCTGATACATGGATCCTATCTCGGATTTCATGGCCTCTAACCATTTGTCGGAATATGGGCCCACCATCGCTTCTCCATAGCTCGTAGGTTCATTGTTGTCTAGCAACATGACCTTCAAGACAGGATTACTGTACCACTCTGAAGCAGTACGCATCCTTGTCACCCTACGAGGTACGGTAGTGACTTGATCCGAAGTTTCATGATCACTATCATAAGCTTCTACTTCAATTGGTGTAGGTGCCACAGGAACAACTTCCTGTGCCCTGCTACACACTAGTTGTAGTGATGGTTCAATAACCATATCAAGTCTCCACCATCCTCCCACTCAACTTTTCGAGACAAACTTTTCCTCGAGAAAGGACCTGATTCAAGAAACAAGCCCTATTGCTTTCGGATCTGAATTAGGAGGTATACCCAACAGTTTTGGGTGTCCTATGAAGATGCATTTTATCCGCTTTGGGTTCGAGCTTATCAACCTGAAACTTTTTCACATAAGCGTCGCAACCCAAAACTTTTAAGAAACGACAACTTAGGTTTCTCCAAACCATAGTTCAAACAGGGTCGTCTCAACGGAATTACGTGGTGCCCTATTAAAGTGAGTGCGGTTGTCTCTAATGCCTAACCCATGAACGATAGTGGTAATTCGATAAGAGACATCATGGTACGCACCATATCTAATAGGGTGCAACTATGATGTTCGGACACACCATCACACTATGGTGTTCGTGCGGTATTAATTGTGAAACAATTTCCACTATGTCTTAATAGTGTGCCAAAGCTCGTAACTCAGATACTCATCTCTATGATTATATCATAGACATTTTATCCTCTTGTCACAATGATCTTTAACTTCACTCTGAAATTACTTGAACCATTCAATAATTCAGACTTGTGATTCATCAAGTAAATACACTCAAGATATCTACTCAAATCATCTGTGAAGTAAGAACATAACGATATCCACTGCGTGCCTCAGCATTCATTGGACTGCACACATCAAAATGTATTACTTCCAACAAGTTGCTTTCTTTTTCCATTTCACTGAAAAACGAGGCTTTTAGTCATCTTGCCCATGTGGTATGATTTGCATGTCTCAAGTGATTCAAAATCAAGTGAGTCCAAACGGTCCATTTGCATGGAGTTTCTTCATGCATGTACACCAATAGACATGGTTCGCATGTCTCAAACTTTTCAAAAATGAGTGAGTCCAAAGATCCATCAACATGGAGCTTGTTCATGCGTTCTATACCAATATGACTCAAATGGCAGTGC
The DNA here is from genome assembly GCA_021605145.1 of Aegilops bicornis. NCBI lineage: Eukaryota > Viridiplantae > Streptophyta > Magnoliopsida > Poales > Poaceae > Aegilops > Aegilops bicornis. The sequence continues at coordinate 805,827,770 of CM038671.1, forward strand.
CACAAGCAGGTGGTACTATCATTACTATCTTATATATTTTGGCATGAAAATGTGTATCACTACGATCGAGATTCAATAAACCATTCCTTTAGGTGCAAGACCATTGAAGGTATTATTCAAATAAATAGAGTAACCATTATTCTCCTTAAATGAATAACCGTATTGTGATAGACATAATTCAATCATGTCTATGCTCAACGCAATCACCAAATGACAATTATTCAGGTTTAATACTAATCTTGATGGTAGAGGGAGCGTGCGATGTTTGCTCAAATCAAACTTGGAAACACTTCCAACACATATCGTCAGCTCACCTTTAGCTAGTCTCCGTTTATTCCGTAGCTCTTTTATTTCGAGTTACTAACACTTAGCAACCGAACCGGTATCTAATACCCTGGTTCTACTAGGAGTACTAGCAAAGTACACATTGACATAATGTATATCCAATATACTTATATCGACCTTGCCTGCCTTCTTATCTACCAAGTATCTAGGGTGGTTCTGCTTCAGTGTACGTTCCTCTCATTACAGAAGCACTTAGTCTCGGGTTTGGGTTCAACCTTGGGTTTCTTCACTGGAGCAGCAACTGATTTGCCGTTTCATGAAGTACCCCTTCTTGCCTTCGCCCTTCTTGAAACTAGTGGTTTTACTAACCATCAACAATTGATGCTCCTTCTTGATTTCTACATTCGTGGTGTCAAACATCGCGAATAGCTCAAGGATCATCATATCTATCCCTGTTATGTTATAGTTCATCACGAAGCTCTAGTAGCTTGGTGGCAATGTCTTTGGAGAAACATCACTATCTCATTTGGAAGATTAACTCCCACTCGATTCAAGTGATTGTTGTACCCAGACAATCTGAGTACAAGCTCAACGATTGAGATCTTCTCCCTTAGTTTGTAGGCTAGAAAACTCGTCGGAGGTCTCATACCTCTTGAAGTGGGCACGAGCCTGAAATCCCAATTTCAGCTCTTGGAACATCTCATATGTTCTGCGACATTTCAAAAATGTCTTCGGTGCCTCAATTCTAAACCACTTAACATTACCGAACTATTATGTAGTCATCAAAACGTGTATGTCAGATGTTCGCAACATCCACAGACCACGTTCGAGGTCCAGCACACCGAGCGGTGCATTAAGGACATAAGCCTTCTACTGTCCGCATACCTGCTACTGTCAACTTTCAACTATATTTTTCTCTAGGAACATATCTAAAACAGTAGAACTAAAGCGCGAGCTATGACATAATTTGCAAAAGCCTTTTTGACTATGTTCAGGATAATTAAGTTCATCTTATGAACTCCCACTCAGATAGACATCCCTCTAGTCATCTAAGTGATTACATGATCCGAGTCAACTAGGCCGTGTCCGATCATCACGTGAGACGGACTAGTTATCATCGGTGAACATCTTCATGTTGATCGTATCCTCCATACGTCTCATGCTCGGCCTTTCGGTCTCTTGTGTTCCAAGGCCATGTCTGTACATGCTAGGCTCGTCAAGTTAACCTAAGTGCTTCGCGAGTGTAAATCTGGCTTACAGCCGTTGTATGTGAAAGTAAGAATCTATCACAACGGTGCACAGTTAGGGGGAACACTTTCTTGAAATGTTAATGATGGATCATCTTATTTACTACCGTCGTACTAAGCAAATAAGATGTATAAACATGACAAACATCACATGCAATCAAATAGTGACATGATATGGCCAATATCATATTGCTCCTTTTGATCTCCATCTTCGGGCTCCACGATCATCATCGTCACCGGCATGACACCATGATCTCCATCATCATGATCTCCATCATCGTGCCTCCATGAAGTTGTCTCGCCAACTTATTACTTCTACTACTATGGCTACCGGTTAGCAATAAAGTAATTACATGGCGTTGTTCAATGACACGCAGGTCATACAATAAATAAAGACAACTCCTATTGCTCCTGCCGGTTGTCATACTCATCGACATGCAAGTCGTGATTCCTATTACAAGAACATGATCAATCTCATACATCACATATCATTCATCACATTCTTTTGGCCATATCACATCACATAGCATACCCTGCAAAAACAAGTTAGACGTCCTCTAATTGTTGTTTGCATGTTTTACGTGGCTGCTATGGGTTTCTAGCAAGAACGTTTCTTACCTACGCAAAAACCACAACGTGATATGCCAATTTCTATTTACCCTTCATAAGGACCCTTTTCATCGAATCCGATCCGACTAAAGTGGGAGATCGGCACCCGCTAGCCACCTTATGCAACAAGTGCATGTCAGTCGGTGGAACCTATCTCACGTAAGTGTACGTGTAAGGTCGGTCCGGGCCGCTTCATTCCACAATACTGTCGAAACAAGATTGGACTAGTAACGGTAAGCATATTGAACAAAATTAACGCCCATAACAACTTGTGTTCTACTCGTTAATAGAAACTACGCATAGACATAGCTCATGATGCCACTGTTGGGGAATGTAGCAGAAATTCAAAATTTTCCTACGTGTCACCAAGATCTATCTATGGAGAAACCAACAACGAGGGGAAGGAGAGTGCATCTACATACCCTTGTAGATCGCTAAGCGGAAGCGTTCAAGAGAACGGGGTTGATGGAGTCGTACTCGTCGTGATCCAAATCACCGATGATCCTAGCGCCCGAGCAGACGGCACCTCCGCGTTCAACACATGTACAACCCGGGGACGTCTCCTCCTTCTTGATCCAGCAAGGGAGAGGAGAAGTTGAGGAAAACTCCGGCAACCTGACGGCGTGGTGGTGATGGAGCTCGTGGTTCTCGGCAGAGCCGCTAAGCATACGGAGGAGGAGGAAGTGTTGGAGGAGGGAGGGCTGCGCCAGGGAAGGTGCGGCTGCCCTCTCTCTCCTCACTATATATAGGGGTAAGGGGTGGAGGAGGCGCCCTAGAGTTCCCTAGGGGAGGCGGCGGCCACAGGGGAAACCCTAGATGGGTTTGGGCGCCCCCACCCCCTAGGAAACTTGCCCCCCAAGCCGGGAAGGGGGGCTGCCCTAGGGGAGGCGCCCCCACCTCTCCTGGTTACGTGAGAGGGGCTGGGAGGGGCGCACCACCCCTTAGTGGGCTGGTTTGCCCCTTCCCCTTTGGCCCATGAGGCCCTCCAACACTTGCCGGGGCTCCCGAAACACCTTTCGGTCATGCTGGCCATACCCTGGTACCCCCGAAACACTTCCGGACTCCAATACGCTTCGTCCAATATATCGATCTTCACCGCCGGACCATTCCGGAACTCCTCGTGACGTCCAGGATCACATCCGGGACTCCGAACAACCTTCGGTAACCACATACTATTTCCCATAACAACTCTAGCGTCACCGAACCTTAAGTGTAGACCCTACGGGTTCGGGAACCATGCGAACATGACCGAGATGTTCTCCGGTCAATAACCAACAGCGGGATCTGGATACCCATGTTGGCTCCCACATGTTCCACGATGATCTCATCGGATGAACCACGATGTCGAGGATTCAATCAATCCGTATTCAATTCCCTTTGTCTAGCGGTATTGTACTTGCCCGAGATTCGATCGTCGGTATCCCGATACCTTGTTCAATCTCGTTACCGGCAAGTCTCTTTACTCGTTCCGTAACACATCATCCCATGATCAACCCCTTGGTCACATTGTGCACATTATGATGATGTCCTACCGAGTGGGCCCAGAGATACCTCTCCACAACCGGAGTGACAAATCCCAGTCTCGATTCGTGCCAACCCAACAGATACTTTCGGAGATACCTGTAATGAACCTTTATAGCCACCCAGTTACGTTGTGACATTTGGTACACCCAAAGCATTCCTACAGTATTCGGGAGTTGCACAATCTCATGGTCTAAGGAAATGATACTTGACATTAGAAAAGCATTAGCATACGAACTACGATCTTTGTGCTAGGCTTAGGATTGGGTCTTGTCCATCACATCATTCTCCTAATGATGTGATCCGTCATCAATGACATCCAATGTCCATGGTCAGGAAACCGTAACCATCTATTGATTAACGAGCTAGTCAACTAGAGGCTTACTAGGGACATGGTGTTGTCTATGTACCCACACATGTATCTGAGTTTCCTTTCAACAAAATTATAGCATGGATAATAAACAATTATCATGAACAAGGAAATATACTAATAACTAATTTATTATTGCCTCTAGGGCATATTTCCAACAAACAATTGCAAGTGAGTACTAAATACTAAGCAAGTAACCCAAGCACATAAGTAAGCATGCACAATATGATGTAAGTAAGTGCAAAGAGACAAGTAGCCACAAGTAGAGAGTTAGGGTTAGGAATAACCGCAACTCCGGGAGACGAGAATGTATGCCGTTGTTCACTTCCTTGGAGGGAAGCTAGTCACCGTTAGAGAGGTGGATGTTACCACGAAGGCACACCAACGCCACGAAGGCTCACCCTATTCTCCCTTTGAGACAACACCACAGAGGCGTTTCTTAACCACTAGTGGTAGACCTTGGGGTGGTCTCCAAACCCTCACAAACTTTTTCGGGGGTAATCACAATGGTCGATTCCTCCCCGGAGCACTCTTACCGCCTAGGAGTCTCCAACCTCCAAGAGTAATAAGATGCACCACAAAAACAAAGGGGGAATCAACTTTCTCTTTGGTGAATGTGTAGATCGAGCACTTCTCCTTCACTAATCAAAAGATCAAGAGCTTTGGTTGGCTAAGGAGGGAGATCTCCAAGAAATCGAGGTCTGAAAATGGAGGTGAGAGCCATGGAGTCGTCAACACCTTCGTGAGGAAGAAGAAGACTATTTATAGGTGGGGATGGAATCTGGCCGTTGGAGATAGATTTCTGCGTAGCCCAGAAGTTCCGGCGACGGACGGAAGTTCCGGACCCCGGAAGTTCCGGCCAGGTTCCGGGATACACAGAGAGTTTGCACCACTCATTTGTACCCCGGAAGCTGCAGAAACAGGGGACGGAAGTTCCGGCACCCGGAAGTTCCGGCCGCCCCCGAAGTTCCAGGGGATGGAAGTTCCGGAGAGGTTCCGGGCTACACAGAGAGATTGCATGAAAAGTGCAGTTTTTCTGGGTACCCCGGAAGCTTCCCGGACCTTCTGGTCCCCGGAAGTTCCGGCTGTCCCGGAAGTTCCGGCCTGAACAGAAACATGCCACTAGGATTTTTAGATCAGTGTGAGAAGGTAAGTTGATTCCCTGGATGTTTTTATGATGCACCCCTCTTAATAGTGCGGCTGCCCTAAGGACTCAAGAAATAAGAAAACTTCATGAAACTTCTACTTTTCTTGAGCACACCACTTTTCCTTTTTCCAGTAAGAGAGGGAATAACCATCCATGCTTCACTTTGACTTAATCAGGGCGGTTAACACTTAGAGCATGTGGTTAGAAACACAAATGAAGTTGTCATAGATGTCAAAAACAATTTAGTGCAATATTGCACTTTCAATCTCCCCCTTTTTGACATGGATGACAACAATGCTTGATAGGATAAAATCATAAAGTATGTACATTATTGAGCAATTTCAATGACGAAAGGTACTCCCCCACAACCCATGCCTTATTTAAGATTGCATTTGAATGAAATGGCATGGTTAAAGAATTCTCCCCCTATCACTGTGCGTACCCACACAAGAATGATATGTCGCCATAGAACACTTTACTAACCTTTGTTCTCACAATATGAGAAAATAGACTATGCCATGTAACCCCCTTGCCATAAGTTTCTCACACACGGATAGGTAATTTAACGGAACATGGATAGGTTCAAATAGCAAGCTAAGATCCAAATGAAGGCAAATAAAAGCAAAGGTTCAAGACTCAATGGAACATAAAAAGGCAGATAAACAAAGATACGCGATAAGCCCTATCAAGCACCACAACATCTCCCCCTGTTGTCACCAAGATGGCAAAAAGGAAAGATGGAGGAATCCATAAACGGCCCCTAGGAGTGGGACGTAGAAGGGTCATCAAACGACTCTCCAGAAGACATGGCGCCATGAGGGCGGTGAGAGGAGGCTTCATCGCCATCTTCAACTTCAAACTGAGCAAACCTGGACTGGTATCTAGCAAAAGAAGTCACACGTTGGAGCCGTGAGCAATATCCATCCCAGTTGCACGCTTAGCATCCTTAAGAGCCTTCATGCTATCCTTCCTAGACTTGTGCTCCTCCCACTGCTTCCTATGCATATCTTGCTGTAGACAAAACATGTTCTTGAGAAGGCGCCAAATTTTGTTGCCCTTCTTTGACCCGGTGTCACTGGGCTCCCCATGATGAAGAGTGTGAGAGCGTGAACGAAACTCAAAGCGGTGGGAATCTCCAGCATGTAGCTCCTCTTCCTCCTCATCCTCACCCTCATGAGCAGTTGCCTTTCCCTTCTTGACAAGCAAGTTAACACTGGGGTGTCCAGTCAGACGCCGACCCGCAAATGCTTCAAGAGCAATCTCCGCAATCAGGGCAGTAATGTAAGGAGCATAGATAGGAACCTTTCGGTTCATCACCACACTGTACATCTCATGCCACATAAAGTCCATCACATCAATGGGGCCCTGCTCGGAGTTGTGACAAGTGTAGTGAATAAGGTTGATGAAGTGACCACGAATCTTGTTCTTGTCACCCACCTTGACCGCAAGGATCTCTCGAAAGATTCGGTGCATGATGTCATAGAAGGGTAGGAGATCACCAATAGATCCAACCTTTCCGGATGGAGGATACAAATCAGCCAAGTGAATAGCTTGGTAGACCCCTTTGTCGTGAATCTTGTAGCCACGGTCAACCGTAATGTCAGTATACTCATAGCCCAGAAGCCCGGCCAGCACACAGAAAGGAGCAGAGCACTTCTCATCACCACTCATCCAAGTAAGAGTGCACTGCATATCAGTCCCAAAATGCACCGTGGCATAGAACTGAGCTACAAGAGGCGGAGACACATCATGTTGAAAGCGCATGAGTGGAAGGAGGTTGAACTTCACACACATGTTCTGGATCCCCTCAAAGTAAACATAATTTGTTGGAGTCTTGTCAAAGTGAGCAATGTTGATACTCTTCTGAACGACATACTTGTTGACAAATTGAGAGAAAATCTCTTCATAGTTACGTTGCTGGAAAAGTGTCCAAAATTTGGAATCAGCCAGATGATCACGGTCTTGGCGATAGGGATTGACTCGGCGCAGAGCAATCCACTCTGGTGCAGGCATTTCCTTCATGGTGACTGGTTCAGGAGGTGGAGGTTGAACATTTGGTGCTTTGGCCTTCTTGGAAGCAGTCTTCCGCTTCTTGGAGTGAATGGGAGCAGGAGGAGGAGATACACTCTCTTCAGCCTCAACATCTTCTTCAGGGTGGCAGTCAAACATGTTCTCACGCCCCAAAACAACCGCCGTTGTCTTCTTGACCCTAGCTTTGGATTTCCGTTCATACACCTTAGATGAGTGAGCACGCGAACCAGATCCACCTGCTGACAAAGAGAGAGAGAGAATAGCATGGGGCCAGAATAAGTACACAAGCCTAAAAAAATCAAAGAATCTCACTAGTCGAGGAATTTTGACAGAACTCTGCTTAGGCCGGAAGTTCCGGGGAGGCCGGAAGTTCTGGGGAACCCAGAAGTTCTGGCCGACGGAAGTACCGGCCCATCCCAAATATGGAAACCCTAGCGAGACCGGTGTTGGGGAACGTTGCAGAAAATTAAAATTTTTCCTACGGTTTCACCAAGATCCATCTATGAGTTCATCTAGCAACGAGTATTCAGATTGGATAGCATCTACATACCACTTTGTAGATCGCAACGGAAGCTTCGGAGTGACCGTGGATGAGGTAGTCGTACTTGCCGCGATCCAATTCACCGATGATCTAGTGCCGAACGGACGGCACCTCCGCGTTCAACACACGACGGTCAGCGTAACGCGTCTCCTTCTTCTTGATCCAGCAAGGTGAAGGAGAGGTTGAGGAAGATGGCTCCAGCAGCAGCACGACGGGCGTGGTGATGGTGGAACTTGCAAGATTCGGCAGGGCTTCGCCGTGCACTACGGAGGAGGAGGATGTGTTGGAGAGGGAGAGGAGGCGTCCAGGCAAGGTGCTGCTGCCCCTCCCTCCCCCTTTATATAGGTGCCAAGGAGGGGGGGAGGGCGCAGCCTTGCCCCCTCCTCCAAGGGAGGGGTGCGGCCAAGAGGGGGGGAGGTGTCCACCCTCCCCAAGGCACCTAGGAGGTGCCTTCCCCCTCATGGACTCTTCCCTCCTTAAACCCTAGGCGCATGGGCCCTTGGGGCTGGTTCCCCTTGGCCCATGTGGGCCTAGGCGCACCACCTAGGGCCCATGTGGCCCCACAGGGCTGGTGGCCCCACTTGGTGGACCGGGACCCCTCCGTGGTCCCGGTACAATACCGATATCACCAAACTTGTCCCGATGGCCGAAACAGCACTTCCTATATATAATTCTTTACCTCCGGACCATTCCGGAGCTCCTCGTGACGTCCGGGATCTCATCCGGGACTCCGAACAACATTCGGGTTACTGCACATACATATTCCTATAACCCTAGCGTTGCGAACCTTAAGTGTGTAGACCCTACGGGTTCGGGAGACAAGCAGAACATGACCGAGGCGGCTCTCGGGCAATAACCAACAGCGGGATCTGGATACCCATGTTGGCTCCCACATGTTCCACGATGATCTCATCGGATGAACCACGATGTCAAGGATTCAATTAATCCCGTACACGATTCCCTTTGTCAATCGGTATTTTACTTGCCCGAGATTCGATCGTCGGTATACCAATACCTCGTTCAATCTCGTTATCGGCAAGTCACTTTTCTCGTTACCGTAATGCATGATCCCGTGATCAAACACTTCGATCACATTGAGCTCATTGTGATGATGCATTACCGAGAGGGCCGGTGATACCTCTCCGTCAAGCGGAGTGACAAATCGATCTCGATCCATGTCAACCCAACAGACACTTTCAGAGATACCCGTAGCATACCTTTATAGTCACCCGATTACGTTGTGACGTTTGGCATACCCAAAGCACTCCTACGGTATCCGGAGTTACACGATCTCATGGTCTAAGGAAAGGATACTTGACATTGGATAACTCTAGCAAACGAACTATGCGATCTTATGCTATGTTTAGGATTGGGTCTTGTCCATCACATCATTCTCCTAATGATGTGATCCCGTTATCGATGACATCCAATGTCCATAGTCAGAAACCATGACTATCTGTCGATCAACGAGCTAGTCAACTAGAGGCTCACTAGGGACATGTTGTTGTCTGTTATTCACACATGTATTACGATTTCCGGTTAACACAATTATAGCACGAATAAAGACAATTATCATGAATAAGGAAATATAATAATAATGCTTTTATTATTGCCTCTAGGGCATATTTCCAACAGTCTCCCACTTGCACTAGAGTCAATAATCTAGTTACATTGTGATGAATCGAACACCCATAGAGTTACGGTGCTGATCATGTTTTGCCTTAGGGAGAGGTTTAGTCAGCGGATCTGCGACATTCAGATCCGTGTGCACTTTACAAATTTCTATGTCTCCATCTTGAACATTTTCACGAATGGAGTTGAAGCGACGCTTGATGTGCCTAGTCTTCTTGTGAAACCTGGGCTCCTTTGCAAGTGCAATAGCTCCAGTGTTGTCACAGAAGAGCTTGATTGGCCCCGACGCATTGGGTATGACTCCGAGGTCGGTGATGAACTCCTTCACCCAAATTGCCTCATGTGCTGCCTCCGAGGCTGCCATGTACTCCGCTTCACATGTAGATCCCGCCACGATGCTTTGCTTGCAACTGCACCAGCTTACTGCCCCACCATTCAAAATATACACGTATCCGGTTTGTGACTTAGAGTCATCCAGATCTGTGTCGAAGCTAAGCGTCGACGTAACCTTTCTGACGAGCTCTTCGTCACCTCCATAAACGAGAAACATTTCCTTAGTCCTTTTCGGTACTTCAGGATATTCTTGACTGCTGTCCAGTTGTTCCTTGCCGGGATTACTTTGGTACCTTCCTACCAAACTTACGGCAAGGTTTACATCAGGTGCGGTACACAGCATGGCATACATAATAGAACCTATGGCTGAGGCATAGGGGATGACACTCATCTCTTCTATATCTTCTGCCGTGGTCGGACATTGAGCTGAGCTCAATTTTACACCTTGTAACACAGGTAAGAACCCCTTCTTAGATTGATCCATATTGAACTTCTTCAATATCTTATCAAGGTATGTGCTTTGTGAAAGACCTATGAGGCGTCTCGATCTATCTCTATAGATCTTGATGCCTAATATATAAGCAGCTTCTCCAAGGTCCTTCATTGAAAAACTTTTATTCAAATAGGCCTTAATGCTGTCCAAGAGTTCTATATCATTTCCCATCAAAAGTATGTCGTCTACATATAATATGAGAAATGCTACAGAGCTCCCACTCACTTTTCTTGTAAACACAGGCTTCTCCATAAGTGCATGTAAACCCAAACGCTTTGATCATCTCATCAAAGCGAATGTTCCAACTCGAGATGCTTGCACCAGCCCATAAATCGAGCGTTGGAGCTTGCACACCTTGTCAGCATTCTTAGGATCGACAAAACCTTCCGGCTGCATCATATACAATTCTTCCTTAAGGAAACCATTAAGGAATGCCGTTTTGACGTCCATTTGCCATAATCATAGTATGCGGCAATTGCTAACATGATTCGGACGGACTTCAGCTTCGCTACCGGTGAGAAAGTCTCATCGTAGTCAACCCCTTGAACTTGTCGATAACCCTTAGCGACAAGCCGAGCTTTATAGATGGTCACATTACCATCCGCGTCATCTTCTTCTTAAAGATCCATTTATTTTCTATGGCTCGCCGTTCAACGGGCAAGTCAGTCAAAGTCCATACTTCATTTTCATACATGGATCCTATCTCGGATTTCATGGCTTCCAGCCATTTGTCGGAATCGGGCCCGCCATTGCTTCCTCATAGTTCAAGGTTCACCGTTGTCTAACAACATGATTTCCAAGACAGGGTTCCGTACCACTCTGGTGCGGAACGTGTCCTTGTGGACCTTCGAATTTCAGTAGGAGCTTGATCAAGTATCTTGATCATAATCATTAATTTCCTCTCTAGTTGGTGCAGGCACCTCAGGAACGATTTCTTGAGTTTCGCCATTTTCCGGTTCAAGAGGTAACACTTCATCAAGTTCTACTTTCCTCCCACTTACTTCTTTCGAGAGAAACTCTTTCTCCAGAAAGAATCCATTCTTGGCAACAAAGATCTTGCCTTCGGATCTGAGGTAGAAGGTATACCCAACAGTTTCTTTCGGTATCCTTTGAAGTCGCATTTTTCCGACTTGGGTTCGAGCTTCTCTGGTTGAAGTTTCTTGACATAAGCATCGCATCCCCAAACTTTTAGAAACGACAGCTTAGGTTTCTTCCCAAACCATAATTCATACGGTGTCGTCTCAACGGATTTCGACGGAGCCCTATTTAAAGTGAATGCGGCGATCTCTAAAGCATAGCCCCAAAAAGATAGCGGTAAATCGGTAAGAGACATCATAGATCGCACCATATCTAATAGAGTGCGATTACGACGCTCGGACACACCATTACGCTGAGGTGTTCCAGCGGCGTGAGTTGTGAAACTATTCCACATTTTCTTAAGTGTGTGCCAAATTCGTGACTCAAGTATTCTCCTCCACGATCTGATCGTAGAAACTTGATCTTTCTATCACGTTGATTTTCAACCTCACTCTGAAATTCCTTGAACTTTTCAAAGGTCTCAGACTTGTGTTTCATTAAGTAGACATACCCATATCTACTCAAGTCATCGGTGAGGGTGAGAACATAACGATAGCCACCATGAGCCTCAAAGACTCATTGGACCGCACACATCGGTATGTATGATTTCCAATAAGTTGGTTGCTCGCTCCATTGTTCCTGAGAATGGAGTCTTGGTCATTTTACCCATGAGGCATGGTTCGACGTGTCAAATGATTCATAATCAAGAGACTCTAAAAGTCCATCTGCATGGAGCTTCTTCATGCGTTTGACACCTATGTGACCAAGGCGGCAAAGGCCACAAATATGTGAGACTATTGTTATCAACTCTAACTCTTTTGGTATTCACACTATGAATATGTGTATCATCACGTCTGAGATTCATTAAGAATAAACCATTAACCATCGGAGCATGACCATAAAACATATCTCTCATATAAATAGAACAACCATTATTCTCGGATTTAAATGAGTAGCCATCTCGAATTAAACGAGATCCAGATACAATGTTCATGCTCAAACTTGGCACTAAATAACAATTATTGAGGTTTAAAACTAATCCCGTAGGTAAATGCAGAGGTAGTGTGCCGACGGGCGATCACATCGACCTTGGAACCATTCCCGACACGCATCGTCACCTCGCCCTTCGCCAGCCTCCGTTTATTCCGCAGCTCCTGCTTTGAGTTACAAATATGAGCAACTGCACCGGTATCAAATACCCAAGAGCTACTACAGTAATCGGTAAGGTACACATCAATTACATGTATATCACATATACCTTTGGTTTTGCCGGCCTTCTTGTCCGCTAAGTATTTGGGGCAGTTCCGCTTCCAAAGGACCACTTCCCTTGCAATAAAAGCACCTGGTTTCGGGCTTGGGTCCATTCTTTGGCTTCTTCGGCAACTTGCTTATCGGTGCAACTTCCTTGCCGTCCTTCTTGAAGTTCCTTTTACCCTTGCCCTTCTTGAACTTAGTGGTTTTATTCACCATCAACACTTGATGCTCCTTCTTGATTTCTACCTCTGCTGATTTCAGCATAGCATATACTTCAGGAATGGTCTTTACCATCCCCTGCATATTGTAGTTCATCACAAAGCTCTTGTAGCTAGGTGGAAGCGATCGGAGGATTCTGTCAATGACCGCTTCATCCGGGAGTTTAACTTCCAGTTGAGTCAAGCGGTTGTGCAACCCAGACATTTTGAGTATGTGTTCACTGACTGTGACATTTTCCTCCATCTTACAGCTAAAGAATTTATCGGAGACTTCATATCTCTCGACCCGGGCATGAGCTTGGAAAACCATTTTCAGCTCTTCGAACATCTCATATGCTCCATGTCTCTCAAAACGCTTTTGGAGCCCCGGCTCTAAGCTGTAAAGCATGCCGCATCGAACGAGGGAGTAATCATCGCAGCGTGATCGCCAAGCGTTCATAACGTCTTGTTCTGCAGGGAGAATAGGTGCGTCACCCAGCGGTGCTCTTAGGACATAATCTTTCTTGGCAGCTATGAGGATAATCCTCGTGTTCGGACCCAGTCCGTATAGTTGCTACCATCGTCTTTCAGCTTGGTTTTCTCTAGGAACGCGTTGAAGTTGAGGACTACGTTGGCCATTTGATCTACAAGACATATTGTAAATATTTAGACTAAGTTCATGATAATAAAGTTCATTTAATCAAATTTAATGAACTCCCACTTAGATAGACATCCCTCTACCAGTCATCTAAGTATTACATGATCCGAGTCAACTAGGCCGTGTCCGATCATCACGTGAGACGGACTAGTCAACATCGGTGAACATCTTCATGTTGATCGTATCTTCTATACGACTCATGCTCGACCTTCGGTCTTCTCGTGTTCCGAGGCCATGTCTGTACATGCTAGGCTCGTCAAGTCAACCTAAGTGTTTTATGCGTGTAAATCTGTCTTACACCCGTTGTATGCGAACGTAAGGACCTATCACACCCGATCATCACGTGGTGCTTCGAACGATTTAACCTTAGCAACGGTGCACAGTTAGGGTGAACACTTCTTGAAATTATTATGAGGGATCATCTTATTTACTACCGTCGTTCTAAGTAAACAAGATGCATAAAACATAATAAACAACACATGCAATTATATAAAGTAGTGACATGATATGGCCAATATCATATAGCTCCTTTGATCTTCATCTTCGGGGCTCCATGATCATCTTGTCACCGCATGACACCATGATCTCCATCATCATGATCTCCATCATCGTGTCTTCATGAAGTTGTCACGCCAACGACTACTTCTACTTCTATGACTAACGTGTTTAGCAATAAAGTAAAGTAGTTTACATGGCGTTCTTCAATGACACGCAGGTCATACAAAAATAAAGACAACTCCTATGGCTCCTGCCGGTTGTCATACTCATCGACATGCAAGTCGTGATTCCTATTACAATAGCATGAACATCTCATACATCACATATAGATCATTCATCATTCATCACAACTTCTGGCCATATCATATCACAAAGCACTTGCTGCAAAAACAAGTTAGACGTCCTCTAATTGTTGTTGCAAATTTTACGTGGCTGAATTAGGGTTCTAGCAAGAACATTTTCTTACCTACGTTCAAACCACAACGTGATTTGTCAATCTCTATTTACCCTTCATAAGGACCCTGTTCATCGAATCCGATCCAACTAAAGTAGGAGAGACAGACACCCGCCAGCCACCTTATGCAACTAGTGCATGTTAGTCGGTGGAACCGGTCTCACGTAAGCGTCACGTAAGGTTGGTCCGGCCGCTTCATCCCACAATACCGCTGAATCAAGATTGACTAGTAACGGCAAGAAGAATTGACAACATCTACGCCCACAACTAATTGTGTTCTACTCGGCGCCAAGAAGAACTACGATAGACCTAGCTCATGATGCCACTGTTGGGGAACGCGTTGCAGAAAATTAAAATTTTTCCTACGGTTTCACCAAGATCCATCTATGAGTTCATCTAGCAACGAGTATTCAGATTGGATAGCATCTACATACCACTTTGTAGATCGCAACGGAAGCTTCGGAGTGAACGTGGATGAGGTAGTCGTACTTGCCGCGATCCAATTCACCGATGATCTAGTGCCGAACGGACGGCACCTCCGCGTTCAACACACGTACGGTCAGCGTAACGCCTCCTTCTTCTTGATCCAGCAAGGTGAAGGAGAGGTTGAGGAAGATGGCTCCAGCAGCACGACGGCAAGGCAGTGATGGTGGAACTTGCAAGATACTCGGCAGGGCTTCACTGCACTACGGAGGAGGAGGATGTGTTGGAGAGGAGAGAGGAGGCGCCCAGGGCAAGGTGCTGCTGCCCCTCCCTCCCCCCTTTATATAGGTGCCAAGGAGGGGAGGGCGCAGCCTTGCCCCTCCTCCAAGGGAGGGTGCGGCCAAGAGGGGGAGGTGTCCACCCTCCCCAAGGCACCTAGGAGGTGCCTTCCCCTCATGGACTCTTCCCTCCTTAAACCCTAGGCGCATGGGCCCCTTGGGGCTGGTTCCCCTTGGCCCATGTGGGCCTAGGCGCACCACCTAGGGCCCATGTGGCCCCACAGGGGCTGGTGGCCCCACTTGGTGGACCTCGGGACCCTCCGTGGTCCCAGACAATACCGATATCACCAAACTTGTCCCGATGGTCAAACAGCACTTCCTATATATAATTCTTTACCTCCGACCATTCCGAGCTCCTCGTGACGTCCGGGATCTCATCCGGACTCGAACAACATTCGGGTTACTGCACATACAAAGTCCTATAACCCTAGCGTAACCGAACCTTAAGTCTGGACACCCAACGGGTTCCGGAGACAACCAGACATGACCGACACGGCACACGGCCAATAACCAACAGCCGGATCTGGATACCCATGTTGGCTCCCACATGTTCCACGATGATCTCATCGGATGAACCACGATGTCAAGGATTCAATTAATCCCGTGATACGCATTCCCTTTGTCAATCGGTATTTTACTTGCCCGAGATTCGATCGTCGGTATACCAATACCTCGCTCAATCTCGCACCGCAAGTCACTTTTCTCGTTACCGTAATGCATGATCCCGTGATCAAACACTTCGATCACATTGAGCTCATTGTGATGATGCATTACCGAGAGGGCCCGGTGATACCTCTCCGTCAGCGGAGTGACAAATCGATCTCGATCCATGTCAACCCAACAGACACTTTCAGAGATACCCGTAGCATACCTTTATAGTCACCCAGTTACGTTGTGACGCTTGGCATACCCAAAGCACTCCTACGGTATCCGGAGTTACACGATCTCATGGTCTAAGGAAAGGATACTTGACATTGGATAACTCTAGCAAACGAACTATGCGATCTTATGCTATGTTTAGGATTGGGTCTTGTCCATCACATCATTCTCCTAATGATGTGATCCCGTTATCGATGACATCCAATGTCCATAGTCAGGAAACCATGACTATCCGTCGATCAACGAGCTAGTCAACTAGAGGCTCACTAGGGACATGTTGTTGTCTGTTATTCACACATGTATTACGATTTCCGGTTAACACAATTATAGCACGAATAAAGACAATTATCATGAATAAGGAAATATAATAATAATGCTTTTATTATTGCCTCTAGGGCATATTTCCAACAACCGGAAGTTCCGGCCCGCCCAGAAGTTCCGGGCACCAGCATGGTCGCAGGGCTCCTTCCAAAGCTAAGCAAAGGATAGACATAGATCGACCAACGAGAAGTGAAAGGCATGGTGTGCTGCAGATCTAAAACGGATGCATTACTCGAGATGTGAAGTGTGTATTTATTCTAGAACCATAAGCCTAGCCTACAATCCCTAGGAATCTAGAGAGAGCAGAGAGAAGCTTAGGTTACCTTCCTCCATGGAGATGGTGTAGAGGACAGATCCCCTCCAAGCACGATGGAAGTGAAGAAGGAGCCGGAGGTTCCGGGGGCCGGCATCTCACCCCGGAAGTCGGGGATGGGTGAGGGGCGCCGCAGGGAAGAAGAGCAGCGGAACAGAGGAGAAAGGGGAAAAGACCCCTTTGTGAGCCCCTGCCCTTAATAAGTGCCCCACGACCCGCGATGGCCGGAAGTTCCGGGAAAGGCCAGAAGTTCCGGGCGCACCCCTAGAAGTTCCGGGATATCCAGAGAGATTACAGCCTCTTTGAACTCCTAAGAACTAGAGGGATGGAGTCCGAAAGCTCCCAAGACCACCACACACCACATCAACATTTATATGGTTATGAGTCGAAGCTTGTGTACTAGACAAATATCATATGGTTTAGAGATGAGAGAGGCTTGGTTAGAATTTGAGCTAGGGGCAAAGCACAAGAGCAACAACGAGAACACTCAAATAGAGAACAAAAAGAACACCGGACAAACACACAGAACACAAAAGTAAGAAGAAGAGAATAAGTCCAGCCTCTCTAAGAGAGGGCGGTGGACGAGTTCACCATGTTTGAGTATACGCGACTTGGCACTGCGAAGATTTTAACCTTGAGCCCAACATCACAACTCCATCATTTAAAGTACTAAGTCACATAGTGGGAACATAGTAACTTTGAGAGTGTTTGGTTTATTTATGCATCATATAGGGTGAGATAACTCATGAGTTGAATGTCTCCCCCTAAATACATGCCTACATCTAGACAAGACATGAAGTAAGTGCATGGATGAGTACTAGATTTCACATAATGTTGTCAATCTCCAAGATACCGAGTTCACGCCTAAGTCGACAAAACCTTGCTTCATCCAATGGTTTGGTGAAAATATCTGCTAGTTGCAAATCTGTACAAATGTGATCAATGTGAATATCACCCTTTTCAACATGATCTCTCAAGAAGTGATACCTAATGTCAATGTGCTTGGTGCGGGTATGATCCTTGGGGTTCTCAGCAATATTGATGGCACTTTCATTATCACATAGAAGAGGCACATGTCTATAAGTGATACTGTAATCCTTCAAAGTTTGCCTCATCCATAGTAATTGAGTTGCACAACTGGCGGTTGCAATGTATTCAGCTTCTGCGGTAGAGAGGGCAATACAATTTTGTTTCTTCGAGGACCAACTTACCAAGGAGCGTCCAAGAAACTGACATGCACCGGAGGTGGACTTACGATCCACATTGTGTCCAACCCAATCCGCATCCGTGTACCCAATGAGATCAAACTTAGCATCCTTGGGGTACCATAGACCCAACTTTGGGGTGTGAACAAGGTATCTAAGAATAGGCTTAACCGCCTTATGATGACTTTCCCTAGGGGAAGCTTGAAATCTAGCACACATGCATACACTAAACATGATGTCTGGTCTAGATGCACAAAGATAAAGCAATGAACCAATCATAGAGCAGTATTTAGATGGGTCGAAAGGGATACCGTTTGTGTCTTCAATGAGTGTAATTTTGGTTGGCATGGGTGTATTACATGGACTAGCATCGGACATACCAAACTTCTCTAGGATATCTTTAAGGTATTTTGCTTGAGACAAGAAAATTCCTTCTTGAAATTGTTGAATTTGAAATCTGAGGAAAACTTCAAATCCGCATTGAGTGATGTCGGTGTCAAAACCGGAGGATCTCGGGTAGGGGGTCCCAATCTGTGCGTCTTAGGCCGATGGTAACAGGAAGCAAGGGGCACGATGTTTACCCAGGTTCGGGCCCTCTCGATGGAGGTAAAACCATACTTCCTGCTTGATTAATATTGAAGATATAAGTAGTACAAGAGTAGATCTACCACGAGATCATAGAGGCTAAACCCTAAGAGCTAGCCTATGATGGTATGATTGTAATTGTGATCGGCCTTCTAAGGACCATCCTCTCCGGTTTATATAGACACCAGAGAGGGCTAGGGTTTACATGGAGTCGGTTATAAGGAAGGAAATATAATATCCGGATCGCCAAGCTTGTCTTCCACGCAAAGGAGAGTACCATCCGAACACAAGCCGGAGTCTTGAGTCTTGTATCTTCACGCTTCAATAGTCTGGACGATGTATATAGTCTGGCTGTCCGGATAGCCCCTAATCCAGGACTCCCTCAGTAGCCCCTGAACCAGGCTTCAATGACGGTGAGTCCGGCGCGCAGTCCTGTCTTCGGCATTGCAAGGCGGGTTCCATCTCCGAATACTCCAATGTACCTATTACGACGAACAGTGTCCGACATTTCATCAATGTTGTACTCCTTGGCTTCAGTGCCTTAATAATGACCATTTCCACGTGTCGAGCGAATGCGAGGAGTCGAGGCATTTTTGCATTTGCCACCCCCGATCCTCCGGGCTAACCGTCTATTTAAAGAGACGGGGATTCCCAGATCCAAACCTCACTCTTCCCCCTCGAGCAAGCATCCAACAGAGCGCCCCGAAAAAACCATTCCAACATGGCCGGTCGTCGCAGCTCTTCTGCTCGCTCCCCTTGCCCCAAGCCGGGGGACTGGGGAGAGTGTTCAGTTTCTCATAGCCGTTTGATAAAATTACAAACCCAAGGGCTTCTCCCGCCGGCGTTCATGGTCCCTGTCCGAGCCGGAATAGCCACCTATAACGGCAGAGAACAAGCGGAGAGATCCCCCAATCCGTCTCCAGAGGAGCGAATATGCCTCATTCCGCATCTGTTAAGGGGCGTCGGGTTTCCTATTCATCCATTCCTTCGTGGGCTCCTGGATTTCTACGGCTTCCAGTTGCACAACTTTACCCCAGCCTCCGTACTACATTTAGCAGGGTATGTCGCCCTTTGTGAGCTATTTCTAGGCTGCGAGGCTCATTTCGGTTTGTGGAAGAAGCTGTTCTGCCTTGTCCCCCGCAACCAGGGAGAGTCCCTATGTCAAGTGGGCGGGGCCGAAGTATGGCGTATCGCCGAGGCCGGATACCTATCCGGCACTCCCAAGAAGGCACCAGAGAACTGGGCTTCAGAGTGGTTTTATATTGACGATGCTCCCCTTCCGGATCCAGTCCGGACAGGACTCCCCAAGTTCAGTAACGCCCCGCCAAGGGCACGTCTAAGCTAGCGCCCCCAAGGTCCCCAAGAAGAGGATACCAGGGAAATACATTTCCTGATGAGCAGGATAAAGTTACTGGCCAAATCCGGACTGACGATAGTCGAGGTCATGGCAATATGCATAATGCGGGGGGTGCAAGCAATGGGGCAGACGATGCCACCCGTTGTGGCCGTAAGGGTCCGGGCTCCGCCATTGCTCTGGCAAGGATACTGTCCGATCTATACAAAGGAGAAGAGGAAGACTTCCTTCATATCAAACCACGGGATAGATTCTCCATGTACAATCCCCCAAACTGGGTAAGTCGCCATTTATTTTCTCGCTTCACTTATTGTCGCGCTCTTTGCTAAGGTTACCTGCCTCGATATTTCTGAGCAGGAACTGAGGAGGGCCATAGAAGGAATCTCCAGCCCTTCCCCGCAGCCAGAGGACCCCGAAAGGGCCCTGGATCCAGGACTCGAAGAAGACCCGGATGCGGCCGTGGAGCTTGTCGACAGGATATTTTACCGGGCGAGCCGTGACGGCGCCTCAGTGCCTATTACTGTTGATTATCCCGGACTGCTACCTTCATCGCGTGTAAGCCAAGCCGAAGACTCGATCCTCCGAAGAGGACTCTTTCCTGATGTCACGCCTTATCCCTGAAGCGTCGTGTTTTTGCAGAGGCGACGTTCAGAGCGCAGGGCCGAGCCCCTAGGGACCCGTCAGCCACAGGCGTCCGGATTGGGTAGGCTCAAGAGGAAAGCGGTTAGGGCCAACACGCCTCTACAGAGGTAAGGAAACAACCTGTCATGTAATTATTGTTATTTGAAGTATAACAACGCCCTTTACATCCTGGCAGGAAGAGGAGTATCCGGACTATATCCGGGGATCCTGCCAACCACGCCTCCACCAGTCGAGCTCCGGAACCGACTTCGAGAGAGGAGGTGGACGTGGGGCCGCTGCCGTATAGTCTTCCGACGGAGGACGCAGATATGTTCTCTGCCACGAATTCCGAAGTAGAGAGCGCCATGAATCACCGGCGTCGACGGGCCGTGCTTCACAACAACATCTTTTCCGAAGAGGCTTTTAATGCTTTCAATTCGGGAGACGCATACATCCGAGCTGCTCAAGGCGGGCTCGCCCGGGCGACGGACCAGTATACCAAAGATATACGGGTAAGAAAGTTTGATAAGTATGTATGGCAGTAGCCCCTGAGACTTGAAACGGTTGGAACAACAGTTTTAAGTATCAATTTATGTGCAGGTTCTTGTAGATAAGAATGAGCAATTGTCTCGGGAGCCAGAGGAGTGCATGACCCAACTGAGGGCCACAGTTGCCAAGCTAGAGGAATCCCAGAAGGCCTCATCTGGTAACATTTATCTCGATTGTACGAAAATGTACCAGTTAGCAACAGGCTGATATGACGAATTTAACAGAAAATTCTGCAGATAACCCCGGAGTAAATCCGGAGGGCGGGAGGGATGACGAGTCGCATCTCCAGAGGCAACTAAAGGCTGGCGAGCGCATTCTTACGCAAGTTAAGCAGGAGAAGAATGCTCTCCAAGATACCAATGTTCGGCTGGACGTGGAATTGAAAGACGTCCGTGCGTAGCTGGCGGATTCCGTGAAGGAGAACAAAAGGCTTCGCCGCGACATTTATGGTAAGTGCCTAGACGAACTGTAGCATAGTTTGGCGAGGAAGTACATTGAAAAAGTTTTGCTTGTAGGAATGCTGACGGGTCACCCTGAGGAGGAGATGCCCGCATCTGCAGGCGATTTACTGCAAGACCTCTCACAGCTGCACGAGCGAGCTCGGCAGGTGATGCAGGGCGTAGCGCAGGCCTTGTGGCCGTCAAGCTTCTTGCCGAATGGCATGGGAGAGCTTGTGGACATGCTTTAAGGAGCACGGCGGCGCTTTCGACTGTGGAAGATGTCAGCCTGCCGGCAGGGTGCAAGGGAAGCATGGGCTATGGTGAAAACACGCTACACCAAGATGCACCCGAACCATATGGCCGAAGTTGGACCGACAGGGCCAGATGGGCAAGAAAGTCCCGTGAGTCTGGTATATGACCAGGTAGCATTAGCTGCGAAGTATTCTCAATAGTATTGTAAGCTAGATAGCCTGTTGGATGGTATAGAGGAGGAATATAGTGATTCCAAGTGACTGTGTAATTCAATGGACATAAGTAGCCCCTATCCGGATTAGAATCATTTATCATGGCGGACCTTTTCGCTTCAGCCCCCGGATCCTATAGTCCGGGGTGTGTCCGAATACCCGCTCGGCTATACAAAACTGGAGTATGCGTGGAAACCAGGCGTAGGGGTCACAAGTGCTTGAACAGACAAGTACCCAACTAGTTATGTTATATTACATGGATAGTAAGAAACATCTTCCAGGGAGAATAGTTCCGTTAAGGGTTCCTATCCCTGGGTAAGCATGCGACAAGGCACATGTCCGGATTGCGAACCATAGCGCAGGATACAAAACTTCTAGGGATTAATGTTATGATAAACGAAGACATCTTTTGTTCACCGATCGAATATTCTCTTAAGGAAACTAGCTTTCGGCTTCACCCGGTCTGAGGTACACATCCGGCTGAACCGGCAGTAACAATCCCAGAGGTGCTCCCCTTATTCCCTAGCCGAATTAACGGGAACGTAGGGCATAAACACAGGAGCCATGCAACCCAGCTTGGCCACATCTTAAGTCATATCGATGCATATAATGGTGAAGAAAAGGCACACATGGAAAACGCATGTGTGATGGGCAAAAAGCCTTTTAGAGTAAGTTATGTTTAGCTTCCATATAGGAAGCCCCCAGGTATTGCTTACACACATAGTGCGGCCGGAATAATTCGAGAGTCCGCACTGTATTAAATACTTTGTGTGAAGAGAAAAAGATCGAGAAAGGAAAATAGGGGGAGCATAATTAAAAAAGGAGGAGGTAAGGAGACGAACACTGAGTTCAGCGCTAGGCATAGAATCTCCGGAGTCTGGCCGCGTTCCATGGGTTCGGCTCGAGTCTATTATCGGACGCATTACGTAAGCGGTACGCTCCTCCGGTGAGAACTTTGTCAATGACGAAGGGACCTTCCCACTTGGGTTTGAGCTTGTCCTTCTTCTTCTCCGGTAGGCGTAGAACGAGCTCCCGAATATTATAAGTTTTGGCCCGCACTTCTCTGCTTTGGTATCGTCGAGCCTGTTGCTGATAGAATGCGGAACGGGCCTTAGCAACGTCGCGCTCCTCCTCCAGGGCGTCCAAGTTATCCTGCCGATCTAACTCGGCTTCCTTCTCTTCGTACATGCGTACGCGTGGCGAATCATGTATAAGTCGCATGGTAGTACTGCTTCCGCGTCGTACACCATAGAAAATGGTGTATATCCGGTGGTGCAATTCGGCGTGGTCCGCAGCCCCCAGAGTACGGAGTCAAGCTCCTCGACCCAATGAGTGTCCGACTCTGTCAAGGTTCGCACTAGTCTGGGTTTGATGCCGCTCATGATTAGACCGTTTTCCCGTTCGACCTAGCCATTTGTTTGAGGATGGTAGACGGAAGCATAGTCGAGCTTAATGCCCATTTTGCCGCACCAAGCTTTCACCTCATCGGCCGTGAAATTTGAGCCATTATCGGTGATGATGTTGTGGGGAACACCGTATCGGTGTACGACCCCGGATATAAAGTCTATTAATGGTCCGGATTCGGCCGTTTTCACTGGTTTGGCTTCTATCCATTTGGTGAACTTGTCTACCATGACCAATAAGTATTTTTTCTTGTGGCTTCCCCTTTAAGGGGTCCAACCATATCCCGCCCCCAGACCGCGAAGGGCCAAGTTATGGGGATTGTTTGGAGAGCGGTAGGGGGCATATGACTCTGATTGGCAAAGAGCTGGCAACCGACGCAGTTTTGGACAAGGTCCTGTGCATCTGCTCGGGTCGTCGGCTAATAGAAACCTGTACGGAAGGCCTTGCTGACTAGTGCTCGAGCCGCGGCGTGGTGCCTACCCAGTCCGGCATGGATATCAGCCAAGATCTGCCGCCCTTCCTCTTCGGAGATGCACAGTTGGAGCACTCTGGTCGCACTTTTCTTATAGAGTTCCCCTTCATGGACTTTGTAAGCTTTAGAACGTCGGACAATGCAGCGTGCTTCATTTTGATCTTTGGGGAGCTCCTGCCTATTTAGGTAGGCCAAGAAAGGCTCAGTCCATGGGCGATGATAGCCATTATTTCGTGGGCTGACGATGTTATTTCGGTGGTAGAGCCTCCGATCATGTCTGATAGTTTGGAACCTGGGGATGTATTCGGATCCGTGCTGGTATTGCCGGACTCCCCTTCCCATACCACGGATGGCTTGAACAGCCTTTCCAGGAATATGTTAGGTGGGACAGGGTCGCGTTTAGCACCGATGCTGGCAAGGATGTCTGCCGCTTGATTATTTTCTGGAGCCACATGGTGAAATTCGAGCCCCTCGAACCGAGCTGACATTTTAAGGACGGCATTACGGTAGGCCGCCATTTTTGGATCCTTGGCATCAAAGTCTCTGTTTATTTGTGATATTGCGAGGTTTGAATCCCTGCGCACCTCTAGGCGTTGAATGCCCATAGAGACTACCATCCGAAGACCGTGCAACAGAGGCTCATATTCGGCTGCATTGTTGGAGTCTGTGTATAATATTTGGAGGACGTATTGGACCGTGTCTCCGTGGGAGACGTCAGGACTACACCCGCTCCCAATCCGGCCAGCATTTTAGAGCCGTCGAAGTGCATGATCCAGTTAGAGTACACGCCGTACTCTTTAGGGAGTTCGGCTTCCGTCCATTCGGCGACGAAGTCAGCTAACACTTGCGACTTGATAGCCCGCCGAGGTTTGTATGTTATGTCGAACGGAAGGAGCTCGATGGCCCATTTAGCGATCCGGCCCATGGCATCGCGGTTATTTATTATATCGTTTAGTGGTACTTCGGAGGCCACCGTAATCGAACACTCTTGAAAGTAGTGTCGTAGCTTTCGGGATGGCATGAAGAACGCGTATGCTATTTTTTGATATTGTGGGTATCGGGATTTGCATGGGGTGAGGACCATGGATACGTAATAAACCGGCTTCTGTAGAGGGAATTTTTATCCGCCAACCTCTCGTTCGATGACGAGTACTGCGCTTACAACTTGATGTGTTGCAGCTATGTACAACAGCATAGGTTCGCCGATATTTGGCTCTGTTAGGACTGGATTATTGGCCAATAAGGTCTTTATTTCATCGAGTCCGGCTGCGGCTGCATCTGTCCACACGAAGTGTTCGGTGCGCCGAAGAAGGCGGTAAAGAGGTAATGCCTTTTCTCCTAACCTGGAGATAAAGCGGCTCAAAGCAGCCACGCATCCAGCTAGTTTCTGGATGTGTTTGAGGTCTGTTGGTATAGCCAACTGCGACAAAGCTCAGATTTTTTCCGGATTAGCTTCAATTCCTCTATTGGAAACGATGAAGCCCAACAGTTTTCTAGAGGGGACACCGAAAACGCATTTCTCTGGATTCGGCTTGATGTCGTATGTTCGGAGGTTGTCAAACGTAAGCCTCAAGTCATCTATTAGGGTTTCGACGTGTCTTGTTTTTATGACTACGTCGTCCATGTATGCCTCCACTGTTTTGCCGATTTGCTTTTCCAGGCATGTTTGAATCATGCGTTGGTAGGTTGCGCCGGCATTCTTAAGCCCGAAAGGCATAGTGTTGAAGCAGAAAGGGCCATATGGCGTTATGAAAGCTGTTGCAGCTTGGTCAGACTCTGCCATCTTTATTTGATGGTATCCAGAGTATGCGTCGAGGAAACACAGCGAGTCGTGTCCTGGTGTGGCATCGATGATTTGATCGATGCGAGGGAGGGGAAAGGGATCCTTGGGGCAAGCCTTGTTGAGGTGTTTGAAGTCGACGCACATGCGCTAGGATTTGTCCTTCTTTGGTACCATTACCAAGTTCGCCAGCCAATCCGGATGTTTGATATCTCTGATGAATCCGGCCTCAAGTAGCTTGGCTAGCTCTTCCCCCATGGCTTGCCGTTTGGGCTCTGAAAATCGCCTTAGGGTCTGTATTCGGCCAATTCGCGCGGGATGCCCGACATGTCCGATGGGTGCCAGGCGAAAATGTCCCAATTCTCGCGCAAGAAGTCTCGCAGTGCGGCGTCCATAGTGGGGCTCAACTGTGTCCTGATGGAGGCTGTCTTCGTGGGGTCCGTTGGGTGGACTTGGAACTTGACTATCTCATCCGCGGGTTTAAATGAGGTGAACTTGGGTCGTTTATCGAGTATCACGTCGTCCCTGTCCATGGTGGCACGCAGTGTTGTTAATTCTTTTGCTGCTAGGGCTTCGGATAATGCTTCCAAGGCTAGTGCTGTGGTTTTGTTTTCGGCGCGGAGTGCGACGTCCGGATCACTAGCTAGAGTGATGATTCCATTGGGTCCGGGCATTTTAAGCTTCCTGTACCCGTAATGGGGTATAGCTTGAAAGCTTGCAAACGGGTCCCGCCCTAGAAGGGCGTGGTATCCGCTGCTGAAAGGAGCCACTTGGAATGTCTTCGGACCTATAATTCTCTGGGGTGCCGAATACCACATCGAGTGTGATTTTCCCCGCACACCGTGCTTCCCGACTGGGGATAATTCCCCTCAAGGTTGTGCCACTTTGTTCAATGCGGCTTTTATCAATTTCCATCTTCTTGAGTGTTTCTTCGTAGATCAAGTTTAATCCGCTTCCGCCGTCCATGAGTACTTTAGTTAGCCGAAAGCCGTCCACTATTGGGCTAAGGACCAAAGCGGCTGGTGCCCGGGTGGTCTGGAATTGGGGTTCGTCACTGGCATTGAAAGTTATAGCAGTGTTGTTCCACGGATTTATTTTTGCCACATGGCAGATTTCAGTTGAGCTTCGATGAGCTCGCTTGCGCCTATTGTTTGAAGCGAAGGTCTCGAAGACTGTTAGTACCATGTTGTGTTCCTTGGCGGGATGTAGTTCTGCTTTATGGCTTTCGAGGAGATCCTCACCACTTTTTGCTACCTGCCGGAGTATCCAACATGCCCTAAGGCTATGGGTTGGTGTTTCATCCGGCGTACTGTGAAGCTTACATGGCCCATTGAGCCATTCTTCCAATACGGTTCCACGCCCTGGGGCGGGTTTTGGTTTCTTGGGAATTGAATTGGTCGACTTACGAGAGTTCAGCCGTTTAGTTCGGACAAAGGTTCTGGTGAGGGCCGTACTATCCCAAAATTCTGTTTGGGCCTTCCAGGCGCTTTCCATCGCACAGTACTTCTGTACTATGGTTGCCAAGTCCGCAAAGTGTACTATGTCATGGCGACTTATAGCATTAAGGAGTCCTTTGCTCGTGCAGTTTTTGCAGAAAAGTGAGACTACGTCCTCCTTGTGGCAGTCCTCAACCTTGTTAAGCGCAAGGAGGAATATGGCCCAGTAACGGTGTACCGTCTCCAGGGGCTCTTGCCTGATGCAGGAGAGACGGTTTAAGTCCGAGCGAGTGTCGTTGGCTGAATCCGGATTTTGATCCGATCTAACACCCGGGGGCACGGAAGGTTCCGAGCCCGACAGTTCGGGATCCGGAGTATCACCCAATCTCTTCGGCCCGATGCCCAATTCTATGTCCGGGACCCGGGTCATGTCTTCCTTTGAGTAGGTGTTCGGCTTACTGAGTTCGGTGATCCGGACATAATTCGTCCTCAAAGTTGAGGGGCGACCCGTTTGTGGTTCCTCCTCTACCGCTATCTCATGGGTGGCCGGCGGGGATCTAATGTCCCTTTGGTCGGGTTTAAGCCCAATCCGGTCATAGTCCGTAGAGACTCCCAAAGCGGCGATGCGATCCAAGAGCTCATTAAGAGAGGAGAGCTCTATCGGATCCATCTGTTCGGCAAGCTCCGAATTGATACAAAGGTTATGCGTGATGACCCGAGAGGCCATCGTTGGCACGACAACCAATGGGGCTGCCATAATGAAACCGCCAAGTCGGAGAATCTGGCCTACAGCCAGCGCTGCTCCAGAGATGATGTCGTCCTTGACAATGAGACGAGCCATCAAGCCTTGTAGTGACGACACAGAGGAACTCTCAATGAAAGCACCAATGTCGGTGTCAAAACCGGCGGATCTCGGGTAGGGGGTCCCGATCTGTGCGTCTTAGGCCGATGGTAACATGAAGCAAGGGACACGATGTTTACCCAGGTTCAGGCCCTCTCGATGGAGGTAAAACCCTACTTCCTGCTTGATTAATATTGAAGATATGAGTAGTGCAAGAGTAGATCTACCACGAGATCATAGAGGCTAAACCCTAAGAGCTAGCCTATGATGGTATGATTGTAATTGTGATCGGCCTTCTAAGGACCATCCTCTCCAGTTTATATAGACACCGGAGAGGGCTAGGGTTTACATGGAGTCGGTTATAAGGAAGGAAATATAATATCCGGATCGCCAAGCTTGTCTTCCATGCAAAGGAGAGTACCATCCGGACACGAGCCGGAGTCTTGAGTCTTGTATCTTCACGCTTCAATAGTCCGGATGATGTATATAGTCCGGCTGTCCGGATACCCCCTAATCCAGGACTTCCTCAAGTGACATTTCAAAATTCTTGGTCATTGAAGCCGCAAACTTCTTGCACAAATGAATGTTAGGAGAACCAAAAATGATATCATCTACATAGATTTGGCATAAGATCAAATCACCCTTATCCCTCTTAGTCAAAAGAGTGGGATAGATCACCCCTCTCACAAAACCATCATCGAGTAGAAACTTCTTTAAATGATCATATCAAGCACGAGGTGCTTGTTTGAGGCCATACAAAGCACTGTCATTTGCATTCATTACTATTTGTTTATATTGAGTCAGTCCTTGATCTTTAAAGGTGCTCTGCATTTATGTTTTGCGGTCTCAGAAAGGGCTAGCAAGATACCATTTTGTTACATCATGTTATGATTATTTTGAAAAAGTGTCATCCGAGTTTTATTATTATGGCTCGCTAGCTGATTATGCTATTGATATGAGTAATTGTGAGAGCTAAGTGTTATTGTGAGTATGGTTAGTTCATAATATTTGCTGAAACTTGAATGCTGGCTTTTCATGTTTACAACAACAAGAGCAAATAGAGTTTGTAAAAGTTTTTCTTTATCACTTTCAGTTTATCAACTGAATTGCTTGAGGACAAGCAAAGGTTTAAGCTTGGGGAGGTTGATACGTCTCCAACGTATCTACTTTTCCAAACACATTTGCCCTTGTTTCGGACTCTAACTTGCATGATTTGAATGAAACTAACCCGAACTGACGCTGTTTTCAGCAGAACTATCATGATGATGTTTTATGTGTAGAAAATAAAAGTTCTCGGAATGTCCTGGAAATCCACGGAGGCACTTTTTGGAATTAATAAGAATTTTTGGCGAAAGAATTAATGCTGGGGCCTGGCCTGTCCACGAGACAGGGGGCGCCCCCCCCCTAGGGCGCGGCCTCCTATCTCGTGGGCCCCCCTGGACCTCCTCCGACGTCAACTCCAACTCCATATATTCCGTCTCGGGGAGAAAAAATTCAGAGAGAAAGTTCCATCGCGTTTTACGACACGGAGCCGCCGCCAAGCCCTAATCTCTCTCGGGAGGGGTGATCTGGAGTCCGTTCGGGGCTCCGGAGAGGGGGATTCGTCGCTGTCGTCATCATCAACCATCCTCCATCACCAATTTCATGATGCTCACCGCCGCGGCGTGAGTAATTCCATCGTAGGCTTGCTGGATGGTGATGGTTTGGATGAGATTTACCATGTAATCAAGTTAGTTTTGTTAGGGTTTGATCCCTAGTATCCACTATGTTCTGAGATTGATGTTGCTATGACTTTGCTATGCTTAATACTTGTCGATAGGGCCCGAGTGCCATGATTTCAGATCTGAACCTATGATGTTTCCATGAATATATGTGTGTTCTTGATCCTATCTTTCAAGTCTATAGTCACCTATTATGTGTTATGATCCGACAACCCCGAAGTGACAATAATCGGGATACTTCTCAGTGATGACCGTAGTTTGAGGAGTTCATGTATTCACTATGTATTAATGCTTTCGTCTGATTCTCTATTAAAAGGAGGCCTTAATATCCCTTAGTTTCCACAAGGACCCCGCTGCCACGGGAGGGTAGGACAAAAGATGTCATGCAAGTTCTTTTCCATAAGCACGTATGACTATTTATGGAATACATGCCTACATTACATTGATGAATTGGAGCTAGTGTTGTATCACCCTATGTTATAGCAATTACATGAGGAATCACATCCGGCATAATTATCCATCACTGATCCATTTCCTACGAGTTTTTCATATATTGTTCTTCGCTTATTTACTTTTCCGTTGCTACTGTTACAACTACTACAAAAACCCAAAAACATTTATCTTTACTGTTGCTACCGTTACCTTTATTATCATACTACTTTGCTACTAAATACCTTGCTGCAGATACTAAGTTATCCAGGTGTGGTTGAATTGACAACTCAACTGCTAATACTCAAGAATATTCTTTGGCTCCCCTTGTGTCGAATCAATAAATTTGGGTTGTACTTCACCCTCGAAAGCTGTTGCGATCCCCTACACTTGTGGGTTATCAAGACTAATTTCTGGCGCCGTTGCTGGGGAGCATAGCTCTATTCTCTGAGTCACTTGGGATTTATATCTGTTGATCACTATGAAGAACTTGAAAGATGCTAAGACCAAGATTTTTCCCTCAGCTACGAGGGGAGGTAAGGAACTGCCATCTAGCTCTGCACTAGATTCTCCTTCCGTTATTAGTAGGCTTGCGACACCTAAACCTGCTTTGCTATGAATTACGATATGTCGCATGTTATTGATGATGCCACTTCGCTATGCATGATGAAAC
Organism: Aegilops bicornis; assembly: GCA_021605145.1. Taxonomy (NCBI): domain Eukaryota; kingdom Viridiplantae; phylum Streptophyta; class Magnoliopsida; order Poales; family Poaceae; genus Aegilops; species Aegilops bicornis. The sequence continues at coordinate 805,858,365 of CM038671.1, forward strand.
TACTTACGTAAGGCGTCATACTACTTTGCCATTAGGTGAATTTCTAGATGAACAACTTGCTAGAGTTAGGGGGGATGAAAATATTGAACAACCTATTATTGATGATAGTGATGATGAACGTTCTCCCAATGATTATGTATTACCTGTTGTTCCTAAGGGTTATGTTATGAATGAAGCAGCTGCTATGGAAATTATTGCTTGCAATGATAGAAATGATCTTAATAAATTATTAGCTAAATGGAAGCAGCAATCTCTTAATGCTAAAATGAAACCCGATCCTACTTTTGCTACTTCACCTATCTGTGTTACTGATAAGGATTATGAATTCTTTGTTGATCCTGATATTATTACTTTAGTTGAATCCAATCCTTTTTATGGGCTTGAATCTGAAACTGTTGTGGCAAATCTTACCAAGTTGAATGATATAGCCACCCTGTTTACTCATGATGAGAAGTCTCGCTATTTATACATCCTTAAGATATTTCCGTTCTCATTAAAGGGTGATGCTAAGACTTGGTATAATTCTCTTGCTCCTGGTTTTGTGCGTAGTCCCTGTGATATGATTTATTACTTCTCTGCTAAATATTTCCCTGCTCATAAGAAACAAGCTGCCTTGCGGGAAATATATAATTTTGTGCAAATCAAATAAGAAGTCTCCCACAAGCTTGGGGGAGGCTTCTCCGGTTACTTAATGCTTTGCCTAATCATCCTCTTAAGAAAAATGAAATACTTGATATCTTTTATAATGGACTAACCGATGCTTCCAAGGATTACTTGGATAGTTGTGCTGGTTGTGTTTTCAGGGAAAGAACAATGATTTAAGCTGAAATATTATTGAATAATATGTTGACTAATGAGAATAATTGGACTCTTCGAGCCAGTTCCTCAAGTAATTCCTGAACCAATTGAGCCAACTCCCGAGCCTATTCCTAAACCGACTCAAGAAGAGAGGTGTTTTATTTCTCAGTCCTGAAGATATGCAAGAGGCAAAGAAATCAATGAAAGAAAAAGGTATTAAAGCTGAAGATGTTAAGAATTTACCACCTATTGAAGAAATACATGGTCTTAATTTACATTTGAAGAACCACATTGTCTTGATAACCCGACACGGGTAGTAAAGGTAAATTCTCTCTATAGATATGATAAAGTTGAAATACCCTCTACTAAATTTCATAGACCATGCTTAGATGAATTTGATGACTTTATGGCTAGACAAGAAAGTTTTAATGCTTATGTTGGTAGAGAGTTAAAGAATAATGCTTTCGAGATAGGTCGCGTAGGTGATAATCTGGCTAGAGTTATAGATGAACTTCACCGCGTTAGTAAATATGCTTCTATTGTTGCTACTCAAGCCGAGCAAGTACTCAAAGCTCAAAATGATTTGCTTGATGAATTGAATAATAAAAATGACTTTGCCGTTAGAGTGGCTACTAGAACTGGTAGAATGAATCAGGAACCTTTGTATCCTGAAAGCCACCCTAAGAGAATCGAGCAAGATTCTTAGAGAAATAATTTAGAGGCACCTAGTTCTTCTAAGAAGAAGAAAAAGAAAAACGATAGAACGTTGCATGCTTCTAGTGAACCTACTGTAGACACACGAGAATCCCAATGATATTTCTATTTACGATCTTTGAAACACAATCAGGTGATGAACATGAACCTAGTGATAATGTTAATGATAATGTTCATGTTGATGCTCAACCTAGCAAAAACAATGATGTAGAGATTGAACCTGCTGTTGATCTTGATAACCCACAATCAAAGAATCAACATTATGATAAGAGAGATTTTTTTGCTAGGAAGCACGGGAAAGAAAGACAACCATGGGTTCAGAAACCCATGCCCTTTCCTCCTAAACCATCCAAGTCAAAGGATGATGAGGATTTTGAGCGCTTTGCTAAAATGATTAGACCTATTTTCTTACGTATGCGCTTAACTGATATGCTTAAAGTAAATCCTTATGCTAAGTATATGAAGGATATCATCACAAATAAAAGAAAGATACCGAAGCTGAAATTTCCACCATGCTTGCTAATTACACTTTTAAGGGTGGAATACCAAAGAAACTTGGAGATCCGGTGTTCCAACTATACCATGCTCCATTAAAAGAAATTATGTCAGAACTGCTTTATGTGATCTTGGAGCCGGTGTTAGTGTTATGCCTCTCTCTTTATATCGTAGACTTGAATTGAATAAGTTGACACCTACTGAAATATCTTTGCAAATGGCTGATAAATGAACCGCTATACCTGTCGGTATTTGTGAGGATGTGCCTGTTGTGGTTGCAAATGTCACTATCTTAACTGACTTTGTTATTCTTGATATTCCCGAGGATGATAGTATGTCTATTATCCTTGGTAGACCTTTTCTTAATACTGCAGGGGCCGTTATTGATTGTAACAAAGGCAATGTCACCTTTCATGTTAATGGCAATGAGCATACAGTACACTTTCCGAGGAAACAATCTCAAGTTCATAGCATCAATTCTATTGAAAAAGTTCCAACTATCATTTTTGGAGGTTTTGAACTTCCTCTTCCTACTGTCAAGAAAAAATATGATATTCTTATTGTTGGGGATTTTCATATCCCCGTTGAGGTAACTTAGTGTTATTCGAAATTTCTCCGGTTCCGTGTTATTAGGAATGAGTTTGTTAACAAGACTTGATCAACCTTGTTAGCGGGTTCATTTTGATGATCACGAGATGGATGAAACTAGAAGGCACAACCTTCTGTACCCTCCTTTTACTTTCTGTTATTTAGAATAAATAAAGCAAAAATAGTATTGTCCGTCTGTTTTCTGAATTATCCATGCATTAAAAAATAGTTCGAAAATAAAAGTGCTCCGAATGCCCTGCAAATTTAGTATGATTTTTTCCGGAATATTTGAGGATTTTAGGCACTGAAAACACTACAAGAGGGGCAAGCACCAGGCCACGAGAGAGGAGGGCACGCCCCCCCTGTAGGGCGCGCCCCCTGTCTCGTGGACCCCTGGTGGCTCCCCTCCGCTTATTCCAGCACCCACACACTTCACCTTCTACCCAAAAAATCCCCATCCAGCTCAAGCACGAGTTCTAGCTCATTTTGCTATGATTTTCGATCTCTTAGCACAAAGCTCCATTCACAAAAATGCTTTGGGAGATTGTTGCTTGGTATGTGACTCCTCCATTGGTCCAATTAGTTTTTGTTCTAGTGCTTTATTTATTGCAAATTTTTGCTTCTTAGGTGACCATGTTCTTGAGCTTGCATGTTATATTTTTGAGGTCCCAAGCAATTCCAATGCATGATATGGGCTCTAGGCACTTGTAGGAGTAGTTGCTATCATTCTTGTTTAGTTTTATGCACTTTTATTTTGAAGTTACTAAAAATTTCAGAGATTTTCAGAAAAAGAAATATGCTTAGAAGAATGTACCAAGGAGGTTCCTCGGCAAAGAAAGGGCCAAGGGTTGCTATACGTGAACAAGATATTAAATTGCCAACGGACGCAAATGTTCGGGCTTGTGAGTGGCCATCGGATGATTTTATGGTCGAAGCATGCTTCAAGGAAGAATTTGACGCGTATGTGCGTAATGCAGAGCTGGAGGACTTCTTACAAGATAAGTGCCCTCAATATTATCAATTGACCGATTCCTTTGTGCGGAGGTTCAAATATATTTCTGCGCGTAATTCTCCTAGTGTCATGTTTGATATTTATGATACGTCTTATACCATGGATTTAGAGGATTTCACAACTGCTTGCAAACTCCCGCAGTGGGGTAATATTAATGATCCTCCCAAATCTGAATTTAGAGATTTTCTTGCTAATATTACTGTGGGAGAATCTAGGGACGTAACACAAGCTACCATAGGGAGCATTCATTTTCCTGCTATACATTACTTTGCTCTCTTTATTGGTAGATGCATTAACGGTAAGGACGAGGTATGTCACAGGTGTGCAGCTGATCTTTGTGTCCTCAAGAGTGATGTGTCTGGTTATAAAGGTTATAACTTGGGGGCAATAGTTGCACGTAGGTGTAACACCCCAAAAATTTAACCATGATTTGTTCATTTAAAATCTTGCCAGGAGATTAAAATTTTCACTTTCTGGATTTTCTTTTGATTTCAGAACCCCTCTTTCCTTTAATATTGTGAGATTCTTACCTCAAGAGAAAACTTTCCAAAAATATTGGACTTATATACTCTCTCAAGAAAAACAATTCTTTTATCAGTGGATTTATTTGCATAATTGTTTTTCTTGAGCTTTATTCTTTTAAAATGATTTTTCATAAGTTTTAGGGCCTCTTTTGCACTGCAACCATTTGATAATTGCATATAAAATTTTCACCAAAAATTGGGGATCTCATGTGATGTTTTTAAATCACTCTGATGCAAAAATATCTTTTATTCATTGGTGATTTTAAGCTCTACCCCTAGTTTTCAAAACTGTTCCAGTTGGTAAAATTTCACTACAACCTATTTAAATATTTCTTTAAAACTTCCACCAAAATTAGGGGATGTTAGTAGGAGTATATTATTCAACTTTATGAAAAACCCCATGAATGTTCTTTGAAAAATTTGAGCAAATCCTCCTCTTTTGCTCTCTGGTCCAGTTGGGTGTTTTGCATTACAACACTATTCTATTCTTCTCTAATGCCCATGATCTTTCTCCTGCCTTTAGACCACCCCACAAAACCCTTAAGTACAGGAGAGTGGCCCCATTGGAGTATTTTTGGTCCATGAAATGATAGCCTTTAGTTTATGTACAGATTTGGTTTTCTCAAAAACTTGCACTAACAAGTTTCTGGTCTTGACTAACTAACCTTGCCACCATCACCTACACCAAAGGAGACACTGATCTGGAGATTTTGGCCACCCCAAGAGTTGCCTAGATGCCCTTGGCATTCTGTCAAACACCTTGAGTGCATGAACAGAGTTGGCATGATTTTTAGTTTGCAATGTGGACTTGACCCCGTGACCAAACCACCATGTTCATTAAGCTCCTAGCTTACCCTAACCCAGGCATGTTAATCCTCAGCCTCATCCAAGTCCTCTAGCACGCGCTGGCATTACGTCGAACACCTGGCATGCGTGCGTTGGGCGCGCCTAGAGCGCACGTTTTGCACGCACGGGCACCGAGTCGCCCCGTCCCACTGCTGCCTCCCCGCGCTCATTCTTGCCACTCCCCTCGCACAGCCAGCACGCCCGACCCCTCCCTCGCCGCAGAGCCACCCTGGCCCCCTCCTTGCGCCCTACAGCGCCGCCATCAGGTCGGCCGTGGCAGCAATCGGGCGGCCGCAGCAGCCCTGCCATGGACGGCACCGCCCGAGCCACACACAAGCGCCAGCTGCCCTCTAGAGCAGTCCAAGCTCATCCACAAGCTCGTCGGCAAGCGCTCGTCACCACCACGTCGCCCTGCTGCAACAGAATTACAGTCACCGGCGTTCTTATCCACGGCCAAGGGAACCGTACTCTCCGGGCTATATATAGCCCCCCCCCCCCGATCTTGCCCAAGCTCGTCAGCAGCCTCGTTCGAGCAGTAGGAAACCCCATCCTCCCCAGTTGGCCGAAAGCCCTTCCCCACCTCCGGCAGGTTCGGCCGCCGCCGCCCTTCGGTCCCATTCTTCGTAGACAGGCCCTCCCCCGTCCATCCAGCGCCACCACCCGACTCCACTTGGTCTCGCGGAGCCGCCCAACCTCTCAAACACGACCGGGAACCACCGTAGCCCAAACCCCCAATTCTCCCGAAGCCTCCGTCCGCTCAGAGCTCGCCGCCGGCGACTCCCTTCACCCCCGCCAGCCTTGCGACCACCGGAAGGACCGCCCCGGACCCGCGGATCCATCCCCGCCCTTGGAAACCCGCGGGGAGCCGCCGTTCGTCGGCGTCGATCGCCGGAGCTACGCCTCTGTTCGGCCAGAGGAGGAAGGAGGCGGGGGCGACTGGTCAAACCTGACTAGTGGGCCCCCTGGACCCACTGTCAGTGACCCTGCGCCGTTCCACGTGGTTTAAGTGGAGGCGTAAAACCAGAGTACGTCTTCGACGTGTTTTATTTTGAAACGTTTTTCTTTTTCTGATTTATTTTTTTAAAACAGAATTTGACTGAAACTTTGACTGGCTATATCTTTTTAAATATATCTCCAAATGAGTTGATTATTTTTCCTACCTCTCCCAAATATCACCTAGTTTATTTTAAGATTTTTTAAAAAATAATTAGGCAAACTTTTGTTACTGTTTTTAAAGTTTTTGTTAATTTGAATATTTTCAAAAATGGGATTTTGGAGGAGAGGACAACTTTCAAAAGTTTTGGAATGCACCCTGCCCCTCCACAACATGAAGGCAAGCATTCTGAACCCTGGCATGATATTGTCGTGTGTTATTTGATACGTTATTTTATGTGATGATATGAACATACTCATAAGTGCATATTGATGATCCCGTGCTATTGAAATTTGATACGTTGTGATAGTAATCACCCTCGTATGCCTTTCATGCCTATCGGAAGAAATCCGGGGAAGCCACTGTCTTGGGTAGACACGAGCTTATCTCCGGTCTTCGTCGAGACGGTTGTGTCCGGTATGGCATAGTGAGGTATGATGAGCGGTGGTTCTTTTAGTTAAAATATATTTGTTATGCTAATCATACAGGGAATACTTAAACCTCCTGAGTCGACTGTAGATCGAGTCTTGTTCCAGTAACCCCCATACTTGTTTCGTACTACCACTTGTCCCTGCCATAGGTGGGGTACGGTTCAGTAAGTTGTCAACCCCTTTCTAGCACACACCGTACAGAGAGGCCATGGTGGAAGATACCGGCTGTATCTAGTAGGCATGCCACCTGGTCCGGGGGCATGGGTGTTTCCGGTTGTAGCCGAGGGGTAGCTCCCCTAGTTTGCACGCCTATAAATTTTTTGATCCCATGCTAATCGAGGTTGTAGCCTCCCCACTTAGAGTTTTGCTTAACGAGTGTCGTGGGTGATTCCAGACACCGGTGAGTCAGGCTGGTGTGTGCGGTCAGGTGTGTTTTCAATTCAAAGACCGTGGACGGAATTAGTCCCGATGGACTAACGGAATCCGTTACTTGTGGGTAAAGAGTACACCCTCTGTAGAGATTATATCTATCCGAATAGCCATGTCCATGGTTAAGGACTACAGTCTGGGATGGGTCAAGTGTCGGTCTCAGTGTCGGTCTTCGGAGGAAAAACTGCTAAACCAGAACATTGATTATGACCCGTGACATATGATGATTATGATTATTATTATTGTGGACTAACCGGTTATATTATCTGAATTATTGGGTATCCCTGGGACGGTTCTACCTCCTGGATATTCACTGTAATTATTCTCTTATAAGCCCTTTATGTGGTGTCGCTTAGACGCCCGACTGCGGCATGCTTGTCATTTATATCACTTATAAAGCCCTTTATGTGGCGTCGCTCAGACGCCCGACTGTGGGATGCTTGTTATTTAAATTACTTATAAGCCCTTTATGCGGTGTCGCTCAGACGCCCGACTGTGGAATGCTTGTTATTGAAACTATTTATAAGCCCTCTATGCGGTGTTGCTCAGACGCCCGACTGTGGCATGCTTTATATTATTACTCTTTCGAGGCGTCGCTTCAGACACCCGATCGGTGCATTCTATTCCTACTCTATTATTGTATATTCAAATTATGAATAACCTGTCTATGTGCATCATGGATTTTATTTTTTGTGATTGACGTTGTGATTATAGAATAATTCTGAGCATGACTATCATCTGATATATTATACATGTGTTCATAATGTTTGCGAGTACATTCAAAGTACTCACTGGCTTGTCCCTGGCTATTGTCTTGGCCAGATTTCTTGCACAGAGAGGAGCGTTGCGATGACAGCCCTGGAGCCTACGCAATGATGTTAGCAGCCTCGTGAAGATAGGAGTTATCCTGGTCAGCTGTTCCTGTGGGAAATGGAGCCCCATAGACGCTGATGAGTCACAAACCGCTTCCGCCGTCAACCACTAGCAATCTTGCGTTGTACTCATAGGCCAGAATGGTCTTGTACTACATATTATGTATTTTTGCTTGGAGTTTCTGTATCAAGTTGGTGCCTCATCAGCTAACAGTAATCCTGGGGCTGGTGACCACAAAGGCCGTTTTCTGGGAAATTAATACCCGGAAAACCGGTCGGTACAAACTTGGTATCAGAGCCAGGCTGACCATTGGATAATCCTATCTTAGCCAGGTCAATAAACCTAGATTAACCAACCCCCAGACCTTAACCTAATCCCAGCCAAGCTTCTTGTGTAAGATAGCCATACAATGACCCCGACACCTCCTGGCAGTCGGTGCCCAACCTATCAGCCTAGCCTGTCAATCACGCGCCAGTGACCAACACCTAAATTGCCTCATTCGCAAGCGTGCGAAGGAAGACTCCGTCCCCTTTTCCTATAAAAAGGTCACGCTAGCCTCAACCCAGCACAACATAACCTATTTCCCAAACCAAGCCATAATGCCTGGCCCCGTCGTGCACAATGAGACCACAACAAACAACCTTGGAGGTTTTGTGACCGTGCTAGCAAACCTCACCCGCCGTGCCTTTGCATTAGAACAGCCCCCAGAATATGTGGTGTACCAAGGTCCCATGAGCGGTGAGAGCCGTCAATTCTGGGCCACTGTGCACATCTATGGTAGGGGCCTATCGCCCGAACGCCCCTACCGGTTCACCGGAAGGACGACTTTCTTTGAGCCACAAGACATCCAACTAGCGGCTCGAGAGGCTATAGTTCAACTCCGTCACTTGTCGCCCAGAGTTAACTGTCACTCGTTCTACTACTACCCCAGCCGTGATGGGTATGGTAGGCCACCTCAGGTTGTCAACGGAGATCACGAGACGGATCCTGCATTGTTGCATCTGGTGCGCTATGTAAGTGCACTAGAGGAACTGTTCGATCAAATCACCATTGATCTGATCGCAGCTCATGGAGAACTGGTTCGCCGAGCCACGACAAGGGGAGAAGATGAGCCCGACGCCGACAACCCAGTCGTGCTGTTCGAACAACCGAGCGAGTCCTTGAGGTCTGCCCTAGTCATCGACCAAAATACCTTGGTGTCCCCGGAAGTGCTTCGTCGCCTTTTGGGAACACGCTCCAACGGGATTGTGGCCAACAACCCCCGCGATGGCCATCATCGCTACCCCGACCCTGCAGCCCCTCAACCCCATCCAGCTAACCCCGACGGTGAAACCCTTGGAGAAGCCTCGACATCCACAAGGCACACCCGCTTAGACATTAACGAGGTAGACTAAGTCACTCGAGTAGTACCGAGTCTTAGTCCGCGCCCTGTAATTGTGTAATCCTGCATCGCCTTGAATAAACGCATCCTGCTTGTGTGCCTCTGTTTTGAATAGTAGCCTTTCATAAATATGCTAGATTGCGGTTGCATTTTTTTCTAATTCCGGGCACAGCTATCAAAAACCACCCGACGACACCCACAGTAATACGTCACTTTTGTGAGATATATGTATCGGTAGCATTGACCCCGACCCCATAGAGCAAAACCGACAAACTAGTTACTCTTCACCACAGTAAATAACCCGGCCCCATTGCTATATAAAAGGCCACCTCGTGACCTTGCCAAGTACCTCTCACCTTGTGCACAACTCTCACAGCCATTTCTTTACCATGCCGAGCCCTAGCATTTATCTGAGAACTCTAGATGCAACCCCAGGTAGTTTTGTTAGAATTTTGTGTGACTTTACCTACAGTACCATGAGTGCTACCCGTCCAACCCAATACGAGTTGCTCAAATCGAGGATCACAACTTCCACCTCAAAATATTGGGCAGTGGTGCACATCCCTCCCACAAACCCAAACCAAGACCCAACGGAAGTCTCTTTCGTGGGGAAATCTATGCCAACTCCGCATATGGCCATAGAAGCTGCTGCTTATGAAGCGCTGGCTCGCCTTCGATTTGCGGTACCCTATGCCAGCGAATGGGGGTATTATTACTTCCCGAATCATGCAGCACCTGGAGAAGTAGTATCTTTTCCCGGTGGACGAATCGAGAGAGACCCAGTACTGGCCAACCTTGCCCAATATGTCATCGCTCAAGAGCGTCTGACCCAGCGAGTAATGGGTTATCTCTAGAACCTCGCTGATTTAAATCCTCAGATCGCCATCGGCAGTCCACTGAGGCCCGACCAAGAGAGACGCATTCACCGACTCGTCAATCCGCTTCCTCCGATAGAGGAAGAATGTGCCCCTATTCCAGAGACGTTTTCTCAGGACCCTGTCCATTTACCGTTCTCATTGTAGACGTCACTGCTATGTTTTTTGTCTCAGTTTTTATTTATATGTTGCAAGTTATACGTGATATCCTAAATTGTGCGATGAATTAAATTCTTAGTTTCAATTGATGTGAGTGGTTTTTACTGCTGTTAATTTGTACTAACTGTTTTCACTCGCGAAAAATTCTGAAGTGAGATTTTTCCCTGAGTTGTTGCGGCATATATCTCTTCACGACATAGATTATTATTTCCGCAACACCACGATAGCAGACTCACAACCCCACTCGACCACATGCACATTTTTGCACCTAACTGATCACCTCACTAGCACCACAGTCTCTGAAGGAGAGAATTGTGGGTAAACTTTCGGGTACAAGTTACCTCTAGCACACTGACAACAGTTAGCACCCGACACTGCACTTAATCCTCATGATCACCGCCACCGCGGAGAGCTAACACTCGGGCGGCCGCATCACGACGATCATCGAAGATCATCACGCACAAGAGCACAGAGAACCCCAGCAACGCCGCTAACCCTCCACACATCAGGATCACGTACCAGTCCGGCATCACCTCCGCCATTGCAGCCTCGTTTCGAGCTCCTGCAAACAGAAATGGAGGAGAAGGAGAAGAAGAAGCAAGGGCAGGTGTGAGGAAGAAGAAAGGAGCACCTCGGTCAATTTATAGCTCGAGATCGGTGTATGGTGGGCAAAGTCCACCCGCGCCGCTCGTCGCCCGATCGCCGGTGTTCGGAGGCGAATCCGCGAGCAGTGCCGACAGCGCACTGGCCCACGAGGTGAGTGCACGCTGCGCCAGCAGCTAGCACGCCGCGCACTACCGCAGTACGGCCTAGATGCCCTACGCGCTAGCCGTCGCCGGTGGAGAAAGCGCGGAAAAGCGCACAAGAGAGAGGGAGAAGAAAGAGCCAGAGGAAGAAGAAGAGACCGACAGTGGGCCCCGGGTCCACCTGTCAGACAGAGAGAGCACTGTGCTCTCGGGTACGACCAGCGTATTTTAGTAATTTAGATTTTTAATCAAAAAATTTATTGTATCTAACAGTAGAATTTTTCGTAAATTTTTCCACGCAACGCCAGCATGCCACACTGTAGTTTTGCAACACTTATTGCCCACTCTTGTAGCTACGTTTTAAAAGTAGGAGTAATTCTTTTCAAAACAGCCCTTAGCAAATCTCGAGGACGAGATTTTTCTTAAGGGAGTAGGATGGTTACTTTTGTGATATTATTTTTGAAAAGTAGGAGTAATTCTTTTCAAAACAGCCCTTAGCAAATCTCGAGGACGAGATTTTTCTTAAGGGGGTAGTGTTGTAACACCCCAAAATTTTAACCATGATTTGTTCATTTAAAATCTTGCCAGGAGATTAAAATTTTCACTTTCTGGATTTTCTTTTGATTCCAGAACCCCTCTTTCCTTTAATATTGTGAGATTGTTACCTCAAGAGAAAACTTTCCAATAATATTGGACTTATATACTCTCTCAAGAAAAACAATTCTTTTATCAGTGGATTTATTCGCATAATTGTTTTTCTTGAGCTTTATTCTTTTAAAATGATTTTTCATAAGTTTTAGGGCCTCTTTTGCACTGCAACCATTTGATAATTGCATATAAAATTTTCACCAAAAATTGGGGATGTCATGTGATGTTTTTAAATCACTCTGATGCAAAAAATATCTTTTATTCATTGGTGATTTTAAGCTCTACCCCTAGTTTTCAAAACTGTTCCAGTTGGTAAAATTTCACTACAACCTATTTAAATATTTCTTTAAAACTTCCACCAAAATAAGGGGATGTTAGTAGGAGTATATTATTCAACTTTATGCAAAAACTCATGAATGTTCTTTGAAAAATTTGAACAAATCCTCCTCTTTTGCTCTCTGGTCCAGTTGGGTGTTTTGCACTACAACACTATTCTATTCTTCTCTAATGCCCATGATCTTTCTCCTGCCTTTAGACCACCCCACAAAACCCTTAAGTCCAGGAGAGTGCCCCATTGGAGTATTTTTGGTCCATGAAATGATAGCCTTTAGTTTATGTCCAGATTTGGTTTTCTCAAAAACTTGCACTAACAAGTTTCTGGTCTTGACTAACTAACCTTGCCACCATCACCTACACCGAAAGAGACACTGATCTGGAGATTTTGGCCACCCCAAGAGTTGCCTAGATGCCCTTGGCATTCTATCAAACACCTTGAGTGCATGAACAGAGTTGGCATGATTTTTAGTTTGCAATGTGGACTTGACCCCCTGACCAAACCACCATGTTCATTAAGCTCCTAGCTTACCCTAACCCAGGCCTGTTAATACTCAGCCTTATCCAAGTCCTCTAGCACGCATTGGCATTACGTCGAACACCTGGCATGCGTGCGCTGGGCGCGCCTAGGGCGCATGTTTTGCACGCGCGCGGACCGAGTCACCGCATCCCACTGCCGCCTCCCCGCGCTCGTTCTGGCCACTCCCCTCGCACAGCCAGCATGCCCGACCCCTCCCTCGCCGCAGAGCCGCCCTGGCCCCCTCCTGGCACCCTACAGCGCCGCCGTCAGGTCGGCCGTGGCAGCAAGCGGGTTGTCGCAGCAGCCCTACCATGGACGGCGCCGCCGGAGCCACACGCGAGCGCCAGCTGCCCTCTAGAGCAGTCCAAGCTCATCCACAAGCTCGTCGGCAAGCGCTCGTCGCCGCCACGTCGCCCTGGTGCAACAGAACAATAGTCGCCAGTGTTCTTATCCACGGCCACGGGAACCAACCTCTCCGGGCTATATATAGCCCCCCCGCCCCCCCGATCTTGCCCAAGCTTAACCAACAGAAGCCAATTGGCGGACATAAAGCAAATGATACTTAAGGGATGGGACAAGCATGACATTTGCAAGAGACATGTCATTTGTGATAGCCACATTGCCCAACCCGAGTACCTGTCCTTTTGAACCTCCACCAAACATAATGCTCATGAATGGTTGAATAGCTTCCATGAAATTGTAGAGCAATTTGCTATCTCCGGTTGATGAAGTCATGTACCTGGGGTAGGGTCATAGACCTGCCCAAAGATACCCTCCACAAGGACACTCGCAAGAGAAGCAACCTTCCAGTCGACCTGGTAGGTTTCCACTCGACAGATTCAAAGACACTCGACCATGAAGACCCACTCGACCCCTGTGAGTCCAAGAGCCACTCGGTGCCCAAAGCGGTCTGTAGTTAAATAGTCTTTATGATCTTAATGGCACTTTATGTAAGGCGTTACCAAGAACGCCTAGCTTTAACGCACCTTAAACCCTCTACTACGTGGGCTGGCTGGGGTCTGGCGAACTCTATATAAGCCACCCCCTCCACAGTAGAAGGGTTCGCACTTCGTAACACATACGCATATAATCCAGTCGACCGGCTCCGGGCTCCGAGATGTAGGGCTATTACTTCCTCCGAGAAGGGCCTGAAATCGTAAATCCCTTGCGTATACAACTACTCCATAGCTAGGACTTGCCTCTCCATACCTACCCCCCATTCTACTGTCAGACTTAGAACCACGACAGTTAGCGCCCATCGTGGGGCCGGTGTTCTAGCGATTTGTTGGAGAAGTTGGGATTCTTTCGATCTCCTACATCATGGTTTCAGGTGGAGTTCTGGTCGACGGCCACGAGATCCGTCTCGATGCGCTCACGTTCGTCGCCGACGACTCCGCTTGGCTTCAGGAGGCTCCACTCGACGTGGACGCGCTCCCCGTCCGCGGGGCGACGCACTTTCGCGCGTGTGTCCGCGGCGTCCTCCTGCGGCAACCGTCGACCCAGTATGGGTCGGCTCCTGCGCCGTCTTCACTCCCAGTATCCCGCCGGCGCAAGCGTTCCGGTCGGTCAAGGCTTCAGCGATGGGTGAGGCATGCAGTGGCCCGCTAGTCGGCCACCCCCCAAGTCGCGGCGATCGAGCCCGACGAATCTCTCTACGGCCTGTTCGACCTGTCAACTGGCTCCGCGGAGACCGCATCCGAATGCGATAGCAGTGACACGGCGGCAGAGGTTCTGATGGTCGATGGACCATGCAGTCCACCCGGATTCACCCACACCAACGGAGGTGGCGGTGGAGGCGATCCGGAGCAAGCCCACGAAGAGTACCTGCCCGAGCCCCTCACTTCGCTCCAAAGGGAGGAGCTTCGCCATCGGAACATGGATGCAGTTCACACTCCTATCGTTGGAGAAACCCCCGAGGCTCGTGCCTTGGAGGATGCGCGCTTGGCCAAACTGGCTGAGCGCACTCGACTGGAGAATCTTAAGTGAGTACTCGAGGAGCGCACGCGACCAAGGGTTCCAGAATCCAGTCGACGTCGGCTCCTTCAACCGCCAACTCAGGTATATCGAACTCCGATTCAGAATTTAGCAGCTGCCGCCCGTATAGCAGAGTCAATTCAGCCTTCCCACCGGAGGCGGGTAGAGGTTTGCAGCAAATCAGGGATCTGCTGGGCGGCGGAGATCAAAACTCAGTTGTATCCTGGCCATGAACAGGGTTCACAGCCGATCCGTCGCTGCAAATTCAGTCCAGTCCGCCCATAGTCCGAGATCGCCCCCGAGGCGTGAGGAACGTGGGGGCCGGCGTGATGATCAATACAAGGGCCGCGAGCAGTATGAGCACCGATTCAATCGCAACGATCGACGTCGAGTGCCCACTCCTCCCCCAAGGGGTGGATAATACGCTCCTCGGCAGCAGGACCACAGACGCCAGCACAGGCTGGGCGAAGAGTTCCAGTCGACCCCAGGGAACCAGGCTTTGACGTGAGATCTATTATCGTTCAAGGTTTGGTCGACAGGAACAGAGCTCACCGAGACGGCCATGATAGAGATGTTCCTTCCAGCGGCAGAGTTCATGTCTCGGGACCAGAGTGTTTCAAAGAGAGCCATTAGAACGCAGTGATTCCTCCCAACTTCAGGTTGGCGATCGAGTCGATAAGTTCATCGGTGAATCCAAGCCTGACACTTGGCTTGAAGATTACCGAGTGGCTGTTCAGATCGGCGGTGGCAACGATGAAGTAGCCATGAAGCATTTGCCTCTTATGTTGGAGGGTTCAGCCAGGGCGTGGCTGAATCAGTTAGCACCCAGCAGTATTTACACTTGGGAAGATCTTGCCCGAGTGTTTGTCAGGACATTTGAAGGAACTTGCAAACGACCAGCAGGATTGACAGAGTTGCAGTCGTGTGTGCAAAAGTCGAGTGAAACTTTGAGAGATTATATCCAGAGGTGGATCACTTTGCACCACACAGTTGAGAATGTATCTGACCACCAGGCAGTCTGTGCCTTCAAAGAAGGCGTCAAAAACAGAGAGTTGAGTTTGAAATTTGGTCGAACCGGAGATATGACCCTGAGTCGGATGATGGAGATTGCCACCAAGTATGCAAATGGTGAAGAAGAGGATCGGCTCCGGAGTGGTAAATATAAATCGGTCGCCAATGAGGCCGGCGGAGGAAATTCCAGTCGGAAGCAGAAGCGCAAAGGCGAGCCAGCCGCTCCCGGAGAGGCCTTGGCCGTGACCCAAGGAAAGTTCAAGGGGAAACCCAAGGGTCCTTGGAACCCCAAGAAGGTAAAAGACCAGGATGGAAACGACGTGCTGGATTTGCCATGTCATATTCATACAAAGAAAGATGAAGAGGGTAAACTCATTTACCCGAAACATACCACTCGACAGTGTCGACTCTTGATTCGGCAGTTCCAAGGGAAACAGCTCAAGGATAAGGATAAGGAAATAGAAAAAGTTGAGGACAGAGATGACAGTGATGGTGGATATCCCCAGGTCAATTCCACCCTGATGATTTTTGCTGACGTCGAAAGCAAAAGTCGATTGAAGGTTATCAATCGGGAAGTAAACTTGGTTGCTCCGGTGACTCCGAATTATCTGAAATGGTCCCAGACCGCCATCACATTCGACCATTCTGATCACCCGACGCACATTTCCACCCCTGGGAGGCAAGCATTGGTGGTCGACCCAGTTGTTGAGGGCACTCGACTGACCAAAGTCCTGATGGATGGTGGTAGTGGCTTGAACATATTGTACGCGGAGACGTTGAAAGGGATGGGCATTCCGATGTCCATACTGAGTACCAGTAACATGAGCTTTCACGGAGTCATTCCTGGAAAGAAGGCTGAATCACTCGGCCAAATTGCTCTTGAGGTAGTTTTTGGTGATTCGAAGCATTTCCGGAAAGAAAATTTGACCTTTGAGGTCGTGGATTTCCAGAGCGCTTATCACGCTATTCTGGGAAGGCCAGCTTATGCACGTTTCATGGCCCGACCATGTTACGTGTATCTTAAATTGAAGATGCCTAGTCCCAAGGGCGTGATCACTGTTACGGGCAATCGAAAAAAAGCAGAAGAGTGCTTCCAGAAAGGCTCTAAGATCCCCGATGCTCAGTTGGCAGTGGTAGAGCTACAAGAGTATCAGAAAACTACAGATCCGAGTGATTTGTTGCGAGCTAAGAAGCCTGCTACGGAGTCAGCATTTCACGATCGGTCGGGCGAAACAGGTTCACATTCACCCGACCGATCCCAATGCTGCTCCGACCAACATCTCAACAACACTCGACTCAAAATAGGAAGAAGCGATCATCCGGTTCCTCCGTGAGAATCGGGACATCTTTGCATGGAAGCCTCACGACATGCCGGTGTTCCTGTGGGGCTGGCTGAGTATCGCCTACGAGTCGACCCAAAATTCAAACCGGTTAAAGAGTATCTTCGGCGGTCCGCCGTCCAGAAGAGAAAGGCCATTGGCGAGGAGGTGGCTCGGCTCTTAGCAGCAGAGTTCATCCGAGAGATTTACCACTCCGAGTGGCTCGCCAATGTCGTCATGGTCCCCAAGAAGGACAAGTCGTTGCGCATGTGCATCGATTTCAAGCATATCAATCGGGCCTGCCCGAAGATCATTTCCCTCTTCCTCGCATCGACCAAATAGTCGACTCAACTGCGGGATGTGAGAGGTTGTCTTTTTTAGACGCCTATTCCGGGTACCATCAGATCCGGCTGTATGGACCCGATGAGATTAAAACAACATTCATCACTCCATTCGAGTGCTTCTGTTTTGTCACCATGCCATTCGGTCTCAAGAATGCCGGAGCCACATTCATGAGGATGATTCAGAAGTGTTTGCTCACTCAAATCCGTCGGAATGTGGAAGCGTACATGGATGATATAGTGGTCAAGTCACGAAAGGGTTCCGACCTGTTGACTGACCTTGTTGAAACATTTGCCAATCTCAGGAGGTATGATATCAAGCTTAACCCATCAAAGTGTACATTTGGAGTTCCTGGTGGAAAGTTACTCGGTTTTCTCATTTACGGCGAGGAATCGATGCTAACCCAGAAAAGGTTGGCACCATACTCCGAATGAAGCGCCTGCGGCGTGTGCACGATGTCCAGAAACTTACTGGATGCTTAACCGCTTTAAGTCGATTCATCTCTCGCCTCGGTGAAAAGGCATTGCCTCTTTACCGACTGATGAAGAAGTCAGACAAGTTCGAGTGGACTCTAGAAGCTGATGCAGCGTTTGCAGAGCTCAAAGCTCTGCTCTCCACCCAGCCGGTGCTTGCTGCTCCAATCAGCAAAGAGCCTTTGCTGCTTTACATTGCAGCCACTGGACAAGTCGTCAGTACTGTACTTACGGTCGAGCGGGAAGAAGAAGGAAAAGCCTTCAAAGTTCAACGCCCAGTTTATTATCTTTCAGAAGTACTGACCCCGTCAAAGCAAAGATACCCTCACTATCAGAAGCTTGTTTATGGGATCTATATGACCACGAAGAAGGTTGCTCATTATTTCTCCGATCGTTCCATTACGATTAAAGAACGCCCTTTGTCGGAAATTCTTCATAACAGAGATGCAACTGGTCGAGTGGCAAAATGGGCGATTGAACTCCTTCCCTTGATATCAAATTCGAGGCAAAGAAAGCCATCAAGTCCCAAGCAATAGAAGATTTCCTCGCCGAGTGGACTGAACAGCAGTTTCCGACTCAAGTTCACTCGGAACACTGGACTATGTTTTTCGACGGTTCCAAGATGCTGAACGGTTCTGGTGCAAGGGTTGTATTGGTTTCCCCCCCGAGGAGATAGGCTCAAATATGTTCTCCAGATTCACTTTCATTCTTCCAACAACGAAGCAGAATATGAAGCACTCCTGTATGGGTTGCGCATGGCCATTTCACTCGGCGTCCGTCGCCTTATGGTCTATGGCGACTCGGATCTGGTTGTTAATCAAGTGATGAAGGAATGGTATGTCAGAAGCCCCGCTATGACAGGTTATTGTAATGCAGTGAGAAAGCTGGAGAAGAAATTCGAGGGGTTAGAGCTTCATCATATACCCCGACTGAAAAATCAAGCTGCGGATGATTTGGCGAAGATAGGATCCAAAAGGGAAGCCATTCCCAGTAATGTATTTTTGAAGCACATTCATGCACCTTGATGCAGGAGGATCCTTTCATGGAAGAAGCCCCGCAGCAAAAGAGTGCCAATGATCCGACTGAAGTTGAGGTCCCAGTCGTGGTCGACCTAATTATGGAAGTGGTGGTCATCACTCCCGACTGGACAGTACCGTACATCGCATATATCCTAAGGAAAGAGCTCCCAGAGAATGAAGAAGAGGCTCGACAGATCGTCCGACGATCCAAGGCCTTTACAGTGATCAAGGGACAGTTGTTCAGAGAAAGCGTGACTGGAGTCGGCCAGAAGTGTATCACGCCAGAAGAAGGTCAGATAATTCTTGAGGATATCCACTCGGGGACCTGGGGCCATCATGCGTCCTCTCGGACCATTGTGGCTAAAGCATACCGAGCGGGATTTTACTGGCCGAAAGCAAATGAAATGGCTAAAGAAATAGTTGACAAGTGTGAAGGATGTCAGTTCTATTCCAACATGTCGCACAAGCCCGCCTCAGCTTTGAAGACCATTCCACTCGTCTGGCCCTTCGTTCTTTGGGGATTGGACATGATTGGATCGTTGAGAACTGGCAGAAGTGGCTTCACTCATTTGCTAGTAACAATCGACAAGTTCACCAAGTGGATCGAAGCCAAGCCCATCAAGAACCTCGATGCATGCACTGCTATCAGTTTCATCAAAGAGTTGATATTCAGATACGGAGTTCCGCATAGCATCATCACCGACAATGGGTCAAACTTTGATAATGACAAGTTCAAAGCCTTCTGCGCCTCTCAAGGCACGCGGGTCGACTATGCTTCAAAGGGCTCATCCTCGCCGAATGGACAAGGTAACGAGCAAACGGCCTCATTCTCAAAGGGCTGAAACCATGGCTGATGCGTGATCTCAAGCACACAGCAGGGGCTTGGTTCGACGAACTTCCGTCAGTTCTCTGGGGATTGAGGACACTCCTAATCGGTCGACTGGGAGAACTCCATTCTTCCTGGTCTATGGAGCTGAAGCAGTTCTGCCAAGTGACCTGCTTCACAATGCGCCTCGAGTCGAGCTATACTCTGAAGAAGAAGCGGAACAAGCCCGGCAAGATGCAGTCGACCTCTTCGAAGAGGAGAGAGAAATGGCCCTGATCCGCTCGACTATCTATCAGCAAGACTTGCGTCGATTCCATGCCAGAAATGTGAAGAGTCGAGCCTTCCAAGAGGGAGATTTGGTCCTCCGAGTGGATCAACAGAAACCACACAAGCTCGCCCCACTTGGGAAGGTCCCTTCATCGTCACAAGAGTCCTCCACAACGGAGCATATCATCTCTACAACATTGATCGCCAGATCGACGAGCCTCGAGCTTGGAACGCGGAGCTGCTCCGCCCCTTTTACACTTAAAACTCACTCGGTTGAGATGTAATAAAAGTACTTATGTAGTTTGTTTATCTAAGACAAGAATGTTATAAATTTCCCAGTGATTGTTATTGCTTTTTGTTGAAATTTCCCCCAGTGGGTGGCTTAGTTGCGAATCCGATTCGCCTAAGTTTGTAAAAAAAATCCTTTCCGACTGCGAGCCAGTCTCTCACTCGGGGGCTTAGCTGTGAATCCGCTTCACCTAAGTATTAAAAAATCCTACCGAGTGGCGAGCTAGCCTCCCACTCGGAGGCTTACCTGTAGTCCAAGTACTCGCCTAAGTATTCAAATCCTACCGAGTGGCGAGCCAGCCTCCCACTCGGAGGCTTAGCTGTAGTCCAAGTACTCGCCTAAGTATTCAAAATCCTACCGAGTGGCAAGCCAGCCTCCCACTCGGAGGCTTAGCTACAGTCCAAGTACTCGCCTAAGTATTCAAAATCCTACCGAGTGGAGAGCCAGCCTCCCACTCGGAGGCTTAGCTGCAGTCCAAGTACTCGCCTAAGTATTCAAATCCTACCGAGTGGTGAGCCAGCCTCCCACTCGGGGGCTTACAACAGCCCAAGGATTCGCCTTAACATCCAAAATAATAAAAATCCTACCGAATGGAGAGCAAACCTCCCACTCGGGGGCTTAGCTGCAGCCCAATGCTCACCTAAGTAATAGAAATCCTAGCGAGTGGAGAGCAAACCTCCCACTCGGAGCCTTAGCTGCAGCCTAGTGCTCGCCTAAGTAATAAAAATCCTACCGAGTGGAGAGCAAACCTCCCACTCGGGGGCTTAGCTGCAGCCCAGCGCTCGCCTAAGTAATAGAAATCCTACCGAGTGGAGAGCAAACCTCCCACTCGGAGGCTTAGCTGCAGCCTAGTGCTCGCCTAAGTAATAAAAATACTACCGAGTGGAGAGCAAACCTCCCACTCGGGGGCTTAGCTGCAGCCCAGCGCTCGCCTAAGTAATAGAAATCCTACCGAGTGGAGAGCAAACCTCCCACTCGGAGGCTTAGCTGCAGCCTAGTGCTCGCCTAAGTAATATAAATCCTACCGAGTGGAGAGCAAACCTCCCACTCGGAGGCTTAGCTGCGGTCCAGTGCTCGCCTAAGTAAGGAATTCATCCCAATCCGCAAGGACGACGAGGTGCAGGTCGACTGTTACCTTCTCCTTCGGAGCTTCGCCACAAGTACAACGTGTGGTCCATCCCAATCCGCAAGGACGACGAGGTGCAGGTCGACTGCTACCTCCTCCTTCGGAGGTTCGCCACAAGTACAACGTGCAGTCCATACCAATCCGCAAGGACGACGAGGTGTAGGTCGACTGCTACCTCCTCCTTCGGAGCTTCGCCACAAGTACAACGTGCGGTTCATCTCAATCCGCAAGGACGACAAGGTCAGTCGTAGTCTGTCTTCCATCTCTACCTGCAGGATAGATGAAGCACAAGTCGACTGGAATTTCAATGGAATATCTTCCGAATGAGGAATAAAGTTCTCTCGAAGGCAAACAAAGCATGTTAAAGGAAAAATCAAGTTCGGATAAACGTCCTACGGATCCAAAGGTGCTCAGGCGTTAAGCCTGTTAAAGTTTATCGGTTACAGAAACCACTCGGCATTCCGAGGCAAATTTAAAGTGGGACTTAGAAGTTTTTTACTCCTCTGGCGGAGGACTGGAAGGTGCAACAAACTGGTCGAGGTCGATTCCGTCGGCAATACGGGTAGCAGCAGCGATGAAAGTCTCCATGAAAGATCTGAAGTCGTGCTTCCTAGTATTGGCAACCTTGAGAGACACCAGCTTGTCCTCTTGCGCTTCTTTGCAGTGGACACGAACCAGAGATAGAGCAACATCAGCACCACACCTGGCAGAAGACTTTTTCCATTCTTGCACTCGACATGGAATCTTATTCAGTCGAGTCATCAAGGATTCAAGGTCATTCTGAAGAGTCTGTTCTGGCCAGAGAGTCGAGTCGATCCGCGACACTGCAACTTTCAGTCGACCAAGATAATCCACCACGCTAGCAACGCGAGACTCCAGTCGGAGCATATTCATAGCAACCGTCCTTCACAGGAGAGTTGATGGGGTCCAAGCTGGTTTCCACTCGACTGGTTTCTTCTTCAAAGTTTTGGCAGAATTCTGAAAACACAGCTCAGACTCAAAATAACGATCATGTGATGAGCCGGTGAGAGCAAGACAGTCGGGTAAAAGAGATTACCTTCAAGCATGAGAAACAGCTTCTTGGCGAGCCCTCCAAGATAAATCTCCAGGTCGCTTTCGCTTCCCGCCCGGTTAGCCTTGTCAGACAGAACAATCTTGTTGTTCTTTAGTCGACTAACTTCCTTGTTAGCCGCGTCAAGAGCGGCTTTAAGCTTGGCATTTTCATCTTCAAGTTTGTCGACTGAGGCAAGCTTCTCTTCAGCGAGCTTTGTTTTCTCCAAAGCCGCCTTTCCGTGCTCTCTGCAAGGTCAAGGTCCTTCTTCTTCAAAGTCTCTTCCAGTTTATCTGCAAAGCAACAATGAGAACAGAGTTGAGAATGAACAGAAAAACAAAGGCAGTCGTCAAAAATTCTCACCAGCCATACCTTTTGCTTCATCCTTTGCCTTCTGCAAATTCTCCTGAGCAAGCTTCAAATCGAGGTCGAGCTGGATCTGCTTGTTCTCTAATCTCAAAGATAGCGAGCCACAAGCTCGCAAGATTTCTACAAAGAGTCAACCAACGAAAGACATCAAACACAGATCACTTCCGAGTGATTAAAGAAAAATAGTAGCATTTCTAAGACTACAATGAATCAAAACATTCGACTGTAGTCTCGGGGACTACACCCAGCGGGTGCACTCAGCGTGCCCCCACTGGTTTACCAATTTGGTTCGACCAGTCGACCAAAAGAGGCAAAAAGGTTATGATTCTAAAAACCACGACTAATTGTCAGCGTTCAGCCGTAGTAAAAAAAAACAGTTCTTTAGACTATAGTCGACTGCACGCAGTCGACCATAGTCTCGGGGACTACACCCAGTGGGTGCACTTAGCGTGCCCCCACCGTTTTACGGTTCCATTCGACTTGGTCCGTCCAGGTTGAGTGAAGAAGTTCACATCATAAAGACTATAGCCGACTGCATGCAGTCGACCATAGTCTCGGGGACTACACCCAGTGGGTGCACTCAGCGTGCCCCCACAAAAGTTCAATCGACACACACACCCAGTGGGTGTACAGATATGGAAATCTCCAGAAGGAAGTAGTTTCAGGTAGCATATCCTAACAAAGCAAGCAACGATTGACTTACTTGGACATTGCTCTGGAGAGCTGAACTAGCATCATAGGCCGCCTGACTAGCCTCTCGGACTGCTTTCACCTGCTCCATCATGATCCCTGCCTGGCGTATGGCCTCCTTAGCAGTACTCACTTGGTCTTCCGGGACGTTGTGTATAGCAAAGAGAGATGGTGGATCAGCAGTCGACGAAGTGGGTCGGGCACTTGTCGGGTACAACGAAAGACACGAAGCCCGAGTGGGGTTGCCTCCCTCGAAATCAGCGCCTCAGAATCGCCATGATCGAAGCAGCCTTGCCAGCAGGCACTTGCTTGTTCTTCCTCTTCCTCAATGGCGCTTCCTCGTCATCATCGGGGAGATCAATGACGTGAGGCGGAACTACAAGAAAGATTCATAAGTAAACATGGAAGTCCAATCGACTAAAAGCTCCAGTTGACTAAAAGAGAAACCTCAGAGATCTTACCAAGGTTAGAGGTGGCAGCATCCTCCATTTCCTGATCTTCGTGCTTGGCTGAAGTCTCGGAGGTAGCGGCACTGTAGATTTCAAGAATCGATTGATCAGTCATCAAGTCGACCAAAAGTTCACTCATGTTGAATAAGGAAATACAAGGTTTTGTTAGTTACCCGGAGATGGTGGGGATGACCATTCGCATCTTGGGCAGGGTCTTCGCCGGCTTTGACGACGTTGCTCGAGGTTGCTTCGGCGGTTTCTCAGTCGGTGCAGGGGAAGTTGTCCTAGGCCGCTTCATCGACTGCCCAAAGGCACAACAGCTTTACCGCTGGCCGCACGGTCATAAGGCCAACTTGGACCTTCCCTCCGAGCGAGGAGGATCAACGTCTTCCTCCTCTTCCTCCTCCTCCTCCTCTTCATCAGAGCTATCATCCTCCTCATCCTCCTCACCGTTGGACTCCCATTCCTCCGGACTTTCACCTCCACTTCCTTCTTCTTCTTCGACTGTTTCCTACGCCCCGTTGGGCATCGAGTACATCTCAGTTGTGATCTAGAAGACAACAAAACAAGGCGAAAGTCAGTCGACGAATTGGCATCAAAACAGAATGAATGCAGCAGAATCACAGTCGGAGATAAGTGGTTATACCTTGTCCGGTTCGTAACTCTGGTCGAGTGGTGGAATCCTCCTAGCTCCGCGAGGGTTGTCTTTGTTTCTGTGATGGCAGTCATCCACTTCTCCAGTAGGCGCCATCGACCTCCTCCGGATGGACCCGAGTGGTATCATCCGCAGTAGTACATCCACATCGGATGACCTCGGTATTGGAGTGGCTGAATACGCCCGTCGGAGGAAAACCTCCAGGAGATCCATGCCGGTCACCCGTCCGTGAATAAGCTGGACTACACGCTCCATCAGCAACTTTACTTGGGCCTTCTCCTCTCGTAACACCTTCGGGAAGATGGCTTGTTCACTCGACTCATGGAGAAAGGAGGGAGCTCAATGACCGCCTTGGCGTCGGCTGGTCTTAGCAAGAGAACCAGGTCGATCGCCACCCTCTAACCGAGTCGTGGAGAGTCATAGCTGGAAAGGCGCTCTTCCCCTCATCTGGACCCCGAGTCCCCACACATCTGGATTACTTGGGTCCTCTCGTCATTCGGGTTCGTTTTCTTCACCGTCCGAGAGCGACGGTGAATATGTGCTTGAAGAGACCCCAGTGCGGTCGACAACCCAAGAAGTTCTCGCATAGCGAAATGAAAGCAGCAAGATAGACAATGGAGTTTGGAGTGAAATGATGGAGTTGCGCTCCAAAAAAGTTCAAAAACCCCCGGAAAAAGGATTTGGCGGCAGAGAAAACCCCCGATCTACGTGGGTGGCCAAGAGGACACACTCACCCTCTTCAGGCTGCGGTTGCCACTCCGTACCCGGTGAAGGAAATATGCCCTAGAGGCAATAATAAAGTTATTATTTATTTCCTTATATCATGATAAATGTTTATTATTCATGCTAGAATTGTATTAACCGGAAACATAATACATGTGTGAATACATAGACAAACAGAGTGTCACTAGTATGCCTCTACTTGACTAGCTCGTTAATCAAAGATGGTTATGTTTCCTAACCATAGACATGAGTTGTCATTTGATTAACTGGATCACATCATTAGAAGAATGATCTGATTGACATGACCCATTCCGTTAGCCTAGCACTTGATCGCTTAGTATGTTGCTATTGCTTTCTTCATGACTTATACATGTTCTGTAACTATGAGATTATGCAACTCCGTTTACGGAGGAACACTTTGGTGCTACCAAACGTCACAACGTAATCGAGTGATTATAAAGGAGTACTACAGGTGTCTCCAAAGGTACTTGTTGGGTTGGCGATTTCGAGATTAGGTTTTGTCACTCCGATTGTCGGAGAGGTATCTCTAGGCCTTCTCGGTAATACACATCACTTAAGCCTTGCAAGCATTAC
Source organism: Aegilops bicornis (assembly GCA_021605145.1). NCBI lineage: Eukaryota > Viridiplantae > Streptophyta > Magnoliopsida > Poales > Poaceae > Aegilops > Aegilops bicornis. Next base: position 805,884,067 of record CM038671.1, read on the forward strand.
AACTAATGAGTTAGTTGTGAGATGATGTATTACGGAACGAGTAAAGAGACTTACCGGTAACGAGATTGAACTAGGTATTGGATACCGACGATCGAATCTCGGGTAAGTAACATACCGATGACAAAGGGAACAACGATATCGTTATGCGGTTTGACCGATAAAGATCTTCAGAGAATATGTAGGAACCAATATGGGCATCCAGGTTCCGCTTATTGGTTATTGACCGAGAATGGTTCTAGGTCATGTCTACATAGTTCTCGAACCCGTAGGGTCCGCACGCAACAAGGTTTCGATAGGCGGTTATATTATGAGTTTATGAGTTTTGATGTACCGAAGGAGTTCGGAGTCCCGGATGAGATCGGGGACATGACGAGGAGTCTCGAAATGGTCGAGACGTAAAGATCGATATATTGGACGACTATATTCGGAGTTCGGAAAGGTTCCGAGTGATTCGGGTATTTTTCGGAGTACCGGGTAGTTACGGGAGAAGCAATGGGCCTTGATGGGCTTTAGTGGAAAGAGGAGAAAGGGCCAAGGGGCTGCTGCGCCCCCCCTCCCCTCTGGTCCGAATTGGACTAGGGAAAAGGGGGCCGGCCACCTTTCCTTCTCCTCCACTTCCTTCTCCCTTCCTCCCCTCTTGGTGGACTCCTACTAGGACTTGGAATCCTAGTAGGACTCCACATCTTGGTGCGCCTCCTTCCTTGGCCGGCCATCTCCTCCTTGCTCCTTTATATACGGGGGCAGGGGGGCACCCCATGACACACAAGTTGATCTACGGATCTTTCCTTAGCCGTGTGCGGTGCCCCCTTCCACCATATTCCACTTCGGTCATATCGTCATGAGCTTAGGCGAAGCCCTCACGCCGGAGAAGTCATATCGTCATGGAGCTTAGGCGAAGCCCCGCGTCGGTGGAGCATCATCATCGCCACCACGCCGTCAGGTTGACGGAACTCATCCCCGACGCTTTGCTGGATCGGAGCCCGGGATCGCCATCGAGCTGAACGCGTGTGCAGAACTCGGAGGTGCCGTGACGTTCGGTGCTTGGATCGGTCGGATCGTGAAGACGTACGACTACATCAACCGCGTTGTTATAACGCTTCCGCTTTCGGTCTACGAGGGTACGTGGACAAACACTCTCCCCTCTCGTTGCTATGCCATCACCATGGTCCTGTGTGTGCGTAGGAAATTTTTGAAATTACTGCGTTCCCCAACAGTGGCATCCGAGCCTGGTTTTATGCGTTGATGTCATATGCACGAGTATAACACAAGTGAGTTGTGGGCGATACAAGTCATACTGCCTACCAGCATGTCATACTTTGGTTCAGCGGTATTGTGAGATGAAGCGGCCCGGACCGACATTACGCCAGACGCTTACGCGAGACTGGTTTCACCGCTCCGAGCACTCGTTGCTTAAAGGTGACCGGGCGGGTGTCTGTCTCTCTCACTTTAGTTGAACCGAGTATGGCTACGCCCGGTCCTTGAGAAGGTTAAAACGGAGTCTATTTGACAAACTATCGTTGTGGTTTTGATGCGTAGGTAAGAACGGTTCTTGCTCAGCCCGTAGCAGCCACGTAAAATTGCAACAACAAAGTAGAGGACGTCTAACTTGTTTTTGCAGGGCATGTTGTGATGTGATGTGGTCAAGACGTGATGCTATATTTTATTGTATGAGATGATCATGTTTTGTAACCGAAGTTATCGGCAACTGGCATGAGCCATATGGTTGTCGCTTATTGTATGAAATGCAAGCGCCATGTAATTGCTTTACTTTATCACTAAGGAGTAGCGATAGTCGAGAAGCAATAGTTGGCGAGACGACAACGATGCTACGATGGAGATCAAGGTGTCGTGCGGTGACGATGGTGATCATGACGGTGCTTGGCGATGGAGATCACAAGCACAAGATGATGATGACCATATCATATCACTTATATTGATTGCATGTGATGTTTATCCTTTATGCATCTTATCTTGCTTTGATTGACGGTAGCATTATAAGATGATCTCTCACTAAAATTATCAAGAAGTGTTCTCCTGAGTATGCACCGTTGCGAAAGTTCTTCGTGCTGAGACACCACGTGATGATCGGGTGTGATAGGCTCTACGCTCAAATACAACGGGTGCAAAACAGTTGCGCACGCGAATACTCAGGTTAAACTTGACGAGCCTAGCATATAACAGATATGGCCTCGGAACACGGAGACCGAAAGGTCGGCGTGAATCATATAGTAGATATGATCAACATAGTGATGTTCACCATTGAAACTACTCCGTCTCACGTGATGATCGGACACGGTTTAGTTGATTTGGATCACGTAATCACTTAGATGACTAGAGAGATGTCTATCTAAGTGGGAGTTCTTAAGTAATATGATTAATTGAACTTTAACTTATCATGAACTTAGTCCTGGTAGTATTTTGCAAATTATGTTTGTAGATCAATAGCTCGCGTTGTTGCTTCCCTATGTTTTTATATGGTTGTTATGATATGTTCCTAGAGAAAATTGTATTGAAAAATGTTAGTAGCAATGATGCGGATTGGATCCGTGATCTGAGGTTTATCCTCATTGCTGCCTGTAAGTATTATGTCCTTAATGCACCACTAGGTGACAGACCTATTGCAGGAGCAAATGCAGACGCGTTATGAACGTTTGGCTAGCTCAATATGATGACTACTTGATAGTTTAGTGCACCATACTTAACGGCTTAGAATCGGGACTTCAAAGACGTTTTGAACGTCATGGACCATATGAGATGTTCCAGGAATTGAAGTTAATATTTCAAGCAAATATCCGAGTTGAGAGATATGAAGTCTCCAACAAGTTCTATAGCTAAAAGATGGAAGAGAATCGCTCAACTAGTGAGCATGTTCTCAGATTGTCTGGGTACTTCAATCGCTTGAATCAAGTGGGAGTTAATCTTCCAGATAAGACAGTGATTGACAGAATTCTCTAGTCACCATCACTAAGTTAATAGAACTTCGTGATGAACTATAGTATGCAAGGGATGACGAAAACGATTCCCGAGCTCTTCATGATGTTGAAATCGACGAAGGTAGAAATCAAGAAAGAGCATCAAGTGTTAATGATTGACAAGACCACTAGTCTCAAGAAAAAGGGCAAAGGGAAGAAGGGGAACTTCAAGAAGAACGGCAAGCAAGTTACTGCTCGAGTAAAGAAACCCAAGTCTGGACCTAAGCCTGAGACTAAGTGCTTTTGCTGCAATGGAACTGGTCACTAGAAGCGGAACTACCCCAAGTATTTGGCGGATAAGAAGGATGGCAAAGTGAACAAAGGTATATTTGATATACAGATTATTGATGTGTATTTTACTAGTGTTCGTAGCAACCCCTCGGTATTTGATACTGGTTCAATTGCTAAGAGTAGTAACTTGAAACGGGAGTTGCAGAATGAACAGAAACTAGTTGAAGGGAAGTGACGATGAGTGTTGGAAGTAGTTCCAAGATTGATATGATCATCATCGCACACTCCCTATACTTTCGGGATTAGTGTGGAACCTAAATAAGTGTTATTTGGTGTTGAGCATAAATATGATTTGACCATGTTTATTGCAATACGGTTATTCATTTAAGTAAGAGAATAAATTGTTGTTCTGTTTACATGAATAAAACCTTATATGGTTACACACCCAATGAAAATGGTTCATTGGATCTCGATCATAGTGATACACATATTCATAATATTGAAACCAAAAGATGCAAAGTTAATAATGATAGTGCAACTTATTTGTGGCACTGCCGTTTAGGTCATATTGGTGTAAAGCGCATGAAGAAAACTCCATGCTGATGGACTTTTGGAATCACTTGATTATGAATCATTTGATGCTTGCGAACCGTGCCTTTTGGGCAAGATGACTAAAACTCCGTTCTCCGGAACAATGGAACAAGCTACTGACTTATTGGAAATAATACATACCGATGTATGCGATTCAATGAGTGTTGATGCTCGTGGCAAGTATCGTTATTTTCTGACCTTCACAAGATGATTTGAGCAGATATGGGTATATCTACTTGATGAAACATAAGTCTGAAATAATTGAAAGGTTCAAAGAATTTCAGAGTGAAGTGGAAAAATCATCGTAAACATGAAAATAAAGTTTCTGCGATCTGATCACGGAGACGAATATTTGAGTTACGAGTTTGGTCTTCAATTAAAACAAAGTGGAATAGTTTCACAGCTCACGCCACCTGGAACACCACAACGTTATGGTGTGTCCGAACGTCAGAACCGTACTTTTTTATTTTGATATGGTGCGATCAATGATGTCTCTTACCGATTTACACTATCATTTTGGGGTTATGCATTAGAGACAGCTGCATTCACGTTTAATAGGGCACCATCTAAATCCGTTGAGGCGACACCGTATGAACTATGGTTTAAACAGTAAACCTAAGCTGTCGTTTCTTAAAGTTTGGAGTTGTGATGCTTATGTGAAAAAGTTTTCACCTGATAAGCTCGAACCCAAATCGGAGAAGTGCGTCTTCATAGAATACCCGAAGGTAACTATTGGGTACACCTTCTATCACAAGATCCGAAGGCAAGTTATTCGTTGCTGAGGTGGATCCTTTCTAGAGAAGAAGTTTCTCTCGAAAGAAGTGAGTGGGAGGAAAGTAGAACTTGATGAGGTAATTGTACCTTCTCCCTTATTGTAAAGTAGTTCATCACAGAAATCAGTTCCGTGATTCCTACACCAATTAGTGAGGAAGTTAATGATGCTGATCATGAAACTTCAGATCAAGTTGCTACCAAACCTCGTAGGTCTTCCAGAGTAAGATCCGCACCAGAGTAGTACGGTAATCGTGTTCTGGAAATCATGTTACTAGACCATGATGAACCTACAAACTATGAGGAAGCGATGATGAGCCCAGATTCCGCGAAATGGCTTGAGGCCATGAAATCTGAGATGGGATCCATGTATGAGAACAAAGTATGGACTTTGATGGAGTTGCCCGATGATCGGCAAGCCATATTATATAAATGGATCTTCAAGAGGAAGACAGATACTGATAGTAGTGTTACTATCTACAAAGCTCGACTTGTCGCAAAAAGGTTTTTCGACAAATTCAAGGTGTTGACTACAATGAGATTTTCTCAACTGTAGCGATTCTTAAAGTCTGTCCGAATCATGTTAGCAATTGCCACATTTTATGAAATCTGGCAAATGGATGTCAAAACTACATTCTTTAATGGATTTATTAAGAAGAGTTGTATATGATACAACCATAAGTTTTTGTCAATCCTAAAGGAGCTAACAAAATGTGCAAGCTCCAAATGATCCATCAATGGACTGGTGCAAGCATCTGGAGTTGGAATATACGCTTTGATGTGTTGATCAAAGCATATGATTTTATACAGACTTTTGGAAAGGCCTGTATTTACAAGAAAGTGAGTGGGAGCACTACAGCATTTCTGATAAGTATATGTGAATGACATATTTTTGATCGGAAATAATGTAGAATTATTCTGCAATGCATAAAGGAGTATTTGAAAGGAGTTTTTCAAAGAAGGACCTCAGTGAAGCTGCTTACATATTGAGCATCAAGATCTATTGAGATAGATCAAGACGCTTGATAAGTTTGTTCAATAAGTACATACCTTGTCAAGATTTTGAAATAGTTCAAAATGGAACAGTCAAAGAAAAGTTCTTGCATGTGTTGCAAAGGTGTGAAATTGAGTAAGACTCAAATCCCGACCACAAAGAGAAAATAGAAACAGAATGAAAGTCAATCCCTATGCCTCAGCCATAGGTTCTATAAAGTAGGCTATGCTATGTACCAGACCTATTGTATACCTTGCTCTGAATTAGGCAAGGGAGTACAATAATGATCTAGGAGTAGATCACTGGACATTGGTCAAGAACATCCTTAGGGAGGACTAAGGAAATCTTTCTCGATTATGGAGGTGATGAAAGAGCCAGTCGGAAAGAGTTATATCGATGCAAGCTTTTTACACTAATCCAGATGACTCTAAGTCTCAATCTGGATACATATTGTAAGTGGGAGCAATTAGCTAGAGTAGCCCCGTGCAGAGCATTGTAGACATAGAATATTTGCAAAATACATACGGCTCGAATGTGACAGTAATCTGCTGACTAAGCTTCTCTCACGAGCAAAACATGATCATCCCTTAGTACTCTTTGGGTGTTAATCACATAGCGATGTGAACTAGATTATTGACTCTAGTAAACCCTTTGGGTGTTGGTCACATGACGATGTGAACTATGGGTGTTAATCACATACAGATGTGAATATTAGTGTTGAATCACATTATGATGTGAACTAGATTATTGACTCTAGTGCAAGTGGGAGACTGAAGGAAATATGCCCTAGAGGCAATAATAAAGTTATTATTTATTTCCTTATATCATGATAAATGTTTATTATTCATGCTAGAATTGTATTAACCGGAAACATAATACATGTGTGAATACATAGACAAACAGAGTGTCACTAGTATGCCTCTACTTGACTAGCTCGTTAATCAAAGATGGTTATGTTTCCTAACCATAGACATGAGTTGTCATTTGATTAACTGGATCACATCATTAGAAGAATGATCTGATTGACATGACCCATTCCGTTAGCCTAGCACTTGATCGTGTAGTATGTTGCTATTGCTTTCTTCATGACTTATACATGTTCCTCGTAACTATGAGATTATGCAACTCCGTTTACCGGAGGAACACTTTGGTGCTACCAAACGTCACAACGAATCGAGTGATTATAAAGGAGTACTACAGGTGTCTCCAAAGGTACTTGTTGGGTTGGCGTATTTCGAGATTAGGTTTTGTCACTCCGATTGTCGGAGAGGTATCTCTAGGCCTTCTCGGTAATACACATCACTTAAGCCTTGCAAGCATTACAACTAATGAGTTAGTTGTGAGATGATGTATTACGGAACGAGTAAAGAGACTTACCGCAACGAGATTGAACTAGGTATTGGATACCGACGATCGAATCTCGGGTAAGTAACATACCGATGACAAAGGGAACAACGTATATCGTTATGCGGTTTGACCGATAAAGATCTTCATAGAATATGTAGGAACCAATATGGGCATCCAGGTTCCGCTATTGGTTATTGACCGAGAATGGTTCTAGGTCATGTCTACATAGTTCTCGAACCCGTAGGGTCCGCACGCTTAAGGTTTCGGCGATGCTTATATTATGAGTTTATGAGTTTTGATGTACCGAAGGAGTTCGGAGTCCCGGATGAGATCGGGGACATGACGAGGAGTCTCGAAATGGTCGAGACGTAAAGATCGATATATTGGACGACTATATTTGGAGTTCGGAAAGGTTCCGAGTGATTCGGGTATTTTTCGGAGTACCGGGTAGTTACGGGAGAAGCAATGGGCCTTGATGGGCTTTAGTGGAAAGAGGAGAAAGGGCCAAGGGGCTGCTGCGCCCCCCCTCCCCTCTGGTCCGAATTGGACTAGGGAAAAGGGGGCCGGCCACCTTTCCTTCTCCTCCACTTCCTTCTCCCTTCCTCCTCTTGGTGGACTCCTACTAGGACTTGGAATCCTAGTAGGACTCCACATCTTAGTGCGCCTCCTTCCTTGGCCGGCCATCTCCTCCTTGCTCCTTTATATACGGGGCAGGGGGCACCCCATGACACACAAGTTGATCTACGGATCTTTCCTTAGCCGTGCGGTGCCCCTTCCACCATATTCCACTTCGGTCATATCGTCGCGGAGCTTAGGCGAAGCCCTGCGCGGAGAAGTCATATCGTCATGGAGCTTAGGCGAAGCCCTGCGCCGGTGGAGCATCATCATCGCCACCACGCCCGTCGTCTTGACGGAACTCATCCCCGACGCTTTGCTGGATCGGAGCCCGGGATCGTCATCGAGCTGAACGTGTGCAGAACTCGGAGGTGCCGTACGTTCGGTGCTTGGATCGGTCGGATCGTGAAGACGTACGACTACATCAACCGCGTTGTTATAACGCTTCCGCTTTCGGTCTACGAGGGTACGTGGACAAACACTCTCCCCTCTCGTTGCTATGCCATCACCATGGTCCTGTGTGTGCGTAGGAATTTTTTTGAAATTACTGCGTTCCCCAACACCCGGAAGCCTCGCCGACCCATGGGGGATCAGTCCTTCATTGGCCAGATCAGCGAGATCCTTCTCGGTGATGGTTGAGCGGATCCAATCTCCTTGGACCCAGCCTTGCGGCAGTTTGGACCGCGAAGAGGATCCGCCCCGACTGGGCGCTCTCCCCTTGGCCTTCGCCGCTTTCTTCACCCGTTCCAGGGCTGCGGTCTTCTCCTTCACCATGGTCGCCGGCGAAGCAAGTACCGAGCTGCGGCGCTGGACAGGCGAAGAGCGCAGCGAGAAGGTTTGGAGGCGGAGGGGGGAGAAGATTGAGGTCGCACTGTTCAAAATGCCCTGTCCAACGCTTTATATGGAGCCGCTTCCGAGTGGCTGACCGGTAGGCCCAGGCAATCCCGTCACAATCCCGCAACAGGCGCGCACACGATACGTGGCGAAAAAGGCGGCGCGAAGATCGAGGCGTCATCGTCTTATCCCATCCGAGTGCCGCAGTTTTCTCCGCTTCGCGCGCTTCCCAAAATTCGGATCCCGCGAAATCCGCTAACCGCAGAGCAACTCGTCAGATAGCAGATTTCCTCCGATCCGTCGCTCGGAAATCCTCAAGTTCACGTAGTTCACTCGACAAACGTGAAGAATGGATCAAGGCGACTGAAAGAGAAGTTGATGCCATCACTAAAAGGTCGTTGATCCAGAGTAAGACACACTCGCAACACGAAGAGCAGGTCGGAAAGATTATCAACTCCTTCCTCACTCAAACCTCGATCCATTCGGGGGCTAATGATGAAGTCATGTACCAGGGTAGGGTCATAGACCTGCCCAAAGGTACCCTCCACAAGGACACTACGCAAGAGAAGCAACCTTCGAGTCGACCTGGTAGGTTTCCACTCGACGATTCAAAGACACTCGACCATGAAGACCCACTCGACCACCAGGAGTCCAAGAGCCACTCGGTGCCCAAACGGTCTATAGTTAAATATTCTTTATGATCTTAATGGCACTTTATGTAAGGCGTTACCAGTAACGCCTAGCTTTAATGCACCTTAAACCCTCTACTACGTGGGCTGGCTGGGGTCCTGGCAAACTCTATATAAGCCACCCCCTCCATAGGTAGAAGGGTTCGCACCCCTGTAACACATACGCATATAATCCAAATGATCGCCTCCGGGCTCCGAGACGTAGGGCTATTACTTCCTCCGAGAAGGGCCTGAACTCGTAAATCCCTTGCGTATACAACTACTCCATAGCTAGGACCTTGCCTCTCCATACCTACCCCCCATTCTACTGTCAGACTTAGAACCACGACACCGGTCATATGATTGGTACAACCACTATCAATCACCCATTTTACTCCACCAGAGAAGGCAACCTACACACAACTATGACTTGGTTAGAGGCACCCATTTTGCAATGGTACCTCTCACGTTAGTCACAAGGGTCTTTGGAACCCAAATAGCATAGAACCGGAATGCATTTCGAGAACCAACAAATTTTGCATAAACTTCTCCATCCTTAGTCTTACGAAGTACATAGGATGGAGGCATGAACTCTTTTGGCTTGTTGAGAGTGGGCATACCCCTTGTGGACTTCCCACTAACAACCTTACCTTTTTCATTGTGCCCTTCTCTCACAAATGTTACCTTTAGAGGGGTTCTACACTTCTGAGAGGACGTCTTCTTCTTGCTTGTGCTTGGGTCAAACCCAAGTCCTTCTTTGGCAAACACCTCATTGTGTTGGCTCAATATCTCATTAAGGTTCTTTTGCCCTTGAGCACATGTCATGAGACCTTTCTTGATTTGAGCCTTGAGAAAGCGATTTTCCTCAAGAATAGATGCTAGATCACTACTGGAGTTAGTAGTACAAGCATCAACATTGATAATAGGAGAAGAGTAAGCCTTGGCTAGAGTTTCAAGATAAGTAAGTTTGAGCGTCTCAAAACTCTTTGTAAGAAGGGTGAGCTCTTCTTCCTTAGTCTTGAGAGACACGGATATAAGCTCACAATCCTTAGAGAGAGAAGCATGAGACTTTACAAGCTTACTTTTATCATTCATCAACTCTTCACAAGTGTCAATAGCCTTTTTCAAGGAGGCAAGATCATTAGTATGAACATCAATATTTGCACCAATTTTTAAGCATAGTTCATCATTTCGTGCTTCCTCATATTGGACTTTTCGCTCAAGGATTTCACATTTTCCTTTTCCTCGGTGACGAGGGTTTCGAGTTCCTTAATGGTGATGGTGTGCTTACTCACCATCTCCATAAGCATGCGAAACATAGTGAGCTTCTTTCCTTTGAGGGAGCACATGAACTTATCAAGTTTAGCAAGCATAGGATCATCTATATCATCATCCTCATAACTATCCTCCGCATCAATATACTCATCACTAGGAATAGAAGGAGTGAAAAGAGGAGGATTTGATCGTGGAGTTACCTTGACTTTGTCAGGAGAGCTTTGGTCCTATCCATCTTCTACCACGGCCTTTGCCATTAGGCACTTGTGAGCATTGCCCTTGTAGTATTTCATGTAGTTGTAGGTGACCACATCACCACTCTTGTTTACTAACCTCAAAGTGTTTTGAGAGTCTTGAGCAACTCCGGCAACACCACTAACATCATCCGGATCAGATTCTTCTTGAGCAACCATTGCTTTCCCATCTCTCTTCTTGAGCTTGGAGTTCAAAGGATTTGGCAACTTCTTCTTGGGAAAGGTCTTGGGAAACCTTGGTTTATCTTCTCTCTTCTCATAAGGGCACTCGTTTGAGAAGTGGTTGGTTTCTTCACAGTTGTAGCATTTTCTTACTTTCTTCTTTTGAAATCTTCCCTTGAATTTTCCCACGCTAAACTTCTTGACAAAGAGAGCCATGTCTTCGTATGAAGGGCCCTCATCGGATTCAATCTCATCACCATCTTCATCATCATCTTCTTCTTCTTGTTGTTCTTCACTTTGCTCATCTTCACATACATGCTTGGCCTTCAATGCAAGATTGATCTTTGATGATGGGGAACCATGCATGGCAAGATATTTTGTGGCATTAGCCTTTGACTCTTCAAATAGTTGGAAGGTGGATATGATGTCATCTGTAGTCATTTCCTTGAAGGTATGGTGTTGTCTTATGTCCCACACCATTTTATGGTGATATGGAGCAAGAGCATGAAGCAACTTATCCACAAGGAATCGCTTAGTCATGTTGAATCCATCTTGTGTCTTGTCACACTCACATGACTCAATATCGGCAGTGAGAGTCATGAGACGCTCATGGAGTTGATTGGGGGTTTCACCTTTCTCCATACAAAAGATTTGCAATTGCCCCTTGGCAATTTCATATTGAGCACTCCGGAGGGTAGAGGTGCCAGTCTTGGATCTTATAATACTTTCCCATAGTTCCTTGGCACTAGTAATGTGTATGAACGGTCTCCTTTGCTTTTCATCCATACCTCTCCTTATACACATGATTGCAGTGTCATTGAGGTTCTTTTCATATATTTCTCTTGGTGTGGGGTTCTTTGGATCAACCACGTGATAGCCATACTGCATGATCTCTAGCATCTCATCGTTTCCATGTCGAAGGTGATCCTGCATAGCAACTCTCCACAAAGTAAAATCGGAAGTGGCACTAAGTAAAGGAGGTTTGCCTTGAGGATTATATCTTGGTTTCTCAACCTGAGGTCTTGCATAAAGCCAAGGAACACTGGTGTGTTCATTGCTAGGAGGTTGTTGACCAAGTGACGGAGTAGGCACAGTTGGCCTCGAAGCCGCACCACCCGAGAGTGGTGCAAGCATCGTGGACAATGTGGCTAATCCCATTTGGACCAAGGTCTCAAGGGAAGCATCATGCTCCTCTTTTTGCTTAGCAAGGGCCCGTTCTAGATCCTCAGACGTAAAGGACTTGACTTCAGAGGAAGCCTCGCCTTTATCCTTCGGATCTACAACCAGGGGAGTCCCATCCGGGTTCATCTCGCTCTAGGGCGGTTAAGCCACAAGAATAGAGCACGAGGCTCTGATACCAATTGAAAGGATCGAGATGGACCTAGAGGGGGGTGAATAGGTACAACTACAAATTTTAATTATTACTTAGCAATTTTAGGCAATAGTGCGGAATATGAAGGTGAGCCTAACAATTGCAAGTGAGTACTAAATACTAAGCAAGTAACCCAAGCACATAAGTAAGCAAGCACAATATGATGTAAGTAAGTGCAAAGAGACAAGTAACCACAAGTAGAGAGTTAGGGTTAGGAATAACCGCAACTCCGGGAGACGAGGATGTATGCCGATGTTCACTTCCTTGGAGGGAAGATAGTCATCGTTAGAGAGGTGGATGTTACCACGAAGGCACACCAACGCATACGAAGGCTCACCCTATTCTCCCTTTGAGACAACACCATGGAGGTGTTTCTCAACCACTAGTGGTAGACCTTGGGGTGGTCTCCAAACCCTCACAAACTTTTCCGGGGGTAATCACAATGGTCGATTCCTCGCCGGAGCACTCCTACCGCCTAGGAGTCTCCAATCTCCAAGAGTAACAAGATGCACCACAAAAACAAAGGGGGAATCAACTTTCGCTTTGGTGAATGGGGCGTTATCCATCCAAACACTTGGAGAAGAAAACCTAGCTAACCTTGCTAGTTCATGAGCTACTCAATTACGTTCCCTATTACAATGATCATAAATGAGATGGGAAAAACCTAATGACATGAAATAACAGTCATCTATAATGAATGAAGCGACTGAAGAATAGTAGCCTTGGCTCAACGCATTCACCACCTCCACGCTATCCGAATTCACTTCAATCTTACTGCATCCGACGGTATTAGCAAGATTCAAACCAAACCTCACTGCAATTGCTTCTGCTGTGAACGAGTCGAAGCAAAGGTCCATCTTTTCATTAGCAGCCGCTATAAATTTCCCTCTATGGTCCCGGATAACTGCTCCAAATGTTGCTGCGAGTGTGTCACTATCAAATCCCGCGTGAATGTTTAATTTCATGTAACCATACTTTGGTTTCAACCAAGCATCTGAACGGACGTGAGCCTTTGGGCTATAAGAGATGGTATAATTTGCTACTAAGCCTCTCACTGACATATTGATTTGACATGCGCTTTGAGTTTCTTCGTCATGTGTCAATTTTCGCCTTTCATACCACAAATATCAAGCCGTTGTTGCCATCGTTTCTCTGAACTCGGCAAGCCCAACACTTGGATTTGTTGTTCTGGAAGGCACAAAAGATGTGCCAACACAAGCTCGCCCGCCTTGTCAACTTTCAGTGCATGTTTGATAACAAGCTCAAGACCGAGCATCTTCCACACGTCCATTGCCAATTTGCATTCGAACAACATATGTCTTATATCATCAGGCCCCTGGTTAAGGCTGGGCAACTCGGATTTATTTTCAAGTGCTTATTAGCCAGGATAGATCGACAGGGAATAGCACTCTGGAGCGCGCGCCACATAAATATTTTTATCTTTGCTGGGCAGACTAAGTTCCATACCGAGTCCCATGTATAAGATGGGTTTGAAGCTCCAGCCGTTGATTCCAACTTGTGCCCAAATTGAAATTCCCATTCTGTATGGTCTGCAGATCGCACTGTGAAAGTCCCTGACTTTGTCATCTTCCATGCCAAGAAATCTGTCATCTCATGTAATGGTAGTGGAATGGCCAAAATCCTTCGAACATCCACTTGCCAAAACGTTTGGTTAACCAGCTGCTCATCCCAACTCCCTGTCACCGGATCAATGAGGTCAGAAACTCTAGAAATAAGATTGTTGCCCCTTGGTGAAATCACCTTTCTTGTTGGACTCTGCGGTATCCAGGGATCATCCCATATGCTAATTTTCTCACCATCACCAACTCTCCAAATATACCCACGTCTGAGCGTATCAACTCCGGCCATAATACTCCGCCATGTATATGAAGCCTTCTTTTTTAAAGTTGCATTCATGAGATCTCCATCAGGAAAATATTTCGCCTTAAGGATCAACGCACACAAAGAGTCCGGGTTGTCAATAAGGCGCCATGCATGTTTTGCCAGAAGTGCAAGATTAAAGCAGTGAATATCCCTGAAGCCCATACCCCCTTCTTTCTTGGGAATACACATCTTCCACCATGCAAACCAGTGCATCCTCCTATGAGTTGTGTCATCACCCCACCAAAAACGAGATATCGCATCCGTGATTCCTTTACAAATTTTATTAGGAATTTGAAAGACCGACATCGCATAAGTTGGTATTGCTTGAGCAACAGACTTAATAAGAACTTCTTTCCCTCTTGAAGAGAGACACTTCTCTTTCCACCCCGTAAGCTTCATAATTAACCGATCTATTAGACATTGAAAATTGTCACTTTTATCAAGTCCAAGAGTAGCAGGCAGTCCCAGATATTTGTCATTTAAGGCCTCGGTCATGATATTCAGACAAGAGCAAATTTGAGCCTTCATATTTACCTCGGTGCTGGGACTAATAAAGATACTTGATTTGTCCACACTAACAAGTTGCCCAGACGCAGCACAATATGAATCCAGAATTGATCTCAAGCACATTGAATTCTGAATATTAGCTTTCATCAAAATTAATGAATCATCAGCAAAGAGTAGATTTGTTACCACAGGTGCATCTCTACAGACCTTGACCCCCATTAAGTCTCCACTCTGTTCTGCATGAGAAAGTAGGGCTGTCAAACCCTCCGTACATAGGAGAAATAGATATGGGGAGAGTGGGTCACCCTGTCGAAGACCTCTGGAGGGTTTGAAATATTCCGTCTCCACTGAGTTATATCTCACCTTATATTCAACAGAAGACACACACAACATTACCATCTTAACCCAGTCCTCATGGAATCCCAGTTTCAACAACATTGCTTCCAGGAAAACCCACTCAACTATGTCATAGGCTTTATGCATATCAAGTTTCACCGCACACCAACCATCTTTGCCCACCTTTTTTTGTTTATTGCATGTAAACTCTCGTAAGCTATTAGCACATTATCCGTAATGAGTCGACCAGGAACAAAGGCACTCTGGGTAGGGCTAATGATCTCTGGGAGTAACACCACGAGTCTCGCAGCTATCATCTTAGAAATTACCTTGTATACCACATTGCATAAACTGATCGGTCTGAATTGAGTAACTTTCTCCGGGGAATTTATTTTTGGGATCATGACAATAGTAGTGTCATTCCACCCTTGTGGCATAACCCGGGAATTGATCGCATTCAGAACTTCCATGACCAATCATCACCCAACATAGACCAGAACCGTTTATAAAAGACCACGTGAAGGCCATCCGGTCCTGGTGCCTTGAAATCTCCAATGGAAAAGAGAGCCTTTCGTACCTCCTCGGCCGTGTATGGCGCCATCAGGACTGTATTCATTGCTTCCGAAACTCGCCTATGGACTTTACTCAAAACATTAATATCGGGTACGGTCACCTGGGATGTAAAAAGCTCTTTGAAGTAACTCGTAATGATATTGTTTATATCATCCAACTCCTCCTTCCAAACCCCTGTATCGTCAATCAATCTTCGGATCCAATTCCTTTTCTTACGGGATGTAGCTGCTTTGTGGAAAAAAGATGTATTTCTGTCACCATGTAGTAGCCAGTTGGCTCGTCCACGTTGCAGCCACACTAGCTCCCCCTGATCCAATAGGTTTTCTATTAAGATTTGTGCTCCTTTATTTTCTGTCGTACTTCTTCTGTCAATGTACATCTTCTCAACTTCTCTAGCTCTTTCTTCAACTTATTAATTCTCTTCTTCGGACCTTTGAGTGTATCACGGTCCCAAATGAACATGTCATCCTTAACTGACTTGGTTCTGGACGCAAGCGAAGGACCGATCCCTGCCAGCTTCGCTCTTTCCCAGGCGCTTTTAACAATTTCATCAACTGTAGATTCAGTCAACCATCTTGCTTCAAACCTTCTTTCACCTGTTTGCTTCTGTCCCATAACTGCGGAATAATATTCTGTATCTAGCAGTATTGGTCTGTGGTCTGAATGTACATGGTGTTCATGGATAACCGCTGCATAAGGAAAAATATCAGCCCACTTTTCGTTGCATAAGGCTCTATCCAGCCTTTCTCTGATCACACCTCTACTCCAAGTAAAAGGGTCCCCTATAGACATGATTTCTTGTAAACCACAATCATCCACACAATCTCGAAAATTCTGCATATATTGTTGCGGTCTGATGTTTCCACCCTCCTTCTCGCTAGCAACTAGTATCTCATTAAAATCTCCAAAGATCATCAATGGTCCTGTTGAGTTGTGATGAAGGGTTCTCATATTCGTCCATGACAAGTGTTTCATGTCCCAGTTTGGCTCTCCATAGAAACCAGTCAGCCGCCATGACACGTTGATTCCATCCATGACAAAACCATCTATGAAATTAGGCGACGAATAATTTAACACCACTTCATTTGAAAGGTTGTAAAAAAGTGCAAGACCTCCTCATCGTCCATCACTATCAACAATATGAAAACGATCAAAACCTAGCTTCATCCTTAGCTCAGTTGCCTTAGCTGTATTCAGATGGGATTCAGACAAGAAAATCACATCCGCTTCCACACGCCCTTGAAGATCCAAGAGCTCTCGAATTGCCGTGGGCGAAAGCATACAACGGCAGTTCCAACTGATTAGATTCATTGCGTCCGGTCGCTGGAGACGATGAACGAAAAACTCTCGGACAGCTATAGCCGCCGGAGGACAGCAAACCCTAGTTTTAACACTAGGGGACAACAGGTCTAGCAGAAAAAAATCCTCGTCAAAACATCAAGCTAGCATCCAACTCTCAACATCCAAGACAGTCACCTCGTGATGTAATTGCATGCGTACATAGCCTTCAAAACACGTAGGACTTGCACTTACATGCACCAGATCAGATCCATGCAGCGGGAGACAAGCAGCGAGTAATCTCCGGATGAACACTAATCACGGCCTACCACAACACGGAGGGTCGGAAGGAGTAGCGGCGGCGCCGCCGCCGCCAAAGTGGCGGCCGGCGGCCGCCGCTGACCTAGATCGCCCTGCGTCGGCGGCGTGCTTGTTGGGGGAAGGGGTCTAGGAGGGAGAAGCCTTTTTATAGAGGCTTTAGTTTTCTGTCTGTGGTGGTGGTGGGGCAGGCGAACAAAGGCGAGCAGCAGAGGAGACAGATAGTTTTTCTTAAACGAAGAAGATGAATAGATTTTTTTTTTGAGAACTTACTAGAAGATGAATACTAGATACGTTGAAAATTTGGTTACATGCACCAGCAGCATAGGAAGGTTCTGGGCTGGCACTTGCGCTCCATTGTTTAGCCCAGATAATACACCGGAGGAAATTGAACAGGGAGGTGGAACAGAAAGTTGAACGCCGCTAAATAGCGATGTCATCGTGAAAATGTTTTTTTTAGGGGAAAACCTGCCGCCTTTATTAACTTACGATGTTCGGAATCTCATCCGACACAATAGAAAGAACGAAATCCGGGGGAGCCCCCAACCAAACCTTACAAAGTTCATCCCCAACTCCTACTTTAGCTGCTTTATGCGCGGCAGCATTAGCGGAACTTCTAACCCAAGACACCTTAGAGCCGTTAAAGGACTGCAACAAGGATTTGATCTCCTCCACCAGAGGCCCCGACGCCGAGAGCTCCTTTTTTTTTCACGTAGGACTTCTTTCATTTGTATAGGGTGCATGTCGAGATAAATAGGATAGTGGGAATGAGCCATTTAGGTGCATAGGATGAGGTATTCTAACTTTTTCTGTTATTGTTTTTCTTGTGAGTGAAAAAATGATTTGGTGAAATATCTTTCGAGTGGAAATTATCCGTGTGTTGGAAATACGTTTGTGGACAATTAGTAAAGTGCTACCTCTAGTCCTATATGGACATAGTATATTGTTTTTGCCAATAAAATATTTTGAAGCTTGAACTTCACAAATGAACATCAAGTTGATTGTAATATATTTATCATGATTTATGCTTTTACTAATTTGTGTATGATGTGCTTGTATCAACTCCCTAACGGACTTCAAAATTGATTGTTGCGATAGAACAACGTACAGTTACATTAGTTCTTCGTAGCCATTGCACAATATTTTATTTATCCTCTTAGGTTGTTAAACATTTTCCCAATTAACTCCGAATGTGGTTGCCAAGATAATGATTTTGGTGATCAACGCGGTGGCCTACACAGGCGAAATGTTACACTATTCCCATTTACTTTTATTGTCAGAACCTAAGTTTTGATTGTGAATTCCAATGAACCCTTACATGTTTTCTACTAAAGTTATGTTTGTATTTTGTCTTGTTTTGCTACTAGGTTGATCCTGCCGCTTCTACTGCTATCTTCAATATTGTGCTACCTTACCGCTTAAAAAATAGAAAAATAGAGATGTTTGTAAATCTAGTTCACAATGGGAGGGGAACTTCTGGTCTATGGTTGTATATACATCCTATATGGAAAAATATTAGTACTTAGACAAAAAGCCAAAAAAATCCGAAAATATCTTTAAAATAAAATTGACCTTCCATTGTACTTGTAAGAAAAATTTCACAAAAAGAAAACCCCCGGTTGACTTCTTTTCAAAAGACAAAAATTTCGGCTAAAATAGTGTGAATAGTGACCTATAATAGCCAATAACTTTTGTTTTTTTTCTCCTGAAGTCATTGCTAGGTTTTTGTTAGCGAAAATGTATATACTGGTGCAAAATAAAGTCATGTTTATTCCAAACAAACTTCTAAATTGTTTTGACCTTTTTTGTAATTATAATAGTTTTTGTCATATAGGGTGTATATACACCCAGGAACCGAAGGGTATTTCCCGTCACAATGCTACTATAGTGTAGGAAAATAGGAGCCATGACACCCTGTTCACTGCATTACATCAGAGAAAGAAAACGTTTACAACCAGTTAGAGTGCTACCCCTCACCATGTCGGAAGCCGGCAAAGCTTCCATCCATGCTCCTGGTCTTCGTGCTACGTCCCAAGACAAACATTACAAGCCATCAATGGCCAAAACGAACAGAAAAGCATAGAAAAGATCAGGCAGTCACCAAGCAGCCAGTCATCAAGGAGTATTGGGCTGGAGGATCTGCGTCCGTTCCTCATCGGAACCCTCCACAGTTTCTACATTGGTCTGTCCGCGAGATGATTTGTTTCCACATGCATCCCATTCACACCCTTCGCCCCATCACAATTGGCATTGCTCACTTTCTCTATCCGTGGGTTGGCTATTAGTACTAACATACTTGTGAGCTACGTGAAAAATAGAACAGGCGCAATGCGTCTTTTATAATGGGCAGGGCAGGTCACGCCTAGAATAGGGCAGGTTGGTAAGAGCATTTGCTATCCATCTTTTGAATCCATGCACTTAAAGTCTAGTAGAAAAGAAAATCACAACATTAAGGTATTTTGATTCATCTCAACATTTAAGAACTAAACATGCTGAAAAAGAAAAGCGTGCGAGAGTGGCATGAACGCGTTGCGCCTTGTCCAACACACACGCCACCCTGGCACAACCTCTTCGTTGTCGCTCCTCATGGTGGACCGGTCTTCGGCTCCTTCTCCAAATATACTAATGCTGGAAAAAAAATGTGCCTAATAGTTAGCAAACGCGAATGTTTATTTATGGAGCATGCTACGAGTCAGTATGCTAATCTTTTGAAAAGACCGTCCGGGTTATGAGCAGTCCGATCTATGATGATTACCATGTGATCGTACAGTGTGTTCTTATTCTCGGTGTTCCCTCGTTGCAACAAGAGCCGCAATTGCAACAGGACCTTGATGCAAAAACATGACTTCCTCGTTGTTTCCGTAGCCACTGCAAGACGACTCTTCTGCTGGGCTGAGCTCGATTTGGGAGGGAGGTCGAGTGCTAGACCTCACCGTCGCCCCCAGTATCTTTGCATCAATGCCCCGGTGCTGCAAGGCATCTTCATGACGAGCCCCGCAACCTGCTGCCACCTCCCGTCGCCACCCTGCTCCGGCAGCGACTGCTGCATGCCAAGCCATCGTCCTCGAGCTCCCCTTCCACCCCTGCATCAACTAAAAGCTCTATCGTCCCCTTCTCCCGCTCTTCTGGCAAGCACCCGTGGCTGGGACGACGCCGGCGAGGACTCGAGTGCCTTCGTGGCACGTTCCCAGTGCACACAAACCACGTGTTTGATACATTGTGTATGAGAGGCGGAGAAAGGAGAAGGAAGAAGAAATAGTCAACATGTGCACGTGTCATTATTTCTTTCCCAAGTCAGCTCCTGACAGCCGGACCCACCTGTTGAAAAAAGTGATCAAATGGGGAAAATCTGCCGATCAGTGTTTTCCGCAAAATCAATTACACAATACGCGGCGAATTTTGCCAAAAATTTGAGACTAGATATTTTTTTGCAAACATAACCACAAATGTGGGTGCGACTTGCAATTTACTCAGGGAGGCAAAACGAAAAAGGCCGAATGAGAGATGATAGAAGAGTGGGATGAGGAATTAGATGGAGAGAAAGAGGGAGAATAATGACAAAGTGGAGGGGCATATTGAGGTGGAGGGTGGGAGCTTCTCGGTGAAGGAGATGGTGGACTTTCCCTCGCCTTCAAGTTCATCATGGAGTTGTCACTGGCACAACTGAAGTATGCAAGTTCATGATAATTTGGCAAACAGTAAATTCTTGCACATGTGGTAGTGCGCACAATCAGATAAGGCCGGAGGGAGTATAAAAAGTGCAGACGACTCTTTGGTTACACCATTAGTTTCTTCTGTATTATCGAAATCACATTTAGTTTTCTGTCTGTGGTGGTATGGTGGGGGAGGCGAACAAAGGCGAGCAGCGGAGGAGACGTTTTTTTAATACAACGAAGAAGGTGAATAGATTTTCTTTTAGAAATTAGAAGATGAATAGATACGTTGAAATTTTGGTTACATGCACCAGCAGCGTAGGAAGGTTATGGGGTGGCACTTGCGCTCCATTTCTTTAGCCCAGATAATACCTCGAAGGAAATTGAACAGGGAGGTGGAACAGAAAATTGAACGCCATGTACTAAATAGCGATGTCATCGTCAAAACGTTTTTTCACGTAGGACTTATTTGATGAATTTTATAGGGTGCATGTCAAGATAAATAGGATAGTGGGAAGTCTTTTTAGGTGTGTAGGATGAGATATTCTAATTTTGTGTTGTTATTGTTTCTCGTGAGTGAAAAAAATGATTTGGTGAGATATCTTTCGAGTGGAAATTATCCATGTGTTGGAAATATTTTTCATGGACAATTAGTAAGGTGCTACCTCTAATCCTAAATGGACATAGTATAATATTTTGCCAATAAAATAGTTTGAAGCTTGAACTTCAAAAACGAAGTTGATAGTAATATATTTATCATGATTTATGCTTTTACTAGTTTGTGTGATGTGAATTAATGGGTGATATATGATTTACTTATTTTTTGAGAACGGCGAAATACAATTTAAAAGCTTGTATCAACTTCCTAATGGACTTAAAATTTGATTATTGTGATAGAACAGCCGGCTAGTTCTTCGGAGGTGGTTGTGTCTGCGCAGGAGCCAGCGTTGTCTGGTCAGGTCATGGCCGCGGTGACAGCTCTGGCTACCGCGGCGGTGCCCGTGGCTGAGCCCAGTGCAACGGGTTTTGGAACAGTGGCTGACAAGCTAGATGGTGATAGAGCTACCAAGTGGGCCCATAAGAAGGAGAAGATGTTGTGTAACCGATGTGGTGAGCAGGGACACTTTATCGCTGAGTGCGTTACGGAGCTTTGTGATACCTACCTCAAACCGGTGCACGTTACGGGGGAGTGCCCGCTATTGCGTGAACCGATGCCGGGAGTTACCATTTATGGAGTGTGCTGCGCCGAGTTGATGTTCTTTGAGTCCCCTAGTACAATGGAGATCCCAGAGGCACCACAGAGCGCGACCACGGGGTGGTCAAAGTGACTAACGGTGATCTGTTTGAGGCACGTATCCTAAAAAGACTGAATGAGCTGGCTCCAGGTAACTCTCAGTGGGAGCTGATTAGACTCGAGGCCAATGTGTATAAGGTTGAGTATCCATCAGCAGAGGACTTGTAGAGGCTTCTGAGTTTTGGGATGTGCAAGGTGCCTGGTACTGAGTGTATCCTCGATTCTAACGAGTGGAAGAAGGTTGAGCCAGAGGGCATACCTCTTACTCAGGTTTGGTTACGTTTCTCGGGGGCACCGTCTAAGCCTCTGAATAATGTTCGGGCCGCGGCTAGCTTGGGGACACTTGTTGGGAAAACTGAGCGGGTGGATATGCCCTTTACCCGAGCAAACGGGATAGCGAGGTTGCTCGTGAGTGTACTGGATATCGAGTTCATATCGGATGTGGTTAAGTGGACGCATGCCGGCTGTCGGGGATATACCCCGCGGTATGAACCGGCCGGAAATATGACCCGGCCGGACTTGGCGGTTTACTTGAGACCCGGTTTACACTCGGCGATTCATTGGTGACCCGCCCTGACCAGACGGTTTACAAGCAACCTACCTGAACATTATGACTCACTGGTAACCCGGCGGGCGGGACAGACGGATGACAAGGCCCAAGGCCCAGAAGGCCGGTTTATATTAATGGTGGGCCGGTTTAAGAGGAAAGGCGTGAAGAATATTTACCTTACAAGGAGTTTAGACCTGGACTTGTATCTGGTTTGTATTAGAAGGTAGACTAGTCCTAATCCTAATAGGACTTCACATGTAACCCGCCCCTTCAACTTATATAAGAAGGGGCGGGGCTCCCCAAAGAGGGAGAAGCGACAAGAAACAATCTCTAGGGCTAGACACAACTAGAGGAGAGCCGGTTTACGGCGAATCCCTCGTGATGATAATGAGACCTCACCACAAACAGCATGTAGGGTTGTTACCGGATGATGTTTCCCGGGGCCCGAAGCTGTCTAAATCCTTTGTCTTGTGTGTTGCGTCTCTCGATTCCGCTCAACCCCTCTCAAGCTACCACATAGATGCATTGGCCTCACGACTAAGTCCTCACACTAGGACATCTAACGTAATAATTCCACGACAGTTGGCGCCCACCGTGGGGCCTGCGCACGGTGGTGTTGAGTTCTTGGAGGGATATCTTCCAGGGTGAGAAGTTCGCAAATCTTCCAGATGAAGACGAGCTGGCCATTAGCGCGAGAAGTTCGACAGGTCAAGATGAGAAGGTTTGATATCGAAAGAAGCTAGGGTTCCGTGTGCGTCGCCACACTTGACCTGTCGACCCGCCCGTCCGGGTGAGGTTGGTTTCCATCGGAACAGTCGATGCGATCTGGTGAGACCGAGACCGACTCAGAATATTCCGCTGTTTAAATTGCCGTTTTCTACTGCGAGAGCCGGCAAAGAAGGATTTTCATCTGCTCCAAGATCATCAGTTAGAATAAAACATAATTTCGGCAACAGCAAGGCGTGGAGCAGTTCTGTTTGTAAAAGACAGACACGCAGACGTGTTAATGGCCAACGGATTGTGTGCCGCCGCACGGTTTTTTTTCCTAAAATCTAAAAAGTGCATACGCACTAATTAGAGGAAACGAGTGGCCGGTCTTACACACGCATGCATGTAGTTGTGTGGTCTAAATTTTGTGTTTATTCATGACGTGACATGTACTATTCGGATGGTCACATGGACAAGACGCCGCATTATTCCATGGATGCGCATGTCCATTTATTCGGGTTTTCAAATTTTTAAAAAGTCATATCTTTTAAATCGTGCTTCAGAATTTAGATCCGATTTCACTATTGGAATCCTCGCGACGAGATCTTTGAAACTAGATCCCGCATGGGTATTTTTTGACGAAATTTTTTTGATGCCAACTTTGATGCTATATTGTGCAACTCTATTACTGTATTGTGCAACTTTAGTACTACATCGTGCAACTTTTTCCCAAAACTAATGTTTTGAGCTGCACCTTCGTATGAGGTTGCAATCTAGCAATCACGGCAACTTTAATGTGCAACTAGTCTATTGCCTCGATGAAAGTCGATGTGCAACCTCCTCTTGTAATGTAGTCTATAGTTGCACACACTTTGATGTTTAGGTGGCTTGTAATGTAGTCTAGTTGCACATGCATTGCTGTTTAGTTGGCAGGAAGACTAGTTGCACACACATATGCTCAGTTGGCTTGTAATTTAGTGTAGTTGCACACACATTGATGTTTAGTTGACAGGACACTAGTTGTACACACATATGCTCAGTTGGCGCGGCAATCTAGTCTAGTTGCACACACATTGATGTTTAGTTGACAGGACTTTTTGGCACACACACATATGCTCAGTTGGCGCAGCAATCTAGTCTAATTGCACACACATTAATGTTTAGTTGGCAGGAAGACTAGTTCGTCGAAACATCCCTAATTTTCTATTTCTGTGACAAGTAATTCTGGACGGATGGAGTACATAATACAGTAAAAGCTTTCTCAGCATAACTGGTAAAATGCTAGCCTTAATTAACTTGAACCACTTGATTGAAAAACAAGGCGGCCTGGGATGATGTTGGAGGATGGCGGTGCTCACGCTTGGCAGGTGGTTCAGAGTAAGATGCAACACACATACACAAATGCACATACACTCATTCATTTGAAAACACCCACGGACACCCTAGCACCATGAGCATCTCCGAGAGACTGAGCCGGGACATCTTGAGATCGATGGGAACATCTGCTCCCACTGAATGAACATCACTGGAAGCCTGAAATAATCCAGAAAAATGTGAGAACCATATGGGCTAGTTCCACCACAAATAGTCCAACCATCTGATCTAACCGCAGTTTGTGGTAGGTCCATTATTGATCATTTAATCGCTTCACATACTTTTATATCTTTGTTTATGAAATGAAAATAATGCACGTCATAGTGTGTTGTTGTTGTTGTTGTTGTTGTTGTTGTTGTTGTTGTTGTTGTTGTTGTCGTTGTTGTTGTTGTTGTTGTATTATATATCCTTGAAAATTAGGCCTCCTAGTTTTTGTTATCTTTTTGTTAAAATTTTTAGTCAAAATTTGATTTGGTGAAAAAATCTCTTTTGAGCGGAATTGGCCCGTGGATTGGAAATATTTTTGACGGGCAATTAGTAAAGAGGTACCTCTAATCCTAAATGAACATAGTTCTATTAGTTTTGCTAGTAAAATATTTCTATGTTTGAACTTCACAAATGGACATCAAATTGATATGAATAGATTTTCATGGTATATGATTTTACTATACTTTAGCAAAATAGGAGCTATGTTGCCCTATTTCAGTGCATTTAAGGAAGAAAATGTTCATGATGAGACTCGGTGCTACTTCACGAGACCAACATTACAAGCCGACAATGGCCAAAAGAATAGAAAAGCAGGAAAAAGATCAGCCGGTCATCAGGCAATGATAATAGAGCAGAGAAGTAAGAAGAAATAGTCAACATGTGCACATGTAAATTTTTTGCCAAGTCAGCTCCTGACGAGGGGGAACCACCTTTCAGAAAAGTGATTAAAAGGGGTAAATCAGCCAATCAGTGTTTACTACAAATGAATTACGTAATACACGATGAATTTTGCCAAAAAGTAGGAAATAGATATTTTTCTGCAAACCAAACCAAAATGTGGTAGTTACTTGCAATTAACTCTGCAGGGCGATATGAAAAAGGCCAAATGAGAGAGGAGAGAAGAGTTGGATGAAGAATTAGATGAAGGGAAAGAGGGAGAATAATGACACGGCTGAGGGGCTTATTGAAGCGGAGGGTGGGAGCTTCTCGGAGAAGCAGATGGCGGACTTACCGTCGCCTTTAAGTTCCTCATGGAGTTTTGGCTGGCACAACTTAAGAATGCAAGTCCATGATAATTTGGCAAACTCTAAATTCTTGCGTGGGTTGTAGTGCGCACAATCAAATAAGGCCGGTGGGTGGTGGATTTGTCAATCGATTTCAATGTCTTGTTATTGTTGGGGGTTAGGTTATGTAAACATTTTCCACCACAGCTCATGTCCAGAAGAATTTTTGGCTATGCTGGCTGGTGAGAGTGTCTTCCTAGACCGGAAAGGATGGTAGCTCCAGACCCCAGTCATTATTCTGATTCCGGTGAACCGGCCTTTCTTTGATGTGGTTGTGAATGTGGAGGGGAGAAGGCATGTGAGTTTGCAAGAGGGAGTCCAGTTTTTTTTTTTTTTTGTAATCCTTCTTTTCCAAAAAAAAAGCGGGACCCAATATATGGAGACCCCATGAGGGGCGATGCCTAGTATAAAAAGTGCAGACGACTCATCGGTTACACTATTAGTTTCTTCCGTATTATCAACTTCGCATTTAGTTTTCTGCGTCTGTGGTGGTATGGTAGGGGAGGCCAACAAAGGCGACTAGCAGAGGGGATGAATAGCTTTTTAGACCAAGAAGATGAATAGACGCGTGGAAAATTTGGTTACATGCACCAGCGTTGGAAGGCTATGGGCTGGCACTTGAGGTCCATTTGTTTAGCCCAGATAATACAACGAAGGAAATTGAACAGGGAGGTGGAACATAAAGTTGAATGCCGTGTACTAAATAGTGATGTCATCGCGAAAAGGTTTTGACACGTGGGTCCAATTTGATGACGTGGATGGGGTGCATGTCGAGATAAATAGGATAGTGGTAATGAGTCTTTTAGGTATATAGGATGAGGTATTCTAATCTTGTTTTGTTATTGTTTTTCTTGTGAGTGAAAAGATGATTTTGTGAAAGATCTTTTGAGTGGAAATTATCCGCGTGTGGGAAACATTTTTTATGGACAATTAAAGTGCCACCTCTAATCCTAAATGGACATTGTATATAATTTTTACCAATAAAATATTTTGAAGCTTGAACTTCACGAATGAACATCCTTGTTAGTAATTGATTTATCATGATATATGCTTTTAAATATTTCTGTGTGATGTGAATTAATGGGTGATATATGATTTTTCTTTTGAGAACGGTATATAATTCAAAAGCTTCTATGAACTTCCTAAAGAACTTAAAATTTGATTGCTGCGATAGAATAGTGTGCAGTTACATTTGTTCTTTGTAGCCATTGCACAGTATTTTATTATCCGGTTAGCTTGTTAAATTTTTTTTTTCATTTAACTCCAAATGTGGTTGCCGAGATAATGGTTTTGGTGATCAATGTGGTGGCCTACACAGGCGAAACCTTACACTATTCTCCTTTACTTTTATTGTCATTGTCAAGCCCTTAGTTTTGATTGTGAATTTCCATGAACCCTTGCATGTTTTTTAGGAGTAAGAGAGGAATATGGACCCCCTCATTTTCTTCTAAAGTTATGTATGTATTTTGTCTTATTCTGCTAATAGGTTGATCCCACTTCTACTGCTATCCTCAATATTGTGCTACCTTACCGCCTGAAAAACCAGCAAAATAGAGATGTTCCTAAATCTAGTTCACAATGCTACTATACTGTAGGAAAATAGGAGCCATGATGCCCTGTTCATTGCATTGCATCAACGAAACAAAATGTTCACAACCAGTTTGACTGCTACCCGCCCTCAACATATCGAAAGCCGGCAGAGCCTCGATCCATCCTCCCGCTCTTGGTGCTAAGCCCCAAGACTAACATTACAAGCCATCAATGGCCAAAACGAACAGAAAAGCACAAAAACGATCATCTAGTCATCAAGTACCATTAGGCAGCAGGATCTGCCTCCGTTCCTCATCCGAGCCCTCCAAAGTTTTTACGTTGGTCTTTACTCTAGGAGATGATTTGTTTCCACATGCATCCCATTCACACCATTCGCCTCATCACAATTTGCATTCCTCCCTTTCTCTATCTGTGGGTTGGCTAGTTAGTACTAACATACTTATGAGCAACACGAAAAATAGAACAGACACAATGCGTCTTTTATAAGGGGCAGGGCAGGGCACGCTTAGAGCAGGGCAGGTTGCTGAGAGCATTTGCTATACATCTATTGAATCCATACACTCAACGCCTAGTAGAAAACAAATTCTCAAAATTAAGGTATTCCGGTTCATCTCAACATTATAACGAACTAAACATGCCGAAAAGAAAAGCATGCAAGCGTGGCATGAACGCGCTGCACTGCATCCAACACACACGCAATACTTAGAAACCTTTTCGTTGTCGCTCCTCATGGTGGCCCCGTCTTCGTCCTCTTTTCCAAAATCTACTAATGCTAGAAAAAATCATATGCCTAAGAGCATCTCCAACAGCGGCGGTAAAAAACGTGCACGTGGGAAACGTGGGTTTTAACGCGCACGGAGCTATTTCGCGCGCTCCACGGGCGCAGGAGATTCCGGCGCACGGGAAAATATCGTGCGCGTGAAAAAGCGTCCCGGCACGCGCTAGTTTTGATGCGCGGCGTCCGGCGCGCTTTATAAATCAAGCGCCCCTCCACGCGCTTCTTCCATCGCTTCTGTGCCTCGCCACGCCCTCTGCCGCTTTTTCGCCTCGCCGCCGCCATGCCGCCACGCCGCTGGGGATGTTCGCGCTACCACGGCGTACGACCGGCGGCGTGGTGCCTTCGGTGGCTTCGTAGGGAGATGAACTTCGCCGAGGTGGCAATGCGGGAGCGGGCGCAGGAGTCGCGCCTGCCCTGCGGCTTGTCATCGACGAGGACCATCGCGACAACCGGAGGCGGGAGCGCCGCCTCTTCATCGCTGAGATGGATGAGGAGGCCATGACGCTGTGGCGCCAACGCTTCCCGGTGGACGTCATCAACAAGCGCAAATTCTACGCCAGCGAGGGAGGATTGAGCCGCCTATCGCGAGGACAGGCGTACGCGGAAGGCGTCTGCGCTCTTCAACATCGAGCTAGGAGAAGCGTCGACCTGGGACTCCAACGATGAATGGTATATTGACGCCTTCATTACGACGTCGGAGGAGGACATCAGTGAGTTGGAGTCGGAGGAGGAGGTGGACGACGAGTAGTTGAAATATGACTATCTTTTTTTAATCTATCTATGCTATCCTTTTGTATCGTTTTACCTATGCCTAATGACGAACTATCTTGTTTTTGTGTGAGAATGTGTATCGCGCGTTGTAGTTTATAGCGCTTCTGCTGGAGCGGCGCGCGCGCGCAATTTTTTGCAGCAGCCGCTGGAGCCAGCGCTCTGCAGCGCGCAAAAAGTTGCTATTTCAATGTTGCAAACTTATTTTAGCGCGCCGCGCGGTTGCGCGCATGTTGGATTAGTTAGCAAAGACGAACCTTTATTTATTGGACGTGCTACAAGTCCTTAGGCTTCTTTTGAAAAGATCGTCCGGGTTATGAGTTGTTCGATCTATGTTGATCACCATGCGATTGTACTGTGTGTTTTTATTCTATGGGTTCCCTCATTGCAACAAGACATGAAATTGCAACAGGACCCTTGTCACAGAAACATCTCCGGCTTGCGGCCACCCACGCCATTGCAACAAGAGCCCTGTTGCAATCGCAATAGAACCCTTCTTGCAAAAACATCTCCGTCTCATGATTTCCGTCGCCACTGCAAGAAGATCTTTGTTGTAATTGTAACAAATCATAGTTCGGCTCCTACTTCTTTCCATTAAGCAGCACGCACGACAGTAAAAGTAGCTTGCCTAGCGTGACATGGACCAAAAGGAACTACAGCAAAGGTATGGTACGTACAACTGATTAACATCGGAAGTGTCTGCATCCAACGCACGCGCCACCCTCCCTACAAAACCTGAACCCCAGGCCGCCACCGACGACAAACCCACCAGGGAGCTCGCGGAGGCCATCCAGTGCGAGACCGCCTTCGGAATGCGCGTGCTCCAGCACCTCGCGGCTGAGCCCAATGCTAGCAGCAAGAACCTGGCCTTGTCCCCACTCTCCATCCACGCCGCGCTGGTGCTCCTCGGCACCGGCGCTCGCTACACCATGCTCAACGAGATCGTCGTCCTCCTCCGTCATCTCTAAGTAATCTGTTGCATTTTGGATCCGTCTCGTAGCAGAAAATATTCAAATGTAGAGATGAGGAGAGGGGAACTCACCCTTCTAGCATGCCGATGTAGTCGCATCCGAGGCCATCACACCGTTGTCGTCGCCCTCCTTCGGTGATCCTTGGCCACCCTCCAGCGCCACGCCTTGACCGCACAAGGCTGAGACCGCCCCATGGCCGTGGCCCTCCGACGTCGCGCCATTGCCCTCCACAGCGCCGCCTCGTCCCTCCTCCGCCTCCCACCATGGCTGCCCGAGGCCGAGACCGGTCCAGCATCACTGCCCTCCTCCACTGTGTCTTCCACCCCGCCATCCATAACAGCGTCGGCCACACCCTCCTCCATGCTGCTCTCCCAGCCTCAAGCCGCGAAGGTAGGGTTAGAGCTTGGGAAGAAGGGGAATCGGAAGAGAAGTGCGACGGTTTGGTCTTTTCTGTGTTTTTTTCCAGCGTGCTATAAAGCAGGGGTAAATAGGACTGTTCAGGTCGCAGTTGACGGTTTTAACAGCAAAAACTGATGGAGGTGTCATGAAAGGAAGAAAATGAAGTTGTGGTGTCAAAAAAGGAAAAACTAATTTTTTTAGGGACAAAAAGGGAACCAATTTTAAGAAAGGGGCAAATAAGGAATTCTCTCTAGTTTGGCTAGTAAAATATTTCTAACTTTGAACTTCACAAATGAACATCAAGTTGATATGAATAGATTTTTATGATATATGAATTTTTGGTTACCGCTCGAAATTTCAAGATTTCGAGCGGTTACCAAGTATTTCGATGCCCCTCGGTAAGTGGAAGTTTTGAGCAAAAGATATCATTTTGTTTGAATTTTAACGCTGCATGTACAGTTAACTAAAGCGGAAACTATTACTCCCTCCATCCCAAAATTCTTGTCTTAGATATGTCTCGATACGGATGTATCAAGTCACATTTTAGTATTAGATACTTTCGTATCTACACAAATGTAAGACAAGAATTTTGATACGGAGGGAGTATATAACAAAGAAGCAGTGATGGTCTGCTGGCCTCTGCAGCCGTCCTAAGCAGACACAAGCAAATTGTTGACTAGACTGACTACCAAACATATGTATACGTAGCTCAAATAAGATTGAATCTAAAATTAACGGTAACCGTTCTGTTTTTTTTAACTCGTGGTATACCGCGTTTACCCCCCAAAAGCGTTTTTTTATTTGGTAACCAAAACCATGGGTGCTACATCACGAAACCAACATTACAAGCCGGCAATGGCCACAAAGAACAGAAAAGCACGAAAAAGTTCAGCCGGCCATCAGGCAATACTAAAATAGTTTGCATTAGCCAGCAGGATCTGCCTCCGTTCCTCATCAGAGCACTCCACAGTTTCTACAGCCACCTCTCCTGAGCGAGCTGATCAGTTTCCAGATGCATCCCGTTCCCCATCACAATTTTCATTGCTCTGTTTCTCTATCTGTGGGTTGGCTACTAGTAGTAACATACTTATTAGCTACATGAAAAAATAGAACAGGCGCAATGGGTCTTTTATAATGGGCAGGACAGGTCACACTTAGAAAAGGCATGTTGGTGAGAGCCTTTTCTATCAATCTATTGAATCCATACACTTAAAGTCTAGTAGAAAAGAAAATCTCAACATTAAGGTATTACGATTCATCTGAACATTTAAGAACTAAACATGACAAAAAAGAAAAGCACGCGAGCGTGGCATGAATGCGTTGCGCCTTGTCCAACACACACGCCACCCTGGCGCAACCTCGTCGTTGTCGCTCCTCATGGTGGCCTGTCTTCGGCATGTTTTCAAAATCAACTAACGCTAGAAAAAAAATCATGTGCCTAGCAGTTAGCAAAGACGAATGTTTATTTATGGGGCGTGCTACGTTTCGGTAGGCTAATCTTTTGAAAAGACCATCTGGCTAATGAGTCGTTCGATCTATGATGATCATCTGCGATCGATCGTACTGTGTGTTCTTATTGTCTGTGTTCCCCCATTGCAACAAGAGCCGCAGTTGCAACCAGACCCTTGTTGCGGAAACATCTCCGACTTGCAGCCGCCAACGCCATTGCAATCGCAATAGAACCCTTTTCACAAAAACATCTCCATCTCCTGATTTTCATACGTACAACAGACTAAACATGCCGAATAAGATGATCGAAGGCGTCGTATGAACGCGACGCACAAACGCGCCACCCTCCCTACAAAACCCAAACCCCAGGCCGCCACCGACGACAAGCCCATCATGGAGCTCGCGGAGGCCGTCTGAGCTAACCATCTGAGCTAGGCTCAATTCGTGATTGGTCCATTATTGATCATTTAATTGCTTCACATACTTTAATATATTTGTTTATGAAATAAGCAATGCACGTCATACTGTGTTGTTATTGTACTATATATCCTTGAAAATTTGATTTGGTGAAATCTCTTTTGAGCGGAACTGGTCTGTGGGTTGGAAATATTTTTTATGGGCAATTAGTAATGCGCTACCTCTAATCCTAAATGAACATAGTTCTATTACTTTTGCTAGTAAAATATTTCTAAGTTTGAACTTCACAAATAAACATCAAGTTCATATGAATAGATTTTGATGATATATGATTTTACTATACTTTAGGAAAATAGGAGCTACGCCGTTGTCCTATTCCATTTCATCAGAGGAAGAAAATGTTCACGATCAGACTAGGTGCTGCTTGACGAGACCAACATTACAAGCCGGTAAGGGCCAAAACAATCAGAAAAGCACAAAAAAGATCAGCCAGTCTTCAAGCAGCCAGTGATCAAGGAGTATTAGGCAGCAGGATCTGCCTCCGTTCCTCATCCGAGCCCTCAAAGCTTTTTACATTGCTCTTCACGCTGCGAGGTGATTTGTTTCCACATGCATACCATTCACACCATTCGCCCCATCACAATTTACATTGCTCTCTTTGTGTATCCGTGGATTGGCTACTAGTACCAACATACTTATGAGCTACATGAAAAATAGAACAGGCGCAGTGCGTCTTTTATATCGGGACGGTCACGCTTAGAACAGGGCAGGTTGGTGAAAGCATTTGATCCATCTATTGAATCCATACACTTAACTTCTAGTAGAAACGAAAATCTCAACATTAAGGTGTTTCGATTCATCTCAACATTTAAGAACTAAACATGCCGGAAAAGAAAAGCAAGCGAGCGTGGCATGAACGCGCTGCACCTTGTCCAGCACCCACGCCAACCTGCCGCAACCTCGTCGTTGTCGCTCCTCACAGTGGACCAGTCTTTGGCCACTTGTCAAAATCTACTAAAGGCAGAAAAAAAATTCATGTGCCTAATGTTTAGCAGACACAAACATTTATTTATGGGGCATATGCTACGAGTCGGTAGGCTAATCTTTTGAAAAGATCGTCTGGGTTATGAGGCTAGTTCCAATGCATTGATACTTACATAGGGTGCTAAGCACATTAAAAACTTTAGCAACTAAAGCCCCCAATGCATAGGTGCTTAATTTGTTGGTGCTAAGCATCCTTCATTTAATGATTTTGCAACTAAAGTTATTCATGCATTGGTGGGATCCTTTCAATTTAATTGTTTTGCCTAGGTTCTCGCGCTTGGCATTGTTTCTTCCTGGGATCACCATACTCATCTCTCTCCTCTTAATTACCTTGCCACATCAGACTTTTTGCCTACATGGCAGCCTTAGCATTTGTACAAGGTGGAGCATTGGGAGGGGCCTGAGTAGTTCCATCAATGCTGATCACCATGAATCCTACTGTGTGCTCTTAGGGCGTGTTCTGATCTCCTCCCACTCCACGCTTCACAAATTCGTGGAGCGGAGTCCAGCCGAACGAAATAGCACCAAGAAGCTGGCTTCGGGAAGCTGTGGTCGCTGGTAGTGCAAAAATCTGGAGCAGCTTCGGCCCAGCTCCAGCGAAACAAGAATCTGGAGTTCACCCGTATTACAACCAATATGCCACCGCCTGTCGTGGTTTTGTCACGGCAGATGTCCTTGTGAAAGGACTTAGTCGTGGAGCCATCGCTACGTTTTAACTTGAAGGGGTTAAAGCGGACGCAAAGACACAAGAGTTTATACTAGTTCGGCCCCTTCGATGAAGGTAAAAGCCTACGTCGTCTAGTTGTGATGGGATTGATGTGGTTTCGATGACTAGGGAGCAAATAAGCTTCGCCTAGGCCTCGAGTTGTTGTTGTTCGTCCTGAACCGCCGCCGGGTCGTCCCTTTATATACACAGGTTGACGCCCGGCCGGTCTACAGAGTCCCGAGCCGACCTATACAAAGTGTCCGGCTCGGTCTCTCTCCTTTCTAACTTATATTACAAGTTTACATAATCATGGCGGTTTACCACTACGGGCCCTAATCCGCCTTTGGGCCGCGGGCTTCCAAGCTTTACTAGTTGAACGCCATCTTCAAGACCTTCATGGGCTTCAAAGATGTCTAAGGTGAACCGGCCCTCTGGCCGGTTTATACTTAGTAGCTATATCCTCAACATTAGGCCCCGGATTGATTTGAATTTATTCATGTCAATCTTCAACACTAAAAACATCTTGTAAACATCCTCTTGAACTTTCGTAAACCGCCATATTGACTTCTCCTGTGAATGTTTGTAAACCGCTGTGATGTCATCTTCGGAGCACCGCAACGGTCCGTCATGACATCATCTCTGCATAAAAGGATTAAAAAGATTCCCTTCTCATTAATGATTATCTCGAAAATCGAGGCGACAGGCGCGCCCACTCGGCCGCTTCGGACGCCTTGAATCTCGCGCCTGCCATTTACTCTTTTCCTTATAAATAAAGCCCGAGGGCTCCTTTTTCTCTTCCTCTTCCGCATCTTCTTCTTCCTCGCGACACCCTCAGCGCTGAAGCTCCGCCGCCGTCCGCGACCTTCGAGAACTGCACCAACCATGGC
Organism: Aegilops bicornis; assembly: GCA_021605145.1. NCBI lineage: Eukaryota > Viridiplantae > Streptophyta > Magnoliopsida > Poales > Poaceae > Aegilops > Aegilops bicornis. The sequence goes on from CM038671.1 coordinate 805,918,869, forward strand.
CGCTGCATCAACCTGAGTTAGATCAGAGGCTCATCGCCCCCTCCGTCGTAATCTGCAGCGGTAAACTTCTTCTGTTCTTCGTCCTTAGATCTGCATTAGGTTTTTGCAAGCTCATCCGCATAGTTCTCCATCTTTCCTCTTCATCCTACCTTCTGCCGCGGTAGTTTTGATCCAAAAACGGTATAGATCTCCTGTGGTAGTCATTCCGCATCTGTTTTTAATACTAGCAGCCCTTCCTTTGCTTCTTGTAAAGTATGCATCCTTCTCTGCTCTACTTGAACGCCTTTTAAAGAACGCAGTAAAAACTGCTTTATAGATGTGCGGTAGATCCAAATAGATTTGAACATTGTGTAAAACCTGTTTCTGTCAACACTTAGCAGAAATTTTGAATCTTGGCCTTTCTGCCTATGGGCGGTTTAATCCTTGATGGCCAATCCGCCATATGTCATTAGCCCTCTCTTAAACCGCCAACTGGACCTTGCATTGTATTTCCTTCCGGTTTAACACTGAATATTTCACTTACAAACAGTAGACAGTAAACCGGCACCTGTTTGATTTTCTTTCAGCTCCCCCCTTCCGGAATGGCAAAACAATTTGCTGCTTGCAATTGGGTTCCTTCCCGGATCACGGAAACACAACTCAACGGCTACGTCACCACCGGGCGCTTTTAGCCTCAAAAATGTTCTCCTTTGGCGAAGTTCCGGAATCGGAATGTCCACCTGAACCTCAAGAAGGAGAGGTGATTGTTTTTATGCAACACCTAGACCGGGGATTCAGCCCGCCCGGATCAAAATTCTTCCGGGATGTCCTCGCAAGCTTCCAACTCCATCCACAAGATATTGGTCCGAACTCTGTGTCCAATATATGCAACTTTCAAGTATTCTGCGAAGTCTATCCTCAAGAAGAACCAACCGTGGAGTTATTTCGAGATTTCTTTCATTTGAACCGCCGTACAGAATTCTCGGACGGTCCTAACACAGAACTTGGCGGTGTTTCAATCCAGAAAAGGAAGGAAGTGGACTTCCCTCACGCCAAACATCATAGACATCCTAAAGATTGGAATCAAACCTGGTTCTATTGCCGGAACACTGCTCCTAACGGAGAAAATCCCTTGTCGGGTTATCGCCCTCACCGGCTTAGCAACAGCCACACATTGCCTTCGCGCTTGACCGCCGCAGAACGGAAGAATTTTGCACCTCAAATTACCAAGCTCCGGGCTCTGATGGCCAACGGTTTAACTGGTATTGACCTTGTCCGTTGCTGGGTTTCTTGGGGCATCTTGCCATTAAGCCGCCGCCCCAGATTGATGCACGAATATACTGGTGATGTCAAAGATCTTCAACGACATCACGAACTATCAATAACTGAGCTTGAAGTTACCGAAACAGTGAAGAAAATGCTCGATGAACCGATCTCCGCATGCAGCCAAACCGGGTTGGCTCCGTTCTGCATCTCCAACAAACTGCCCGCGGTAAGGTTCCTCTCATTACTCTACTGACTTTGATTACATATTGATTGTATTAATCCCTCTGTATTAATTTTCAGGCTAATAGCCCTTTTTGGAAACGAACTAAACCGGCCCGGGTTCCTCGTGCAAAGACCAAGACCACCAAGAAAACTGGCAAGAAGAAAACCGCCGAGTCTTCTGAACCGCCAGAAGATGAAGAATCAGATGCTGAGGTAGAGCTTGACTCACTTGGTTCCTTTTTCATTCATTTTATTGACAGTTACAATTCCCAGGATGACGCTGAGGCCAGCCATGCAGAACCTGTTGAGGTAATCCTTCTTTCTTCTGATTCTGATCTTGTACCGGTTAAAAGAATTCGCCGCACAGTCCGAAAGTGAAACAATCTCACTCTTATGCTCATTTGAATCCAAAACTTTCTTTGAAGACACAAAGAAACTGAAGAACGCCAGACGACCCGGCATAGCGTTCAACAAATTACGTCGTCCGGTTTAGCTGACACACCAACCCGAAACGCGTCGTCCGGTGGTGACTTGTTCTCTGAAAAGCGTTATCCTTTTAAAGGTTTCTTGATGCCCTCTCAATCCGTCGACCCGAATTACTGTGCTTCTTCCAACTCGTCTGGGCGGTTCATCAACCACTCAGCTGCCTCCTCTCAAAGTTGCTGCTGGGTAAGTATATTACTCCTTAATTTGTTCCTTGTATTTGTCGGTTTATCATATTCTAACCCTTGATGTTGTAGCACCAAGGCTCGACTCAGTAAAAAGGCCAAGACCCTCAACCCTACTGTGGATGTTGATCCAGAGAAGACTCCAGAGCATCATGGTGAAAATCCCGAAGTTGCTAAAGACAACTCTGCTGGGAAAAATCAAGATGCCAATGCTAATCCACCAGAGGTTGAACCGGATCTCCAAGTTGAGACTTCACATCCTCCTGCTCCCTCGAGTCTTGCAGCAGAACAACGGGACTCAACTGCTGATCCGCCAAGCCCGGGAATGAAAGCGCCAAGCCCTGTTGAAAATGCTACTTCAGCCAGTCCGACCAAAGATGATGATGTCGTAGTTACGGGTACCGCATATACCGCCCCTGGCAATCCGGTTGCTCTATCAAAGCACACTGCTAAGGAAGAATTTGCTGCCATGAGCAAGGGGAAGGAAAAAACTGATCTGTCAGCTTATAACAATCTCTCTGCCCAAGACCTTCACTCTGGCTTCCTGAACCGGCTCTACACAAGCCGTGATTATGAAGCCGGTTTAGTAAATCTTATGAAGGAGCGCTATGAGGTAATAGTTGTGCCCTTCTCTTGTACCTTCATTGCATAGTAGCCCCCAAGGGCCTTGTCCCTAGAAAGTCAAACCGGGACTTTGCATAGTTCATAGTACTTTGTCTTGTATATTTCTGATCAAACACACATTAGCCCCCAAGTGCCATGATTAACACTTGTATTAATCCATGGGACTTCAATAATCAGTATAAAAAATGATCCGCATTAGCCCCCAAGTGCCAAGTGTATGACTGGTTATGCGCTTGGGACTTTTAGTGAAGATATTAACATGCTCTCTTTTTGTTGTAGAGTGAGATACGCCAACAAGTCTCACAAATCAATGATCTTCAAGAAAATCTGAAATCTCAACAAGCAGAAACCTCCAAGGCCAAGGATGAGCTGAAAACCGCCTTGACTACCATGGAGCAGCTCAAGGAGTGGTTCAAGTCTGAGCGGGCCAGCTGGGATACTGAAAAGGCGGGCTTGCTAAAACGGGCGGAAGATGCTGAAGCAGCTCTTAAACCGGTGACGGAAGAGCTCACTGGATTAAAGCGCCAAATCAATGCCATGACCTCTGCAATATTTGGTAAGCAACGTTTCACCAAGGTTGTGATGAATATTCCGCTTTGAAATTTCCTCCGGTTTAACCTGAACTTTCTTAAACCGGTATAGGTAGGCGCATTGCTCATCTGGGCTCGACATGCGGAAGAAACTCAAGGTCAGCGTATACGCTTAATTGAACAGCTGTATACCGCACCCAGCGAAGTTATTTGCGCCACTTCTTATGATAATGCAGCTCCGACATTGATCAAGGACACATCGGACCGCTATCTATGATACCAAAGACAGATAGAAGAATTGAAACGATCCGCTGCCGGTTGGCACCTTATTGGCACTAACTCGCGCCAAAGCATGGATAGCTGACCTTGATCCGGCTGACATAGCCAAAGGCTTCCCCAGTGCTCAAGAAAATGGCGAAGTATTTGATAATGATGCTCTCAAACGGGTAACAAGGGAGATGCGTCCTCTGGCGAGTCAACTGGCAGAAGAGGCCAACCTGACGGTTCACCGCTCCTTCTATGACGCGAACAACAGACGGGTTGAAGCTGTTATTCGGAAGTGCGTAACCTTGTTCCACCAACCCGTAAGCACACTTACGCCTCGACGTTGATCCGACCGAGCTTATAAGTGAAGAGGCTGTCTTCGAGCTTTAACCGGATTGACTGGACCACCAATGACTTCCGGCCATTGGATGGTGAGGAGGAAGAAGTTGAACCGACGCCAGACGACCCATCTACTTCACGTCAACCCGGCAATGAAGCTTAATCCGTCAAGTCGATTGATACGTCAGAAACTGCCCGTTATGAAGAAATTCCAAATTTTGGGCCTCTGAATGCCTTGTAATAGGATAGCCAACACTTTTTCTTTTAATATGCCTTCGTGCATGGGTGCTGATACTTTTGATTGAATGATCGAAACCTTTCAATCTATATCGCCTGCAGTCACAAAATCTTAAACTGCCACGGCGGTTTGTGCCGCCAGCCGGCTTGTGACGTTCATATATATATGCAATGAAATATTGAGGTATATAATCAAAATTTGTGATACAAAATACCTGCCATTGCTGGGCATGAAGTTGGCTTAGCCAATCTTGAAGCGGAGGTTGTATAAACCATTACCGTCAAAGGAGAACAACTCCTGTGTTTATAATGCTTTACCATGTAAACTGTGTCGGGTCATGACAAGCCCCCTGTTACTCCATAATGGGATGTTAACAGAAAAAGTCAAACCGCAAAAATTATCTCCGGATTAAAAATGGACCGAATTCCGTCAATTGACAGTTTGAACAGGTTTAAAAATGTTATCGGTTTGAAAACGCAACAAAAATCAAATAACAGTTATGAAAAAATATGAAAGCAAAGGCAATGATAAAACCGTTTGCAAAAAGAGGCTTTACTGAGCCGATCAGATGGTGTTACCGTGGTCGGACACGACCAAGCTCCCAATAAGGTGTAGCTATGGTTCAAGTCAGCCAGGTCCCCAACTGAAACCATGGCATTATGCCGATCAAGTGGCGTGGCAATGGTTCGGGTTCGACCAAGCCCCCAAGTGACTCTATGGCCTTAGGCCGATCAAGAGGCGTGACTGGTTCAGACTTCACCATGTCCCCAAGTGATCTGGTGGCTTTCGCCTATCAAAAGGTGTTGCATTGGTTCGGACACGACCAAGCCCCCAAGTGATATCATAAAGCTTTTGAAAAGCAAACTCAAGGGGTAAACCGGAGGCCGCTTTAAGATAGAACAACTCCATGTAACCACGCATGATGTAACAGAACAGATACCCCGCTTTAGCTGAGGCTCCGGTTTATTACTTTATTCATAATATATACACTGTCATAATATGTACATGAGTAGAGCCGATGGCTCAGGTATAATAAGGCCGAAGATGAGCTATGTTCCACGGCCTGTTGGTCTCCTCCTACGATGTACGTGAGTCTTTATGCTCTCTAATATCGATCAGATAGTATGACCCGTTATGCAGATTCTTGCTGACCACGAAAGGTCCCTCCCAAGGCGGGGATAACTTGTGCATACCAGTCTGGTCTTGGATGAGCCGAAGCACCAAATCTCCTTCTTGAAAAGTTCTAGTTCTGACCCGGCGAGTATGGTAACGACGAAGATCCTGTTGGTAAATCGCCGAACGGGCAGCTGCTATGTCACACTCCTCATCCAACAGGTCCAAAGCGTCCTGCCGTGCCGTCTCGTTGTCCACTTCAACATAAGCTGCCACACGAGGTGAGTCATGACGGATGTCACTGGGGAGAACCGCCTCCGCTCCATAGACCATAAAGAACGGTGTGTATCCTGTGGATCTGTTGGGCGTAGTGTTGATACTCCATAACACAGATGGTAGTTCTTCTACCCAACAACCCGGTGTCCTCTGCAAAGGGACCATAAGCCGGGGCTTGATGCCTCTCAAGATTTCTTGATTGGCCCGTTCTGCTTGTCCATTGGACTGTGGGTGAGCTACTGACGATACATCAAGCCGGATGTGCTCACGCTCACAAAATTCCTTCATAGCGCCTTTGGACAAGTTGGTACCATTATCACTAATGATACTGTGTGGAAAGCCAAACCGAAAAATCACCTTTTTAATGAACTGAACCGCCGTGGCTGCATCACACTTGCTAACAGGCTCCGCTTCAACCCACTTGGTAAATTTGTCAACCGCCACCAAGAGGTGGGTCTTCTTGTCCTTGGACCTTTTGAAAGGTCCGACCATATCCAGCCCCCAAGTCGCGAACGGCCAAGTAATTGGAATCATCCTCAATTCTTGAGCCGGCACATGAGCACGCCTTGAAAATTTCTGACAGCCATCACACCGTTTAACAAGATCCTCCGCATCGGCATGAGCCGTCAACCATAGAAACCGTGACGAAACGCCTTAGCTACCAGAGACTTTGAACCGGCGTGGTGACCACAATCCCCTTCATGGATTTCGCGTAAAATTTCACAGCCTTCCTCAGGGGACACACAACGTTGAAACGCTACCGATACATCGCAATGATGCAACTCGCCATTGATAATGGTCATGGACTTGGATCTCCAGACTATCTGCCTGGCCAGAGTCTCATCCTTTGGCAACTCGCCCCGGTTCATGTACGCAAGATAAGGAACTGTCCAATCCGGTATGACATGCAGGGCTGCCACCAACTGCGCCTCTGGATCAGGAATAGCCAAATCCGCTTCACCAGGGAGCTTGACTGACGGGTTATGCAGAACATCCAAAAAGACGTTAGGCGGGACCGGTTTACGCTGAGATCCCAGCCGGCTTAAAGCGTCCGCCGCTTCGTTCTTCCGTCTATCCACGTGATCCACCTGATAACCCTTAAAGTGACCTGCAACAATGTCCACCTCACGACGATAGGCTGCCATGAGTGGATCCTTGGAATCCCAAGTGCCAGACACCTGTTGAGCCACCAGGTCCGAGTCACCGAAGCACTTAACCCGGCTAAGATTCATCTCCTTTGCCATCCGAAGACCCATGGAGCAAAGCTTCATACTCAGCTGCATTGTTAGTACAAGGGAACATTAAGCGGAGAACATAACAGAACTTGTCACCTCGTGGGGAAGTTAATACGACTCCAGCCCCCGAGCCCTCCAATTTCCTGGATCCATCAAAATGAATCGTCCAATAGGTGTGATCCGGCTTCTCTTCAGGCGCATGTAACTCCGTCCAATCATTGATGAAATCCACAAGTGCTTGAGATTTGATCGTCGTTCGAGGCACATACTTCAATCCGTATGCCCAAGCTCTATAGCCCACTTAGCAATCCGCCGCCGCTTCCTGCTCAATTATATCGCCCAAAGGAGCAGAGCTGACCACTGTGATCGGATGGCCCTGGAAGTATTGCTTAAGCTTCCGGCTCACCATAAAAACTCCGTATATCAGCTTTTGCCAATGCGGGTACCGTTGCTTGGATTCAATAAGCACTTCGCTAATATAGTAAACCGCCCTTGAACCGGATATTCCTTGCTCGCTTTTTGCGCTCTACCACAATAGCCACGCTAATCGCACGAGCATTAGCCGCCACGTATAGTAATAACGGTTCTTTGTCGATTGGAGCTACAAGAACAGCGGATTAGCTAATTGCCGCTTTAAGTCCTCCAACGCTTCATCGGCGGCTGGACTCCAGACAAACTGATCTGTCTTTTTCAGCATTTGGTACAAAGGGATGGCCTTCTCTCCGAGGCGGCTGATAAACCGGCTCAGCGCGGCAATCCGGCCTGCCAAACGCTGGACATCGTTAATACACTTTGGTTTAGCCAGGGAGGTAATAGCCGTAATCTTCTCCGGATTAGCTTCAATTCCTGTTGGACACGAAAACCCAATAACTTGCTCGCCGAACACCAAAAACACATTTTGCCGGGTTGAGCATCATCTTGTAAACCCATAGGTTGTCAAAGGTTTCCTTCAAATCGTCAATCAGTGTCTCCTTCTCCCTTGACTTGACCACAATATCATCAACATAGGCGTGCACATTACGGCCGATCTGTTTATGCGAGCAATTACGTACCACGGTGTTGATAAGTTGCTTGGGCGCTCTTGAGCCCAAAAGGCATAGATACATAGCAGAAGGCTCCAAAGGGAGTGATAAACGCTGTTTTCTCCTGGTCCTTAACTGCCATCTTGATCTGATGATACCCGGAATATGCATCCAAAAAGCTCAAATGCTCACAACCCGCAGTGGCATCAATAATCTGGTCAATGCGGGGGAGGGCAAAAGGATCTGCTGGACAAGCCTTGTTAAGATCTGTGTAATCCACACACATGCGCCAAGTGCCGTTTTTCTTAAGAACCAGCACCGGATTAGCAGGCCACTCTGGATGGAAGACTTCAACGATAAAACCAGCTGCAAAGAGCCTGGCCACCTCCTCTCCAATGGCCTTGCGCCTTTCTTCGTTAAACCGGCGGAGAAACTGCTTCACCGGTTTGTACTTGGGATCAACATTAAGAGTGTGCTCAGCGAGTTGCCTCCAGACACCGCATGTCGAAGGCTTCCATGCAAAAATGTCCCGATTCTCAGGGATGAACTCGATGAGCGCGCTTTCCTATTTCGGATCCAAGTTGGCACTGATGCTGAACTACTTGGACGAATCGCCAGGCACGAAGTCAACAAGCTTAGTCTCAGCTGCCGATTTGAATTTTAGGGCCGGATCATGCTCTGTAGTTGGCTTCTTCAATGGAGTCATGTCCGCCGGATCAACATTGTCCTTATAGTACTTCAGCTCCTCGGTGGCACAAACCGACTCTGCTTAAGCTGCATCTCCTTCCTCGCACTCCAAAGCGACCTTACGGCTTCCGTGAACCATTATGGTCCCCTTGTGACCCGGCATCTTGAGCTGTAAATACACATAACAGGGTCGTGCCATAAATTTGGCGTAAGCGATCGTGAACAGGGCATGATATGGACTTTGGATTTTTACCACTTCAAACGTCAATGTTTCCGATCCGAGTCATGATCATCACCAAAGGCCACTTCGTGGCTATTTTACCAACAGGATATGCTGACTTGTTGTACCACACCATGGAACACTTGTATTGACGGCTTGAGATGTTTATCCGTTAGTCCCATACGATGGAAGGTCTCATAGTACATGATGTTAATGCTGCTCCCTCCATCCATGAGTACCTTGGTGAACTTATAACCTCCCACCTGAGGTGCCACCACCAGGGCTAGCTGACCCGGATTGTCGACCCGGGGAGGATGATCCTCTCTACTCCATATAATGGGCTGCTCCGACCAGCGTAGGTAATGGGGCACGGCCGGTCTCGCTTGTCTAAGCTAGTGGTGAAGACATGGTACTGCCCACTATTCAACTGCTGCTGGTTGTAACCACCTTGGTTATTCTGATTGTTCTGATTGTTATGTCCGCCCGGATTACCATTAAATCCTGAACCGGAATTTCCTCCACCGTAACCCGGCCCGGATCTTGAACCGCCGTCAGAGCCGTGATCATACCGGAAATAATTAGAACTCTTGAACTCCTGCATAATGTAACAATCCTTCCAAAGGTGGTTGGCTGGCATCTCCTTCGTCCCATGCTTCGGACAGGGTTGATTCAATAGATAGTTCAAGCGGTCCGGATTGGGATTAGGCGCTCCACTTTGATTCGGCTGTTTACCCTTGCGCCGCTGGCCCTTGTCCTGCGCGTTGCTATTAGCTACAAAGTCCATGTTGCCATCCGCTTTACGCTTGCCATTACCTGCTGAGTGATGTTGCTGGCCCTTGGAGTTGCCGTTCTTCCTTCCCTTCCCTGTCTTGTCATCGTCAGACTCGGGATCCTTGGTACTATCAGAATCAGCATACTTCACTAAAGCGCCCATGAGAGTTCCCATGTCATTACAAAATCGCTTCATGCGCCCCAACTTTAACTTCAGAGGCTGAAACCGGCAGTTGCCCTCCAGGGTTAAGATCGCGGAGTCAGCGTTGATCCGGTCTGATGAGTGCAAGATTTCCGTAACGCGGCGTACCCAATGGGTTGTTGACTCCTTCCTCGGACACAAGCCGCCAAGTCCACTACGGACATGGGCTGCTTACAGGTATCTTTGAAATTCTGGATAAACCGGGTTCAAGAATCGGGCCCATGAACTGATAGAATTGGGCGGCAAGGTCTTTAACCAAGTACGGGCTGTCCCTTCAAGCATCATGGTAAAATACTTTGCACACGCGGCCTCATCCACATCTAGCATCTCCATGGCCATCTCATAGCTCTCTATCCATGCTTCTGGAGGTAAATCAGCAGTGTAATTCGACACCTTGCGCGCACCATTGAAGTCTTTGGGCAAGTGCACGTTGCGTAAAGCGGGGATCAAACAGGGCACCCCCAAGCTAGAAGCGACCCCTGGCTCGACTGAGGTGGTGGGGCGAACCGGCGTAAGCTGACGCGCCTCGTTCTGTGCTGCTAACTCGGCCTCCCTTCGTGCCCGGGCCCGGTCCACCACTTCCTGAGCATCGCGAATACCGCCTGCCGGGTTATGGCCATGGGCCGCTTCACGGTGCCGTGCGTTGCTCGATACAGCCGGTTCATCCATACGCCTGTTGTAGCTCCTGCTCGGACGTGGGGTGGAATGAATCCGGTCACGGTTGTACGAGTATGCTTCCTGTTGGATCAGAGCGGTTCGAAGAAGCTCCTTAACCCGGCGTGTCTCTACTACCTGCGGAGAATCTCCTTCGATCGGGATGGCCTCCAATCGTGAAGCGGCGGCGACAAGATTGTCCATAGGATTAGAATAATGACCCGGAGGTGTCTGGACCGGCGGAGGCATCATATTGTTCTGCCGAGGGGGTTCCATGAGGCGGGGTTGGATCGGCGCGCCTGGCCCTGGCGCCTCAGCCCGGTTTACCTCCGGTTCCCGCCCATGGGGTGTGAAAGAGGTTTCCGGCGTCGAAAACTGAAGGCAAACGGGACCTGTGTTTCCGCTTTAAGACCTCATGCGACACGTTCTGGTCCAACATAAGCTTATAGGCCTGGGCATCCAAAGCGGCCCGCTCTGCGACCATCCTGTCGTTCTCAGCTGCCAGGTCTGCTTTGGCCTGCGCGATCTGCTCTCTCACCTTTGCAACTTCTGCGTTGTGGGCATCTTGATCCGCCGGATTGGCCTCTGCCATAAGCACAGCTAGTGCGTCGAACAGGTCAGATAAAACTTGAGCCGGCGGGTGCACAGGACCTCCTGCCCCGGTTGCTGCCGCCGTTGATGGTTCGGAGAGCATCGCCGCCGCAGTCGAAGAGTGAAGCGCCGCTTGTGTACCGGCCATAAATATTCCAACCCGGTTGAGCTGATCGTAGGGGTCCGGAATACTATCGCCATCGGAACAGCCCCTAATCTGGTCGTCTTGCAACTGGTACAACGATTCGGTTTCTCCGGTCGAGGACTCGTCACCGGAATAGATGACGGTCTCGCTACCATATCCCGATCCGTCCTCATGGTTTCCTCCGTGGATGACTCCCACGAAGGCGCGCTTCACGGTCGGTTTAACCTGGGCAGATCTCGTACGCTGAGCCGTCTCGACGAGGTCGGTACAGATGTCCGGCTCAGGCCCTGGCTCACCAATCTTGCCGATGAAAACGTGTATGCCACCAAAGGGGACCCGGTACCCGTACTCGATTGAGCCGGCCTCGGGGCCCCATCCTGCGTCGTCGATGTAGAGCTTGCCACGACGACTCTTGGTCATCCGGCCCACAGCATAGCCTTCGAGTCCTTCGAGCTTGCCCTCCAAGATCATCAAACCATCGTGCGATAGCCCCACGGTGGGCGCCAACTGTCGTGGATTTGTCACGGCAGATGTCCTCGTGAAAGGACTTAGTCGTGGAGCCATCGCTACGGGTTAACTTGAAGGGGTTAAAGCGGACGCAAAGACACAAGAGTTTATACTAGTTCGGCCCCTTCGATGAAGGTAAAAGCCTACGTCGTCTAGTTGTGATGGGACTGATGTGGTTTCGATGACTAGGGAGCAAATAAGCTTCGCCTAGGCCTCGAGTTGTTGTTGTTCGTCTGAACCGCCGCTGGTCGTCCCTTTATATACAAGTTGACGCCTTGCCGGTCTCTGAGTCCCGAGCCGACCTATACAAAGTGTCCGGCTCGGTCTCTCTCCTTTCTAACTTATATTACAAGTTTACATAATCATGGCGGTTTACCACTACGGGCCCTAATCCGCCTTTGGGCCGTGGGCTTCCAAGCTTTACTAGTTGAACGCCATCTTCAAGACCTTCATGGGCTTCAGCACAGTCTAAGGTGAACCGGGCCCTCCTGTCCGGTTTATACTTAGTAGCTATATCCTCAACACCGCCTAAGAAATCGTTTCAGTTGAGCTCCTCCACGTACAGAAAAGAATCGCTCGATTGAATCGTTTTCCTCTCCTCTCACCCTCGTTCGCTGAGTTGGGCTGCCTCCAGCCAGCCCAAAGGGGTGCCCGATAGGCTTGTTGCCTGCCAGCTGGGCTGCAACGCTACGAGAAGCTGCCGATGGAGCCGAACGTTTCTGCGATCGCTGCGTGGAGTTAGAAGCGAGGAGGAGAAGCTGGTTATGAGAAGTTTTGAGAAGGTAGAGGAGATCCGAACACGCCCTTATTATTCTCTCTATTCCCTCATTGCAACAATTGCAACAGGACCCTTGTTGCGAAACATCTTCGGTTTGCGGCCGCCAACGCCACTGCAACAGAACCCTTGTTGCAAAAACATCTCCATCTCGTGATATTTGTTACCACTGCAAGAAGACCTTTTGTTGTAATTGCAACAAATCATAGTTCCGCTCCTACTTCTTTCCATTAAGCAGCGGGTACGACAGTAAAAGTAGCTTGCCTAGCCTGACATGGACCAAAATAAACTACAGCCAACGTATGGTACGTACGTCAAATGAACGCGACGCGGCGCGCAATCTCTGCGTCAAACACACGCGCCACCCTCCCTACAAAACCCAAACCCCACACCGCCACCGACGACAAACAAACCCACCATGGAGCTCGCGGAGGCCGTCCGGTCCGAGACCGCCTTCGGGATGCGCGTGCTCCAGCACCTCGCGGCCGAGCCCGGCGCTGGCGGCAAGAACCTCGCCGTGTCCCCGCTCTCCATCCACGCCGCGCTGGCGCTCCTCGGCGCGGGCGCCCGCGGCGCCACGCTCGACGAGATCGTCGCCCTCCTCGGCCCCGCCGGCGGCCGCGCCCACGCGCTGCTCGCGTCGCACGTCGCCATGCACGTGTTCGCCGACAGCAGCGGCGGCGACGGCGGGCCGAAGGTGCAGTTTGCCAACGCCGTATGGGTCGACGCCGCGGCGGCGCCGCTCAAGGCCGACTACGCGCGCGTCGTCGCCCAGCACTACCGCGCCCAAGCGCGCCAGGCATCCTTCAGAACCATGGTAACTCACCTTCTCGCTGACCTCTTGGACTCGTGCATGCACGGATGCTTATGTGTTCGTCTGAGTTTCTTGGTCGATCTTTCTTCCAGCCGGAGGAAGCGAGGCGCGAGATCAACGAGTGGTTCGAGGCGGCGACGGCGGGCCGGATCAAGGAATTCCTGCCCGCCGGCTCCGTGGGGTATCACACGGCGGCCATCCTGGGGAACGCCCTCTACTTTAAGGGCGTCTGGGAGAGCACGTTCGACGCCCGGCACGACGCCTTCTTCTACCTGCAGCCCGCCGGCGTTGAGGGCCAAGTCCGCGTGCCGTTCATGTCGAGCGGCGAGCGGCAGTACATTGCCTGCCGCCCCGACTACAAGGTCCTGAAACTCCTCTACGCATGCGTCAGCGGCGAGCACCGGCGGCGGTTCGCCATGTACGTCTACCTCCCGAACGAGCGCCACGGGCTGCAGGCCATGCTGCACAAGCTGGCCTCCAGCCCAGAGCAGCTCGAGGTTGACTCAATGGCGCTGAGGAATACCGTCGCCGTGGGCGCATTCAAGGTGCCAAAGTTCACCATATCGTACAAGACGGAGGCGAGCAGGATGCTGCAGAGCCTCGGGCTGCGCCTGGCGTTCAGCACCGCCGCCGACTTCTCGGAGTTGCTGGATTTGGAACACATGAAGCCGACGCTGCCGCTCTACGTGTCGCAAGTCTATCACGAGTCCTTCGTGGAGGTGAACGAAGAAGGGACCGAAGCGGCCGCGGCGACAGCCATCGTTGGCATCTTTGGTAGTTGTTCGGGGGGCTGGAGCAGGCCGGTCGACTATGTGGACTTCGTCGCCGACCACCCCTTCATGTTCTTGATCAAGGAGGAGCTCACCGGCGTCGTTGTGTTCGCCGGCCAAGTTGTCAATCCTTCGCTCTAGATTTTTTGCCTGTTCGTAGTCATAGATATGTTCTGCAAGTTCTAGATGGTAAATTTCTGCAGCACTATTATGTGTCATTCGAATAATGTGTTTGGAAGATTTGGGGATTTGTAGTAGTAGTACACACTGTATCGGACCTGACCGTTACAAGAGTTTGATACTACCATTCAGCAGAGATGAATCATAGCAATCATACATCTATATTTTCAAATGTAAGCTACATTCTCTCGATAATCCATCCACTCACTACTAACCAAATGATAAAGAAGACACATAGGTTCTCTGCGGAGTAGAATGATAGCCGATTGTCCTAAAGAGAAGTACATGCTACAACAGATCATGTACTGCTGTTGCAGGTGAACACCAAAGAAACAGGGATTAAACAGATGTCACAGAAAAGAGCATGCCCAGTTTCTTGAATTACGATCATCCATCAATCATGCACGTCTGTCCATGGGGTGTCACTTGGATTCAGATAGAGGTTAATGAAGTGGTACTTAGAGCTAATCTTTGCGTCTTGCCACAAATAGTTTTCCCATATCTTCGGTAACAATGTTACTCCTGTCACAACCAAAAGGGCAAACATTATTCAGGGGGATCAAATGCTGAAATAGATGACGTAAAAGAAGATTTCTTGGCATAATTGGCAAAACACTAGCTTTAGTTCACTTGAAAAAAGGATCATAGGTCACAACATTGTTTCAAGTACTCCCTCCGTTCATAAATATAAGTCTTCCTAAAAATTCCAATATGGACTACATACGAAGCAAAATGAGTGAATCTACACTCTAAACTACGTCTATATACATCCATATGTAGTCCATATTGAAATCTCTAAAAAGATTTATATTTAGGAATGGAGGGAATAGATGAAAGCAGGACTAACCTTCCACTAAGCTGCGGTGGAACTAATGTGCTCGCAGCAGCATTTCTGGCACCACGAGATTGAGCTGACTGGGCCCTCGGAAATTTACTACGTGGATCTTGAATAGCAGATCCATTTGATTCTCTTTTCCTTGATGAACTTCCCATGATACCAGCAGAACCTCTATTGGGGAGAGAGGGGGAGTCAAAAAGATCTGCAATGTCTGGTAGGTCAAATGATGGTGTGGGCAGGGGAACATTCCTGGACAACAATAACACAGAATATCAGTTTAAGAACTCAGATAGCATGGCAGAACCTACAAAGAAAGGCCAATGAAATATATCCGAGTCAATTAATATGAGATACAGCAAGGAGATACAAATACACTTGAAATGGACATCAGCTGAAAACAAATTCGGTTTCACCACATGGAATGTGTAGATAGTTGCTGAGACTTTTTATGAGTCAAGTACGGGTATGTAATGGCATAGATCAAAGGAATTAAGAGGAAAGTTAAGCCAAACAGCCTGCCTAAATGAATCCTGAAAGGTTATAATTAGCAAACTGTGCATACACATTCAAAAAAGGAAAAACAACTGTACATACACAGAAACGTCCCGCACATGATTCTCACATGGCACAACTGTGAATAAGCAACTGCAGCTTGTCAAACACTAAAACCATGACCTCTGTCAACTAAAGTTCAGGCACCGTACTACAACAACAGGAGCACAAAAGGCATGTATTCAATGAATCATCGGTTGAGAAATTCAATTATATTAAGCTGTAAGAAAAGTCCTTCAATTGTGAGGGAAGCACACCGAAATTCATCTACGGCTGCTACCTATTAGCACCACATTTAGTTCAAGGCTGCTCAATATCCAACATAACTATCAAACCATCAATTCAGATTTTTGAAATTTAAGAATGAAATTCTCTTTATAATCATCATTCATGAGCGCTCCATGAAACATCCCCCCCTCCCTCCCTGACAAACCAGCACAGGATATGGAGGTTTTCTTGCATAGCAGGTAGGGAATCGTCATAACCGGAACCCAACAGTTGACATAAACAATTTCTTGTTTCACACATCAGTAATTCAGCATAGGAGTTGCAATTTTGCATAACGTCACAGGACGCTCCTCTGGGTTCTGAATCTACAAGATCCCCACCGGCAAGGAACAACTGAAGTGAACACGGCATGAGCGTGCCTGCTCTCGTTTCAGATAAAACCTCCATCAGCACATACAAACTGGTTACAGCCCTGAGTTGTGCTGCTAGACGGTTGGCTCCACAGGCCACCCACGACATCAGTAAGTCAAAATCTAGGTCCAAATCCAGCAGGCGCAATCACGGCCTCCAGTAAGCAATGCCCAAATCGACAATCCCACATCAATCCCCGTCCCTACGATCGAAACCCTAGACAGAGAGGGAGCACGGGGGCCTTACTGGCTGGGGGCGGGCCGGGGGCCGGCGCGCGCGGACGGCGGGGGCGACGGAGGCCTCGGCTGCGGCCCGATGTCGGGCGAGGGGCGGGGAGGAGGGGCCGGAGCGGCGGCGGCGGCGGGAGGGTCGCCGGCTTCGTCCTCGTCGGAGGAGGCGTCGTAGGCGACCAGCGACATCGGGTCCCGGTCCGGGTGCGGCTCGGTCGTCGGTTGAGCCGGGTAGTGGATACGGTGGTGCGGCTCGCTGCTTGAGGTTGGTGGATTGCTTACGTGGACGGACCGGTGCTCTGCTCTTTTGGTCCGGTTTACTCGTGGGCCGGTGCGGTGAGCTCGTGGGATGTTGCGATTCTAGTAAACTCGTACCACTTCTAAAAAAAAACAAAAAGAGAAGAGCAGAGTGTAAAAGTACTCAAATGAGGTCAGGATAAACAGTAAAAAAAAAAAATAACTAAAAAATATTTCCATTTTTTTAAAATGTTTTAGGTGGCTGTAACAGCTTCTACAAATGTCATTTCACGATGAAACTCTGCAAGCATTGACAACATTAGACATTGTTTGCGACAGGAAAAAAAATTGTTTTCTTTTACGATTTTACTGTTCATCCGAGCTCGAGTTAAGAAACTCCATGTCCGGCAGAGTGCTGCATCACAATAAACATGGCTGGAGTTAAGAAACTCCCCTCCCCTCCAAGAGTTTACGCTCGGCCAGGCTAGCTCTCAGGGAAGCTATCGTAACTCGTGAGTGTCACCGTGGCTGTTGGCGTGTGCTTTGTAGCATCGATTTTTCATGGTTGGTTCGTGGAGGAGCCAACTCCCTTGGGCGAAAAGTAGTGTTCTTGTGATCAAATGATCACAGCAGTGGGGCGACACAACACGCAAAAAGAAAAACTATAGAAAAGAATTGCCTAGAACCTGTCAATTTGGCATTTCTTTGCAAGCTGCACACGCACGATGCATGCCATGCCTTGGCGTGGCAATAAAGATGTGAAGGAGCTTGGCATGCATGATCCATCTCCACATCTATATAAGCCAAGGCTTCTGAACGATTGATTCAGAGTTGAGTACCTTTTGGCTAGAAAAGAGAAGCACTTGAGATTCTCATTTATTTGCCTCATTGGGATATTAGAGGAAACCAAAAGCATGGCGAACTGATCTCGTCTTCGTCGCGGCCCAGCATCCGCCGGATCATTCTTGCCGGGGGACTATGTTTTGCTGGACCCCGCCTCGGTCCAATGAAATTGTTAAGGTTAATTAACTAGTGTTAATTCCTGCAAAAAAATTAACTAGTGTTAATTAGTGGGTTAATCCCCGCTTAATAGGAACCACATGACAGTTGCCTCTTGGGAACAATCGTGATGGTTGCTCATCACGCCTTTCCACACGCTTCTGTTTCCCATGTATAAATATCAACATCATCAATAAAGGCTGATGGTTCACTTTACATCTTTGTTACTTTCTATTAGTTGTTCTCTGTCTCTTCTTTAAACAAAAATGATGCTCTAAAAACCTTTAGTAAACTCTAGCTATGGCTTTAATTATATGTGAGTGCCAGGTTGCCACTAATTAGTGTATCTTCATACTTAAATACGGTTCTAGAGCACTGCAGCTTGAGGAGCTCACTCTAGCCATCAAACATCGGACGAGGCTCCTCTGACGTACTGCAGGAAGCAGTTGGCTCACCGCCCTTGCTTGTCTAATAAAAGAGCAACCTGTGGGCACCCACAAGAATGTGATGTTTGAGGACTCAGCTCCCCTGACATACTGCAGGAAGCAGTTGGCTCAACTCCCGTGTCCTGTTTTGGCTTTACTTATTACCAGAGCAATAAGCAACCCTGCATCCCTTTTCAGCTGCCATGTGTATGTTTCAAATATAGAAAATATAGAATGTCAAATATCTCTATTGTGTTGTATTGATCTGGCACTCATATGGGGTATATATAGGAGTACAATGTGAAGGAAAAAAACTTGAAGTAGATGGCAAGTCGTACATGTTTAAACCTATTCTATCTCTAACTCTTCTCTATCTTAAGCACAATTATACTTCTAACATCGAATACACTGATGGTGCTGCAACGGAAATCAACGAATAGTACTATAGTACTCCCTCCGTCTCATAATATAAGAACGTTTTTGACAACGTAACCCGACAACTGCATTCAATTCCATGACGATCTAGCTTCAGATGCAAACATACATACGTGCATACATGACAACAAAAATACATACATGTATCTTTTTCTCAGAGATTAACATGTCCAAGTCTTTCATGATTATCATGAGTGAGTAATTAATACATGTGCCCCTATGCCTAAGTTGCCAATGACGTGTCAAACCTCTGATTTTTCACTAAGGGATTGTGCCGCTGATACTGATTTGCTTGTCATTCATGTGTACTCACTCATCTTCCTCCTTAACAGACAATTGTAATGTAGCCTTAACTAGTGAGCTCCGTCTCAGCTCTGGATAAATGAACTCCATCACAAATCATGTCTTGCAGCTACTCCTGATAATGAGCTGACTACAAAGATTCAGTCATGTTATAAGCTCCTCCTAATAATAAACTGGCTTTGAAGATCCGGTCAAGTTGTAGAACTGTTCTGTAATTTGGAGTACTATGATGGTCTTTTGTGATTGCCAGGGACATGATGATGCCTTTCTTGAGATAGAGAAAAATGAAACAAGTTTGTGAGGATGATACCATGCTGCTACTTGCTCTATTTCAGTGTTTTAGACTTTTGTTACCTAGTAGCTTCTGACTTCTGAGGGTTCAAATGGAAACTCTTAGTTACCATGTTTGATCATACTATGGAATCCATTGATCTCAGAACAGCCAGAGAATGTGACGCTATTTGGAAAGAACAGTGGTGCGTTATTTGGGATCATTTCACACATCAGCCGTGTTAATTAGTTAGGCTGGGTTATAAACTTTGAGCCTGAATTGCTTGTTGAAGCACACTGTCATAAGTGTGTGAATTATGAAGTCTCAGAAGCAGTCTTGTAAGCTATTGCTCCATACAAATATGGTATGACTTATCTCACAGTAGCCTTTTTTCGGCTTCTCAGTTCCTATTCTGCCCACATGGACAGATTAAGTTCTTTTTCTGGCTTCAGTTAGTACAGTAACAGCTGAGGATCCCAATTGTAGCTGCAGTGTATAAATGATGCTACCACAACAAAGGAATGTAGTAATACAGCGGTTGGTATTTTTGCACTGCCTATTCACTCAAATACATCAGTTTTGAAGTGATGGCATTACTGCAAAAAAATAAATGTCACATACCTCTAGATGTCAGCTGCAATACTGTATAAACTTCAGTACTGTTCTGCGTCGGGAGATGCGCCAGACAAAACAGAAGAGGAGTAAAATCAAATCGAATGAAGAACGGAGGAGTCTGCACTCTGCAGGGCTTGTGTTGGATCTGATGCTCTTATCTTGGTGCAGGATTTCCGAAGACGTATGCTATCGTCCCTCTTTGATTGGCATTGGTAAGCTGCACCTTGATCACCTCGGAATCTCCCAAAAAGTTGTGGCTCAAGAACAGCCAGGCGAAGGTGATAAGCTCCCCTCCTCTGGCCAAGTGCGCCGCGTGTAGCTCCGGCCGGGACTTGGTGGCCGCATAGATGAGCAGCTTCGTCCATATGTCTACCAACTCCTGCAGTGTTTCCATGCTTGGCTCGATGCTGAAGAAACCTTCCGAATCCTGCTGCTCATCTATGAGATGTGGAAACAAGTGTGCCATTTTCTCCAGCGTATATAAGGCGCTGTCATTAAGCGGCAACAGCGAAGGGTGGGTAACCAAAAGGTATGCCATGTAGTTGGATAGTTTCCGGCATACTTCCACCAAGACACCACAGCTGGTGCTTGTGTCTGTCTCCATGTCCGAAGGAGGATATTTTCTCAAGTGTGCCTCTGTGATAAAATGCACTAAAGCAACCTTCCCACCAAAATCTTCACGAATATCTTGTAGCTCTTGCACTATGGCGCCAAGTTTTGGCCACTGCCGGGGATCTCTGTTGATTTCAGCATCGAAGTCCGTAATTCCCTTCACAACACACTCCATCGTATCCTTATCTGCCTCCACGTGCTCGGTGTCTAACAACTTGCTCATCCAGAACAACATTTTATCCTCTTTGACACCAACCAAATTCACCAAGCTTTTGATCACCGTGGTCATTGCTCGTCGACTGTATGACCTTGGCTGGTCGCTGCCTGCATCCAACCACCTGTGGTAGTTGTACTGCCCAATTGAATTTAGATATGGCTTCCTCTCTGGCCATCCAATGCCACTGCACAAGAGAAACCAGGACACCTTTGCAAGCATGCTGCACCTTCGCATCTTCAACCACGCCCAGGACCATGGTGACATTATCAAAGTAAACATGGCACATACTTCCAACAAAAAGCATCCTACGAAGAGCGACCAGGTGATTGCAATGTCGGCTCTATTGTACCTCCGTTTGTCGCTCGTGACGAAGAGCACCAAGGCAACCAGAACAGACACCTGAGAGATGCATCGCAATATGATGCCACTCCTTGTTCTGAGCACACAGGACTTGGTATACAGATCATCGTACATCATGCCAAGCTCGAGCCTCATCCGCTTCACCCAATTGCTTGGGGTTTCTTGGATAACGTTACCGCTATCACCTGATCGTGCTGTAAAGATTCGAAAGACACGTGGCATACGACGCAGGACAGCACACACAATGTGAGAATAGGGATCCTCGGCAACCTCTCCCGGCACCTGTTGCTTGTATTGTTGTCCAGTGGAACCCTGGAGGGTTTCAAAGCTCCCACACTTGAGAGACCATACCCTTTCTCCATACTTGATAATTCCAGCAGCAAACACAAAGACATCTGAAACTAGAAGCTCCACGCCATGTTTGCCAATGGACTTCGAGAAAACATATAAAGCTAGGATAACTTGCATAAACAGAGTCAGTAAATGTCTCAACCACAACTTGTTGTCCTCCATGGCGAGAGCAGTAATGGTGTCCTGCCCACCAAGATGGATGAGAAGAAATGGTGCCCAGAAGAAAGATAGTCCGGTGGTGGCATCCTCATGGCGTGAGAGGTAGCCCAGGGTGTAAACTGCCACCAAGTCCGCGCCCAGATAAGCTATCCAAGTGAAGAACCTGAGAAACGAGTTGATGGTGCGCCGCCGAAGGCTGCCGGCGAAGAAGAGGAACATTTGTAGCATGAAGCTAAGGAGCACAAGCACCTGGATTTCCCACTCGTAGTATAGTTTCATGATACTCCCCATCTAGATTTCCTGTGTCTCGGACCACGTACCTGTTGGACAGAATAGTTTCATCATATTTTCCTTTTTGCTGAAGCAATCAGGAGCTTTTAGTATGACACACTTGAAAAATAGCAAGAATCCTTCTCTGTAGTAGCTTGAAGGACTAATGAAAACACGTCGAACTAGCTAAAAGGACGTAAGCTAACAGCGAAACTCAAACAAAAACGGAACCTAAGGAGCGAGTTTGTTGTAGTTGGTCTAAAGGGGGAAATAAAGGACTGTCCCGCTACTACTTCCATATATGCTAGTGCTACCACTTGAAAATACGTAGATATTATGTCATTTTAGTTTTGCAAGTGTAAATTTAGAAACACAACAAAAAATAAATTACCACTTCCAGTCAATGTGGGGAAGTAGATATATAGGAGTGCAATGTGATGGAAAGAGACTTGAAGTAGAGGGCAAGTCGTACATGTTTAAACCTATTCTATCTCTAACTCTTCTATATCTTAAGCACAATTATACTTCTAACATTGAATACAATGGTGGTGCTGCCACGGAAAGCAATGAATACTACCATAGTACTAGCGTAACCCGACTACCATAGTAACTAACGTAACCCGACAACTGCATTCGATTCCATGACGATCTAGCTTCAGATGCAAACATACATACATGCATAGTACATGAGAACATAAATACATACATGTATATTTTTCTCACAGATTAACATGTCCAAGTTTTTCATGATTATCAGGAGTGAGTAATTAATACATGTGCCCCTATGCCTAAGTTGCCAATGACGTGTCAAACCTCTGCTTTTTTCCTTCGCCTATGAAAAAGCAGAGGATAGAATAGTTTCATCATATTTTCCTTTTTGCTGAAGCAATCACGAGCTTTTAGTATGAGTGTTTGACACTTGAAAAATATCAAGAATCCTTCTCCGTAGTATATATGCTACTGCTACCACTTGAAAATACGTAGATATTATGTTAGTTTTGCAAGTGTAAATTTAGAAACACAACAAAAAATAAATTACCACTTCCAGTCAATGTGGGGAAGTAGAAATTCGTACTTCAATCTTAATTTGTATAACACGTAAAAGGGAAATGCAAATTAGGGATGTACTTTCAGAAATTCCCAATACACAGTTTTCTCAAAGAAGAAAAGAATCGAACATTTCAGAAAAATGAAAAACAATCAGCGACAACAAATATGGGCATGGAGTCAAGGCGGCGGGACTTGAGGCACGGCGAGGTGGCGGCGCGCCGATAAGGAAGCAGAGCACGGCGAGATGGCGGCGCCGTTTTTCACCCCTGTGTTTGCTGGTTTCATTCGACCACACATGGCTGGGTCGAACCAGACCAGGTGAAACGACGGACCCGAGGGCAAAATCGTCCTAAAACAAATGTCGTGTGGGCCCAGACTTGGAAAGGGAGGAAAAACAGTTAGAATGCTCCTATTAATTGAGCCAAATTGCCACCATATGTGTTTTCCACACTAATAATTTCATGTAGGGTTGAAATATCTAAAAGGACTTATATTTAGGACGGAGGGGCAAGTAATAAACAGACAAAAAGCACGCCGTCCTGCGATGCATTTCTTGCAGCAAGAGCAAGAGCAAGAGGAAAGAGCTTGTTGCTCTGTCTTGGGCATGGTCGTCGGGCCAGGAACGAGAGCCGGCCGTCGCCCACGTCGGAGATGGCCGCAGCCGAGATTTCTTGACGCACTTGTTCCTCTACCCGTTCTAAAGAAAAAAAAAACAACTTGCTCCTCTGACCAAAAGCAGAAGC
The DNA here is from genome assembly GCA_021605145.1 of Aegilops bicornis. NCBI lineage: Eukaryota > Viridiplantae > Streptophyta > Magnoliopsida > Poales > Poaceae > Aegilops > Aegilops bicornis. The sequence continues at coordinate 805,942,267 of CM038671.1, forward strand.
AGAGTGGATCTTGGGGAGGAGCAGAGAAAATGATGAGTCGGGTGAGGCCTAACCTGAAGAGCAGATCGGTCCGGCTGGAGCTCACGGCGGCGGCCACTGGTCCGGGTCAGGTGGACGGCAAGTGCGGAGCGGGAGCTCAAGCTGGCTGTCTCTTCGAGGAACCAGATCTAGTCCGGAGGGGGGAGGTAGACTGGACCGTATTCTCACAGTGGAAGGCGTCTTACAAAAGCGGAAACGGATTTTCAAGCCTGGGACCGGTTACGCATGGAAATGGAGCCGCCCCCTTGCTTTGCTTTTCTTTGCTTGGACATGGAGCCGGCCTAGAATGGTCCAGCAACCACTGCCCTCATATTTAAACTAGGTAGGAAGTACGGCTTGCCGCAACCGGCAGCGGTGCTGCCGGGTACAAGTCATATCCAATCCTGTAATATAGTCGTAGAAGCATTGCAAATATAAAAAAATAGCATTGATATTGGTTCATTAGTGTCATACACCAAATCATTATCTATTAACTGACCAAGAAAATTCTAGACAACTAAGATGCCTCAATTCTGATGGGGTGTGGCTTGTCGCGCATGATATAACTTCTACAATACACCGTGAGCATTAAGAATACAATTGGATCATTGCCTACAACTAAAACATAGCATGATATAACTTCTACAATACACCGTGAGCATTAAGAATAGGAAGGAAATGCGCTTGGCGCGCGGTGCCCGACTTAACCCATTGTCCAACCATGTAAACAAAGCACATAATGTTGCCAAGTCAAGTATGGTAAGGATGGATGAGGGTGCACCCGTCCTCCAAAGTGACTTTTTTGTGGATGAGGCAGCTATAGTAAGTTTACATTAAGACATGGATCCCCTGATGTAGTGTAGGGTGCAGTTGATCTATTGCCATTGTTCAGGATGCTTGGGTCCAGTATGGTAATGCCAAAGGGCAAGGCAATTATATATATCAAAAGCAAGGCAAGCATGACAATGTAGTGAACAGAATAGTTGGTCTTGAAGTTCATGGCAAAGGAAAAATATATAATTGGTTCTAAAAAGTAAGTAAAAACGATTGATCCTCTTTAAGTAGGTACACAAATATCTGAGTTATTATATATAACAAAAGCCAAAGCAACGCTCTGTGATAAGAAACTTGTTGTGAGTATTTCGCTTGGCGCGCTGCCTATATCAGCCCATATAATCACCAGTTGACAGTATACAAAAAATGAGAACACAAAATGTATTAGACTTGAATTCTCGTCTGATATACATACACAAAATGAGAACAGAATTTAGTGTTCATCCTTAATATCTCCTATCCATGCATCGTACAAATAGCAATGCATTGCATGAGAGGTATTTATAACAAAAGCAACACATACTGCCTCTCCAGGACAACGGAAACAGTACAAAGATCAAAGATACCAAAAGCAAGGTGGAGGAGTGCTAATGCATATAAGGATCCTATACTATTCTATTCCTCTATTCCTCTGTGAAGAAATATAAGATCATTTAGATCACTACTTAGTACTATGTTATAATATTAGCGAAACTGCTTCATGCACGATGCTTCTGCCGGATCTTTGCACGAAGGGTAAATCCAGCGGCCGGTGCCCTGTTCAATAGCATGCATGTTCGGCTGGATATCATCATCATGCATGAATCATCTAATTTCTATCGCGTGCATAACTCTTATATTAGACCATATATATAGATAGTTGGGCCCGTCCGATCGCCTTGTTGGCTTACTCCTCGCATGTTGTATTGTGAGGACCTGCTGATGGATATACTTTGTTAGGTTGGGTGTTCATAAAGTATTTATCATGCACATTGCGAATACGATTCATCTCCTCACCTTACATACAGATGGTCGTCAACTACTTTCATCCTTTTAGCTGACCCAAAAAAAATTCTAATCCACCATTGCAATCATACTACCGAAGCTTACATATAACTAAAAGCATCTGGATGTAACCTTGACATCCAAGGTTACCTATCTCTTCCTAATGTTAAGAATTTATTAGTACTCATCAAGAAGTAAATTAACAGCAGTGTGTTCCTTCATGCATTGCATACATCTCAAGAAACTTATTAAGCACCCTACACACAAATTTGGCGATGCCAATGGTGGTCATCAAACAAGACTAATGTCTACAACGATCATGGAAACACATAGACAAATCACAAACCAAGCGGCTTAATTAGATGCAAATTAAGAGACTCTTATAATGTATCCATATGAATCAATTTTTATATGACGAACAACAAACCATGGCAATAAAATAGTAAGCAACGACCATATGGCAGGGAATAACAACAGCCATTCCTTGTACTAAGTCATGGAAGCATAAACTGAGAAATTTGTATGTTGCCACATTGACCAATCAAGCTTGTCTCTCTGGCCCAATTGACAAAGAACATAGTTTTTTGCTGGTAAGTTCACCTATTCTGGCAAGCCATGGTTGGGTCTGCTGGTAAGTGAACCTATTCTTGCAAGCCATGGCTGGGTCTTCTACTATTCTGGCAAACCAAATACGACAAAAGAAGTTGCTGCTACAGAGAACAAAGACTGCTACTATATGAATTCCCTCACACCTTGTTTGGATGTTGATATTGGGCCTCAGAATTAGATATTGGCATTGGTCTGGCCCGAATTTCATTGTTTGGATGGCTGTGGCATTCGGGATTGGAAACGAGCTCGAATATCGGCCCGACCGCGGCAAATTGCGCTACCGCCTTTCTCCAATTGGACCCCAGTAGCTCGATATTGCCTTGTATTCGCTAGCAGAGCCCCTCCCGCCAACATACCTCTTCGTTCCCGCCGAGGAAAGGCAAGAGGCGCGAGCGACGGAGCGATTGAGGAACGCCATGGGCGCAGGTGAGATCCTCCCTCCCCCTCCCCTTGTCCTCCCCGTCCTTCTCTATCCCCAGCAAGGCTGTGTTCATCCCCGTCCTGCTCCCTCCCCGTGCCAATCCTCAACCCCCTCCCCCGTCTCACCAGCCATGGCGGCCAAGGTGCTCCCTCCCCGTGGCAGCGGCGGCGGGGGCTGTATTTTGCCCACCGTGGCAAGCGCCCCCCTCGCCCCCCCCCCCCCTGCTGGAACCCCCATCTCGACCAGCCCCGTGGTTTCTTCTCACCGCCTCATCTAGAACCCTAGAAATCTTCTCTGATCCCCAATTTCTCTGTCTCTTGCAGGTCACTTGGTGGGTGAATGGATCCTTCTCAGCAGCCCGATTCAAGGTATGTGATGTTCATAGGTGTGTGTGTTGTTGATCTAGATCTGTCTAGATGTTTGTCTTCTCAAAGATTAGAAATTGTAGATTTGTATTGTTGTTACAATCATAAATTATGTTTGTGGGGCATCTTTTATTCTGTTCTAGCAGGTCTTCATACCTGCAACTTGATGTGCTAATTTATTGTGTGATGTTTGCTTCATAAAATGCTCAGTTTTATTGATTGAAAAGCTGTATAAATGATTGATGGCTGATAACTAAATTGTTGTGTAGTTCCATACTATCAGATCAAGTAGACATGATTTCTTACATAACTGAAGAGAACAAAAGGAGAAAGAGGAAAAGGATAATCTTGATGTAACTTTACTTTGAATCGGTTCTTCTCGGAATGGCATACCTTATTTCACATAGAGCACCTCGTGGAATAGGTAGTTTTAGTGATGATGAGCACAAACACACACTTAGGAAGTACTTGTTGAAAGATATGTATGATGGCTCAGAAGTGGCATGCTATGATCAGCTACGTTTAACCAAAAGAAACTTTCATGATTTATGCACCATGTTGCGTGAGAGGTGTTGGGTAACGCAGTAATTTCAAAATTTTCCTACGCACACACAGGACCATGGTGATGGCATAGCAACGAGATGTGAGAGTCACCACGCATTCTCAGGTGGTGGATCAAAGCGGAAGCGATCACAACGTAGAGGAAGTAGTCGATGCGTCTCCTCGCTGATCCGCGCTGATCCCAAGGTTACATTCGCCCTCCCGAAGTCGATGATGACGAGAGAAGTAGTCAGACGTTTCCTCTCGTTAATCCAGTTTCGATCCTGGGCCAAGTATCTTCGGCCGGGCCTCCGAAGTTCTCGGGCACACGCTCAGCTGATGACGCCCTTCTGGGCTCCGGATCCAAAGAAAGCTCCGGGAGAGGGAGTTCACAAGACGACCATAAGGCGCAGTGATTTATCTGATGTTTCATGACTGACGCAGGGTCACTTAAGCACCGGCCAATGGCATATGACCGGAGGTGGAATATGGTGGGAGGGGGCACCGCACATCGCTAAGGAACGATCTCAAGGATCAACTTGTGTGTTCTAGGGTGCTCCCACCCCAGTGATATAAGGAGGGAGGAGTGAGGGCCGGCCACAAGGGCGCACTGGGGAGGGGAAACCCACTCAAGTAGGTTTCTCTCTTCCTTATCTCATTTGAGGTGGGAAGGAAGGAGTACTAGTATTAGGAAGTAGTACTAGTAGTAGGAAGCTAGGGAAGAGGGAAGAGGAAGAGGGGGGCTCGCCCCTCTCCCCCACCCGGATTGGCTTTGGGCGCGCCTCCCTTGTTCCTTTCTCCTTCCTCCCACATGGGCCCATAATAAGGCTCCTTATATACTCTCCCTGGGAATCTCCAGAATCTCTCCTGAGTCTAAACTTCTCCGAACCTTTCCGGTGTCCAAATATATCCGGCCCAATATATTAATCTTTATGTTCTCGACCATTTCCGAGACTCTTGTCATCGTCCGCGTGATCATATCCGGACTCAAATTAAACTTCTCTGCGTACATCAAAATACACAAAACTCATAATATATCCGCTATTGAAACCTTGCTTGCTGCGGCGGACCCTCTACCTTCGAGAACAATGTAGACATGACCGAGACACATCTCCGTCAATAACCAATAGCTGGGACCTGGATGCCCAAGTATTGGTTCCTACATTTTCAATCAAGATCTTTATCGGTCGCATCAGCATAACAACATACACGTTGTTCTCTTGTCATCGTATACATTTACCCTAGATTCGGATCGTTTGTTTATCCAATACCCAGTTCAATCTAATCACATCGCAAGTCTCTTTACTGCTCCAGAATATCATCATCTCAACTAACTCATTAGTTGTACTGCTTGCAAGGTTTATGTGATGTGTATTACCAATGAGAAGGCCCGGTAGATACCTTCTCCGACAACGTGAGTGACAAAACCTAATCTCGAAATACGCCAACCCAACAAGTACCTCTCGAGACACCTGTAGTACTCCTTTATGATCACCCAATTATTGCCAGACGCTTTGGTAGTACCCAGTGTTCCTCCCGTAAACGGAGTTGCATAATCTCATAGTTACAGAACATGTATAAGTCACAGTGAAGAAAGTAATAGCAATACTAAACGGATCAAGTGCTAGCTGCTAACGAATGGGTCATGTCAATCAGATCATTCTCCTAATGATGTGATTGATCTCAAGTAATCAAAATGACAACTCATGTTCATGGTTAGGAAACATAACCATCTTCGATTAACGGAAATAGTCAAGTGAGAGGCACATACTAGTGACACTCGCTTGTCTATATATTCACACATGTATTATGTTTCCGGGTTAATACAATTCTAGTAATGAATAATAAATATTTATCATGATGTAAGGAAATACAACAACTTTATTATTGCTCTAGGGCATATTTTCTGGGCCTCCCACTTGCACTAGAGTCAATAATTCTAGTTCACATCGCCATGTGATTTAACAGCAAAGAATAGTTCACATCACCATGTGATTAACACCTACTGTTCACATCGACATGTGATCAACACTCAAAGGGTTTACTAGAGTCAAGTAATTCAGTTCACATCGCTATGTGATTAACACCCAAAGAGTACCTAAGGTGTGATCATGTTTTCGCTTCAGAGATATTTCAGTCAACGGTTCTCACACATTATCTGCATCCGTAAGTATTTTGCTAATTTCTATGTCAACAGGTTCAATGTTCGCAAGGAGCTAAGGTTCTAGCTAATTGCTCCCACTTTCAATATGTATCTAGATCGAGACTTAGAGTCATCCAAATCGTGTCAAAACTTGCATCGACGTAACCTCACGTAATTTAACCTTTGTCACTTCCATAATCGAGAAACATATCCTTATTCCACTAAGGATAATTTTCGACCGCTGTCTGCTGATTCACTCCTAGATCACTATTGTACTCCTTGCCAAACTCAAAGGTAGGGTATAAGCACAGATCTCGTACACAGCATGGCATACTTTTATAGAACCTATGCGGCTTTATTAGGAATGACTTTCATTCTCTCTTTCTATCTTCGCCAGTGGTCGGGTTTTGAGTCTAATTAATTTGACACCTTGTAACAATGTGCAAGAACTTTCTTTGACTGCTCCATTTTGAACTACTTCAAAATTTTGTCAAGGTATGTACTCATTGAAAAAACTTATCGCCGCCTTGATCTATTTCTATAGATCTTGATGCTCAATATGTAAGAAGCCACCGAGGTCTTGTTTGAAAAACTCCCTTCTCTCAAACACTCCTTTATGCTTTTGCAGTAATAATTCTACATTATTTCCTCGCCCACAATATGTCGCCCGTTATTATACTACTTATCTAAATGTCAGAAAGTGCTTCCCACTCACTTTCTAGTAAAATACAAAGCCACCTGTGAAGTCTGATAAACTATATGCTTTGATCAACTTATCAAAAGCCGCATATTCCAACTCGAGATGCTTGCACCAGTCCATAGATGGATCACCGGAAAGCTTGCACATTGTTAGCTCCCTTTGGATCGACAAAACCTTCCTGTTGCATCATATACAACTCTTCCTCCGTAAAACCCATTTTTCAGAATGCAGTTTTAGCATCCATTTAAGCCAAATTTCATAAATTGTGGCAATTACAATATGATTCTTGGACAGACTTAAGCATCGCTACAGCTTGAGAAAATCTCATTGTAGTTAACACTTGAACTTGTCAAAACCTTTTATGCATAAAGTCGAGCTTTGTAGATAGTAACATACCACTATCAACGCCCGCCTTCCCTCTTGAAGATCCACGGCTTTTCATTGCTTGTCGACCTTCGGCAAGTCAACCAAAGTCCAGCACTTTGTTTTCACAATACATGGATCCCATCTCGCATTTCATGGCTTCAGCCATTTAGCGGAACTGGCTCACCATCGCTTCTTCATAGTTTGTAGGTTCATCATGGTCTAGTAACATGACTTCTAGAATAAGATTACCAGCCCAATTTTGCAGCGGATCTACCGCACCTGAATGATTCACAGGTTTGCAGTAGCACTTTGATCTGAAGTTTCATGATCATCATCATTAACTTCTCACTAATTGGTGTAGGAATCATCGAACTGATTCCCTGTGATGAACTTCACTTTCATAAATAAGGGAGAAGGTACAATTACCTCATCAAGTTCTACTTACTTTCCTCCCACTCACTTCTTTCGGGAGAGAAACTTCTTCTAGAAAGGATCCATCTTAGCAACGAAAAAACTTGCCTTCGGATCTTGTGATAGAAGGTGTACCCCAATAGGTTACCTTTGGGTATTCTATGAAGACGCATTCGGATTTGGGTTTGAGCTCATCGGTGAAAACTTTTTTCACATAAGCATCACAACTCCAAACTTTTAAGAAACAACAACCCCGGTTTCTGTCACAACCACAGTTCATAATGGTGTCGCCTCAACGTGGATTTAGATGGTGCCCTTTTAACGTGAATGCAATTGCCTCTAATGCATAGCCCCAAAACTATAACGTAAATCGGTAAGAAACATCTTCAGATCGCAGACCATATCTTCCAGTAAAGTGCGATACGACGCCCCGACATTACCATTGCGCTTCGCTGTGGTGTTCCGGAGGCGTGAGTTATGCTAAACTATTCAGCATTGTTTCAAATGTAGACCAAACTCAGAATCTCAAATATTCGCCCACTTATCAGATCGTAGAGAAACTCTCGTATTTCTCTTATTACGGCGATTTTCAACTTCACTCGAAATTTCGAACTTTTCAAATGTTTCGCACTTTATGTTTCAACAAGTAGATATACCCATATCTCGGCCAAATCATCTTGTGAAGGCTGAAAATAACGCATTTTGCCAATGAAAGCATCAACACTCATTGAATCGCATACATCGGTATGTATTATTTCCAATAAGTTTTAGGCTTGTCTCCATTGTTCCCAGGAACGGAGTTTTAGCGTCATCTTCGCCTAAAAGGCACGGTAACTCGCAAGCATCAAATGATTCATAATCAAGCGATTCCAAAGTCCATCGCATGGAGTTTTCTTCAAGCGCTTTTTACACCAATATGACCTAAACGGCACAAGTACACAAATAAGTTGCACTATCATTATTAACTTTTGCATCTTTGGTTTCAATATTTGAATATGTGTGACTACTATGATCAAGATCCACGAACCATTTATTGGGTGTGTAACCATATAAGGTTTTATTCATAAACAGAATCAAACAATTTATTCTTTACTTAAATGAATAACCGACAGTTGCAATAAACATGATCAAATCATATTTATGCTCAACACCAAATAATACTCTATTTAGGGTTCCACACTAATAGGTTCCCGAAGTACAGGAGTAAAAGTATGACGATGATCATATCAATCTTGAACCACTTCCAACTCTCATCAGCTACTTCACCCTTTAACTAGTCTCGCTTCATTCTCGCAACTCCCTTTTTCGAAAGTTACTAATCTTAGCAATCAACTAGTACCAAATAATCGAGGGGTTGCCATGAACACTAGTAAAGTACACATCAATAACATGTATATCAAATATACTTATGTTCACTTTGCCATCCTTCTTATCCACCAATCACTTGGGTAGTAGTTCCGCTTCTAGTGACCAGTTCCATTGGCAAAGCAAAAGCACTTGGTCTCTGTGCTTTAGGTCCAGTATTTCTTGGGCTTCTTCACTGAAAGCATTGAACTCTGCTTGCCGCTCTTTTGAAGTTCCCCTCTTCCTTCGCTCTTTCCTGAGACTAGTGGTCTTGTCAATCATCAACACTTGATGCTCTTTTTCTTGATTTCTACCTTTCACGATTTCAACATCACGTAAGAGCCTCGGGAATCGCTTTTCACATCCTCGCATACTATAGTTCATCACTTAAGTTCTAGTAACTTAGTGTTGGTGATCAGAGAATTCGTCAATCACTATCTTATCCGAAGATTAACTCCCACTTGATTCAAGCGATTGAAGTACACTGCATTAACCGAGAACATGCTCACTAGTTGAGCGATTCTCCATCTTTAGCTATAGAACTTGTTGAGATTTCATATCTCTCAACTCCTGTGTATTTGCTTGAAATATTAACTTCAATTCCCGAACATCTCATATGGTCCATGACGCTCAAAACGCTCTTGAAGTCCCGATTCTAAGTCATAAGTATGGTGCATTAAACTATCAAGCGAAGTCACTCATATTGAGCTAACCAAACGCTCATGTTAACGCCTTCACATTTGCTCTCTGCAATAGGTCTCGGTCACCTAGCGTGCATTAAGGACATAATTTTCTGTCTAAAGAATGAGATAAACTCAGATCACGGATCCAATCCGCATCATTGCTACTTCAACATTTTTCAATACAATTTTCTAGGAACACATATAAAACATAGGGAAGCAACAACGCGAGCTATTGATCTTACAAATATAATTTGCAAAAATACTACATCAGACTTTCAAGTTCATGATAAATTAAAGTTCAATTAATCATATTACTTAAGAACTCCCCACTTAGATAGACATCTCTAGTCATCTAAGTGATCACGCTTGATCCAAATCAATCACTAAACTTGACAACCCATCATCCACGCGGAGATGGAGTAGTTTTCAATGGTGAACATCTTATGTTGATCATATTCACTATATGATTCACGCCACCTTTCTGGTTCTCGTGTTCCGGAAAGGCCATACCCGTACATATGCTAGGGGGCTCTGGCCAAGTATAACTCCGAGTATTCTCACAGGCAAAATCGGCTTGCAATCCCGCTGTAGATGGATCGAGAGCTTATCACACCATCATCAATGCGGTGTCTTCTAAGCACGCATTTAACTTTGGCAACGGTGCATACTCGTGGAGAACACTACTTGATAATTTTAGTGAGAGATCATCTTAAAATGCTATCACAATCAAAGCAAAATAAGATGCATAAAGGATAAACATCACATGCAATCAATATAAGTGATATGATATGGCCATCATCATCTTTGTGCTTTCAGATTCCCCATCCTCCGCGCAATCATTGCTGCATCACCATCGCCACCGGGCGCCGACACCTTCTGATCTTCATCGTAGCATCGCAGCACGCCATCTCATTGCTTCTATTTACCTTATCGCTACCGCCAGTGATAAAGTAGCAATTGTATGCTTGCATTTCATACAATAAAGCTGACAACCATATATTCCAGGCTCAACAGCGTCGAAGTTTATAACTTCGGGTTACAAAACATGATCATCTCATACAACAAAATATAGCATCACGCCTTGACCATATCATCATCACAACATGCCCTGCAAAACAAGTTAGACGCCCTTCACTTTGTTGTTGCAAGTTTTACGTGGTTGCCACGGGTTTACCGAACAGCAAGAACCGCTTCACCACGCATTAAATGACAACTAATAAAACGATTTCGGCCAAATAGACCTGCTTAACCTTCAAGGACCGGGCGTTACTACCTTGCAACTAAAGTGAGAGAGACAAGACACCCGCCAGCCACCTTTTTCAGCACGCAGTGCTCGTAACGGGTGAAACCAGTCTCAGAAGCCGCACGCTGACAATGTCGGTCCGGCCGCTTCTATCTCACAATACCGCTGAACCAAAAGTATGACATGTCGGTAGGTAGTATGACTGTTATCGCCACAACTCACTTGTGTTCTACCTGTGCAAATGACATCAACGCATAAAACCAGGCTCGATGCCAGGTAACGCAGTACTTTCAAAATTTTCCTACGCACACATGTGACCATGGTGATGGCATAGCAACGAGAAGGGAGAGTGTCGCCCACGCACTGTGAGACCAAAGCGGAAGCGATCACAACGTAGAGGAAGTAGTCGACGCTCTCCTCGCGATCCTCGCCGATCCCAAAGCCGTTATTCCGCCCTCCGAGTCGATGATGACGAGAGGAAGTAGTCGACGCTCTTCCTCGCAATCCAGCCGATCCCAGCGCATTGCATTCCGCGCCCGAAGTTCTTGGCACACGCTCAGCCTGATGACGCCTTCGGGCCCGATCCAGCAAAGCTCCGGGAGAGGGAGTTCCGCCAAGACGACGGCGCAGGACGATCTTGATGTTTCACCGACGCAGGCTTCGCCAAGCACCGCCACGATATGACCGAGGTGGAATATGGTGGAGGGGGCACCGCACACGGCCATGAACGATCTCAAGGGGGCACCGCACACCGCCTTTGAGATCGCTCTCAGCCGTGTGCGGTGCCCTCCACCATATTCCACCTCGGTCATATCGTAGCGGTGCTTAGCGGCCTCGCGCCGGTGAAACATCAAGATCGCTACCACGCCGTCAGGCCGACGGAACTCCTCTCCCGGAGCTTTGCTGGATCGGAGCCCAAGGAGCGCCATCGAGCTGAACGGTGCCAAGAACTCGGAGGCGCCGGAGTAACGGCGCCGGGATCGGCCGGATTGCAGGAGAACGTGACGACTACTTCCTCTACGCCATCATCGACCGGAGGGGCCGGAGTAACGGCACCGGATCGGCAGGATCGCGAGGAGAACGCACGACTACTTCCTCTACGCCAGATCGCTTCCGCTTTGGTTCACGAGGGTACGAGATCTACACTCTCCTTCTCGCTGCTATGCCATCACCATGGTCCTGTAAAAGCGAGAGGAAAATTTTGAAATTACTGCGTTACTCAACAAAGGGCATCCGAGCCTGGTTTTATGCGCTGATGTCATTTGCACGAGTAGAACACAAGTGAGTTGTGGGCGATACAAGTCATACTACCTACCAAAGCATGTCATACTTTTGGTTCAGCGGTATTGTGGAGATGAAGCTGCCCGACCGACATTACGCCAGACGCTTACGCCAGACTGGTTTCACTGCTACGAGCACTCGCGGCTTAAAGGTGGCTGGCGGGTGTCTCGCTCTCTCACTTTAGTTGAACTGAAAGGCATACGCCTCGTCCTTGAGAAGGTTAAAACGGAGTCTATTTGATCGTAAGTATCGCTGTGGTTTTAATGCGTAGGTAAGAACGGTTCTTGCTCAGCCCGTAGCAGCCACTGTAAAACTTGCAACAACAAAGTAGAGGACGCCTAACTTGTTTTTGCAGGGCATGTTGTGATGTGATATGGTCAAGACGTGATGCTATATTTTACCGTATGAGATGATCATGTTTTGTAACCGGTTATCGCAATCGGCTGGAGCCATATGGTTGTCGCTTATTGTATGAAATGCAACGCCTCGTAATTGCTTTTACTTTATCACTAAGCGGTAGCGATAGTCGAGAAGCAATAGATGGCGAAACGCATAACGATGCTACGATGGAGATCAAGGTGTCGCTACCGGTGACGATGGTGATCACGACGGTAAGCTTCGGAGATGGAGATCACAAGCACAAGATGATGATGGCCATATCATATCACTTATATTGATTGCATGTGATGTTTATCCTTTATGCATCTTATTTTGCTTTGATTGACGGTAGCATTTTAAGATGATCTCTCACTAAAATTATCAAGTAGTGTTCTCCCTGAGTATGCACCGCTGCCAAAGTTCGTCGTGCCGAGACACCACGTGATGATCGGGTGTGATAAGCTTCACGCCCATCTACAACGGGTGCAAGCCAGTTTTGCACGCCAGAATACTCAGGTTATACTTGACGAGCCTACCATATGCAGATATGGCCTCGGAACACGGAGACCGAAAAGGTCGAGCGTGAATCATATAGTAGATATGATCAACATAAGATGTTCACCATTGAAAACTACTCCATCTCACGGATGATCGGGTTGTGGTTTAGTTGATTTGATCACGTGATCACTTAGATGACTAGAGAGATGTCTATCTAAGTGGGAGTTCTTAAGTAATATGATTAATTGAACTTTAATTTATCATGAACTTAGTCCCGGTAGTATTTTGCAAATTATGTTGTAGATCAATAGCTCGCGTTGTTGCTTCCCTATGTTTTTATATGTGTTCCTAGAGAAAATTGTATTGAAAAATGTTAGTAGCAATGATGCGGATTGGATCCGTGGATCCGAGGTTTATCCTCATTGCTGAAATGTAAGAATTATGTCCTTAATGCACCGCTAGGTGATGCACTATTGCAGGAGCAAATGTAGACGTTATGAACGCTTGGTTAGCTCAATATGATGACTACTTGATAGTTTAGTGCACCATACTTAACAGCTTAGAATCGGGACTTCAAAGACGTTTTGAACGTCATGGACCATATGAGATGTTCCAGGAATTGAAGTTAATATTTCAAGTAAATACCCGAGTTGAGAGATATGAAATCTCCAACAAGTTCTATAGCTAAAAGATGGAAGAGAATCGCTTCAACTAGTGAGCATGTTCTCAGATTGTCCGGGTACTTCAATCGCTTGAATCAAGTGGGAGTTAATCTTCCAGATAAGATAGTGATTGACAGAATTTTCTAGTCACCAACACTAAGTTACTAGAACTTCGTGGATGAACTATAGTATGCAAGGGATGACGAAAACGATTCCCGAGCTCTTCGTGATGTTGAAATCGCATTTAAGGTAGAAATCAAGAAAGAGCATCAAGTGTTGATGATTGACAAGACCACTAGTCTCAAGGAAAAGGGCAAAGGGAAGAAGGGAACTTCAAGAAGAACGGCAAGCAAGTTGTTGCTCGAGTGAAGAAGCCCAAGTCTGGACCTAAGCCCGAGACTAAGTGCTTTTGCTGCAATGGAACTGGTCACTAGAAGCGGAACTACCCCAAGTGATTGGTGGATAAGAAGGATGGCAAAGTGAACATAAGTATATTTGATATACATGTTATTGATGTGTACTTTACTAGTGTTCATAGCAACCCTCAGTATTTGGTACTAGTTCAGTTGCTAAGATTAGTAACTCGAAACGGGAGTTGCAGAATGAACAGAGACTAGTTAAGGGTGAAGTGACGATGAGAGTTGGAAGTGGTTCCAAGATTGATATGATCATCATCGCACACTCCCTCGCATTTTCGGGATTAGTGTGGAACCTAAATAAGTGTTATTTGGTGTTGAGCATAAATATGATTTGATCATGTTTATTGCAATACGGTTATTCATTTAAGTAAGAGAATAAATTGTTGTTCTGCTTACATGAATAAAACCTTATATGGTTACACACCCAATGAAAATGGTTCATTGGATCTCGATCATAGTGATACACATATTCAAAATATTGAAACCAAAAGATGCAAAGTTAATAATGATAGTGCAACTTATTTGTGGCACCGCCGCTTAGGTCATATTGGTGTAAAGCGCTTGAAGAAAACTCCATGCCGATGGACTTTTGGAATCACTTGATTATGAATCATTTGATGCTTGCGAACCGCGCCTTTTGGGCAAGATGACTAAAACTCCGCTTCTCCGGAACAATGGAACAAGCCATCGACTTATTGGAAATAAAAAATAACGATTTATGCGATTCAAAGAGTGTTGATGCTCGTGTAAAGTATAGTTAATTTCTGACCTTCACAAGATGATTTGAGCAGATATGGGTATATCTACTTGATGAAACATAAGTCTGAAACATTTGAAAAGTTCAAAGAATTTCAGAGTGAAGTTGAAAATCATCGTAATAAGAAAATAAAGTTTCTACGATCTGATCGTGGAGGCGTAATATTTGAGTTACGAAGTTTGGTCTACATTTGAAACAATGCGGAATAGTTTCAAGAACTCACGCCTCCCGAACACCACAGCAAGAATGGTGTGTCCGGACGTCAGAATCGCGACTTTACTAGATATGGTGCGATCTAAGATGTTTCTACCGATTTACCGTTATAGTTTTGGGGCTATGCATTAGAGACAGCTGCATTCACGCTAAAAAGGGCACCATCTAAACTGCTGAGACGACACCGTATGAACTGTGGTTTGGCAAGAAACCAAAGTTGTTTTTTCTTAAAAGTTTGGAGTTGTGATGATTATGTGAAAAAGTTTTCACCTGATGAGCTCAAACCCAAATCGGAGAAGTGCGTCTTCATAGAATACCCAAAGGTAACTATTGGGTACACCTTCTATCACAGATCCAAGGCAAGTTTTTCGTTGTTAAGATGGATCCTTTCTAGAGAAGAAGTTTCTCTTGAAAGAAGTGAGTGGGAGGAAAGTAGAACTTGATGAGGTAATTGTACCTTCTCCCTTATTTGAAAGTAGTTCATCACAGGAATCAGTTCCAAAGGATTCCTACACCAATTAGTGAGGAAGTTAATGATGATGATCATGAAACTTCAGATCAAGTTGTTACTAAACCTCGTAGAGGGTCTTCCAGAGTAAGATCCGCACTGCAGTGGTACGGTAATCTTATTCTAGAAGTCATGTTACTAGACCATGATGAACCTACAAACTATGAAGAAGCGATGGTGAGCCCAGATTCCGCTTAAATGGCTAGGAAGCCATGAAATCTGAGATGGGATCCATGTATGAAAACAAAGTGTGGATTTTGGTTGACTTGCCCGAGGGTCGGCAAGCAATAGAAAATAAATGGATCTTCAAGAGGAAGACGGACGCTGATAGTAGTGTTACTATCTACAAAGCTCGACTTGTCGCAAAAAGGTTTTTGACAAGTTCAAGGTGTTAACTACAATGAGATTTTCTCAATCAGTAGCGATGCTTAAGTCTGTCCGAATCATGTTAGCAATTGCCACAATTTATGAAATTTGGCAAATGGATGTAAAACTGCATTCCTGAATGGGTTTCGGAGGAAGAGTTGTATATGATGCAACCAGAAGGTTTTATCGATCCAAAGGGAGCTAACAATGTGTGCAAGCTCCAAAGTGATCCATCTATGGACTGGTGCAAGCATCTCGAGTTGGAATATACGCTTTGATAAGTTGATCAAAGCATATAGTTTATACAGACTTACAAAGGAAGCCTGTATTTACTAGAAAGTGAGTGGGAGCACTACAGCATTTCGATAAGTATATGTGAATGACATATTGTAGATCGGAAATAATGTAGAATTATTCTCAAGAAAGCATAAAGGAGTGTTTGAAAGGAGTTTTTCAAACAAAGACCTCGGTGAAGCTGCTTACATATTGAGCATCAAGATCTATAGAGATAGATCAAGACGCTTGATAAGTTTTTTCAATGAGTACATACCTTGACAAAATTTTGAAGTAGTTCAAAATGGAACAGTCAAAGAAAGAGTTCTTGCCTGTGTTACAAGGTGTCAAATTGAGTAAGACTCAAAACCCACCACGGCAGAAGATAGAAAGAGAATGAAAGTCATTCCCTATGCCTTGGCCATAGGTTCTATAAAGTATGCCATGCTGTGTACCAGATCTATTGTATACCCTACAATCGAAGTTTGGCAAGGAGTACAATAGTGATCTAGGAGTAGATCATCGACAGCGGTCAAAATTATCCTTAGTGGAATAAGGATATGTTTCTCGATTATGGAAGTGACAAAAGGTTCGTCAGAAGGGTTACGCCGATGCAAGTTTTGACACCGATTTGGATGACTCTAAGTCTCGATCTAGATACATATTGAAAGTGGGAGCAATTAGTTAGAATAGTTCTCATGCGAGCATTGTTGACATAGAAATTGCGAAAATACTTACGATCTGAATGTGATGCATCTGCTGACTAAAAATATCTCACAAGCAAAACATGATCACACCTTAGTACTCTTTGGGTGTTAATCACATAGCGATGTGAACTAGATTACTGACTCTAGTAAACCCTTTGGGTGTTGATCACATGTCGATGTGAACAATGGGTGTTAATCACATGGTGATGTGAACTATTGCTGTTAAATCACATGGCGATGTGAACTAGATTATTGACTCTAGTGCAAGTGGGAGACTCAAGGAAATATGCCCTAGAGGCAATAATAAAGTTATTATTTATTTCCTTACATCATGATAAATGTTTATTATTCATGCTAGAATTGTATTAACCGAAACATAATACATGTGTGAATATATAGACAAACAGAGTGTCACTAGTATGCCTCTACTTGACTAGCTCGTTAATCAAGATGGTTATGTTTCCTAACCATAGACATGAGTTGTCATTTGATTAACGAGATCACATCATTAGGAGAATGATCTGATTGACATGACCCATTCCGTTAGCCTAGCACTTGATCGCTTAGTATGTTGCTATTGCTTTCTTCATGACTTATACATGTTCCTGTAACTATGAGATTATGCAACTCCTGCCACCGGAGGAACACTTTGGGTACTACCAAACGCCACAACGTAATCGGGTGATCATAAAGGAGTACTACAGGTGTCTCCAGAGGTACTTGTTGGGTTGGCGATTTCGAGATTAGGTTTTGTCACTCCGATTGTCGGAGAGGTATCTCTGGCCTTCTCGGTAATACACATCACATAAGCCTTGTAAGCATTACAACTAATGAGTTAGTTGTGAGATGATGTATTACGGAACGAGTAAAGAGACTTGCCAAGAATTAGATTGAACTAGGTATTGGATACCGACGATCGAATCTCGGGTAAGTAACATACCGATGACAAAGGGAACAACGATGTTGTTATGCGGTTCTGACCGATAAAGATCTTCAGAGAAATGTAGGAACCAATATGGGCATCCAGGTCCCGCTTATTGGTTATTGACCGGAGATGTGTCTCGGTCATGTCTACATTGTTCTCGAACCGTAGGGTCCGCACGCTTAAGGTTTCAATGACGGATATATTATGAGTTTGTGTATTTTGATGTACCAAGGTTGTTCGAGTCCCGGATATGATCACGGACATGACGAGGAGTCTCAAATGGTCGAGACATAAAGATTAATATATTGGACGGATATATTTGGACACCGGAAAGGTTCCGGAGAAGTTTGGAGCTCCGGAGGTTACCGGAACCCCGGGAGGTATATGGGCCTTATTGGGCCCATGTGGGAGGAAGGGAGAAGGAACAAGGGAGGGGCCCGCCCCAAGCCCAATCCGACTGGGGAGGGGGCCGCCCCCTTTCCTTTCTCCTTCCCCTCTTCCTATTCCTACTACTAGTACTACTTCCTAATACTAGTACTCCTTCCTTCCCTCCAAATGAGATAAGGAAAGAGAGGGAAACCTACTTGGAGTAGGTTTCCCCCTCCCATGGTGCGCCCCTTGTGGCCGGGCCACCTCCTCCCTCCCTCCTTTATATACGGGGTGGGGGCACCCTAGGACACACAAGTTGATCCTTGAGATCGCTCCTTAGCCGTGGTGCGGTGCCCCCTCCACAATATTCCACCTCGGTCATATCGAAGCGGAGCTTAGGCGAAGCCCTGCGTCGGTGAAACATCAAGATCGTCACCACGCCGTCGTGCTGACGGAACTCCCTCTCCCCGGAGCTTTGCTGGATCGGAGCCCGAAGGAGCGTCATCGAGCTGAACGTGTGCCATGAACTCGGAGGCGCCGGAGTAAAGGCGCTGGGATCGGCTGGATTGCGAGGAGAACGTACGACTACTTCCTCTACGTCATCATCGACTCGGAGGGGCCGGAGTAACGGCACTGGGATCGGCAGGATCGCGAGGAGAACGTACGACTACTTCCTCTACGTTGTGATCGCTTCCGCTTTGGTCTACGAGGGCACGAGATCTACACCTCCCTTCTCGTTGCTATGCCATCACCATGGTCCTGTGTGTGCGTAGGAAAATTTTGAAATTACTGCGTTACCCAACAGTTTCTTTGTTGCATGTAATAGCTATGAACTTGCTGGACCAATTACTATGTTATTGTTACATGTATGAGACTTGAATTTCCTATATTATGTTTTGTTGTTGGCTGATTTATAAGTGTTCCTGCTGTACAAGTGCTGCTGTTGCTGTATGTGTTGTTGTTACTATATATGTTGTTGTACAAGTGCTGCTGCTGTTGTAGATGTGCTGCTGCTGCTGTATATGTGCTGCTGTGCAAGTGCTGCTGCTGTATATGTGCTGCTGCTGCTAAGAAAGTGCTGCTGTGTATGTGCTGCTGTTCTAAGAAAGTGCTTGTGTATGTGCTGCTGTTCTAAGAAAGTGCTGATGTGTATGTGCTGCAGCTGCTGTGTATGTGTTACTGTCTAAGTCATGTTTATATGTATAATTGTTGGTTTTGGTTAAGTGCATCTAGTTTATAACTGCTGCCATTTAAACATTACAACAAAGTTCAGTTTGATCATATGACAAATGATCAATTCCAATGTAGATAATGACCATCCAAACAAGCTTCAGAATTGAGCTTGTCATGAGAATACCAAGTGGCAATTCTGTGCACATCCAAACAACAGAATTGGGTTCAATGTCAATATCAAAGCCAAGGAGATTTGATATTGAGGCCAATTCAATTCCATGGCCCTCAATATCAACATCCAAACAAAGCGTCACCAATTTTATATGGATTGTTCCGTCATTCTCAAGAAATAGAATGAATATTGTAGTTTTAACAAGAGTAATATGGGCACTGGATGTCACCTTATTTAGAATGTTCGCTATTAAATGCAATAGATATGCTTAATCTCCTGTAACAAAAGTTCATGGAAATAAAGTAACATAAAGTAATTATTATGACACCTTTGCATATTTATCTCTGACAATATAGAGCCTATATGCAAGTTTTCTTTCACATCATCATAAGGAGAACTAAACCAGTCAGCCTCAAAATCATATTATGGTCTTTCCCATCATCATACTCATATAAAGCACTGACATAGGGTTGATTGTAGTTCTCAATCTGCATACGTGAGGAAACAAAAACTATCAGTATAAACAAATGGCATATAAAATGGACACATGTCGTACAAATCTGCAGCTAGATGGCTTATCCATAACATCAAAAGAAGAAATGTAGTGCATTTTTGGTATTTTAGGCACAATGAGAAGCATACAAAAATACAGAGTTCAAGAACGATGGTCTCCCAACGTTTGCCTATTTCAGTACCTTTTTCATGAATCTTGAGGCACTCAAAATGCCCATCAAATGGCCCATCTGCAGCGCCTTGAGCAGAATAAGCATTTCATCCAGGTCCCACACATACAGGTTGATAAGCTGGCGCGGCATCCCAGACAATGTTTGGCTATTAGCTGAAGCAGAGATGGCTTTGTCAATCCCAATTCAAATCAAACACTAAATTGACATTGAGTGACCAATAACAACTCCAGAGGTTTATTTTTCTGCAGGTAAACAACTCACTTCTCCAAGAAAAGACCACGTCTTTAAATCCTCCTTGAAGTACCATAGCTGCAACCCCCGCTTTGGCCGTCACAAGAGCAGCAACAGCGCCGCCTCCTGCAAGAAAAAAGGGGAAGATCGATGAGAGTTCACTTGGAGCAGCATATAGTCTATGCATCTGTTACGGACCTGCTAAAACATTAGAGGAATCACCGAAACCAGCCTTGCTCAATTCTTCTCATCACATCAGATCCAAGATACAGGAGAAGAGAAAGCAAATTACATGAGATAAGATCTTCTCATCGCATCAACATCAGGGAACGGGTGATGGGACGGTGGCCATTGCGGACGTTGTTTAGACTGAAGTGTGCTCCGGTCGAAAGCGACAGGAGTGGTGATGGTGTCCGTCACCTGCCACTGCTGATGTAGATTCCACGGCCGGCGGCGGGAACGACCCTGATGCCACACGGGAGCTCTGGCCGTGACGTCGACATTATAGGCTGGGAGCTCTGGCAAGACGATGGGATGAGCAGCGGTCAGATTACGGAAGCACGCTTGATGGCATCGATGAAGGTACGCAGTGTAGGCGCCGTGTTAATGGACTCCACATTTCTTACAGATGTTTCACATTTCTTAAGTTGGCAAATGAATTTGGTATCGGTCCTAGTATTTTGTTTTGGTCTATTTGTAACCTGTTCAAGTTCTGAATGTTGCCAATCTCATCTGGTAGGAAACCAGAGAGCTGATTGCCATTCAATAGTCTGCAAAAGGCATGAAACTTAACAATTGGCATAATTTGTTATATACATATTGGGATGTTGTTGTGATTATTCCTCGTGTAAATATAATAAATGATACTAAGTGTTTTTATGTACACAATATCTATTGTGTAAGTACTTCTACGCCAAAAAGATCTTGCATAGGTTTAGCGTAAAAGGAAATGCACAAATTATGTATCTTAGAAGGTTCCATTGATTTCTTTGCATATCGAAGGGGGGAAGTCAACGGAAAGCAAGCACTTACATAAGTTTGAGTGCAGTGATGTTTCCTATCTCTTTAGGGATGCTGCCTGTTAAATCGTTCCACATAAAATCCCTTCATGAAAAATAAGAATTATTTAGTATAGGATAAATTAGCTTCAGAGTAAACCTGACAGCTACTATAAGCATGAGACAAGCAATCAACATCGGATAGGATTAAGGTTTTACTGACTGGTTACTCTCTTCAGTAATTCCATAGTGTAGGATAATTTAAGCCTTTGTATCAAATTGCTACTACGATACAATGAATTTGTATACGTTGATAATACTGAAGTGCAGCAAGTCTTAATATTTAACTACTGTAGAAGAACTTATGTAAATCAGTAACTTCACGCACCAGAGTAATGCTTACAGTGTTTCAGCTGAGATAAAAGACTGACCTCTGGTGCCAAAGTTCCAGACAGGTTCCTCTTAAATAACTGTCTGCATTGAATAAAATATATGCTGTCAGGAACATGACAGGTTGCACATTACGCTGAATAATCAACCCGACAAATAATAAGTCACCTATAACAATCAAAACTATAGGAAAATATGGTGGGATAAATTATCAATATCAAGGGACAAGGGAGATGCGCAGTTGCCCCCTACAAGTAAAGGTAGTTCCCGTTTTGCCTTCGAGTAAACTGGTTATTATGACCATGAGATACTTTTAAGTTTAAGGCATTAATTAGTTTCTTATGGGTGCATGCAAAAAACATAATTTTATTAGTGATGCGCATAACACATAGACATTAGCATTTAATTGGAAAGGCTACTGCTTGTAAACAATCTTGTCTGTTGATAAATAGAGAGCTCATCTTAAAAACAATCATAACCAGAGCTCATAGAATGAATAAACAGAATTGAAGATATTATGTATATATTAGATAGAAGTAGTGATCATACAATTCTGTCACATGAAGCGCATCACTGATTATGTGGCAGAAAAATCCTGTCCAATTTGAAGCGCATGGATCTCCCCTGTTCCAGTTCTCATGGTTATTCATAGGATCAAGTAAGCTTCCCTTTATAGCCCCGAGTGCATCGACTGCATTATTATGAAAAACAAAACATTCAATTTGCATGAAATGTTGCAAATAAGAAACAGAAAATAACATAGTGAGATGTCTGAACTTAACATCAGATATAAATCTATTTTCCTTGTGTTTTTTCTTTCTTTCAAAATGGTAGCAGTAACATACAAGATAGTAGCAAATTATAAAGTACACACGCAAGCAGGAGATTTCGAAAGGGTCATTACTTTGCCCCAGTGCAACATCCAAGCAGGGAGCATCACAGTCAGGACAACCACGCCGAAGACGCCTCCAAAAGCAGCCATCTCTCTCACTGTATAATTAAGCAGAAATTTCTGACATCCCCAACAGGAAAATTTCCTTTTTGAAAAGCTCTGGATCCTAACCAAGAAAATTGGAGCAGTGATTAGCATCTAGTAGTGATTATGGGTCATGACAAATCGAAAACCAAAACGTCTATGATGCCGACGCTAAGATCAGAAAACATATAGTAGTATTATTCGTCCTTGCACGATTTTTTTAATGAGAGGCGAGCTGATGATGGCCAGGCCAATTGGCCAGATGTGATGACAGTCACATGAAGCTACGCAGTCACCTACCCCTCCTTTGCACAAGCAACCAGATCTATGTGGACTCAGAGCGATCAAACCAAACCATTTAAAAAAAGATCACAAACCAAACCAAACCATTTTTTTCTTTGAATCAGCCTAGAACCAGACCGGAGCTGACAGAGAGATGGAGGAGACCTTCCATGGCCTGGGTGTTGGCAGGAGAAGGAGGCTGCACTCCTCTACCAGTAGACACCTCAGAGCTTCCTTTGGAATCGGTGTCGTTCCTTTCCTTCCCGCTGTTCATCCTACATCACCTACAGAGAAGAGATGAGAGGAGATGGGGGCCGAGAGAGAGGAGAGAGACGGGAGAGAAGGAGAAGTATAAGGGAAGGGAGGAGGATTCATATCATAGCACCGCCATCGAGGTCTTGGAGGGTCGCTGTGGCCGGGATTCGCCCGTCGCTGGTCGCCGCTTGGTCCTACCTACACAGACAGGGATGTAGACAGAGACCGGGTGAGAGAGAGAGAGATTGATGGAGAAGAAGAGGAGGGGAGTAGGATTCATACCATACCCACCGCCGTGGAGGTCTTGGAGTGTCGTGGGAGTCGCCATGGACGGGCGCCTAGGGTTTCGTGCAAGGCGGGAGGGAGAGCAGATCGGACTGCTGGGTGAGCTGCTCCTCAACGGATCTCATGCCAAGGAGAGAAGGGAGGGGTCGCCGGTGGTGGACTGGAGGCCGGGGTTGAGGGGGTCGCCGACGGCGACGGCGGGGGTGGAGGGGATCGAGAGAGGAGGAGGTAGGAGCGGCGGGCTTGGTGGAGTGCTCTTGTCCCGGTGTTGGATATTTATCCAACCAAGCGAAATGTCCGAACTGCCCTCGGCGTGGCACATATATTACACACGGTGGCAGCCCGGTTTTGATCCGACGGCCAGGTCGATCCAGACGAAGACCCTACGGCCTGGATCGATCCAGACGAAGATCCGACGGCTCCGATCAGTTTGGATAGCTAATCCGACGGCCCAAAACCCAAACGCATGTGAGAGCTCCATTTCGGTTCTGACTCTAACAAGGGGATGCAAGGTCTCCACTAGAATGAAGATTAGTTACACAACAATATCATTTCAAATAACATCGTTTATTAACTGATTTTGAGTTTTTATTGAAAATGAGGATTAACACCGGCCTCTCTGCATCAAAACGATGCATGTAACCATCTTTATTGAGTTATTCAACGGAATCTGACAAAATAAATACAAAGATCAACCCAAAATCATCTTCAAGATGAACAAAGTCGCTACACCTACAAGTATATCAATGAAAATTTGAATTTTGCATATAAAATTTGGATCATGGAACATCTAATTGAGAACAATAATAAAACATAATCAACTAATTATTTGGCAGTGTCGGTCATATGGAATTTTGGCATATTAACTAATTAGGGGCAGGAGGTGGCACACACGATAGCCGAGGGCGACGGAGCCTTGACCCCCGATGGATGCTGAGGGACGGGAAAAGGGGGCCAGGTCATGAACATTTTTTCTATCAATATAAAATTGTGATTGTTTTTAAATCCATGGAAATAATTGAAATTCATGAAGATTTGTTCAAATTCATGAACATGTTTTAAATACGCAAAGATTTTTTTAAAATCATAAACATTATTATATTTCCGGAACTTTTTTCAAAATCAAGACATTTTTAAAATATGCGAACATTTTTTTAAAATAACGAACATCTTTTTGAATACATGAATATTACATGATTTCTTGCACATATTTATTGAAATATTTTTTTTGAAATCACGAATCATTAAATAAAAAACATGAAAAAAACAGAAGAAAAAACGAACTAAGAAAACAAGAAAAACTTCATGAAAAAAATAGGCCGTCTCAAAATGGCACAGGAGAGGGGGGGCGGGGTCGTAGAGCGTCAAATAGGAGAGCAACTAAGTGGAGGTTACTTATCAAGGCAGTTGCTCAAGCCATTCCAGTCTATTATATGTCGTGTTTTAGATTGCCTAGAGGCATTTGTGAAAGTATTACTTCGATGATACGGCAATTTTGGTGGGGCAGTAAGAGGGGAAATAGGAAACCTTGCTGGGTTTCATGGGACATATGCACCGAGCCAAAACACTTGGGAGCGCTGGGTTTTTGAGATATAGAGATTTTCAACTTGTCACTTCTGGCAAGACAAGCATGGCGTATAATTCAGGATCCGGTGTCTCTAAGTGCAAGAATATTACAGGCAAAATATTATCCATCGTCATCCTTCATGGAGGCCGAATTGGGAAATAGTCTGTCCCAAATTTGGAGGGCAATTATTGATGGAAGGGAAGCTCTTGCATAAGGTCTGATCAGGAGAATTGGGACAGGGGAAGGAACCAAAGTGTGGAATCACAACTGGATACCTCGTTCGGGGATGATGAGGCCAATTGTATCGTTGGTGCATGAAAAACCAACATGGGTCTCGGAATTGATTAACAGCTCATCGGCTAGCTGGCATGAGGAGAAGTTGTGGTCCGTATTCCTACCTGCTGATGCTGAAGCTATTCTCAGAATCCCACTATGCACTAGAAGAGTGGATGATTTTTGGGCATGGGGAGAAGATGACAGAGGCATTTTTTTTATTTAAATCGCTTCATAGATTTCTAGCAGATCTGAAGTTAAAAATGAAGCTTTCTTGCAGCCTGTTGGCGGGTAGTCAAACACTAATGATGAGGAAAGGGCATGGACCTCACTCTGGAACATGAAAATTCCATCAAAGATAAAAGTGTTTTGTGGAGACTGTGCCATGAAACTATACCAACAACGGATTTACTGCATCACCGAAATATGTCCACCACGAGGGTGTGTGCGTTTTGTGCAGCCCAGGACAGTTGGAAACATGCTTTGATAGATTGTGTGATGGCAAGGAGTGTCTGGTCTCTATGCTCAGAAGAAACAGTGGAGGTTATGGTGGACAACTCGTCTATGAATGCAAAGAATTGGTTGTTTACCATCCATGATACATTACAACATGCAGATTTTACTTGGGTAGTGGTGACTCTTTGGGCGATTTGGAGAGCAAGGAGAAGAGCTATACATGAAGATATTTCGAAAGTCCCTTCGCAACCAATTCCTTTGTCAAATCTTATATCAGTGAGCTCCAGCTCTTGGAGAAAATTACACCGGCACGTAAGAAGGCTTCGGTCCCCCGGCCTGCTACTTGGCTACCGCCGCCTAAGGGTTTTGCAAAACTTAACACAGATATTTCAGTGGAAGGTGACGGGTCTTGTGGTGCAGCAGCAGTGGTATGCCGTGACCAGGGTGGCATGCTCTTGGGAGCTTCAGCTATTAAGTTCAAATTTATAAATGCAGCATCTACACCGAAGGCTCTAGCAATCCGAGAAGGGCAAGCTTTGGCAGAGGATCTATACGTCAACCAAATTCACATTGCCTCGGACTACAAGAAGGTGGTGCAAGACATTGAGAAAAAGTCGGGGACATAGTACGGAGCTATAGTCCAAGAAATAATAGAACGATCTATCCTCTTCAATTTATGTAGCATAGTTCATGAGGGTAGGAGCTTGAATTTCGAGGCTTGCAATCTCGCTAAGCACGTTTTAACTCTTGGCTTGGGCCGCCATGTTTGGTTAGGCCAGCCGGGGAGCTGCATTTCATACCTGTAAACTTTTCTATGAATGAATAAAAGCTTGGCAAGATTGTCTCAAAAAAAACTAAGTGGAGGTTACACTTTGTGAGGGACCTCCAGGGATCACTTTGGTGCCCTGGGAGAACGCCAAGTGGTGCGTCCAACCGCCGCCACATGTCGCGTGCGCGACACTTTCTCTGGAGTTTCCTTTTCTTTCTATTTTTCTATACAGTTTTCGTGCTTTAGATTTTTTTCCTTTTTTCGGCTTTTTGGTTCTCCATAGTTATGAAGATATTTTTTCATGGATTTTATTTTTTGTGCGGGAAAAAAATTGTGCTTCCATGAGAAGCACATATTTGCTTCTCTTGAAGGCACAATTTACTTCTGTGAGAAGCCGAAAGAAATATGTGATTCCACGACAAGCACAGATTCATTTCTCATGGATGCACAAATATTCTTCAGAAGTATGCTTCTCTAAAAGGGAAACAAACTATGTTTTTCACAGAAATAAAAATATTTGCTTTCATAAGAAGCACAAATTTGCTTTCATGGAGACACATATTTGCTTCCACGAAAAGTACAGTTGTGCTTTTCAAAAAGGGAGAACAAAATTTATGCTTCCATGAGAAGCACATATTTGCTTCTTGTGGAGGCACATATTTGCTTATGCGAGAAGCAAAGCTGTGCTTCTCGAAAAAGGAAAAAAAAGTATATAACAACCATGGTTCGGCCTCTGTTCTTTTTCCGGTTTGTGCTTTTTCCCTAATTTTTTCATAAAAACAAATCATCAAAACCTATTAACATGTGATCTAGTTAAGAAGAATGGTGAAACAGTTCAAGATTTGAACACAGAGTTTAATAGATAAAACATTTTGATCAAAACGGATCTACGAAAAAAAAGAAAAACTCTCAAGTTGTGACAAGTGATGCACATATAGTTTTGTCTCTTATCAGTGCCTGAGAAGGTGCAAGTGACCTTATTAACAGTGCCTAAGAAGGTGGGAGTGACCTTATTAAGAGATAACCCTTAATTAGTGATTTTTGCTATAGGAGCACCTGCTTGGTCCCTCACAGTTTGGGACATGATCCGGTTTACATGTGGGTGATGGGTTCCTGTAATCCAGCCCGAATGTTGTGCTGTTTTCTCTTTGATAAATGTTTAATCCAAAGAAAGTGACGTATATGTTTGAATATCAAGAAAGAAAAGTATCCCAAGATGGTGCTGAAATTTAGTTTCAAATAAATTTCAGCCATCGAGAAAATTATTGGAGTTCACTGAATATTTGTTTAATTTTTGGTTAATGGACTAAATTTTCCACTTGAATCCGGTTGCAATCCAACTAATATTTTCTTTGTGTTTACTATTTTCATCACCGAAATGTGGCCTGAAATATTCGGGCTAAAAGGTATTAGTTTTAATATCTACCTAAATGACTGGAATTTCCGAGATTTTGATGTAGTTTATTTGAATTGAAACAATATTCCCAACAAGAAGATATTTGAACATTCTATAAGAATAAAGCCATCTATTTCCCCAAACAAATATACATTTTGCTAATTTATAGTTGTTTGCATTTTTCTATGAACCTCTATAATCTAAAATTTGCACTCTATGAAACGATAGAACTTATGTGAATTATACGCCGATATTCAAATGGAGTTAGAGGAGAAGTTTTCTGAAGAGCTTCGTATAACTTTTACGCTTCATGAAACGCTTTGTTGCTCCTTTTTCACATAGTCAAAGTTGTGTTTGTTGCTGCAAAACGATGAAGTCGTTTTCCTTTTTTTTTTTTGACTAGCAGACTATAAGAAGAAGAAAATCACCACATTTTCTTGAAGACAAAATCACCACAAAATGATAGATTTACCCTGGGCACATGATTTTTTTTTCAGACTTTGGTTGTAAAATTCTGGACCGCTGTATGCTAGCCCAAACACAGATGATGACTAGATCATAAGTGCGCGCGTTGCCGCGCCCGTCCATGAGAGAAGCATTTATTTTGCAAATTGAACTAAAACCACGATATCTATTTTGAGTTAGAGGGAATAGTTAACAATGACAACAAGACAATCAGGATTTGCATATTATAAATAATAGCTTGCACAGAGCACGCCAAGGATGTGAAAGCAAGCCAAAATGTAACCCACTGACACTGCCATGTAGAGCAACACAAGAGTAGTTTCGTACTTTCTGTACCTTTTCTAATGGTGCACTCAACCTTATCAGGCATGCTTGATCCATCAACCTCTCGATCATCAGGTCCGTCCAACCAAACCTTGTTGCATAACCTGCTACGCATGTCAACACTGAACATCAAGCACGGTACATAAAAGCATATGTGGCAGGAACAAAAAACATCTATATACATCAGGGAGGAAATAATATACGTAATTGATGAACAGAAGAAGACTAATCAAGTAAAAGACCTCCCACAAGAAGAGAAATTCTACACCCAGAATATTGGAGAACTCTTTAGCTAGTAGATCAATATAAAGCATGTGCCAGTTAAGGATTTCTGCAAACTGAGAATTTGCATGATTTAATCTAAGGGTAATCATCTTAGAATTGACATAGAGAAGAACTCAGATTTTAAATCCCTGATAAGTTCAAAAACAACACCATGCTTACCATTTTGAGAATCATCCATTGATCATCGTTGTCATAAGAAACTGAAGTACATACTACAAAATTGAATTTTCGTTCTACTCAGCTTGGATCAGCAGTGTCCATTGAGGAAGAAGAACAAAGGGGAGGATGGCACTGTGACATGTCTAGGGCCTGAACTTCCACATGCCCCACCCCAGCTGGGCCGAGTCCTAGGTCGCCGGCTAGCCGCTAGTCGAGAGGCCTAGGCCCCTCACAGACACGAGGCAGATCCTCCGTCAGCCGCCGTCGCTGAGTCGAGATGCAAGCTGCCGCATGGTTGCGGATCGTGGGGAGAAGTTTTTTTCTTTCAAGTGATCGAGAGATCGGGAGAGATGGAGAAAAGCAGGGAACGGGAGCGAGAATAACGTTACTGCACCTACGTGGGCTTTCGGCCTCTGATCGGCCCGAGGAACGAGATGATCCCTCGCTCGGTCTGTGGAGCAGCGGCCCGATTACGTGGCTACTGGGTCGCGACGCGGTGAAAACGCGCTACAGCGCCAGGTCGGAAGAAGAGCAGTAAGGACCGTTCCTATGGTGGATCGGACGGTGGACGGAGCAAAAACGCTGAGAGGGCTAGTAGGTCGCTCTGTTATACTGTTTTTTATAATGCGCGGCAACGTACTAGTACCAAATTCGGTCTCTCAGGTTGCGTCGATCCACCGACCAGTTATACGCGATCCGATGCGACGAGACCTGACCTACTCAAGCCTCTAGGGTTTCGATGGAATCTCTAGCGGATGAGATTTTGGAGGAGATCCTGCTCAAGCTGCCGACGAGGGACGCCGCCCGCTGCTGCTGCGTGTCGAGGCTCTGGCAGAAGATCGTCACCGACCCCTCCTTCCGCGCCCTCCACGCCAAGGAAACACATGTCGTCTCCGGCGACGGCACAGAGGCCCTACTCGTGTCGGAGATGTGCGTGCCGGGCAAACCCCTGGAGGCGACGGTCTCCAATGCCTCCTCGGGGAAGCCCATGTGCAGCGTCGACGACCTGGCCGTCGGGTACAGCCCCATCAATGTCTGCAACGGCTTCCTCCTCATCGCGCCCCGCGTCAAGAATTCGCCCCTGTTCGTGTGCAACCCTGTTACTGGAGAGAAACTAGAGATTGCGCCGCCGCCGGAGATCAACTTCGTCTACCGGCGCATGGACACCATGGGGTTCAGCCCATCCACCAACCAGTATAAGTTGTTTCGCTTTTCCTTCACGGTCGACCCCGAGCCCGAGGTCAACCACCTGGACGTGTACACCTTAGGTGACGGCCGCGGGTGGCGCCGTCACCCGCACCTGATCCCTTGCAGCACAAGATACAGCCTATACTCGTCGCCGCCCGTGCTCGTGAACGGCAAGTTGTTTGGAGTGGTGCGACGGTCGGGGTATTACGGGCCGCCTGACAGGATGCTAGTGATCGATGTGGCGAGCGAGGCACTGTGCACGTACCGACTTCCGGATCCACGTATCACGGAGGAGGCCGCAGTGGTGCACACCCTGGAGCTGCGTGGGCAGCTTTGCATCGCCGTGCACGTCCGACATCAGCTCGATTTCTGGATCATGCCGCCGTTAGGTCCACAGCTCCACAACATGGAAGACGAGAAGTTGCCTAAGTGGCAACTGCGTTACAGCTTTTACATAGATATATATGGCACCAAGGACCATATGAGTGGCGCTTGGTTTAACGATGCCGGCGGGTTGCTGTGCTACAAGCTGCGGGATCGTCTCTACAAGTATGACACAACCAAGAATAAGAAGCAGCAGCAACAAACTTGTGTATGGGACAACCAAATTTGGATGCCCGCTACTCAATCGTCGAACAATAACCGACGTTGGAGTGTATACGCCGGTTACCGTCCCAGCCTACTCTCGCCTCGCCTTGCCTTTTAGTCCAACCTTCAGCACAAAGATGCACAAGAACACTTTGAGCACGCCTTATTACATACTGTGGGGAGCCAAAAATCAACAAGGAAAAGCCACTCTACAAGTTGCCCACCCAATGGCACTGCCGACCGGCGTGCTGGCAAGAAGGCTCGTGAGACAAGATGACAATTAACCAACTACAGAGTTCTGCTCCAGAAATTTTATTGACTCGTATAAATTTCGTATACAGAATATGCTTGTCATATTGGTGAGGAAAATATATCCCTCCATCCATTCTTGTAACACAAAAAACTCCTCTCAGACGGTTTTACAACCCACCTTAAAGAGTAATATCAGTTATACGAGGCTTATCATACTCGGGCAAAGTCTCTGGCGTGCGTCCAGAAAAATCCATGTGTGTGCAACACTCAATGGTAGATTGGTAGTGTATATCTATCACTCACTACCGGAATCTACAACTTCGCCCCGTGCCCATTTCTTTGCCAAGTGCCTTCTTTCGGGGACTCAGCAAAGCAACACAAAGCCAAGTGAGAGAGGAAAAAAACTCGGGAATGATGATGAACTTGGCAAACAAGCAACTTTGAGGAGTACCAGAAATTTAAAACTCAGCTAAGAAATAGAACTTGGTAAAGGCGCATATTTCTCGAGTGTCGGATGGGCGGCGGAACTTGGCAAAGCCATGGCCAACAGGCCCCTCCCTGTCCAGCTAACGGCAGGGCCCGGTTTGCTTAGCATCGGCTAATGGGCACTCGGCAAATATGACCTGCGGGTGGCTCCCTAACGTCAGATGTGGCTCTGCACTTCACGCTCTCACTCTCTTTCTTTTCGCGGCCGCCCTAGCTCAAACCCGCGGCCGCTCCTGACCCGTGCCACCGTCGCCCAGATCCATGACGTCACCCAAAAAATTAAGCAGGAGAGAATCACCCATTTAAATGTGGGAAATTGGGCTAGAATCGACATAAATCAGGATTTTCAGACCTAGTGTTGTGTACCGGCAAAAAGATAAGAAAGCAAGATGTTAGCCAATTGAAGAAAAACAGAGATGATGATGTTCTTTTTGCCGGGGAAAAAGAGGTGATGTGTTTTTTCTAGGGAGAAATAAGATAGATGACTTTGGGGATGCATGAAATTATGGAAGCCTAAAAAAAAGGCAAAACAGAAAGAGAGACTTGGGTACTGAACTCGATTCAGATTCGGTCTCAAGCTGCTTCGATCGATCGGTTCATTGTCCCAATCGGAAGACGGCCCATTACAAAAGGGAGCCGATGGATCAAGTTCGTCATGCTCCATGGAATCTGAATCGGGAGATATATGCGATCCCGATGATGCGTGGGGTAGGACAGGTGGTAGACGACGATACTACCATGGAATCTGTTGCAGAGAAAACTTTGAGGGAGATTAAAGCTGCCAACGAGGGTCATGGCACGCTGCTGCTGCGTATCGAGGTTGCGGCTCGGCGTGGTCAGCGACCCCTCCTTCCTCGCCCTCCATGCCACCAGGGCCATACACGTCGTCCCCGGCGCCGGCGCGAAGGCACTGCTCGTGTCGAGGCTAAGCTTTAGGGATTAGAATCGGGACTTCAACGATATTTTGAACTTCATGGAGCATATGAAATGTTTCAGGAGCTGAAGTTAATATTTCAAGCAAATGTCTGAATTGAGAGATATGAAGTCTCCAATAAGTTCTATAGCTGCAAAATGTAGGAAAATAGTTCTGTCAGTGAATATATACTCAAAATGTCTGGATTCAGCCCGTCTACCCAGCAGTACAAGTTTTTCCGCTTATCCGTGGGTGGCGCCGACACCCGGTCATGTTCCCTTACAGCGTGATATGTGGTCTTGGCTCGCCACCGCCAATGTTCGTAGACGGCAAGATCTACCTGGTGGTACGGACAGGTTATCGCCGAGAGCTCCACAGGATACTAGTGATTGACGTGACGAGCGAGGTGCACTGCACGTACCGCCTCCCGCATCCGCGTTTGAAGGGGGAGGCTGCAGCGGTGCACGTCTTGGAGCTGCGTGGGCGGCTTTGTGTCGCCATGCGCACCCGACGAGAGATCGATTTTTCGATCATGCCGCAGCTAGGTCCGCTGCTCCATGACAAGAACAAGTGGTTGCTTGGCTGGGTACTGCGCTACAACTTTTACATGGGCGATGTTAGAAGGGAGAGAGAGGATTTGTGGAATAGTTTATTGTATTGCTTGAGCCTCGTGGGCATATATATAGGAGTACATGATCTACTTGGAGTACAAGGCAAGCCAGAATATTTTCTAGTCTAACCTATGTCTCCTAATACAATCACGTTACTCAACATCCCCCCGCAGTCACAACGGTAGCGACGCAGACGGTGAGACTGGAGAAGAATCCGAAGGCAAGCCGACGGACACCCCCGCACAGTCGTAACGGTCGACGCATCGTGGACTCGTGGCTGGAGTGGAACCCGACGAGCTTGCTCAAGCAGGCGGTAGCCCTTTGTGCCGTTTGTCGATGTAGCCGAGGGTGTGGGTGATGGAGCCGTGGTCAAGGTAGCCGTGCGAAGAATGTTGTGATCGATGTCGAGTCGGGGTGGCCGGTGTCGAGGAAGTCGCCGTGGAGCCGCGGGCGCAAAAGGGCGCCGAGTTAGCATGGGCGCAGTGGTGTCGAAGTAGGGGTGCGCCGGGAAGAAAATGTTGTTGACGACGCATCGCGGCGGGTTTGCCAAGCCCGAGGACACATCGTAGACGAAGGCACGCATTGGTGTTGCCAGCACCGGGCATGCGTAGACGGACGAAGACGAAGTTGACGAAGCGCCGACAAGGCTTGCCAGGCCCGGCGACACGTCGTGGATGAAGGCATGCATCGGTGTTGCCAGCACCGGGCATGCATAGACGAGGGACCTACACGAGATGTACGCTATGTCGGAGAAGTCGTAGGGGCCAGCAGAGAAGAACTCGACGACGATTGCGGCGTCCATCGGCGCGGGGCCGATGTCACCAACGGTGGTCGGAGTAGATGAAGTGGTCGGGGTAGATGACGGCGACGGGCTGGTGCTTGGACAAAGACGAAGGGGGTGGACGGGCGGCGGCGGCGGCTACGAAGGTAGCGGCGCCGGCGGCCAAAGAAGAGCGGCGGCGGCGGCGGCTAGGTCAGGAGTGCGGCGGTGGTGCTCGAAGTAGGCGAAAACCCTGACAGCGTGACGAAGACCGGCGCGGACGGTGGCGTTCTTGCGCCAAGGGAGAAAGCGCGGCGCATACCACGGGAAGTCGACGCACGATGACGGCGGAGTGGACCGCGGGCCGCGGCGCTACGGCCCGATGGGGTGATGCAGCGGTGGCAGGCGGGTCGGGGCGACGACGGGAAGACCTCGTGGCGGCGGCGGGGACCGCGGGTCGCGGCGCTACGGCCCCAAGGGGCGACGCAGCGGCGAAACTCGGGTCGATGCAACCGCGGGAACAGACTCAGGACAGCGGCGTAGACCTCGTACCACGCTCGCTACGGCCCGACGAGGCGACGCAGCGGCGGCGCGAGGGTCGGTGCAGCCACGGGGACGGCCTGGAGCGGACGGCCTCGGGGCGGCGGCGGACCGCAGGCCATGGCACTACGGCCCGAAGGGGCGACGCAGCGGTGACGCGGGTCGGTGCAGCCAGGAAAAGAACCACGGGGCGGCGGCGCTGCGGCCCGACGGGGCGACGCAGCGGTAGCCCGATGCTCGATCGGTGGAGGGGCGCTCTCTACTCAAAGACGATATTCACGGGACATGCGAAGGCGCGCGCAACCGACATACCAAGTTGGTCGCACGGCATAGATGAGACATGTATACAGCTGATCAGACCAAACATACAATGAAGATGGAGTGACTGGACGTGAAGACGGAGACGGCGGGTTTTGCAACGGTCGCGTCACATGAGCATGCAACTAAGCCACGAGCACACATGCTCGATAGGGAGTTGATTTGTACGTATATACAAACAATCAGCCAACATCCACACAACACGGATCGGGCCAGCGCAACGCATGCCATGCGAGCAAAGCCTGTGCACGCACGTATGTCCTGTCCGATCCTGGTTGACTTGATATAGGAACCCCGATCGGATCAAAGCGACGACGGCCAGCACATACCGACATGCGGACGGAGGTGTGCACAGCGGCCGTTCCGGGCCTCAGGGTAGCACGCAAGGTCGTCGAGTCGGAGAAGACGTTAGTGTAGTCGATGCCGAAGTTGAAGTGGAGGCACCCGAGAGTCGATGGCGGCGGCGGGCGACACAAACTGATCTTAGATTGGAAAAGCAAAAAGTAGACGTCGGTCAAAGCGACCGGCGAGAGAGAGAAAACCTGAATTAAAGAATCGAGAAAAAAAAGACTTTTTAGGGCAGCCGGCCAACACGGCCGGCGGACGAACCCTAGGTACGGGCGGCGTAGCC
The DNA here is from genome assembly GCA_021605145.1 of Aegilops bicornis. Classification (NCBI taxonomy): domain Eukaryota; kingdom Viridiplantae; phylum Streptophyta; class Magnoliopsida; order Poales; family Poaceae; genus Aegilops; species Aegilops bicornis. Next base: position 805,977,713 of record CM038671.1, read on the forward strand.
CACGACGGCGGTCATGGAGGCCGACCGCCCCAGGGGCAGCACGCGGGTGCGAAAGCCGCGGCGGCTAGGGTTTAGAACCCGAAAACTGATACCATGCACTAGTGCAGAACCGGGCAATAGCACCGGTTCGTAAGGCCCTTTAGTGCCGGTTCCCCAACCGGCACTAAAGTGTGGTCACTAAAGGCCCCCCCCTTTAGTACCGGTTCAGCACGAACCGGGGCTAAAGGCCAACCACGGGGCACGAGCCCGCTCCGGGGTCGGAGTTTTTAGTACGGTTGGTAACACCAACCGTACTAAATGTTTGTGGGTTTTTGTTTTATTTTTTATTTTTCAATTAAATTTGTGTTATCAATTTAATTCTTTTTCGTTTGCTGGTATTTTACGATACTACACATTGTACACGTTATGCATATATATATATATATATATATATATATATATATATATATATATATATATATATATCATCAATGCCTCACAAACCATCATATTAATTAATTCACACATACACACATGTATAGCTATATACAATTTGTCCTACATATGCATGTTGCCTTCGGAGCCAGTGGCATTAGACTAATTGGTGCCTTCGGAGCACGATGGAGGCGGTTGCGGGTAATAGTATTCTACCTTCGGATTTATGACCTGGTCGAGCAAAAATCCCGCTATTTCCTCTTGAAGTGCTTCTACGCGCTCCGTTTCTAGGAGCTTCTCCCGCACCTCTGTGAACTGTTAAGAAGGAGATCAATATGCATGTGTATTAGTTGTGTGACTAGATATCGATAATGGTATAAAAATTGTGAATAGTGTTTTGACAAGCATATCCATTCCTGTCTTTGAGATCTGCTCCTTTCGGACGCCATCATGCGAATGTTCTCGCAAACGCAGAATGCACACAGATCAGACCGCTACCGCTTCAGGGCCTTTACGAGAATGGAATTTGATCAGATAATAATTAATCAAGTATGATAATTAAAGAGATGGCAGCTAGCTAGCTAGCTAGTACTACTTAATTACTTACCTTGGGTCGAAACCATTTAAGCTTTTGTTTCCATTCGCCTTCCGTGACGCTAATGAACCTTGCCCAAGCCCTGCCCGCCGACAAAGAAAATGAATAAAGGGGTTATTAAATAGTTCATATCATGAAAAATGGCGAACTAAATAGGCCGAGATATATAGTTAATAATGATTGAAATTACCTGTTGACTATCCCAAACAAGATGTTATAGTCAGTTTTTCTCGTGAGTAGTGAGTCCAGTATTTCAACTGTTCCAAGGCCAACTTTAATGATACACAAGACCCAGTGATATCTGCATGCACACACGTTTGCATGTCTTGATTAAGCGGGCATATGTAAGCAAAAACATGTAGCTAGCTAGTAGGCAAAAACAGAGAATTTTTAGTACAAGACAGTGTGACTCACTGGAAGTTGTAAGGAAGTAGTATATCTTCATTGTATTTGAGGCGCTTCAAGAACTCTAGCATGTTGTCCTCTACGTCCTTTTGATGACGTGGATTTATTTTCCATGTGTATTCATTAACGGTGTTTGGGTCAATGAACCCAATGCCAAAGCGTCCATCTTTTCTCATTTCATATATCTTCATCCTGCATATAATACCACAGAAAAGAATATAGTGAGGATAATTACAGGTAATGATTGATCAAAAGGATCAGTATAGCTAGCTTGAGACTTAAATTACAGAAAGAAATCACTTATAGACAATAGCAACTGACGATAGATTTGTCGAGTGCGTCTTGATTGTATAACTGAAACAGTTCAGAATACTCAACGGACACAGCTTTCTCATGGAAGTAATGCTCCTCCTTGACATTCACCATGAGGGACAATCGATCGGAAATCTTGGTAATGTTCATGTACCATTGATGCAATTCATACATTCTCGTTGGGAGGTTCTTGACCTTGTGTGGATGGACCAAAGGTTGGCCCCGGACATATTTCCGTTTTATTTCATCCTCTCTAAGTACAGGCATGGGCTCGATCTCGAGGAGTTGTCCAACAGTGATTTTGAGAACTTCAGCCTGCATTATATGGTCCTCCGTTATTACCACATTGCCCACCTTAGGAACGTAAACTGTTTGCCCACAATAATATTGGGCGCGCGTACTGTCACGTGTTGTTGGCACAACAAGCAAGGGGATCGATTGCGCCGCCTGTTCTCCCAGCTGGGGAATGGTTTTCCCATATTTTTTTACAGTTGCTTCTTGTTTGCTCGATCCCGAGCTCGCCTCCTTACGTAGACGTGCTCGATTTAACTTCCTGATGTGGCGCTCATAGTCTGTGTCAACAGGCTTGGGAGCTGGTGGTTGAGCCATACGAATGAAGTGGTCAATCGCTTCCTCGTGCACTTTCTCCCTTTGCGGCGGTGGCGGTTTCGGTGCAAAATGGGCTTCCACCTCGGACTTGATATGGCTGCGATTTCCTCCTCGGACCTGTCATAAGACCTCTGCGGAAGAGGCGTGAGGCTTGGACCATATTTATATCGCTTGCCTCCGCTTGTACTTCCTGTACTACCTTGACTCGCATCGCCACGCACCATAGCTGCGGGTGTCTCTTCTGCGATTGCCGAGGCGGCGGAGACGCCGGCCGACGGGCTGAGTTGGACGAGGAGGAGTGGCCGCTCAAGATGTGCGGACTTGGAGGAGGAGTGGCCTGAGGTTGTGCCGGACTTGGAGGAGGAGTGGACGTCTGACGCTGTGGCGGACTTGGAGGAGGAGGAGTGGCTTGACACTTTGCCGGACTTGGAGGAGGAGTGGTCTGACACTTTGCCAGACTTGGTGGACTTGCAGGAGCGGGAGACTGCTGACTCGGTGGCGGACTTCGACGAGGAGTCAGATGACGCGTGTCGGTGGCCTTGAAAGATGATGCAATCCTTTTTCCATAGGATGATACGATGGTTGGCATCTCCGAAAGCGCTCGTCCTCACCTCCGTGAATGTCAAGCTCTAGCCCGAATATGGCTGCACCACCTCGTCAACCATGACACGAGCATAGCCCTCTGGAATCGGGATGCAATGGTAGGTTGCTTTGGGGTAATCGGAAAAGCAACGCCGTCCGCCACCTTCATGGATATGTTCTTCATTTTGACGTGTAGCTCGCAGCTAGTGTTCTCCGTGATGTCATCCACGGGGTATCTACCCAGCATTGCGTCGTCCGAGGCGGAACCCACGCTGCTTCTCTGCATGGATGGGGCGGTGCTATCCAATGCTGGATCATCCGCTAGCTGTTGCAGCTGCTGAGACCCCCTTTGCTGGCTAAGTGAGTCGATCCCTTCGCTGCCGCTGGAATTTGACTGCCAATTCCGCTTGACTTGCTTCTAGGCCTTGAAGGCGTTCATAGTCCCGCTTCCTCTGCTCCTCCTCCATCTTCCTCTTCTTCTCCTCCGCAATCTTCTTTCTCGCACGGGTTCTATAGTCGTTGTTCCAGTCTGAAAACCCCTCATACCACGGAATAGCGCCCTTGCCTCGTGTTCTTCCCGGGTGTTCAGGATTTCCCAGGGCACGCGTAAGCTCGTCGTTCTCTCTGTTGGGCTGGAACACCCCCGATCGTGCCTCTTCTATTGCAACAAGTATCGCATCGTCGGCTCCGTTCAGACATGCCTTCGTCGAAACTTTGCCTGTCTTCGGGTCCAACTCCCCCCCATGCGCATAGAACCAAGTCCTGCACCTGGGGGGCCAGCTCTTAGTATCCGGAGTGACACCTGCATCCTCCATCTCTTTCTCACTTATCCCACTTAGGCATTGCCACCGCATAGCCACCTGGCCCCAGCTTATGGAACTTATCCTTTTTTTCGGCATTCTTCTTGTTTATTCTCGACCGTTCCTTAGCTAATTCCGAATCCTTGAATTTCACGAAATCGTCCCAATGAGCATGTTGGTTCTCTAGTGTTCCCTCGAATACTGGAGTCTTCCTTCCTCCCTTGACGCATTTGTCCCATTCACGATTCTTGTGGTTCTTGAATGCAACCGCCATCTTCCTAAGAACAGCGTCCTTGACTTTCTGCACATCTCGCTTCGTGGAAATGATCCGGTAGGGTGAAATGTTCCATGAGAGTATCCCAAAGCAGATCTTTTTGATTCTTGTCGACAAAAGTAACATCCGGACGTGGAGCAGCGCCCTCTTTGCCTTTTTGTCCTTTGTCTTTGCTGGCTCTCCATTCTTGAAGGGAGATCGGAGTTGGTCCTTCACAAGAACTCCGTGACCGACGAATGAACTTGTCCGCAATCTTCTTAGGCGCTAATGGTTCACCATTAGGTCTCGACCGCCTCGATATTGTACTTTACGCCCTCCTTCAACTTTTGTTCGGGCCTCGTTTCGCCCTTTTGCCTCAAGATTTGCTCGATCCGGATGGCTGAAAGAACAAAGATCGATTCGTTAATATATCTTCAAGTCATTTAAAACATGTGATGATCACGAAACCTGCTTATATAAATATATATACCTCGCCGGTCTTTGTTGTTTCAGGATCAACATGTTCTTCGTCATCGCCATAATCGTAGTTCATGACTTCATCAATTCGGTCGTCAGCGATCGAATATCATATCACCCTCTCCGTGTTGTTTAGAAATTCGAGCTATCATAATCTTCTTTATTCTGATTATCATCTGCCCACAGTATCATATCGAACATGGTCTGTTCTCCCTCTCTATCGGTATTGTCTGCCATAGCTTTTATTTAACTAATTCAAAAGAAATATAAAACAATTTAGTATTCAAATTACATCGTCTCGAATAATAGATATAATCTCGAATACTTCGTCTAGAATAATAGATACAATCTGGAATACATCGTCTCGAATAATATATAATATTGAATAGTACATCACCGGCTAGCTAATTAAAGATCGAATACTGTGAAGAATCTAGGACACTTTCGCGGTTCCTGCGTCAAGGGCGGTGGACACCCAAAGAGAAGGAACCCTCACAGGATCATAGCTGAAGTGAGATCCACAAGATATCGCCAGTATTGGAGAACCTGCCGCCTCTAACGCAACCATGTAGCGATGGACGTGTTTCGCCCTCCTCCCGACATGGCGACGCGTTCTCCGGCGGGGCCGGGTCCCTCCGCACCGAAACTGGCCCACGCGAATGCCACCAAACGAGATCAGGGTCGACGACGGGACCCGGGGCCGGGTTCCTCATCAAGTGGCGCGCCTCCGTGCAGCACCTTCCAAAGTGCCCGGCGGAGCCTGAGCCAGTCCGGACATGGGCCGGCTGACGTCGTCATGACGGGCCGACGGCGAGAGGATGCGGGCCGGGCATCGTATAGAACAAATACTAGCTATATGCCCGCAAAAAATAATATTTTTTAATGATTGGATTTTGATAACTATAATTTCTAACATTTCTACTATTTCAAAAATCTATATACTATTTCATACTAATTAAGCATCTAACACTAAAAACAGAAAAACAATTTCTATATATCCATTAAAAAACAGAAAAACAACATTATATAAAAAAATTCCATACTAATTAAACATTAATTATATCCATCTAACATGCATTCATACATATATACTAGTGAAAAAACAATAATCTAAAAAATCTAAATTAATTAAACATACAAAATATGTATATACTAATATATACATGCATTCATACATATATACGTATGTGTGTGTGTTCATCATGCTTGTGTGTGTGTATGGGCTCGGGAGGGGCGGCGCCCATGGTGGCTGGGGCGAGGGAGAGGGATTAGAGGGGAGAGCTCACAAAGAGGGCGACGGGCGACGACGAGGCGACGGGGGGCAGCGACGGGTCGGGCGTGACGCTGGGGCGGCGACGCAGGGACGGGCGCGACGGGACGGGCCTGGGCGGCGACAGACGAGGGCGGCGATGGGACGGGCGGCGACGGCGACGGCGATGGGGCGAAGGCGACGGGCGGCGAAGGGGACGGGCGGCGACGGTGACGGGCGGCGACGGCGACGGGTCGGTGACGGCGTCGATCGATCGGGCGGCGGTTCAATGGGGAAACAGAGGAAGAAACAGAGGGAGAATGAATTTTTTCAAGTGTTGTATATATAGAAGGCATTTTAGTACCGGTTGGAGCCACCAACCGGTACTAAAGGTCTGTTTTGGCCAGCCCAAGCAGCGGAAGCGACCCCCTTTAGTACCGGGTGGTGGCAAAAAACGGGAAGAAATGCCCCCCCATTTTTAACGGTTTTTGCCACCACCCGGTACAAAATGGGGTGGGCAGGCGCAGGTGCGGGGCGGCAAGTTTAGTACCACCTCGCGAGCCGAGGGGCGCACCGTGACCGGGTTTATAAACCTCGTGCGGTCGCCTCTCTCGAGCTCCTCTCCAAAGCAGGCCTCTGGGCCTACGTGTTCTTTGTTGCTCAGGCCCACTTGGCCTTTGCGGCCTGCATCCCAGCCCAACAACAGGTTGGGTTTCTAGTCGTATGCAGGCCGCCACGGCCTAGTAGGCGGGCTTTTTTGCTTTATTTATTTTTGTGTTGTTTTTTGTGTATTTAGAGTTTATTTGTGAATATTTTTGCTTTAGGTACAAAAATTACAAACTTTCTGTTAGTGCCCGTAGTTTTCAAATTTGAATAGTTTAAATTTTGAATTATTTGAAATTAGTGTGAATCACTAGTTTGTGAATAATTTAACTTTAAAATTCAGTAAAGGCATGAAAGAATTTGTTTGCACATAAAATTTCTTCGCGTTTCAAATGCCAAAACACATAACTACCCTAACTATTACAGAGAGTCCCTGTGGGTGTGAAACATGAAGAAAGTGATGATAGTGAAGCCGATCACATCCCAGATCTTTGGGTGTGAAACTTTTTCTTCGCGTGTGTCCCTTTGCGCCGTAACCATGGAAAATCTTCATCATTACGGGATGCTCGGGTCAATATTCACTGTGAATGGAGAAATTTCATCAAACTTTTCATAATCTTCTGACTTGTCTGTCTTGTCATCCACTCCCACGATGTTTCTCTTCCCAGAAAAAACTATGTGCCGCTTTGGCTCATCGTACGATGCATTCGCTTCCTTATCTTTTCTTTTTCTTGGCTTGGTAGACATGTCCTTCACATAGAAAACCTGTGCCACATCATTGGCTAGGACGAATGGTTCGTCTGCATCACGCAAGATTGTTGAGATCCACTGTTGTCATTCCGCATCGCGGGTCTTCCGTTACCCCGCCTCGTGTCATATTGACCCATTTGCACGAAACAAAGGGACCTTTAAACCACGTCGATAGTCAAGTTCCCATATGTCCTGTATATAACCATAATATGTTTCCTTTCCCGTCTTGGTTTCTGCATCAAAACGGACACCACTCTTTTGGTTGGTGCTCTTCTTATCTTGGGCGATCGTGTAAAATGTATTACCATTTATCTCGTACCCTTTGAAAGTCATTATATTCGAAGATGGTAACTGGGACAACAAGTACATGTCATCTTCAATAGAGGCGTCATGCATGGTACGTGTCTGCAACCAGCTGGCGAAACTCCTGGTTTGTTCACGTGTAATCCAGTCATCAGACCGCTCCGGGTGTTTGGAGCGTAGAAAATTCTTGTGTTCATCCATATACGGAGCCACCAAGGCGGAATTCTGTAGAACTGTGTAGTGTGCTTCAGTGAGAGAATGTCCGTCCATACATATTAGTTGATTCCCTCCTAGAGTGCCTTTTCCATCCAGTCTGCCCTTATGCCGCGAATCAGGAACACCAATCGCCTTAAGGTCAGGAATAAAATCAATACAAAACTCAATGACCTCCTCATTTTGATGGCCCTTGGAGATGCTTCCTTACGGCCTAGCACGGTTATGAACATATTTCTTTAAGACTCCCATGAACCTCTCAAAGGGGAACATATTGTGTAGAAATACAGGACCCAAAACGTTAATCTCTTCGCATAGGTGAACTAGGACGTGCGTCATGATGTTGAAGAAGGATGGTGGGAACACCAACTCGAAACTGACAAGACATTGCACCAAATCATTCTGTAACCTTGGTATGATTTCTGGAGCGATTACCTTCTGAGAGATTGCATTGAGAAATGCACATAGCTTCACAATGGCTAATCGAACGCTTTCCGTAGAAGCCCCTCAATGCAACGGAAGCGGTTGCGTCATAATCACGTGGCAGTCATGAGACTTTAGGTTCTGGAACTTTTTCTCAGCCATGTTTATTATTCCCTTTATATTCGACGAGAAGCCAGACGGTACCTTAATACCGAGCAGGCATTCAAAGAAGATTTCCTTCTCTTCTTTGGTAAGAGCGTAGCTTGCATGACCCTCGATATATGCCGTCTTCTCCGTGCATACGTTGCTGGTCCTCCGTGCCTCATGTGTATCTTTTGTCTTCCCATACACGCCCAAGAAGCCAAGCAGGGTCACGCAAAGATTTTTCGTCACGTGCATCACGTCGATTGCGGAGCGGACCTCTAGGTCTTTCCAATATGGCAGGTCCCAAAATATAGATTTCTTCTTCCACATGGGTGCGCGTCCGTCAGCGTTCTTTGGAACAGGTTGTACGCCAGGACCCTTTCCAAATATCACCTTCAAATCCTTGACCATATCATGTACATCAGCACCAGTACGGTGGCGAGGCTTCGTCCGGTGATCCGCCTCACCTTTGAAATGCTTGCCTTTCTTTCTTACGGGATGCCTGCTCGGAAGAGATCGACGATGTCCTAGGTACACATTCTTCATACAACTATTCAAATATATACTGTCGGTATCATCCAAACAGTGCGTGCATCCGCAGTATCCCTTGTTTGTCTGTCCTGAAAGGTTACTAAGAGCAGGCCAATCATTGATGGTCACGAACAGCAACGCCTTTAGGTCAAATTCTTCCCCCATGTGCTCATCCCACGCACGTACACCTGTTCCATTCCACAGTTGTAAGAGTTCTTCAACTAATGGCCTTAGGTACACATCAATGTCGTTGCCGGGTTGCTTAGGGCCTTGGATGAGCACCGGCATCATAATGAACTTCCGCTTCATGCACAACCAAGGAGGAAGGTTATACAAACATAGAGTCACAGGCCAGGTGCTATGGTTGCTGCTCTGCTCCCCAAAAGGATTAATGCCATCTGCGCTTAGACCAAACCATACGCTCCTTGCGTCATCTGCAAACTCCTACCCGTACTTTCTTTCGATTTTTCTCCATCGCGACCCATCAGCTGGTACTCTCAACTTTCCGCCTTTCTTACGGTCTTCTTCGTGCCATCGCATCGCCTTGGCATGCTCTTTGTTTTGGAACAAGCGTTTCAACCGTGGTATTATAGGAGAATACCACATCACCTTGGCAGGAATCTTCTTCTGGGCGCCGCCCTCGACATCACCATGCTCATCGCGTTGATGTTATAGCGCAATGCACCACATACCGGGCAAGCGTTCAAATCCTCGTACTCACCATGGTAGAGGATGCAATCATTAGGGCATGCATGTATCTTCTGCACCTCTAACCCTAGAGGGCAGACAACCTTCTTTGCTTCGTACGTACTCTCGGGTAATTCGTTGTCCTTTGGAAGCATATCTTTTATCATTACCAGCAACTTTCCAAATCCCTTGTCAGATACACCATTCTCTGCCTTCCATTGCAGCAATTCCAGTGTGGTGCCCAGCTTTTTCTTGTCACCTACGCAATCCGGGTACAACAATTTTTGTGATCCTCTAACATGCGCTGCAACTTCTTCTTCTCCAAATCACTTGCGCAGTTTCTCTTTGCATCGGCAATGGCCCGACCTAGATCATCAACGGGCTCATCGATGCCTCTTCTTCAGCTTCTTCCTGCATTGCCGGCCCAGCTTCTTCCCGCATTACCGGCTCAGCTTCTTCCCCCATTGTTATATCATCGTATTCAGGGAACCCATGGCCAGGATAGCTGTCGTCGTCCTCTTCTTCTTTATTGTCTTCCATCATAACCCCTCTTTCTCCGTGCTTGGTCCAAACATTATAGTGGGGCATGAAACCGGACTCAAACAGGTGGACGTGAATGGTTCTTGACGTAATTGCGACCATTCTTACAGCCAGCACATGGACAAGGCATAAAACCATCCGCCCGCTTGTTTGCCTCAGCCGCAAGCAGAAAAGTATGCACGCCCTCAACGAACTGGGAAGAGCATCGGTCATCGTACATCCATTGCCGGCTCATCTTCATTACACAACACCGAATAGACCAAATTAATACAAGTTCATACATAAAGTTCATACAACACTTAAATGCAACAAACAAATAACTCTCTAGCTAAAGCATTTAAACGCAACAACAAATGCGATCAAGATCGCAACTAAGGTAACAATTGATCCAACAGCATAATGATACCAAGCCTCACTATCGATGGCATATTTTCTAATCTTTCTAATCTTCAAGCATTTTCTCCATCTTGATCTTGTGATCATCAGCGACATCGGCAACATGCAACTCCAATTCCATCTTCTCCCCTCAAGTCTTTTCAATTTTTCTTTCAAGTACTCGTTTTCTCTTTCAACTAAATTTAACCTCTCGACAATAGGGTCGGTTGGAATTTCCAGTTCACATACCTCCTAGATAAAAATATCTATGTCAACTTGATGGGCATAATTTGTCATAAACACGAAATGCAACAAATAGTTTCAAAAGAGAATATACCACATCCGAATCATAACAAGGACGAGGGCCGACGGGGACGGGTATCAAAACCATGGCACTATGTATAACAAACAACGACGGGTAAGATAATTATTATACGAGTAACTATATATCCAAATCACACAAACATCAATTTTTATATAAAATTTCATGAACAAGAGGCTCACCACAAGGTGGTGCAGTGCTGACGGGACTAAAAGGGCGATCGACGGTGGTTACGACAGAGATTTAGAAGGCACTAAGTAAACCACACCTACATATGCAAACTAAGTGTTATTTTGACCTCAAATTGCATATAAATCAAATACTAGCACATATATATATTTCCTCCCAAATTACTAAACTCACAAATTAATAACTATATAAACCAATGCAAGAGCTAATCTAGCAATGAGAGATGAAAGGACAAAGTTGCTAACCTTTGTGATCACTTGAATGGATGGGGCCTTCAAATCTTGACAAATTTTGGGCAAAATGTGTGATGAGCTCGAGGGGAGAAGAGGAAGAACAGAGAGGAGAGGAGAGGAAAGGGGAAGAACAGAGCGAGCTGGACGAAGGGTTTATATGCAGGAGGACCTATAGTACCGGTTCGTGGCACGAACCGGTACTAAAGGTGCTGGAGGGGCCCAAACTGACAACATCCTGCCACCACCCTCATTAGTACCGGTTCGTGGCACGAACCGGTGCTAAAGGTTAGCCACGAACCGGTGCTAAAGGCTAGCCGTTGGAACCGGCACTAATGTATACATTTGTGCCGGCTCTAATACAAACCGGCACTAATGTGCTTCACGTTTGACCCTTTTTCTACTAGTGATGTTAGAAGGGAGAGAGAGGATTGGTGTAATAGTTCATTGTATTGCTTGAGCCTCATGGGCATATATATAGAAATACATGATCTATTTGAAGTACAAGGCAAACCAAAATATTTCCTAGTCTGATCTATGTTTCCTAATATAATCACGTTACTCAACAGGCGACATGGACGACCATGACACCATGGGGCGTATGACTAGCACCTGGCTTAACGACAGCGATGGCACGTTATGCTACATGCTAGACAATCGTCTCTACAAGTACGACACGACCAATAACATCAACAAGAAGGAACGGTCTAGCGAGCGGCCGGCCTAAAACGGGAAATTTTGATCCCTAATAATCTATAAATAGCAATTATTTGTCTTCTGGTAAAGTTTCAAAGTGGTAGGTAAAAAAGGAAAATACATGATCACTTGTATACAAAAAGAAGTTGACAATCTAATTTGCTTTTCAATTTTTATTTCTTAAAAAGGCCATAACTTTTGAACCAAACATTAAAATTAAGATCCGCTTTTACCATTGAAATTCTCGTGATGTGCTCTTCGAAACAAGATCCCGCATGGATATGTTTTGACAAACTTTTTTTTTGTGCAATTTTATCCCCGTTTTGTGCAACTGGCTAGTTGTTGATGTGCAACTACCTAATAGTCGATGTGCAACTTTTTTTTTCTGTCTATGGATGTGCAATTTTCAATGACGACACCTCGCCTCAAACTACCCAATATCAAGTGAGATGTGCAACTTCGTCTGCTGCCCCATCCAACTGCTTAGTAGTCATGTGCAACTTTTCTCCTCTAGTTGAAAGTGTAATTTTTATTATTTGCTACCTCGGTCAACTGCCAAGCAGTGGATGTGCAAGTTCAGAAACTGTCTCAGCCAACTACCTAACGGTTGATGTGCATGTAACTTTCCCCCGTACCCGTGGATGTGTAGTTTTCATTGCTAGCACACCTTCTCACCCACCCCAACTAGTGAGATGTGCATCTTGAGGGTCTCACCTGTATACAACTTTTCTGCACCCTCATGGTCTATGGATGTGCATTTTTTCACCATTCAACAAATCCATGTCAGTGAGATGTGCAACTTTATCTGTTGCCCTGGCCAACTGCCTAGCAGATTCTGTGCAACTATTTCTATTGCCCCTGCCAACTACTTCCAATGACGTGTCCAACTAAAAACAACTATGTGTGCAACTAGAACTACTATAGATGCCAACAAAAAATGATCGTCCAATGACCGTGTCCAACTGAAAACAACTATGTGTGCAACTAGAACTACTATAGATGCCAACCAAAAATGATCCCTGTGTGTGCAACTTTCCAATGATCGTGTCCAACTGAAAACAATTATGTGTGCAACTGGAACTACTATAGATGCCAATAAAAAATGATCACCGTGTGTGTAACTTCCTAATGACCGTATCTAACTGAGAATAATTATGTGCGTAATATCTAGAAGTACTATAGATGCCAACAAAAAATGATCGCTGTGTGTGCAACTTCCCAATGATCGTATCCAACGGAGAACAAATATGTGTGCAATTAAAACTACTATAGATGCCAACAAAAATGATCACTGTGTGTATAACTTCCCAATAATCGTGTTCAACCGAAAACAACTATGTGTGCAACTAAAACTACTATAGATGCCAACGAAAAATAATTGCCATGTGTGCAATTTTTCAATGATAGAATCCAACTGAGAATAGCTGTATGTACAACTACAACTACTATAGTAACGATCGTCTCCGACGAAAACAACTATATGTGCAGCAAGAATTACTACAAATGCCAAAAAAATGAACACCCTGTGTATTCAGTTCAATGTATTCCGTTCCACTTTCACCACCGTAGGAAAAAGGTTCAGTGTTGTGCAACTTTTTATTTGTCGTATCCAACTGAGAACTGATATATGTGCAACTACAACCACTGCGGATGCCAACTAAGAATGTGAAGATCAATATATTTGAAAAAGTGATACATACATTCAGTAGAAACAGAGGGCAAAAATACAAAGGAACGAATCAACTTTGGTGTAGGGATTGGCATGTAGCAACAATCGGAAATTCTTCATTTAGAATTCCCTTTCGAAAGCTTATTTGCATGTATTTCAGGTGCCGTTTCAGGATGCAGAGCTTCTGATCTGGGCACTGCAGCACTTTGTAGTTGTACGTAGTTTGAGCAGAAATGTTGGCAGAGAATTCTCTATCTTCCCATGCTGCGGCCTGTAATTACTTAATGCAGTGGACGAGGACTCCAGCACGTCCCTGCAGCAACGAACCAACACATCCAATCTATTCATTCCCGGCAAGGAAACATGAAAAATTGATGGATTTGTTGGGGGCAAATCATCGCATCAGGCCAGGGAAGAAGAGAGAGAAAGAGAGCAAAAGGAGTGGATGAGGAGAAGATACGACCTTCTTGGGGGCACTAGGCATGTCATCGGGGCACAGATCGAAGCAGCCGTACGTGTGGAGGGCCGTGTGCACTGGGAACCATGTCGCCTGGCGAGCAGAAGCACAAGCCCATGGAGGGCCGCGTGCCGTGGCGACGACAACCGCCGGCTGGTCTACATCTGCTGGATCTCGCCCTCACCGGGATCCGCACGATCTGAGTTGATCGAGCGGCGAGCGTTTGGCCGCTCGATTCAACCAAAAAATGCGCGTGCACTAATAAGATTTTAGGCAACAAAACTTTTGCACATGGGAACACGAACTTCGGCTGCCGGCTCCTCCATACAAATGCAAATGGTGGACCGCATTCGGTGGTTACCGTCCCAGTCTACTCTTGCCTCATCTCGCCTTTCGGTCTGAGTCCAACCTTCTCCACCGCGATGCACAAGAACACTTTGAGCAGTAGCACCCCTTGTTGCATGCAGTGCGGTGCCAAAAACCATCAAACAAACGCCACTCCATCTCCATGTGTGCACCCAACGGCGCTGACAACCACCATGCTGCGAGTTCTGCTCGTAATCAACTGATCGGCCGAGTTCTGCTCCAGAATTTTTATCGACTCACATACATTTTGTACCTTAATTTCGGCTATGGTTTTTCTGAGGACTTCTCATGTTCCTTTTCGTAAGGTGTAGTATTAACTTATTTAAGCTCAAGAAACAACTTTTTCCTTTAGGAAGGCAAATTTTTTCTTATCTTTGCTAAAATCTGTAAATAAAAATATCAACACCTATTATCATTGTATCTATGAAAAAAATATGCTCACATTCTATTTACTTAGTATTGTGTATACTGATAATTTTTATATAAGCATATCGCAAATAAGAAAATGTCTGACTTCTGAAAAAAACAGTACCCGCCACTGCTTTTACCATAGCAGTGGCGGGCACTATTTTGGACCCGCCACATGTAAAATCTCATCAAGACTCCCGCAGGGTGAAAAACTGTAGGGCGAAGGTGCCGCAAGCCCGTCACAGCTTTATCTGTAACCAGTGACAGGCATCTTGTACTGCCCGCCACACGTATATTAAGAGATGACATTTAGAAATTATTAAATTGATGGCATTTTCTAATTAAGAGATGTCATTTTTAAATTAAGAGATGGCACTTTTTTTAAAGAGGTGGCATTTCTTAATTTTAAAATGTTGACTTTTTTATATTAAGAGATAACATTTTTTTTATTAATTGGAGATGCCTGCTTTTAGGCACATGGCATATTTCATTAAACATTTTTTTACTCTGTTTTTTATATGTGTTTTTTTCTGTCCATGGCATTTCTATATCTATACTACTATTAGGGCATGTACAACGATACCCAGTCAGCTGTCTGTAATATGAGCCACCTAGGAATTTTGGTGACGTGTGAAAGAGAGAGAATGAAAAACGAGGTAGTCTGTCGTCTAAAATACAGACGGTCTAATTTCAAGAAAATCACTGCCTACCGACGGCCTAATTCCCGTTGTACGTGAAGCGTCGCTTATCGTGGGCCGATAGAATCGCTAATCCCAGGAAAAACTTACTTTCGTCCTATCTCGCCAGGTCTGTATTGCGAACGGAAGATAGCATTTGATTAGTATAATTTACAAGCGGTTGGAGGGTTACAGCCATCCAAACAGACGCCCGGTTGTATATATTGTTTCCGGTGCTGTCTGTAGGTGATATGGAGAGATGCTAAAGACGGCTGCTGTCTTAACTGATGTACATGCCCTTAAAAAAGCAAACATAAATTCTTCCAAAGCCACACAACAAATTGTACACAAAATAACTAGCACCGTCAGATCTAATCTACTTAAACACATCCTACTGCCCATCTTATATCAATGACCCGCCATCCGAATCAACGTCTGGGATGAAATGTTCTGCCTAGCAGACGCGTGGTCTGGCGATCGTTCTAGCGCTCTACCTCCCCGATCCCAGCGGCCCCGCCCACAACTCCTTGATTTTTGCGTCGATTACACGGGAATCGTGCCTCTTCGACCCATCTTTCTCTCCCTGGATCGAGAAACCTCCTTTCCCCTCCTTCCGTGCGTTTCCGATCCACGCCGAGTCAACCCTGCATCTGGTCGTGCTCAGCGCTCCCGCAAGCCGCCGACGACCTCCTCTCGCCGGTCAGCCGCGCCAACGCCCTCCTTCCTTTTCTCTCCCTCTTATTGCTAATCTCTCCTCTCTGCGTTCCCACACTGCAGGGCGACATGGACGCCAGAGGCTCGGCACGCGGCCACGATGGCCCCGAGCTCGGTGGCGTCAAAGCCATTGGAGGCGCCCGGCAAGGGCGAGCTCGAGGTCCCCGAGCTGGCGACGGCTGTTGGGTGTGCATCGAGCACTGCCATGACATCCTCCGTCCAGCAGTAGAACACGGAGAGGTCGGCGCAGATGATTGCAGGGCAGGCCTGGAGCAGCGGCTCGAGATCAGCGCCGCCGGGAAGATTGACGCTGGAGCTTGGCCCGCCAGCAGGCGCGAGGCTGGCGGCGTGGAGGGGTTGGAGCAGTAGACGGCTGACGCCGGAAACGGCGGGGAAGTAGGTGATGAGGCGCGCCGCAATGAAGGCGTTCGCTCGGCGATCTCTTCCGGGTGGAGAGGGAGGTGGTTGGAAGAGGAGGAGGTGGGCGCCCACGATTCATGAGGCCGAGGAGAGCAGTGGGTGGCCCCACGGCGAGACCAGCCAGAGGTGGAGTCGCTCGAGCGCCAGGGAGCAGAAGATGGCGAGAGCAGCAGGAAGTCGGGCGTCGTCGGGTCCACGCGCAGCGCCATCGCGCCCTGCGTCGCCAGCTCCACCGCTAGCAGCCTGCCACACGCCATCGAGGCCCGGTGCCGCGACCGAGGGTCACCCAGGAAGCCCGGGATGATCCACACAAACTGAACATCAAGGAGTGGGCGTCGCAGGTGATTTCCACCACCGCTGAAGCCTTCTTTCTCTATGTTCAGTTGCACATCTTATCTCTGCACGTACACCCACCTGCAGCAACTCCTCTCATTTTTTCATGTTCAATTGCCCATCTTATCTCTGTCCTTGCTTTTTTTTATATGTCTACTACGTATAGTCTGTGTACTGTTTTCTTCTACCATTCTTTGTTGTATAATCTTCGTTAGTAAATGCCCCCCAAAAAATTATGCAGCGTGTGTAGAATGGAGAAAGGATACTCAGGGCATGGATGAGGAGGCTAAGCAGCAATTTTGCATCCCATGCAGAATTACAGATCCTCACCTACGGATGGATGAGGACTATTGACTATTGTGAATGCAGAGTGTTAATTTTTCAGCATTTGTTTAACAAAATTACTGTGCACGCGACCCTTTGCGCACGACGATTTGCACATGACCTCGTGATCAATGGCTGTGGCCCACGTGAACTGAGGTGATCGATGGCTGCTATATATTGTCGTGTAGAAATCGGGCACAGCCCATCGTTTGTGTGGCAGTTCTCCTTGTTTAATCAATTTTTGAGCAGATGAGTTGGTATGCTTTTGAGCTATTTAACTTCCAACCCCAAAATATTTGGTAGATGACTATTGTATTGACCATGTTAGTCAGGGTATTGTGCATAAAACGTTGTTGAAGTCAATATGATCTATGGCCATACAATGAGTATACCCTTGCCTTGCTTGCTGATTTTGATTATTTTAGTAATTCAAATTTCAAGTTATGCTTGTTGATGCAATCTACTCTTCATGACTATTCAATGGACTGTGCTTTGCAAACTAAACATTATTGTTTGATTCTGAAGTGTATTGTTTCAGGAGCTACTTTTGGTGGTACTACGGTAAGTTGATGTGAAATCCTCCAATCTTGTTATCTAGGCAGATGTATTCGCTACTATATATTATGAGTTGATGTGAAATCCCACAATTTTTGTTATGTAAGTAGTCAAAATATTTTCAGTCTGTGTACTTGTTGAAGCATTTTTTTTAATTGAAACTTGTATAAGCATCAGTTCTAGGATATTTTGATTCTCTTCTCAAAAAAATATTACATGGCAATAGTTAGTTTGATGTTGCTGCTGTACCAATTTGAGAATGGTGATGTTAGCGGCACTATGAAGTGCAAACATTGAAGTAATTGTCCCTCCTCTTTTCTTGTATTCTTTTAGCTTAAGCTTACCATTTGGGACTGACCGCTCAATAAAATTTCTTCTGATTTTTGTATTTTCTTTTCTCTAATGAGGGTCTGATGCATGACCAATTCATTTCTCCCTTCGATCTGATTGCCGGTTTGGTGACGACTTTCTGATAATTTGTATGTCTTTTTTGGACTGGTCATTAGTTTCTGAAATTAAGATACTATGATTTGGGAAGAATAGATGCGGACGCACTGCTGTTACATTGCAGGAGAGATAATTGTGATCATTTTCCTATTGTGTATACTCTGTTCTACGTAATCAGATTCTCAAAGGTGTGTTGCCATCGAAGGTGAAGACTAGATATTCCGCTCTTGTGTCTGAACAATCTGTAGTTGGAAGGAAGTTTTTTCTTAACAGTGTTCAGTCAACTTGCCCATGTTGTATATACAATATATACAGTTCCATTAAAATTGCTTATATGTTTTTTTGTTATAAAAATACATCGGCTCATGGTCACTGAATAAACTCATGTTGAATATTGTCGGCGGAGGTGAAGATGTCGTGATATCGAGGTACATTAAAATGGGATCGAAGAACAAGAGAAAAGTTTGTGTTGGCGTTGATGCTTGCGTGAATTGTATTACGATGTGTGCATTCTGTCCAACAGGATTTGGTTCTAAATCTTTGTTCATTACTTCAGGTATGCATTGAGCGTACATGATTGCTTGAAAATACCAATGCTTGGCAAGTTTGGATTTCTAACTAGAATGACATGGACACTGCTCCATTGACAAGTTATGTTTATTTTTTCTAGCTACAACAGATTTTTTTTGGGTACAGTAATAGACCTTCCAAACCTTCTCATAGATTTTATTCTGCAAAGTCATGTCAGCCGTTTCATATGCTCGACTGTCTATATTAGGTGAAATATGCTCAATGAGTCAATGTCTAAC
This sequence comes from Aegilops bicornis, assembly GCA_021605145.1. Classification (NCBI taxonomy): domain Eukaryota; kingdom Viridiplantae; phylum Streptophyta; class Magnoliopsida; order Poales; family Poaceae; genus Aegilops; species Aegilops bicornis. The sequence continues at coordinate 805,996,594 of CM038671.1, forward strand.
TTACTTTCATATTTTGTTGTATATGGATCCAGAGCAGATGATGATGTTGTCTATATGTGTGTAACTTAAGTATCAATTTGTGGGACCAAATTGACTAAAGTATGTAATGTGTTTTTGTGAAGTCTCTATGGTTGAGAAGTCCACTGAGACATGATGCTTATGAAAAAACTATATATGCAAAAGCTATATGTAGTACAAATTAAGATTTGAAATAACTGTGTCCTAATTAGGATGACGGAGGACTTTTTTTATAATTATACGTGCGTTACACGTGCACATTTACTAGTAAAATAAAAATAAAATAGTAAAATGGGCCTATGAGCCAATGGGGGTTCGCCTTGCCCCCCTCCCCCTGGCCAACCACTGAGGAGGACCGATCCGTTCGCTGGGAACAACTCGCCTCAGCGACAGATTCGTTGGCTGGACCTCCATCCATGGCGATCGATGGCCGGATATTGACGTCCTACACATATTACTGTACATTGTTGTGGGTATTTCAATGGGATTTTTTTCCCTCTCTATAAAGATAGCACACGCCATCGGCCGCAAGCAACAAAGTCAGGCCGATTATACAAGGGCGCAGCAACACGAGCTGCTGCGGCTTCGTGTTGCGACCCTGCCCTGACCATCTCGACAACCAAGGTGATGCTTCGAGGCGTGTTGCGATTGTGGCTCGACTACTTCGACGACTGCGGAGATGCTATGAGGCATGATGTGACGGCGGCCCGGCTGCTTCCATGATGTTGTGACGACATGTTTCAATAGACACGGCGATGTAGCAATGCCTTTCTTCGAACAATCGTGGTGTGCTTCGACGACATGCGCCGACGGACGCGGTAATGCTACAACGGCAGCCTGGTTACTTCGATGATTGCAACGGCGTGCTTCGACGGCCGTGTGGGTGCTTTGGCAGCCGTGGCGGCAGTGTGCTTTTTGAAGGACCACGTCAATGCTGCGACGGCGTGCTTTTGACGCCCGCCTGGCTGCTTCGATGTTGCGAAGGTGTGCTTCGATGCCGTGGTGGGTGCTTCAACAGTCGTGCCGGCGCTGTGCTTCCAATGGCCACGTCGATGTTGCGACGGCGTGCTTCGGCGATCGCCTGGCTACTTGGACGATATTGCGACGGTGTGCTTCGACAGGCGTGGTGGGTGCTTCGGCAGCGGTGGCGGTGGCGTGCTTTGAATGGCCACGTCGATGTTGCGATGGCGTGCTTCGATGACCACGGCGATGCTGCGACGAAGGCTCGGCTGCTTCTATGATACTGCAACAGCGATCCGGCGGCTCCGATGATGTTGCGTGGCGACTGTTAACGGGCCAAACATGCATTGCTACTGGAAGTGTTTTGCTATACATCGTGTAGCTAGCTATATATACATGGCAAAGCACTACGTGTGAACAAGTAGGAGTAAGAACATTTAAATTGACACAAAGAACGCTAAGCTCTCAGGCCGTGAGGCTGGATACTACCACGGCTACGCGGTCGTGATGGTATGGGCTACTATCACGGGTGGGGGACAGAGAGGCCCTCCGAGCCACACGATTGTGTGGAATCGGACGTCACCAGGCACGGATGACAAAAGTTGAAGTTTGCTTTACTTTCGCAAAGAAAATAATCCAAAGTGGAGTAAGTACTTATCACCACACGCAACTTGGCAAGCACGGCACCAAGGAATAGTTCTTCCCGTTTCCAGGAGAAAATAAAAAAGAAGTGTCCTTGCGGGTCAAGCAAAGCTGTCCCGTACCGTATATATATATATAATGCTTCCCGACTTTTCCCTTCCCGTAATCCAACTACCCGTCCGAGCTTTTTCTCGCCCTCTCCGAGTTTCTCCTGCCGGATTCGAGCAGACGCCCGAGCCTTCTCTCGCCATGAAGCCGAAGCAGCCTAGCTCCCTCCTGCCCGCCGGCGGCGAGTGCTCTCGCCAAGGTAACGACATCGGTTGCCCTCTCCTCTCCCGTTCTAGTTCGATCTAGTTAACTCGATTATGTCCGTGTCGCTAGTTCGATCTTAGGATCATAGCATAAACTAGGTCTGCATCTTTTACAAGCTTATTTCAGGTTGTGGTAGTTTGTCCTAAAGTATGTTTGGGCCTGTTTATTTTCTTTCAATATTCTTGGTCTTAGAAACACTATCTCAGCTATGTGCCTATGTCAGGTAGAATTGTTTTTTCGTATTCAGTGACTCAACTGTTTGTCTTTGGCTGAAGCTTCTTAATCGTTATGAAAAGTGCCACGCTTCTCTTTGATTATGCAGGATATATCATTATAAATATTTTTGGGACAGTTGGAATCCCTATCTGCCATTGTGTGTCCATTAACTAGCTCTGCATTTGTTTCATTGTCATGACCGAATATCCATATGCCTTGGGTCTTTATAAGAATGAAATCTATATGATATTCTGATTATCTATTGCCACTTCTGCTACTGGAATAACATGTGACACAGCCTTCTATGTACCTACACTTGCTGTTCTGTCTTTGTAGGTGAAGGGAGGGGTGAGAACACAACGGACAAGAACATCGAGATGTGGAGATTCAAGAAGCTGATCAAATGACTAGATGCAGCCCATGGAAACGGGACAAGCATGATATCGCTGATCGTGCCACCCCGTGATCAGGTCTGTCGAGTCACCAAGCTGTTGGGTGATGAACATGGGACTGCCTCAAACATCAAGAGGAGAGTCAACAGGCAGTCTGTCTTGGCAGCTATTACCTCTGCCCAGCAAAAGTTGAAGCTGTACAGTCGAGTTCCCCCCAATTGATTGGTGCTTTACACCGGCACCATTGTCAACGATGATGGGAAAGAAAAGAAGGTCAGCATTGATTTTGAGCCATTCAGGCCAGTTAATGCTTTTTTGTATCTCTGTGACAACAAGTTCCACACTGAGGCACTGCATGAGCTGCTTGAGTCCGATGATAAGTTTGGCTTCATTGTCATGGACGGTAATGGAACGCTGTTTGGAACCCTGAGTGGCAATACTAGGGAAGTTCTACACAAGTTCTCTGTTGATCTCCCAAAGAAGCATGGACGAGGAGGGCAGTCAGCAGTTCGCTTTTCCCGCCTGCGCATGGAGAATCGGCACAACTATGTGCGCAGGACGGCTGAACTTGCTACCAGATTCTTCATTGACCCTGCCACTGGCCAGCCAAATGTCTCTGGTCTCATTCTAGCTGGTTGCGCTGACCTCAAGACTGAATTGAGTCAATCTGACCTGTTTGATCAGCGCTTGGCAGCCAAGATGCTGAAGGTTGTCGCTGTCTCTCATGGTGGAGAGGATGGTTTCAACCAGGCTATTGAGATATCTGCTGAAGTCCTTTCCAATGTCAAGTTCATCCAAGAAAAGAAGTTGATGGGGAAGTACTTTGAGGAGATAAGCCAAGACACTGGGAAGTATGTTTTTGGTGTAGATGACACCATGTCCGCCCTTGAAATGGGTGCAGTTGAGACACTGATTGTGTGGGAAAATCTTGATATCAACCGATACATCTTGAAGAATTCTGCTACCGGAGAAACTGTGGTAAAGCACTTCAACGAGGCACAGGAGGCAGATCAAAGCAACTTCAAGGATAAGGCGACATCTGCAGTATTGGAGGTGGTTGAGAGCACCTTGCTGCTGGAGTGGTTTGCCGAAAACTATCGGCAGTTTGGTTGCGCGCTGGAGCTCATCACAAACAATACCGAGCAAGGATCTCAGTTCTGTATGGGCTATGGTGGGATAGGAGGGATCCTCCGCTACCGGGTGGACTTGAACGCTTACGAAGACCCATCTAATGAGGAGTATGATGAAGGCTTTGAAGAGCAATCAAGTGAAACGCCAGTGAATTCAGTCCGGGAGGAGCCTGCCCTAGACTGGAACCAGAATGTGCCGCAGCATGAGGCCGAGGCATCTACAAGCTCGTCCAGGACAAATTAAGGTTTGTACTAAATTGTGGCAGCTCCTTTCTTATAAACAAATGATCACGTTGTAACGTTTGATTCAATTTTCTTATTTTAGCAAGACGAGGAGGGTGATATGAAGGATGCTGCTGCTGAATAAGTGAAGTCCTCTCGGCGTGATTGGGAAGAAGGCTGCATTTCTGATCTCCATCAGAAGACTATCCTATTTAGTATTGTCATTATTAGTATTATTAGTAAGACGAATCATAGTTATAAGTTACTATTAAGCATCTCTTGTGTGATGCTCGAATCTCCGTCAAAAAAAAAGTTTGTGCATTATTACTGTTGCTGCAGCTGCGTCTGCATCTACTTATCTGAACTTTAGTTGTGATGCTACCCTATATTTATTTGAAAATAAATCTATTGTGCGTCTGTTGATCTGATATGGCAATATTCCTGTTCACTGGCGTTGCATTCTGTTTGTTTGAAAATTTGCTGATTTATTTGCTATACTGTAGGTTTTTTCTGTAAGATTAAATTTTCCTTAGAATTGACTGCTGATCCTAGATTGTTCATTTTTGCAAATACTATTATTTCATGAAACTACCCACGGTCATTCAGCTAGTAGAAGTAAGGCCAGGCGCCGGCAAAACCAATTTCTATCAGTTGACCAGTACCGCGCTATCATTGCCCATGGTTTGTGTTGGTCACTACTATTGTTACTATTAGCTGCAGAATCTATATTTGAATGTGTGTTTATCTGTTGATCTGCCATAGAAATAGTCCTGTCCATTCAGCCTTGCGTTTTATTTGGATTTTTCACTATAATTATTTATCTAATCAGAATTAAAGAGCTTTGTCGGTAGCTTTGCGTCGCTAAGCATGTTAGCCCAATTTTTGGATCGTCACGCTCACATACATATTTTTCATATCACCTTCACAGCACATCGCGACTCCAGTGAACTTCACTAATAAGCCCAAATACATGAAAATGTTCAATATGTTGGCAACAATGCTGTTTGTGCCCCCCAACACACACACACACACACATCGTTTAAGTTGAATAATCATAACTCTGCGACAATGGGTAAAAATTATGGTTCAATTTAAGAATCTGCTTCATTTTAACTACAAGTCAATAGCAGCATGTGGTACTGATTTTCTTCCTGCTATAAAAAACAAAGTTAAGATATTTCAAAACACGAACGCATGAAAATCAACAACAAAGAACTAGAGCATATTTGAATTATATTATTCATTCATGATTCCGTTAGTGCGCCATAGGTCAAACTCAAGCACCAGACAACGAACTTCAAACAAAGTAGACTAACAGAAGCAGCCACCAAGCAAGGCCATCCACGTGCTCATTTTGATGTAAAACAAGAATCACTTGACAGACTTATCACTGAGAAGATTACATCTGACCTTATCATAAAGTAAATTACAATAAAAAGTTACTCTTGTCGTCATAAGAACTATAATCGTATGACACAATTTAACCTAGTGGTATCGTCGTCAACTGTAAAACAAGAAATAAACCCCATGCTACACAATTTAATGCACTTGGGACTTTTGTTCTGAGCACTTACTATTCATTTTCTTCCTAAATACTGAATAAATATTTCAGATGGTTTCTACTACTACTCTCAAGGTCTCTTTGCAACAAGAGGTGGAGAGAACACTTCCAACTTAACACCAAGAAAACTTCATGCACCGTTGTGGGTCTGCATCAGGAGAGCCCAAGCTACAACCTCACGTAGGAAGAAAAAAAAAGATAGAGAATTAGTGGGATGCAAGGGACATAATAGAAACATCAGTATGAAGACCCAATATAATTGCACACAAGAATATAACACTAACACTAAAATGGAATCCCTGTTAGCATGGCTGCACCCAAAGTTAATTGAAAACGATCTAGCCATCGCAACTAGTCACGAACGGTTATATTTCAAGTGTTCCAAATGACAAGACATTGATAGGAAGTTGATTTTGTCAGCACACAGCACAGTGAAATCGGTCTTATATTATATTATTAGATATTTGTGTTGGTATTTCGATGGTGTTCCTTTGGAATGGTATCCAAAAAACTCATTCGACATTATGGCGCGGTGCGCATGAGTGTATGGCCAGCAGAGTGCCTCGGCCGAGAGAGATAAATAAATAAGCTCCAATGTAAGAGCACATCATAGTGTACTTACTACTGACTAGAAAACAGGCAGGGAAAACAACAACCTGATAAAGATGCATGAGTGAATTGCAAAAAACATCGACACTTCAGGCTAGGTTTGCAGGTACCACACATATACGAAATTGTGCCAAAAAACACTAATTTTTTTCATAATTTTTTGCAGAAAACACTAGTTGCTTGTTTGGACCGTTTTAAGTGCGTTTATGACAAGGGGGGCCCGCATCCGTCGACGTGGCAGCACTGTTCACACGGCAACGCCGTTAGACGGCGTTACACGCCGCTGGCGCACCGGTTCGAGCCGGGCCGCTTAGTCTTCGAGCCGTACCCCGCCCGGTCCGCTCCTCTCACTCTCTTTTCCTCCCCCGCACTCTCTCCTCTCAGTCATGGCGACGGCTGGCGGCGCAGGCGGCGACTGCGGTGGGTCTGCCGGCGTTGGAGACGATGGTCCACCTGTGGGAGATATATGCGGGAGCTCAAACCCTAGCTGGCCGTCGGATACGAGCAGCCCCAGCCAGAGCCCCCAGCACTGTCTCGAATATGCGGCGGCAAGATCTTGGGCCAGGGCAGTGAAGGAGAATCCGTCGGTGAGTCACCGGATTGCCTCGTCATTCGGCGGCATCTAGTGAGTTTCCTCTTCCCTCTTCCCTCTTCCCTCTTCCCTCTTCCCTCTTCCTGTAGATCGATTTTAGGGTTAGGGTTATGTTTTTTGGCACTGTTAATTGGTGCTCTCTTAATTGTGATTTAGTTGCGGTTGATTTGTACTTAAAAGAGTAGCTAGTTGACAGAGTAGTTAACAGAGTAGCTAGTTGATGATGTAGTCAGCAGAGTAGTTAGCAGGGTACTGTACTTGGAGAGATCAGTTTGCATTGGTTTGACAGTGGAGTTGACTGGTTTTCAGAACTTGACAGTGGTTTTCAGAAGGTGCTTGTTGTTTTCAGAGTGTATTGTACTGTATTGTAGCAATTATAATGTTGATTACTCTGTTTTAGTGCTCTGTTTTAGGAATTATGCATTTTTTACAGTACATTGGTGCTCTGTTTTAGGAATTATGCATTTTTTTACAGTACATTGGTGCTCTGTTTTAGTGCTCTGTTTTAGTGCTCTGTTAATTAAGCTATTTTAATTATTTGTGTGTAGTTTGAATGATGATGTTTGGGAAGTTAGAATGCACTTCCATGACAGAGACAACTTGGAGAGATCAGTTTGCATTTCAGACATAACATATTATAATTTGGTTGCCCTAATAGAGACAGAGGGATATGGGCTTAATGATTTCATGTATTTTGTGAGGGATCCTGGTGTGGGGATTACAGGAATGGATGAAATTTGTGATGATGATGATAAGGTGGACGAAATGCTTGACCATATTGCTAACAATGATCAGCATGTAGTGAACTTGACAGTGGTTAGGGGCACTGATCCAAGACCTGCAGATTTGAGCTCAGGCTATCTGGTTGAGGAGCAGGTTCCTTTGAGCCATATAGGAGAGAACCCTGTGTATGTAGTAAATTCTTCTGGTGTTCTCCTAAGATCACCACCAAAAAGTATAATACAGAGTCAGCCAGAGCCATTGCAGTTCTACACAACACAGCAGAGCACAAACCATAATCTGGATACAAATGCTGCCATGGACCAATCCAATGCAGCAGATCAGGATGAACTGGAGACATTAATGGAGTTGAAGAGGAGAACAAAGATTGCCAAATTTAGGAAACATAAGATTGCAGCTGAGCATGTAAATAAGGTTAAGCAGAAGCTACCAATTCTTCTAACTGAAGATGATTCAGATCTGGATGCAGATGAGGACTATCTTCAGAGGCTTAATGAGATGAGGAAGCAAAGAGAGGATCCACTCATTCATTTTGATGGAGACACTGATGTGGATGAACTGTATGAGGAAGATGAGGAAGGGTAACATGTGGAGGTGGAGCAAGAGGAGCAGGTGCACCAAGAGGAGCAGGTGGAGCAAGATGAGCAGGTGGAGCACCAGGAGGTGCCTACAAAGAAGAAGAAAGCTAGAAAAGGGTCAACAGAGAGGTCACGTTCTAGCTTGGAACAGAGATTTGAGGATGTTTGGGCACCATCATCAGATGAGGAGCCAGATCTTGGTGTTTTGAAGCAGGAATATGATGATGGAGCTGAGGAAGTACAATTTGTTCTGCCCAATGGAAGGAAGAGCACATCAGTGAGATCTTTGCAAAGGATCTGGTACAGTGAGGAGAGAGAGAACCCAGAGGAGCAGTTTTGCAGAAAACTTTGTTTCCTCAATGTGTATCAGTTTACGAGAGCAATTCAGACATTGCACATAACTCAGAATAGGAATTATGAGTTCCACATAAACTGCAATGATAGCATCATAGTTGTGTGCACAAATGCAAAATGCCCTTTCTTTATTGCAGATTTTGTTGTTGCAAATGAGACTACTTTTTGTATAAGGAAGGCAAATTTTGTGCACACATGCCCAGCAGTAGGAGAGAACACCAAGGTCACTGCAAAATGGGTTGCACACCAGTGTGAGGCAATGATGAGAGTTGATATTGGCACACCCGTCACCACAATAATGCAGAACCTTGAAGAAGAAATATGGAATAGAGATGTCCACCCATATGGCCTCTGAGGGCTAGGAAGCAAGCATTGAAGGTTGTCCAAGGAGATCGAGAGAGGACAATACACTAGAATAAGAGATTATTTGCAGGCTGTGTTGGATACAAACCCAGGCTCTAGATGTATTGTTACTACTAGGCATGTACCAGAGCACCCAAGCAAAAACCCTAGGTTTCATGGCCTCTTTTTCTGTCTAAGTGCTTGCAAAGAAGGGTTTTTGAATGGATGCAGACCATTCATAGGTACATTTCCTTTACTAAGTTGAGAATTATTTAAGTGCTCACATTACATACACTATGTTCTCACAATTGTCAGCTTTGCAGGGATAGATGGTTGTTTTATCAAGCTGTCAACAGGTCAACGGATCCTTGCTGCAACAGGAAGGGATGGGAACAATAATATCTACCCTATAGCATTTGGAGTCATTGACAAAGAGGACAAAGACAGCTGGACCTGGTTCTTAACGCAGCTTAAAGATGCACTTGGTGGAGAAAGTGGGAAGTTTGGTTATTATACCATCATCTCTGATAGGCAGAAGGTAAACTTCTCTTCTCATACAATATTGCACTAGGTTTCATGGTTTCATATGCACATTGTTGTAGCTTCATTGTTTCATTGTTTATAGGACCAATGCTTAGCTTTATTTCCCATTGTTTCAAACAGGGGCTTTTAAATGCAATAAACCATGTTTTCCCCAATTGTCCACAAAGATTTTGCCTTAGACATATCTACCAGAATTTCCAAACTGCTGGTTTTAGAGGTGATGAATTAAAGTAACACATGGATGCAGCTAGCTACTCTTATACTGGAATGAACACCTTGATGTAATGAATGCTTTGAAAAGAGAATGTAAGGCTGCTTGGACATGGCTTCACAAAATCCCTGTTCATACTTGGGCTAGGCATGCTATGGATTTTAATTGCAAAACTGACCTGGTAGTGAACAACATCAGTGAGGTGTTTAATAAAATGATATTAGATGTCAGAGGCAAGCCAATAGTGACCATGATAGAAGGAATTAGGACAAAATTGATGGTCAAATTTAACAAGAATAGAACAAAGACAGAGACAGCAAATTGGGAGATTTGCCCTACCTATGCTGAAATGTTAGAGGAGACAAAGTACAACTCAAGGTGGTGCTAGACTTTGATGGCTGGTCCTAACATCTACCAAGTGACTAGTGGAGAAAACACCTACTCAGTGAACTTGCTGGACAGAACATGTGGATGTAGGAAATGGGATATGACTTCTATGCCTTGCCATCATGCAGTTTCTGCAATAGTGAAAGCTAAGTTGCAGCCAGAGGACTTTGTTGCTGATTTCTTCAAAAAGGAAATGTATAAAAAAGCATTTGCACATATCATATTTCCTGTGCCTGGTCCAAACCTGTGGCCAAGGACAAGAACTCAGGACATAGAGCCTCCAGTATTCAAAGACAAGGTTGGGAAGCAACAAACAAAGAGGAGGAAAAACCAATTTGAAAAGCCAGCACCAAGAGATACATCTAGGATGGCATCTATTACTTGCAGCAACTGCAAACTTGTAGGGCATAGATACAATGTTTGCTCCAAGCCCCTCAAGGCAGCTCTTGCTATGAGAATGAACCAGCATCAGGTTAGTTATAGTAGCACCTCAATTCTCTTTATTTTGTCTCCATTGTAACTCACAAGCCTTAACTGTTTTTGAAATGCAGCCAAACAGGTCACAGGCTTCTACTTCAACAACAAATGCATCTACAGCTGCTGCACCACCAAATGCTTCTGGGAACTACATGCCTTTGTCTTTGTTGGCATGTGATGTCTATGTGTTGGCTGTGAACTAGATTATGCCTTTGTTGGCTTTCAGAACCTATGATGCCTATGTTGGCTTTCAACTAGATTATGCCTTTGTTGGCTTTCAGAACCTATGATGCCTATGTTGGCTTTGAACCATGGGCCATTCACATTTGTGCCCCTAACTCGAACCCACTACTCAGATTTGCCCCTAATTTTGAAGCATGCTCAAATTTGCCCCTCCGCCGTTAGTTGCACTTACAGAAATACCCTTCCGTGCCGTTTCCATCCAGTCAAAGCCGTTTGACCGTTATCTGCCCGTTTCTTTGACACTTTTGCCCCTGTCTCAATGTGTCACTTACTGGTGGGGCCCACTCTTAGAAAATAAAACAAAAAACCCTTTCTCTCACCCCCTCTCCCTCACACACTTACAGGTGGGGCCAATCTAAAAAAACTATTTCTCTCTCCCTCTCTCTTACCTCTCCCTCGCTGCCCAATGACGGGCCGACGGCCACTGTCTCTCTCAACTCCGGCGAGAGTGTCGAACGGGCGCCGCCTCCACTACAGGTCTCCCCTGTCGCCGCAGCCCTCTCGCCCTCCTTCTCTCCCCGCCGCTCGCCCTCGTTCTCTCTCCCCTCCTCTAGCCCTCTCCCGCAAGCTCGTCGGAGGCTGCCCCATCGCCGTCGTCTGTCCAGCACATGGCCAACGGCAGCCCCAAGCTTCACCACCTCGCCAGGACGCTCTTACAACATGACATCATCATCCCGGCCAACCAATTTGAACAAACAAGTCCAGGACCAAGCGCCCGGACGCATCTTCCCCGCCTCCAGCCTCGGTCCGCCGCCCTCGATTGGATGCCGTTGAAGCACACCAGCAGATCCCAGTCGCTCCCCGGGCGTCCTGATGTGCAGCAGAAGCCGTGGCCATCCTCCATAGCAAGCCACATGATCTCGGGCCATCTTCCCCGCGAGCTCCGAGATCTGTCATGGCCACCATGGTCGAAGTCCTTGCTCTGGTCTTCCCCGAGCCCCAGCGGCGTCTCCGCCGTGCTCCTAGTGAGCTCGGTAATGTCACACAACCTTTCCCTCTCTCCCCTTGCATCGTAGGTCCCCCACTTGAGCCGCCAAAAGCCACCGCGGGAATGGTCACCGCCGTTCACTCCGACGACCATATGGTCCAAAGAATGCATCCCTGGATGCGGTAGATCCAGGGCTATCGCCTGCTTCCCTCGTCCAGCCTCCTCGTAGCCTCCCGGCATGCCTCCGCCGTGAGAATTGGTCGCCGTCGGCAACTATCAGCCTAATCAACAGTTAATTAAAACAAAATATTCAGAAATATTGTTAAGCCAATGACAGTGGGCCCACTACCTAGTTTGATTAGTCTTTTTCTTTTTATTCTTTCAAAATTGGCACCACCTATAAGTGTGTGAGGGAGAGGGGTGAGAGAAAGGGTTTTTTTCTTATCACATTGAGACAGGGGCAAAAATGTCAAAGAAACGGCCAGATAATGGTCAAACGGCTTTGACCGGACGGAAACGGCACGGAAGGGTATTTCTGTAAGTGCAACTAATGGCGGAGGGGCAAATTTGAGCATGCTTCGAAATTAGGGGCAAATCTGAGTAGTGGGTTCGAGTTAGGGGCACAAATGTAAATGGCCTTGAACCATTGTTGTTTGTGAGAACTTGGATGTTTATCTTAAATGTTGGCTTAGATGGATGTGAGAACCTGAAAATGTTGGCTGTGATGCTGGTGATTCTGGTGATGATGTTGGCTTAGATGGATGATGATGATGCTTACTATGATTCTAGGGTCACTCGGCGTCGAAAAACCCACCAAAGTGAGTCTAGAGTCACTCGGCGTCGAAAAACCCACCAAAGTGAGTCTAGGGTCACTCGGCGTCGAAAAACCCACCAAAGTGAGTCTACAGTCACTCGGCATCGAGAAACCCACCAAAGTGAGTCTAGAGTCACTCGGCGTCGAAAAACCCACCAAAGTGAGTCTAGGGTCACTCGGCGTCGAGAAACCCACCAAAGTGAGTCTAGGGTCACTCGGCGTCGAGAAACCCACGAAAGTGAGTCTAGGGTCTATCGGCGTCGACAAAACCAACCAAAGTGAGTCTAGGGTCACTCGGCGTCGAGAAACCCACGAAAGTGAGTCTAGGGTCTATCAGCGTCGACAAAACCAACCAAAGTGAGTCTAGGGTCTATCGGCGTCGAGAAACCCACGAAAGTGAGTCTAGGGTCTATCGGCGTCGACAAAACCAACCAAAGTGAGTCTAGGGTCTATCGGCGTCGAGAAACCCACCAAAGTGAGTCTAGGGTCTCTCGGTGTCGACAAAACCAACCAAAGTGAGTCTAGGGTCTATCGGCGTCGAGAAACCCACCAAAGTGAGTCTAGGGTCTCTCGGCGTCGACAAAACCAACCAAAGTGAGTCTAGGGTCTCTCGTCATCGACAAAACCAACCAAGTGAGTCTAGGGTCACTCGGCGTTGAAACCCCCACCAAAGTGAGTCTAGGGTCTATCGGCATTGACAAAACCAACCAACCAACAGCATCAGATTCAGCATAACTGGAAGATTCATACATAATCATAACTAATAAGTACCATATTACACGATAGTGCTTAATGCTAAATAGGTACATTACATAACCATAATTCAGATATTACTAGATCATTCATCTAATACTAGTCATTACATAACCATAACCATACACTAACACTAAAAATGGAATCCTGTTAGCATGGCTGCACCCAAAGTTAATTGAAAACGATCTAGCCATCGCAACTAGTCAACAACGGTTATATTTCAAGTGTTCCAAATGACAAGACATTAATAGGAAGTTGATTTTGTCAGCACACAGCACAGTGAAATCGGTCTTATATTATATTATTAGATATTTGTGTTGGTATTTTCGATGGTGTTCCTTTAGAATGGTATCCAAAAAAGAACTCATTCAACATTACTGCCGGGTGCAAGACGAGTGTATGGCCAGCAGAGTGCCTTGGCCGAGAGAGATAAATAAATAAGCTCCAATGTAAGAGCACATCATAGTGTACTTACTACTGACTAGAAAACAGGCAGGGAAAACAACAACCTGATAAAGGTGCATTGATGAGTCCTGATGAATCCGTTTAAATCAGGCCCTTGAAGACCTGACCCATTGATCTACATGTAGATATAAATTAGGATGTGTAGAGCTTCTTCATCTGCACCAAATGCAATCAATATGCAGAGGAACAAGCAAGAAACAAAGACTGAATCGTGACATTACATTTGCTTTGCAAAACAACAACTAGACATCATCGATTGATTAAACAGTGCATACAAAACAGAGTGCCTGAACTACAAAATTCAAAATTGAAGCTTCTAATCATGAATAAGTGAATTGATAGTGTAAGGAAATTGTGAAATAATTCTGATGATGCACCTGAAGGCGTGTACAGCTGAATTCAGCATTCAGTTAATTGACAAGCAGAAACTGAAAGTTCACAACTTTGGTGATTTAAACTATAATACATGATATAAGATTGAAGAAACTACAGAGTGCCTGCTTTGCATAAACCAACAACACAATGTTGATTGAGATATCTCGGGCATAAGGCGGCACAAATTTACCACATCTGTACTTGCAAGAGTAGCACCCATTCAAATTATAAATGCACGTACCAGCAAGGAACCGCCACCGCACGGACTAGGACCATAACATGTGATTACAGATCTACTCCCTCTGTTCCTGAATATAAGACGTATTGGCAGTTTAATTTGAACTGCCAAACGTCCTATATTTAGGAACGGAGGGAGGACGCACTTATCAATTGGAACATACATATACATATCTGTAGCAAAAGGCATAAGCGATTAAGAGGACATATAGTGATCGGATGAGCTGTGCGTCCATGCCCCTGCTGCATATCATGTCTCCAAGTGCAGGTATTGGCTTCCTGCAGTTCTATTTTTGTATACGTGTGTGTATTGAACACCATGGCTTAGTGCTAGAACCTTTTCATGAGTTAGGGTACGGTCAAGTTTGGATCGATGATCCGTCTGAGTTTTTTTATAGCATCAGCCATTTGAGTTTATCACACCTGTTAGTTAGACCATGACATGAATACATCTACGACCTTATAGTGGAAGGTGTGTACGGCTATACTGTAGCTACCCAGATGAGTTTCCTCAGTTATGATGGTCCTAGTCTTTGTATAGGTTTCAGTACGTAAATGATCTTGAAGATTATGACTTCAGTAGGATGGTTAGAGGCAAAAGTATACAAAGTTACAGTCAGTAGATGAATAATTGCACTTCATCGACAAAATATTAGTTCCAGTTTGATTTTCGTTTATGCATCATCATGTACTGATTTTTTTTTCGTGGTGATTTTGCCAACAACATAAAGGTATAGATGTATGTTTCTTCTGTCATGCTAAATTAAACAGAGTTGGAATTATTTGTTGTGATAGAGCAACGACTATAGATGTACTGAAAAACAGAGTAACAGACTGTTTGTCCTCAAGAAAACGTAGAATTCATAAGACACTGATAGAAACTTGAAGAGCGTATAATAGCTCAGGCCCTTGTTCTTCCCCCTTCTATCTTGACTTGTTCATTTATCTAAACAAAAATTCAGTTTCAATGACTAAAGGTATCTGTAAGCTCCACTTACGGTTTCTTCACTTTCTGATTCATACTTGTATGAAGGGCGTGTGTGGTACACAACTCAAACATCCATATGATAATTTAATTCTAATGACTCTGCAGGCATATGCGATTTGATCTGGTGGGTTAATTCTAATGGCTCTGCGGGCATATGAGGTTTGTCCTGCTAGGTTGTTCCCAAGCATTCTGGATGACTTCACTACTATGTCCGAGATCTGGGAATGAAACAAATTTCAGGGCAACTAGCATGATCGACCGACATCTATGAAACTGACAATCAATTTATCGCCTCTTGGATTTGTATACTAACAACAGATCATGATTTGTAAGAAAAACAAGATGAAGACAGTTCTGTCCTAATGCATAGGTAATTATGACTGGATGTGTTTGCAAGATAAGATTTCAAGTACATGAGGTTGCAACCTGTAATGGTACACTGTAGACCTTCATTTATTGAAATAGACCAATGATTTTTTTTTAGCTGTCTTCCCATGTGATTTACCAAATGTAAACATTAATTGGTTTTGTTAGGAAGTCAATAGTTTATTTACGATGTTTTCATTCTTATGGCTATCAGCGATGCATTCAAAGGAAGATCAGAAAGTTGTATGTTTGAACAGGTAATGACACTAAAATTGGGGTGAAACTATTGACTTCATATGGTGTTGAATCATTCAAATATGTATGCCCCGTTGCAATGCACGGGCACCTTTACTAGTAATGGACAGAGAATTAGCATTAGGCCAAAGAAACTGAGCAGAATTTCCAACCGAAGCATCTCCTTTATCAAAAAAAAAATCAAAAGGTGATAGTTCAGCAGATTTAGAAGCTATTCGCCTCTGAAACTGCTCGCTGCTTCCACTCCAAATAGGCTGCGATGATTGGTATGGTCATGTCTTACATAAACTCCAGAACCCCACGACTCCAAGAATAACCGTCCTAGGTGACGTGAGAAAAGTTGAAGAAATTACATTGGCAGAAAAGTGGGTAAGCATGTTTGGTCGTTTGAGCCGAACAGCTCCAAAGCGGGGGACGTTCGATTGGCATCTAACAGAGTTCCTCCAATTAAACATGAACAACTTTCAGCATGAGTGCAGACAAACTTAATCTAGAAACGACGTGACCATGACAACTAGTGACAAATATGAATAGTTATGTTTCTAGTAGCAATTTGGTGTTGTCAGCAGAGTGAAATTATCTTATATGACAGTGCTTTGGTATTTTCGGCGGTGTCCATGTGTTGATGTTGGCAACAAAAACTCATTCAACAGTACTACCACCAGACATAGATAGATAAATAAATAGACCTCCAATATAAGAGCACAACATAGTCTACTGACTATGAGTATGAAAGCAGGCACGGGAAACATCAACCTGATAAAGATGCGCTGGCTGGAACGACCCAATCGTGATGAATGAATCCCCCTCTTCACCAGGTCCTTGAAGCCATGACCCACTGATCTGCAGGTAGATGGATATGAGGATACGCGGAGCAGCAAAGCAATCAAATAAGAGTTATAATCAAGTTGGCAGCAGCTGTTGGTGGAATGAATGTTCAACTTGTGTCTGTTCATCTGCACCAAAAGCAATCGATATGCATGCAGAGGAACAAGCAAGCAACAATTAGGCTCAAAACTGAACATGGCGTTCGTTACATTTGGAGCTTTGCCAAACAAAAAAGAATTAGACAGTAGGTAGTCCATCATCATCGATTAAAACAAGACAGTAGTAGTCGCCATCATCGATGGTCAAAATTTATTACATATGGGGTGGGCACACCATGCATCGAGTAGAAAGAAAGCTTCGACAGCGGGCGGAATCGATCCGGCCGGAGACATCTGACGGAGCAATTCCTTGGACGGCCACCTCGGCTTGCCATCTTTTCCTAAGCCTTCGAAGTATTCCAACGGAGGCGGCGGCCTGGGCATCATCGGCGCCGACGCCGGCGCCGGCAAGCGCAGATACTTCAGCAGAAGCAGGTTCTCGCCATGCCCCTCGAGCAGAGCAGGCATGGCAACAAGCTTCATCCTCCGCGTCCCCTGCGGCACATCCATGGCTTCCCTCTCCTCTCCTCTGCTCGCGTAGCTTGATTCTTTTCTCTCCTGTGGTTTCCCCAACCTAGACCTGGATCGATCGATGGGGAAACCTAGGGCAAGCTTGTATACAAGGCCGGCGTTGGAATCCGACGCGTTTTTTTTTTTTTTGAGACAATGGAATCCGACGCGTCCCACACACAATTGCATCCTGGGCCCTGGCCCAGTCTTTACAATGAAATCCTGTTGCTTCTCAGGCCAACTCCACCGCACGACCTCATCTTGTGTCCGGATGCGTTCGTTTGGGGTAGAACGGACGAACAGCGCGGCCCAATGCGCGGCCCTAAACGAATAAATGTCCAGATTCCGTCCGTTTTCAACCAATCCCCGGCCCAAACTTGCGCCGAGTTTGGGGTGAAACGGACATCGCACGGACGGGCTCGCCGCATGCCCTTGTCCCCTCTTGGCCCGCGTGTTGGGGACACAAGTAGTCCCATTCGATTCCAACGCCTCCAATCCCTCTCCCGCCCCGCCGACGGTGCCGCCGCTATTCTCCGGCCGCCTCCTCACCGCGCAGCCCCCGGTCGTCCATAGCAAACCACGTCTCGACATGGCCGCCACCACGCCCGTGCTTTCGCCTTAGTTTAGGCCGTCGATCGGAGGAGGTTTGGCCATCGCCGTCGTAGCCGGCGGCAGAGTGGATAAGACCGCATGCGACGTACCACGGCGGCCACAGCAACTTCCGACGAGTGCTCCAGAGCAGCCAGTAGCCGGCCGCCAACCACCCCTGCATCGAGGTGATCATCGCGACCTCTTTGCCATCACGACCGCAAGGTGTTCGACACTTTGCCCACAAAGGTATGGACAGTGGTGATGAGTTTTTCTTCCACCACTTCATTTGTTAATCGGACGATTCGTCATCGGATGATGAAGACCTTGTGGTGGCTGCACTGGTGGTTCACGACCACATTCAACGGCAGCTTCCTCGGTATAGGGGGTCACTCCCTGGCCATGCTCCCAACCTGAACCGCAACAGGGAGAGAGGCCACGCCCTGTTCTATGATGATTACTTTGCGAACACCCCGCTCTTCAAGCCGGATAAATTCCGTCGCCGTTTTCGTATGGCAAGGCATGTGTTCAATCGTATCCGAGAGGGAGTGGTTTCTCATGACCCATACTTCGAGTGCAAGACGGATGCCCTTGGCAAGCTTGGATTCTCCTCTTACCAGAAATGCACCGCAGCCATCCGCATGCTTGCATATAGAATTCCAGGCGATCTGGTGGATGAGTATGTGCGTATGAGTGAGACGGCATGTCTGATGCCAATGTACAATTTCCGCCAGGCTGTGATCGAGGTGTTTGGCCCTGAGTACTTGAGGCAGCCAACTGCCGCTGATACAGAGAGATTGTTAGCGACCAACGCAGCTAGAGGCTTTCCAGACATGCTTGGCAGCATAGATTGTATGCACTGGGAGTGGAAAAACTGTCCATTTGCTTGGCAGGGCCAATACAAGGGGCATGTCAAAGCGTGCATTGTCATATTAGAAGTGGTGGCTTCGTAGGATCTTTGGATATGGCATTCTTTCTTCATCATGGCAGGTTCTCACAATGATATCAATGTGCTGCAGCGTTCTCCAGTCTTCGCAAGGCTTGCAGAAGGCCACTCCCCACCTGTCAACTTTGAGATCACCGGCCACCAGTACAATAAGGGATACTATCTAGCTGATGGTATATATCCTGAGTGGTCAAATTTTGTGAAGACAATCTCGAACCCCCAAGGTGAGAAGAGAAAGAGATTTGCCCAAATGCAAGAGAGTGCTAGAAAGGATGTGGAACATGCTTTTGGTGTGCTTCAATCCCGATGCAGGTATCATTCGAAACTCTGCACTGTCATGGGATGAAAGGAAGCTTTGAGAGGTGATGACTGCTTGTGTGATCATGCACAACATGATCGTCGAGGACGAGCGTGATGACGGTATCTTCGACCAAGGATTTGATTATCAAGGTGAAAATGTTAAGCCCCTGCACCAAGAACCGACCACGTTTGAACAGTTTGTCCAATTTCATCATGAGCTGCATTATTGGCACACTCATTTGGATCTTCAAAATGACTTGGTTGAGCACGTGTGGGATCACATTGGCAACCAATAGATGTATTGGTTCATTTTATGTTCATTCAAGACAATTTCGATTTGGTTGTAAAAATATTTTATTAGAGACAATTTTGATTGGGTTGTAAAACTATTTTTATTTTTAAACAATTAATATTTGGACGTGCAAACTTGTTTTGATATGAAAATATGGGCATTTTAGGCCCTGGCGGACAGGATGGGCAAACGGATGCGGCTGTGCTAGGCGCACGGCCACCGCATCCCAGGACAGGTCCGGACATGACCCCATCGCCCTACCCAAACGGACAGAATCTGGGCAAAATAGACGTCTGTTTGGGGTCGCGCGGTGGAGTTGGCCTCAGCACACAACGGCCCACAGTCCTTGCCGCTTTGGGCTCTGGGCCAACGGCTATTTCTAACAACATTGGTAGCCTGGTACGGTTTACTTTCGTCCGGTTTTTTTTTATCCCACCTCCCACCACCTCCTCCTACTGGGTTTTCACCCTCCATTAAAAAACCAAATCCCATTAGGAGGATCTTGTTTCATGCTTCCTTTGATAGGTGTTGATTCAATTCAATTACGTAAACAATAAGTAATCCAGAATTTAGAAATTACACCATATATGTGAGGTCACCTTCCTAAAAACAGACATATATAAGATTTTTCTCGATAACCTTCCATAATAAAATAAGATATTTCTTCATAAGAAATCACTAATCCCACGCACTATGTCATTTATTATTATCATTATCCCACGCGCAATGTCATTTATTATTATCTGCGCCCCTACGAAGGGACGTCGTGCACGACACCACGAAAGATGTCGTGGTCGGGCCTAACGTTGGCATGGTGCTTGAAAATGCCAGGGCATGGATCACGGCGTCGAGGACGGCCGTGGGGGGAGACGGGTCGTCAGACCGCCATGTGGACTCGGTCATATTATATATCTTGTAGAGCCAGACAAGCTACATTCTCAAATCAAGTGTGTCCATTTAAATGTTAAGAAATTCGTTAAGAGAATGTGTCCAACGTTACTCGGTAGTGGTCATCATTGGCGTTTGTACCAGTCATTCATGCAAAAATATTTTACAAATCGAGCACTAAATCAATTTCGAAATCAAACCATTGATTCAATTAATTAGCTAGACATTTAATTACGTATGCAATTAATTAGGTCCATAAAATAGGATTTTTTTGCACCGAATCAATTTGGAAGTTGAGTGATTAATGCAATTAATTAATATGTTAGACAATAATTTATGCCTACAGATAATTAGAAGTAGGGATATTTTCCAATTAGTCAGATAATTAATTGATTTGGTTGACAGTTAATTAGGCATGCAGAGAATTAGGTAGGTCGTTAATTATTTGTGTACTTAATCAATTAAGCAAGAAGTCGCGGTGAATCATTTTGAAAGCACTCGTGGCAAAAACGATCAACGGGCTCTTAGCTGCATGGTCAAGCACCGAGCACCGCTTGCCAGCATGGACAACGGCCACCATGCGCTTGCGACATGGGCGACCTATCATTCACCTAGATGGATGAAGATTATGCTCCACAGGATGTCCACAAGCTGACGGTTGCCAAAATATTTGCGGGTGAGGACAACACGACACAACATTGGCCAGGTGGTTCATGCGATAATAAAAAGAAAGAGTGTTCTAAGAATAAGAAGAAAAAGTTAACTAAAGCCACCAAACGGTCCATGTTGTTGAAGAAAGAAAAGAGTGTTCCAAATAATAAGAGAGAGAAAAGAAAGAGTATTCTTGAAAATAAGTAGGAATGAGAAGTAAAGCTGATGAGAAATGAGAAATAAGAAAATGAGGCGTCGATGACGAACACACTAATGTTGACGTGGTGCTGGTTGGCGCCATTGAAATGGATTAGCGAAGACGCGAGGGGTAGAAGGTGTAGGGAAAGACGAGGAAGAGAAGAACGGCAATTATCCCTTGTAGCATATGTGGGATGGAGGTGGATCTTATTGGCGACTAGGTATACAGTCATGTTGCCACTCTCCTCCAATGTCAATGTGCATTTGCAAAATTAAATGGACATTTGAGAATGCTATCTGTAGTTATTTGTTGCTTTGTGTTAATAGTATGTTGTTAGTTTAACCCACTCTATTATATTGTAAACATGAAATTTTTCGTCTTTATTGCAATGCACGGCCGAGATGAGGTCGACGTCATCTGGTTCTAAAGGAAATGGCTCCAGCAAAAAATGTCCCGCTACGGCAGGAAGCCGATTGAGAATGGGAGGTTTCGACAGAAAAAGGGAAGGTACAAAGTTGAATGAGGTTTTTGTGTTGAGCCCCGAGTGTTACAGATAACATGGCGGATAGCCCGTAGCAACGAACTGGCGTTCTGCTAGTACTTCTTTGTATAGGAATATCATAGTTTGGCGATCAAAAGGCAAGGTTTCTGGAAAACCCTATTCACCGCATTCTGCGGCAAAGTGTCGACCTCTCGCACACCCATCAAGCTTTCGTGGGCCGGCCCATGACGGGTGCTTCCTACAGAGAAAATTCAACCAAAAAACAAGAGAGCAAGGGATAGAACGGGGAAAATCCTATACGACGCTTATTACGTCAAGTTGTCGTGCAAACGCACAGACCTGGCGATGAGAGCAACTAAATGGGCCAGCCCGTTGCGCTGATCCCAGTTTTGGGAACCTTCTAGAAGGTCTAGAAGGTTCCAAACCGGTCCAGGTCTGGTTTTTTCTTTTTTCTTGATATTTTTTATTGTTTTCTTCAGTTTTCATAATTTTTTCTTATTTTTTGTTTTTATTTTTCTGGCTTTTGTTCTCTGTTCCTTTTTTGGTTACCTTTATCTTCTTTTTCCTTTTCCGTTTCTTTTTTAACTTTTAGAAATAAAATTTTCTAAAAATTGTTCAACTCTTCAAAACTTATTCATAATTTCAAATTAGGTTACCTTCTATTCGAAAAATGTTCGGCAATTTCATATTTTGTTCATTTTTGAAAAATTGTTCAGAATTTCAAATTTTGTTCTCTTCTATTCAAAAAATGTTCGGGACTTTCAAATTTTGTTCACGTTTTTAAAAAATGTTCAGAATTTTCGAAAAAAAATAATTGTCCAAATGTTCAGGAATTTCAAGTTTCTTCATGTTTTAAGAAATGTTCGGAATTATGAATATTATTCATTTCTCCAAAAGTTTTTCAGCATTTTCGACTTTTGTTCATGTTTTAAAAAATGTTTGGCATATTGAAAATTATTCACTTTTTCAAAAATTGTTCAGAATTTCCAAATTTTGTTCATGTTTAGGAAAAGGTTTGGAATTTTGAAAATTACCTGGTTTAACAAAATATGTGCAAGTATTTAAAAATTGTTTGAACATTTCAAAAATTGTTCGGTTCACATATTTGTTCACTCTTTCAACAACATTCTGTATTTGGAAATTTGTTCACTTTTTCAGAAAATGTTCGTAATTCAAAAAATCATGTTTACAAATTTGTTCTTGTTTCTGAAAATTGTTCTGAAATTTTAAAAAACTGCTTCTAATTCTAATTCCTTTTGTATAATTGAAATACCATTTCGAATGTTAAATTTTCCAAAAGAAACAATTCGTGTTTCCTAAAATGTGTGCAATAATTGAAAAATCTGTACACTACAGTAAATATGATGCTGGTGGTGACTTGTCATTAGCGTTGGTGTGGTGGCTAGTATCGCGCGTAGAGAGCTGGATGGCGTGAGTTCAATCCCTAGCCGTTGCACTTCTACTCTTTCTGCGCTATACATTGGTCGGCCCAGTCGGGGCACTCCTGTGCGGGAGGCCGTCTGTTTGCCGCAACGAGCGGCACATAGGAACTCCCGTCACGCCCCCTGTGAGGAGGGTGTATTTATATTTTGGTTGCATGGGCGGACACTCCTAGAAGCCCATTAGGCCCAATTTCGCACCAGATGCTCAAATTTATCCCCAAAGCAGTGGCCCAACATGGAAACTATTTGATTACAGCAAACATATAGTGAGCTAAAGCGGGATTACCCCTAAAAAAAGCTAAAGAGGGATTAACACCAAATTAAATCAAACAGCCAAAAACGCCCCAAACTGATGATCTGACAGCTGAAAACACTAATGGCCTCCAAAGTAGTGTGGTTTTAATGTCTCTAAATAAATAAATGTGCAACTTATATTAGATTTTTTTTCCTGTGGGTGATAATTGATATCCTATATCCTATATACTTAAAATAGTTCATCTACAGTACCTCTGTTATCCTAACATGCACACGTACCACCTCATCAAAGGCCCACCATGACATGATGAGAAAAAAAAATCCATTGTTAGTTGATCCCATGCACACATCTTATTTCACCACACATGCCACCACATCAAAGGTCCACTAAACATGTATGAATGTTTTTCCCATTATATTATGCCACTTATATTCAAATATTTTTCGAGTACACAATGATCAAATAAAAAATATAATATTTAGTTCTAGTTCTAGTTCATATAATATTAATTCAACTATGCATGTTTCATACAATCAAATCACTCAAATATATTACAATTGATTACCACATCAACCACTACTAGGGAAAACCCTAACAGTAGCGCTGGTTTTGTGCTCACTAGTAGCGTGGATAGACGCGCTACTAATAAGGCGCCGACTATTGCTTAGCGAAAGAACGTGCCCGCACGCCGCCATCGCTAGGACAAATAGCTGCAGCGTTTGTTCACTTCCACGCTACTGCTAATGTAACTAGTGGCAGCGTGTTTTCCCTCCATCGCTACTAGTATTCTTTTTTTTAGTGTATTTATGCGCCATCGTACAAATATTTGTACAATACCAGTTATGATGTTTACATCATTATGTCCATAACAGTATGTCAAATGAAGGTGGATTAGGTTCAAGTGGAGGCAATATGTGGTGCATGTCAAAAGTATACTACTAATTCAAACTTGATCTAGTTTGGACTAGTAGTACTTTCGATGTGCACCACATGTTGCCTCCACTTGAATCTAATCCGCCAGCACAAGCTATTTAATCATCATCATAGTCATTACCACCAACAATATTTATTTAATCACCACTAACACTAGCTAATAATAATCATTATAGTCATTACATAGTCATTACCACCAACACTAGCTATTTTATCATCATAGTAATAGTGTAGCACATCATCATCTTCAAACTCATTTCTAGCTAGCTAATCACTCCTGCTGCTCTCTCTTAGGTAAAATAACATAAAACATGTATAGCTCTCCTCCTTGATCAAGTTGGAGCATGCAGATGAACATGTCTCCTAATCGTGGGTAGCGCATCTGTTTGCTGCCCCCTAGTACTTCTCTGCGCTCCCCCATCACATATTTGGTCCAGTCTTGCACTAATAAGCATCCGTCGCTAATCTTGAATGCACTAAAGTAATATGTAGGATATCTTGGTCGTAAGCTAATAATACTCATGGTACCTTTAGTCTCGATCCCATAAGGCACAACATTCAT
Source organism: Aegilops bicornis (assembly GCA_021605145.1). Lineage (NCBI taxonomy): Eukaryota > Viridiplantae > Streptophyta > Magnoliopsida > Poales > Poaceae > Aegilops > Aegilops bicornis. The sequence continues at coordinate 806,021,300 of CM038671.1, forward strand.
CGGGAGTCCTTGTTGAAGAACATCGTATGGTAACATACTTAGAAATGAAGTTTAGCTTCAAAAATAATGTATGAAAAAGATGCACTGAGAACAAATAGTAAAAATCTTACCATCCTTCCTAAATAGATGTGACCGTAGTTCATCACGAACACTATTGGTCGCACGTTTTCAGTACTAACATTTCTAAATGCAGAAAGAAAATTTGTCTTGACAGTATCAAGATCCGCAAGCCATGAAACATAATGACTGAGCTCCTCGCAGTTGAGTTCAGCCCCGCCACAGTATACGGTCTTGTCTACCAAGCGCTGGACATGTTTGCTTGCACTGAAATAAGCTGACAATACAAATTAGTTGTCAACTATTTTTGAATAAACAATATTAAAGACATAAATATGGTTGAGAAACTTACATAATGGTATAATTGAGTATGCTCGCACATCGACCCAGATGTCGGTATTACCTTCAATATCATTTTCCGGACGAATATTAAAGGTGATAACCATATCAGGCTCAAATGCATAAGTCTTGCATAGTGCTCGCCATGTTTTGCATCCAAAATAGGTGTAGTCGTCTGAATTGTATAATTTTACATTGAAAATATAACCATGCTCGGTCTTCAAGTAATCTTTCTTTAGTACGATTGAAATCTATCTTATCCAATACAAAAACTCTTGCATGGCAGGGGATACGCTAGTAGAATAGTAAAAATAAATAAATTATAAGTTCAAGCAAATGAAGCATATGTCATGCTTAATTACGGAAAAAACTTGTCGTTGTGACTTCATCGTATCCATTTCAAGTTCTCGTCCAGCTTGATGTCAAGCGCCTATCATCATCTAGGAAGATTCCGTCATACAGGCCGCGCTTCGTCTTCGCAGTATTTGCAAGTACGAAATCTTTTTCGTAAATGCCGATATTTCCTATGTTCATAGTTGAGACATTAATTGAAAATCGATCGAAGACAACTACCAGGATACTCAACACACAAATCCGGGGCACTCGATATTTCCTACATATTACGGCACAAGTCATGCCAAAATTCACGGAAAAATCCGGCATGACCTTTGCTAAAATAGGACATATCGAACGCCTGAAATTTGCCGAACGGAAATGAATCAACACTCCGGCAAAACATAGGCCACTCGGAGGTGTAACCTGCAAACATGGCCTGCCACTTGGGCAAGCACATATCCTATTTGAGCAACACAAGATATACATTTCAAAATATCTTATAGGACTCAAATTAGCATGCATTCAATAAGCAAAAGTAAATCATCTCATGCGTCCGTACATCGTCGAATATTATCACTAATACATCCCGAATAGTGTCATACATATAACATCACTAATACAACTAAAACCCTAGCACACGACGGATATCGGCGCGGGCGGTGGACACCCACAGAGAAGGAACCATCACCGAATCATAGCTCCAGTGAGATCCCTGGAGAACCTGCCAGGTATTGGAGAACCTGTGCTCCAATGCAAACAAGTAGCGACGGACGTGCGCGTCCTCCTCACTGACACGGTGACGCACCACCTCCGCGGGGTCCTCGAGCCTCTGGACCGTCATCGCCCACGCGACCGCCACCAAAGAAGGTTCGGGTCAACGACAGTGGCTCCTCACCAACCTGCTCCCCGGTAGGTAGCGCCTCCAAGACCACCACGGCGGAGCCCAGTCCCGGACATGGCCCGTCTGGTCAAGCAGGTGTCATCCTCCGCCGACTCGACGACGAGGATGCGGGATAGGCATCGTCCACGTCGATGCGGGAAAAATTGCTTTAACTAAAAAAATAACAACAAGTTCTTACTAACTAGTTCTGTTAAATCAATTAGTTCTTACTAAAAATAAACTTACTATAAATAAAAATAAACTAGTACCTAATTAGTACCTAGTTCTTACTAACTACTCCCTCCGTTCCGATTTACTCGTCGTGGTTTTAGTTCAAATTTGAACTAAAACCATGACAAGTAAGTCGGAACGGAGGGAGTAATTTGTACCTAGGAACTACTGCCCTAATTACCATATAAGTATCCATTTTTAACTAGGGTTCGTACTACCTAACTAAATAGGGTTAATACTAATTGTAATTAACTAACTAGCACTAAAAATAGCCTAGGGTTCATACTAACTAGCACTAAATAACTAGGGTTCATACTAAGCAAACAAGAGGGATCGGAAGGGGAGAGTGCTTACAGAGGGCGGGGACAGAGATGGGTTTGGGAGACGCTGCACCGAGGCACGGGCGAGGCGGGTCGGGGAGACGGGCGAGGCGGGTCGAGGGAGACAGTGGCGAGGCGGGTCGGGGAGACGGCAAGGCAGTGGTCGGGGAGACGGCAAGTAGGCGGGTCGAGGGAGACAACAAGTAGACGGCCAAGTAGGCGGAGGCGACGAGGGGGAGAAGAGAGAGTGGGGACTTGGGGGAGGAAGCAGAGGAGAGAGAATCATACCGCACGGGGGGTTAGGTGAAAATAGCTTTAACAATAGCGTGGGGAGACAAAACGCGCTGCTGCTAAAATCCGTAGTAGTAGCGCTGTTTCTGAAAGGGCGCTACTACTATACCTAGCACGTCGGGAACGGTGTGGCAATTATAGTAGTAGCGCATTCTGCCATCGCCGCCATCGCTAAGCGGGTAACAAGAGCGCTGCTTTTAGCCGACAGACTATCGCCAAGTAGTCAGAAGCGCCTCATTTTAACAAGCGCTACTTGTAAGATCCTGTGTATATGTTTTTCCCTAGTAATGAACGCGCAGGGTTCTCTAGTTAGATAGAGTAATTGAACCCACATAGTCGAAAACTAAGGTAAACATAGGGGGGACTATGACTAAAACTACATGCCTCCAAGTTATTGTCAAAGCCGAGACCAAATTTTTGTCATTGGCTCATTGCACCACTGTAGCTCACGTCAATAATGGGCAACATCTACAAAACCCACCCACGGAGGAAATTGCAAGGAACTCTAGAGAATGCATAGAAAAAGACCAATAGAGAAACAAAACCCGTTGAGTCATCATAGTAGTAGACCATTGCGTACAATAGAGATTGACAATCAACCAAGCATATCTAAACAGGCATCCACGCTAGTATTGCCATACCAAGCCGATGACTTTGTTCCGAAGGCTTTGAGGGAAGTGGTTGTAGAAGCAGACGAAGTTGTCGCTGCTGATGCACATGGAACCATGTCGGTAAATGACACAAACAACCAACCTGTTATACATGACGAAACAATGGTGACAAGAACTCCAGAGTTCCTCAGCAACGCCGCACAAAGCGTCACTGAGGCGGATTAAAGCCGGAGATTTTTTTTTATTCGATATGACACCAACATCACCCTCGAAGCATCGTCACCTTGACCCACAATCTACTACCCAAAGGACGAGAAAAGATGATCCCATCCATCCACTCAAGACAACTGAGTGATGGCCGAAGGAGGGGAGAGGAAATTGATTTTTTTGGCGACTAGGGTTTCTTCTTCATGATAGGAAGACCTACCAAAAATCAATGACGTGCTCCTTGGACAGATGGCAAATGCAGCGCCAGGAGAACAAAATGTGTTCCCTTCTTCCAGTTTCCATCCAAGAGGAAAAAACAAAAGGGAAGCATCTTCATCACGGGCCAAGCAGAGCAAGCGGTTTCCCTTCCTCGCGTCGAATGCACGCGACAAATAAAATCAACGAATATTCCTCCTCCGAAAGCTATAATAAAGAAGGTCCCTACTACATTCCAAAAGAAACGCTCTGGCCCAGGCTGCATGCCCACCCCCACCATCCGATCTGATGCCGATCGTGCGGCCCCTTGCCCTGATCATGAGAGACCCCTTAGCCCAGACACCTTAGCCAGGACCCCTTAGACGTTACTGATGTAATAATTAGAAGTAATAACAATCGTCATTCAGTAGGCAATTATAGATAGCATTAAATTAACTATCTATTGATGTTTTATAGCTATGTTGTGTGTTATATAAGGCATGACCAGTGCATCAGACCGAGGGTTGGTAACTTTGTAATCTAACACGCAAGAGCATAATCCCACAACAGAGTAGGGTTTTATCCTTAGCGAGTGAACTTGAATCTGGGTGAATTCCTTGTGTGTGTTCCCATCTATTCCCATTGCATGTTGATGGCTCCTGCATCGATACCCCCGTACGTATTGTCAGGTTTATTCCCACGACACTTGGGTTCAAAATGCCGAATGAAAAAAGCTTGTGATTCGACATAAGTATTATGTACTTGGGAATGCTACCATGTCATAAACCATTACGCCTAGGTTTGAATAGCGGCCATCCAACCAACGTCTAGCTCCTCCCAACAAGCGGCTATCAATCGACTAGGGTTTTTCCTCCTCCCGCCAACGCCATTGCCGGTCCACCCCGCCTTTGATGGCCTTTGGGCTGTGGGGGTGCGGAGGACCCTTACCCCTCGCTGGCGGGAGAGATCCCACTTTCATTCTTGTTTGGTTTAGCGTCACGGTAGGGGTTGTGTGGCGGCAGCAATGCCCACTAACAGCAATAATGTTGCCCACGTCCAATCCCCATCTCGATGGTGCGTCTAACGCCATCGGAGGGCATGTGGTGGCGTGCCTCTGTCGGATCTCGCGGGTGCGTGGTGGTGTGTCTCCGTCGAATCTCGCGGGATTCGACTGGTGCTGGTCCTCGACAAATTTATTTGGATCTAGCCTTAGTCCGTCTTTGGTCATTTGACAACAAAGTCGATCCTTTCGATCGATCAATGTTTCACTTCATTGGTGATGGTTGCTGCTCTGGTGCGTCGGTCATGCATGTGTGGTCTTAGCACGGTCACTTTTCTGGGTGTCTACCATCACAAGGTTTGTGTGGATCTGACTAGAGAGGGCCGATGGCGGCGACGCGCCTTCTTTCTTCCTTTTGCAACGAAGCCTGTTAGGACATGTGGAAAATCAACGGCGCTCTCCTAGGCTACTTGGCAAGCACGGCGCCAGGAGAAGACAACTTGTTCCCAGTTTCCATCCAAGTCCAAGAGAAAACTAAACAACACAAAAAAGAAGCGTCCTTTCCTCGCGGGTCAAGCAAAAGCAAAAGCAAAAGCAAGCGGACTCCCTTCCGCGCGTCAACCCAAAATCAACGAATATTCCCCACCGTCCGATCCCGATCGCGCGTTGCGTTCAGTTGGCATCCGAGGTTGGTCGGGTTCTCTCCTCCCCCGAAGCGGAGCGGGCTCCAGACAATCCCGCACATAAAAGCCGTTCGCCCCCCCGATTTTTCCTCCGCCCGGAAGGAACCGCCACCGCCGCACCCGGCACACAGATTCTTCCTAGCCAAACCCTAGCGCCGCCGCCGGCCGCCGACCAAGGTAACCAACCACGCCCGCCCCCCTCTCTCGATCAACCGTATGCACGTACGTATTTATTCGTTCGCGAGCCGCCGCCGGCGAGTTCCCTGGCCCGTGCCGGCTCGATTACGCCCGTCTGTGCGTGCCATCGTCGCGCCGTTGGTCGGCCTCGGGAGTGCTCGATCTGATCGCGCCCGGGCCGATCCGCCGCCGGAGCGCGCCCTCCCCTGTTTTTTTTTCTTCTTTTCTTTTGTTGGGAATTGGTCTCGTGGAGGGAGGACTGCAATAGATGGGTGCTCTGCTTTGATGGAGGTCCATTTAGCGGTGAGGATTGGATTAGCTGCGATTTATCCGCGTTATTTTGCCCAACACAGATTTAGAGGCGTGGAAGATGACGGATTTTGGCGTGCAACCGTTTGCGAGATTTTTTTTTTCCGACTCATGTTCAGCTTTGGGCGTGCCCGTTGTGCGGCCGGTGGTATCACCCCCCCCTCTGAACGCCGTGTGCATTTGGTTGTTATATACTACTGTTGGTTATGCATTTGAGTGCCGGGACTGTAGGTTAACAGGATCATCAACTCTGCTACACTGTTTTAACTGGTTGAGCAGGCATGCCCTCCCCTGTTTCATGTTGTTGGTAGAATAGATAGTTGAATGCTACGCCTTGAGTAATTAGATTTTTTTTTCAATGGGAACATGGAAGATGATGGATTTGCCGTGCAATTGTTTGAAAGACCTTTTCGAATTATTATGCAGCTGGTAGTATCAGCCATCTCAAGGTGTATATTTAGACAGTTTTGTTTTGCTCTTGATTGCTGGGTCCCTAGGATCCTCAACTATAGTACCTTGATTACATGGTTTAACTGGTTCTGCATTTGTCGTTTTGTACATACATGCGTACAAACCGTAAATCCAAGTGTACTTGCTGTCTTTTACATGCGTATTTCAGGTAGTGGTTGTTTGTCCTAAAATATGCCAGGGTCTGTCAATTTTTTTTGTATATATCCTCGCCGCTGATATATCTGCACTATGTCCTATTGAAGAAGATTCCATAGTCAGTGCCATTGCAACCATTGTTTTGTTTGGTCTGAAGCTTTTTTATTCTTTAATCAATTTTGCCGTGCTTCTCTTTGATTATGTATGTGTACATCATTATAAATACTTGCAGCAATTCCTATCTGCCATTGTATGTCAATTTAACCTGTTCAGCATTTGTTTGTGTTATTTACTTGTCACGACTGTAAGAATGAAAGTTACATTTCTCATTTATATGATGCTTTGATGTATTCCTACTTCTGTTCCTGCAATAATATGTTACTCAGCTTTCTCAACAGCTACTATTAGCATGTTTTATAGTTACTCTGGATGTTCTGTCTTGTAGGTGAAGGCAGAGGTGGGAACACAACCAAGATGGCGGACGGGCATGATAATGACAAGAACATTGAGATCTGGAAAGTTAAGAAGCTGATTAAAGGACTTGACGCTGCCCGTGGAAATGGGACAAGCATGATATCGTTGATCATGCCACCTCGTGATCAGGTCTCAAGAGTAACCAAGATGTTGGGTGATGAATATGGAACTGCCTCAAACATCAAGAGCAGGGTCAACAGGCAGTCTGTCTTGGCCGCTATTACCTCTGCTCAGCAAAGGTTGAAGCTGTACAATCGAGTTCCCCCCAATGGGTTGGTGCTTTATACTGGAACCATCGTGACTGATGAGGGTAAGGAAAAGAAAGTCACCTTTGACTTTGAGCCATTCAGGCCAATTAATGCTTCCCTGTATCTCTGTGACAACAAGTTCCACACTGAGGCGTTGAATGAACTGCTTGAGTCTGATGATAAGTTTGGCTTCATTGTCATGGATGGTAACGGAACACTTTTTGGAACACTGAGTGGCAACACTAGAGAGGTTCTTCACAAGTTCTCTGTTGATCTCCCAAAGAAGCATGGACGAGGAGGGCAGTCAGCACTTCGCTTTGCCCGCCTGCGCATGGAGAAGCGCCACAACTATGTGCGCAAGACAGCTGAGCTCGCCACACAATTCTTCATCAATCCTGCCACCAGTCAACCAAATGTTTCTGGGCTCATTCTAGCTGGTTCTGCTGACTTCAAGACTGAACTGAGTCAGTCTGACATGTTTGATCAGCGCTTGGCAACCAAGATACTCAAGGTGGTTGATGTTTCTTATGGCGGAGAGAATGGCTTCAACCAGGCCATTGAGATATCTGCTGAAGTCCTTTCCAATGTCAAGTTCATCCAAGAAAAGAAGCTGATCGGGAAGTACTTTGAGGAGATAAGCCAAGACACTGGAAAGTATGTTTTTGGTGTGGATGACACCATGGCTGCCCTTGAAATGGGTGCGGTTGAGACACTGATTGTGTGGGAAAATCTTGACATCAACCGGTACGTCCTGAAGAATTCTGGCACTGGAGAAACTTCTGTGAAGCACTTCAACAAGGCACAGGAGGCAGATCAGAGCAACTTCAAAGATAAGGCAACATCTACAGACCTGGAGGTGGTTGAGAATACCTCGCTACTGGAGTGGTTTGCAGAAAACTATCGGCAGTTTGGTTGCACACTGGAGTTCATCACAAACAAGTCGCAGGAAGGATCTCAGTTCTGCAGGGGCTTTGGTGGGATAGGAGGGATCCTTCGCTACCAAGTTGAGGTGAACGCTTACGAGGACGTGTCTGACGAGGAGTATGACGAAGACTTTGAATAGCAATCAATTGAAACTCCAGTGAATCCGGTCCGGGAGGAGCCTGTGCTGGCCCGGAACCGGAACGCGCCGCGGCAGGAGGCCGAGGCATCCACAAGCTCATCGAGGAAAACAACTTAAGGTTTGTACCAAAGCATGCAAGCTCATGTTCTTTTCTTTTCCTATATATAAACAAAGGAATGCCTTGTATTGTGTTCGTGTTGCTAATGTTTGATCTGATTTTGTTACTAGGGGGATGAAGAGTAAGACTTGAGAACAGGGGTGATCACCGTTACAGTGTGATGAAGCATGAAGTCTTGTCGGCGTGATATGGAGGAAGGCTGCATTTCTGATTTCTATCAGAAGACTGTCCTATTTAGCACCATCTTTATTGTATTAGAATAAATCATAGCTATAAGCTATTGTCCGTGTCATTGATATGCGTCATGAACTAGTCTGTTAAGTTTGTGGGTCATTGTTGCTGCAGCTGCAGCTATCCTTTATTTCTCTGAACCAAAGTTGTGATGCTTAAACTACATTTGAACGTGCTATTGGATAGACACAGTTATGTCTGCGTGTCATTATATTTCTGATAAATCTGTGTGCTACGTGTTCTATTCACATGTTTGTTGATCTTCCTTCAAGTTTGCTCATCGTCATGGGCGGGATTGTTTTCTGGTAAATTTGCACAAAAGGATTCATTATTTTGAAGTTGCTGCTTATAACAATCGACTGAACAAAGGTCTACAACAGCTCAGGCTGCATGTTCAGTTTGCCCTGAAAACAGACCATTCAGTTTATTCTTACGAAAGTTCAGTTTGCCACTACTGGTCAGCTTGTATTTTTGTATGTAGTCTTCACTTGAGCGTGTCCTGGATGACCGTAGCCACTGCAAATTACGCCAATTGGGAAATTCTTGTGAGCATAAAGCACCAAATCTGTAGCTGTACAACAAAAGTATACAAATAAAATGCACCCTACCTCTTTGTTTAGATGATCTGACAGTGCCGGTGAGATTGTTTTCTGCAACATTTCTGCGTGAAGATAAAAGATATCGCGTCAACCGGAAGCCACTCGGAAAGGAAGGAAGAAAACAGATGCAAATTGTGGTGTGTGAAACCAATTGTATGTGCTACTCACAGCTTAGTCAAGTCCCCGACAAGAACAAGCGACAGGACCTCCAGCGGCACCGTGCCGGTCAGCATGTTCTCCTGAAGCTCCAACCTGAGAAGCTTCGTCAGACGGCCCAACGACGCCGGTATACCTCCTGCAAGCTTGTTCCGGTGGATCCTTCTGCAGAGAGACCAACAGATTATTTTCAGCATGTCGTCATCAGAAAAAAGAGCTTGTTGCAGCAGGACTCATACAGGAAACACAGCGACGCAATGTTCCCGAGCGAGCCCGGTATCGCCCCAGTGAGATGGTTGCTGTAAAGATCAAGGCTGATCAGTCTCCTCAGGTTTCCCAGGGTCGCTGGTATAGGCCCACTCATTTTGTTCTCATACAGCTCCCTGTGAAGATGAGAATGCCATTCTGTACTGTAGGCAAACTTTGGGTGTAATTTGACAGGTCTGTACTCTGCAGCAAGTTGCAGTAGAACTTACAGGTACCGAAGGCTCTTCAGTTGGCCCAGTTCAGGAATGAGGGGGCCTGAGATGCCTGCATTCCCCAAATCTCTGCACAGTAAGGAAGAGCTCAGGTAGTGGAACTTTTGTCCCAGTCACAAGGTTCTGAATGTCGAAAAGAACTACCATCAAATCAGTTTCGGCGTTCAGTTCAGAACAAGGAGGAGTAAAGAAAAACATGGGTGGCATGTATACACTCGGACGACGGAGTTTTCGTTGTTGCAGCTGACATGAAACCAATAGCAGGGATTGGCAAGGGTCGGATCCCAGCTCTGCAGCACGCCGTTCGGGTCATTCCACGCCTGCCTTTGCGCGTAAAGTATGTCGCCTCCGGATACCAACAAATTGAGTGTAAATCAGCAGCACCAAAACCTTTGAGCAACAAGGAAGTCACTTGGGAGACGCAAAGTAATTAGCATGTATGTATGTATGTATGTACCTTCAGTGTTGCTGCTGGCGATGGCCGCAAGAGCAAGGAGGAGGCTGGCGAGGAGGAGTGCTGCTCCAGTCTGAGCTCCCATTGCTGGAAGGAAACCTGAGGTGTATTGGGTGGGCACACTGAAACGTTAAGAGGAGAGATAGGTCCTTTATATGCAACAATTCCACTGGGTAATCAGAAGCTTTCACTTTCTGGGTCAGCCTTTGGCTCTTCTCCTCTATTTAATGGCTTACCGTGTTAGCGGAAGAATTAATTTTGTTGCAGACAGTCGCGGCTCATGTTTTTTGTAAAAAACACACAAAATTTTGGTACGTCAACTATAATTGGAAATTTAGATCAGGTCAATGATCTAAATTTCCAATTATAGCTGAAGTGGCACATGGAAGGCATAGACCAGGCCAAATACTGTCGCAGTCGAGGCTCACTGACAAACACATGGCAGGCAGTGACACGTCCCAATTATAAACGGTCGCGGCTCACTGACAAACACGTGGCAGGTGCATTCTGTCGACGAGAAGTTACTCTCAAACCAGGGTTTGGAGTAAAAAACACTCTTCAAGTAGGAACTACTCATTTTTCGTCAGTGAACCAGTCATTGTCCTGATGGTTAGTAGAGGTGCTCACGAGTCAAGTCAAGAGCTTTGAATGTGATTAAACCTTGATGCCAATTTTGACCCCGGAAGCAATCTTCTCGCACAAGCATGCTCTTTTCTCAATCTTTTTTTTTGGCGAGGAGGTCTTCTCAGCATTTTGTAGTGGCAGATTTCACAACGCAACATCAGCAAAATGAGTCAAGTATCAACTATGTAGTAAAAGCAATTATCACCTGTGTTGTGATGCAGTCAACGTTTATCCTTAGGTTAACTTTTGTGTGATAGAAGACACTGCTGGCTGGACGTGGAGTTTCTGCACCCGAGCTCATATGAGCTCGGGTGAACAGTAAAATCGAAAAAAATTCAAAAAAAATTCAAAAAATTCCAAATTTTTTTTGGTAAAAACATTGACAAAAGTTTTAAGTGCTTGCAAAAATTCGTCATGAAATCACATTTCTAGAAGGCGTGGCAAAAAAACAAAATCGGTACTCTGAAAATGCTACTTTCAAAAGCATTTTGGAGGCTGAATTTGTTTTTTGTCACGCCTTACAGGTATGTGATTTCATGATTAATTTTTGCAAGCACTTATAACTTTTGTCAATGTTTCTAACAAAAAAATTTGGAATTTTTTGAATTTTTTTTAAATTTTTTTCGATTTTACTGTTCACCCGAGCTCATATGAGCTCGGGTGCAGAAAGGGACTTTCGCTGCTGGCTTGGCTACTTGACGTCAAAGCAACTGAAAGATTTATGTAGTAGCTTCCAATGGTGCATGCATGCACCCAGTTCTTGCAGTCAAAAATCAGAATATATGTGGCGAAGACGATTGTAGGATTCTTTGTATTATGTGTTAGATTTGAGGATTCTTGGTATCCTATCGTTACTGAAATTCTGGTGCATAGAGTTTACTCTCACATACTCCCTCCGTAAAGAAATACAAGAACGTTTAGATCACTAAAGAAATATATATTTCTTTACGGAGGGGTAGCTAATTAGTGATGGGGGAGATACATCAGCCTTCTCCTTGTAGCATGAGAGAAGAGAGAAACAGAGTGCGTGCTCACTCACTGACTAGTTTTCTCTGGCTTGTGTGACTGAGAACCATGGGCATGTCATTAGTGAACAGTACTGTAACATGCCCCCCTCTTTCAGCCATCCGTTTGAGACTTTCATCCATCTGTAAGAGTGCATGAACAGTGCCCTGCCCATGTTATAGGACCGTCTCTACAGGACATTGAACAGTAGACACCTATAGTGTTTCTCTGCTACAGTACGTGTTTCTGTGCCCGACAGGCCATGGGTATGTCATTGGATCTCTGTTCCACAACGCAACACAAGCCCATGTGTCTGTCATCACATGAATCGAGCTCGAGCTAGCTAGTGTGTAGTTAGTGGTTGACGGGGAGCTTAATTTTTTTGCTTCTTGGTGGTCCATCATTTGTGCTCTGGTATACATGTCGAAGCATGAGCTCGTTCATTTCATATTCCCTGTTTCTCGAGGGTTCTTCAACTATATGGCAATACATACCGAACATTTTTTGAAACCCGTAAATGATCGGTTGAGCCCGCCACGCCTGGAGAAAGGTATCCAAACAAAGTAAAGTAGGGCAAGGTGGTGAGAAGAAGGAGGAGAGTGATGAAGTGAGGGTGAGAAAGAGAAGGGAAACGAGGTGAAGAGAAGGGTGACTAGGCAAGAAGAAGTAGGGAAAGTTTCCTATCTTTGCTCTCAAGATGTGCATGCTATGTAAATTTTGGAATAATTTTTAAATTTTGAGATAGAATTCTACGATGATCAATGTATCTGGTCTTTTTGTTCAAACACATGGCAGCATGATTCCCACACTAAGCTGTCGATAGTTCCTGAATGCTTCCTAGTCCAAGCAGCATTGCACATATCCGACTTCTCATAATCTCATGATTGAGATTTCCCACTTTTCAGGTATTCCATCGGCGTGAGACTATTCTGATGAGTTAAAACAAGTAGAAACAAGTAGGAGAAATGATAAATAGACTACAACATGCGAAGCGAATATATCGAGATAAGAGCATCTCCAACAACCGCGCCAAAAGATGCGCGCGCAGTAAACTGGTTTTTTTAGCGCACGGCCCGTTTTCGCACGATCCAACGGTGGCGGCAAACTAGCGTGCTCGGGAAGCGGTTGCATGCGCGCGGGAGAAAGCGGCAGCTCGCGCGGTAGATTTTGCGAACCGCTTCGCGCGCGTCTATAAAATGTGGCGCTCGCCACGCGCTCCACCACACTGCCATGCGCCCTTGCCCTCGCCACCTCGCCGCTTCAAGGCTTTCTCGCCGCTTCCAGCGCCCCGCCACCACCGCGCCACCATGCCGCCAAGGGCCGGGATCTTTCGGCTACAAGGCCCGCGAAGCGCCCAAAGGCTGGTACTTCGCCGAGATTCGGTCCAACGACGTCCGGCTCGGCCTCGTCTCGTTCCGGACCACGCACGATGGTGATGATGATGACGCCTGGGAGTAGGTTTTAGTTGTACCATAGTTTTATCAAGTTGCACCGTAGTTTTTCTATCTAGTTGCACCGTAGTTCTATCTATTTATGCTTCAGGAACTATGTAAAATATCTTTGTATCCTTTTTTATCTATGCTATGAACTAGTTTTTTTATCTTCGAACAAAATTATCGAAAAAAATGTTTGTGTGAGAGCGCGCGCTGCATTTTATCACGCCTGCTGGAGCTACGCGCGCGCTGCAGTTTAGCACGGCTGCTGGAGCCAGCGCTGCGCGCCGCGTCAAACCTGACGATGGGCGCGCCGTAAACCAGATTTTAGCGCGCCGCGCGTTTGGCACGTGTTGGGAAATGCTCTAAGGCAAAGATTGAACGCTCTTAAGCAAGGAGAGGATGGTGGTTGCCGGAGCTATCCATCCACTGCACGTTAAGATTGTATCCTTTTTTGTATCCATGTGCTTCAATTCAACAGTCTCTGCCTCTCTACATACGGAGGAAGGACAAGAGCTATATTTTGAATGGCACGCTGATACACATTAATGTGTGAACCGAAACTAGCCAACTGATTGAATGAATATTTAGCACTTGACTTGCATACAGTAGTGTTAATTACAAGTAATTAGAAAATTTAAAAAAATCAAATTGGATACGATTAAGCCAATAGACCTGAAAGGATGCCTGACTGCAAGATCAAGTGTTGCATATTTTGTAGCACCACCTTATTGAATTGCATGAACAAATAAGAGAGGCCCAATAAATGAAATTCTCCTCCCATTTAAGACTCCCTCGCGTTGCCTCTCCCGGTCAACGTCGGGACCCAAACCCTACCGTCGCCAGCCCCCTCTCTTTTCTTCTCCTGCCACCGCTGCCGTCGACCAAGTCCGCGGTTGCGGCGGGCCCGATGACAAATTGCTAGGGCGGGTGGTGGGTTGCGTGATCTCTTGGAGACAGCAATGGCGACTCTGGTGTTGGATCCACAAGCAGCAAGTAGGGCGGCGCCCCTTGCCTGTGCGGCGGCGGCCTGATCCATGGCCAGCATGGTGCTCTTATCTTCCTGCTGGTGGGGTGAATCCGTGCCGATAGATGGGCAGCGGTGGAGGCCGCGTATCTGGCGTCTCGTCCAAGTCCGCCCCGATGTGGTTTTGTCGAACCAACGACGCGAGCAGGGACAGATGAGGGACAGCTGGAGGCTCCCTACCAGCATGTCGACGACGGCTTTCATCTTCACGACGAGGCCCCGTATGGTTCAAGTCAACTGCAAGATTAGGGGAACGTGACTTTCGGTGAAAATCGCGGCGACTACGGTCATAGCGGACGATGGCGTTGTCTGTGACGTCATTTGCTTCTCGAGGCATCATTATTGCAGGTCGCGACACCACGCTCGGGATGCTCCGAGGGAAACCCTAGATCCAGGGCTTCCCCGATCGGACGACGAGAACATCTTTGATGTTGTTTTCTCTCCTTGGGCCATTATTTTGGAGCAGGTGCTGACTGGAGGGCCCAGAGGTGGAGTGGTGTTTCATCCTGCGCATCGACGACGGCTGATCTCAGTGGCGTGACGCAGTGGAGTTTAGGCGTCCGATGCGTGTAGATGACTCACTCAGGAGGATGTCGTTGTCTGGCATCATGGTGGCCTCGACGGCAGGCCTGACAAGGTCGATGCGTCAGTACCTACTCTGAAGATGTATAGGTGGAAGACGGCGACATCACCTGTGAGTGCACCGGACCGGTGTGTTCCCCGGACCCGGCAATATGGCTTGGTTGGCCCCTTCGGTTTTAGATGTTAGGCTTTGCTGCGATGTCTGTTTGGTATTCAGCTCAGACTATCGGCACCCCTTCACCAAGTGATAGGAGTAGCGACATATGTTGACAAGATGATGACTTCAGATTTACTGATGTATTTATTTGCAATGTCTTTATGAATAATTAATAAAGTGATCTGATGCATCACGCAAATGCGGAGGCTGTGGGTCATCTTCTTTTTTAAAAAATGAACAAATAAGTTTAGAAGACTAATCGTCCTGTGCATTCCCAAGAGCTAGTCTATTGAGAATATTTAATTTGTATAAATCAATTAGTTACTTAGCAGTTCTAGTGTACCGAGGGAGCGAGCGACGGCGTGAGCGCGGAGGGGGCGCTCTGGTGGCGGCCGCCGTGGCATGGCGGCAGCATTGCATACGGCACAGTTCCAACGCCGCGGAGGTGGTCGACGCCGGAGCGTTGGCCGGCATGCACATACGTGTACGCGGCGCAGAGCAAGAGGGCGGCGAGCAGGGTTTGGCCGGTGGGCAGAGCAAACATGGCATTCCTCGACACGCCACGAGCGGATGGCTAAAAGCTCCGATGAAACTCACATTTTTTTTAACCTTGCCACTATAAAAACCAAGGTACATCTCGATGCATCTGCCTAAATGTTGTCGTGGATTGCTACGAGCGGATGGCTTTTTTTTAACCTTGCTACCATAAGGTGTTTGCTAAAATTGCTTCAAAGAAAGGAGGAGAAAGAAGAAGAACAGGACCAAGTCAATTTGCCTATGTGGCAATTTTTTTTGCCAACTCAGTCTGACGAGTGGGCCTGGCTGATTAGTGATATCATCAAACCGCTTAACATCTACCGTCACTTTTTTTCCACTGTCAAATTTTTGGTGCCATGCAAAGTGTCACATTTTGTAAAATGATTGTATGAAGAGCTATGACGCTGAAGTGATGGCTTTGTGCATTTTACTCTGATCGAACACATTTGTGGTTGCACGGAGGCTGCGCCAACCCTATGGAAAAAAAGCGGTGCAATACGTGGATCACAGGGTTGCACGATGTAAAAAACATGCAGCTGATTGTTCCCGGATGCCTCCTAATCCAAGCAGCAAAGTACATGTCCAACTTTCATTATTGAGATTTCTCTCTTTATTAGTATTCCATCTATGGGTGAAACTACACCGACGAGTGACAACAAGTAGGGAATGACAAGCAGGCTACAGGCATGCAAATCGAATATATATTGAGCTAAATGAAGATCCAACGCTCTTAAAACAAAGGAAGGATAATGGTTGCATATCCAACAAACATTAAGACCACATCTTCTCCCTCCAGAAAAAAACACCACATCTTTTCTTTAAAAGAAAGAACCTGAATCCCACCATCCATGTGCTTTCATTCAACAGTCTATGAATGCACCCGGTCAAAGCAGAAGAGCTCTATTTTGAATGGCATGTGATACATGTTAACATGTGAACCGAACGTTAGCCAAATAGCAGAACTTGCGTTTAGCACGTGACATTCATATGGTGTGAAATTTATTTAAGTTGTGGTAATTACAAGTATTTAAAAATATTAAGGAAACAATTAAGCCCGTAGACCTCAAAGGATCGATGTCTGACTGCAAGACCAAGTGTCACATATACCATACCCTCCTTCACTCAAGTGAATAAGGTTCTCTTACAGCATGTACCCATTTGTCTCCGATGGAATAACACTCCACTTCAACTTGTTGGTTGTACTAACTTTTTGGTTGTCACATAATCAGAATTGAGGGAGGGCATTGGTAGGACTAACCTACTGCATCCAATAGATGGTAGTAACATAAACACATCATAGAGACCGCGAGATAAAAACGAGAAAGATGCAAGAATACATGAAAATAGGAGACATCAGAAGCATGTGCAGAACTGCTGCTCAGGCTGATCTAGGACCAAACTGATCGAGTTGATCTTGATAAGCGCGAGATTTGGAAGCTTCCTCTTTGTTGAGCAGTCATTTTCTAGTGGTCACCTGGCCAGTTCTTTGGGCACCTATGTCGTGGTTCTAAGACTGACAGTAGAAAGGGGGTAGGTATGGAGAGGCAAGATCTCAGGTATGGTGAAGGTGTACACACGGGGTTTACGAGTTCAGGCCTTTTCCGGAGGAAATAATAGCCCTACGTCTTGGTGCCCGGAGGCGGTCGATTGGATTATATACGTGTGATGTTACAGGGGGTGCGAACCCTTGTGCCAGAGGAGGGGGTGGCTTATATAGAGTACGCCTGGACCCTTACCGTCCTCCATTACAAAGGGCTTAATGTACATAAAGTAGGGGCGTTACTGATAACACCAGCCTTAAGTGCTATTAATGACCTTAAAGACTACGGAGTGAACGCCTGCCCGTTGCAATGCTGAGTGACTCCTGATCTTCGGTAGGTCGAGTGATTCCTTGGATGGTCGAGTGGCAATAGGTAGGGGACTCCCGAGTGACATGACTGGTCGAGTAGATTGCACTCGACATCTTCGATCGGGGGTCCCTTGTTGCCTCTTGGACTTCCTATCTTCTAGGGTAGTGACCTTGGGTAGGACGTATGGGTCAGGCCCATGACCCTACCCCAGGTCTGTACCCTCATCAGTAGCCCCCGAATGGATTAACGTTCGAGTGGAAAGTAGGTTAAAGTTGAACTTGTTCCGAGCTTTGCACTTCGCGAGCGTTTTCCGCAAGATGAAAAACTCACGTTGGTACTTCAGCGTCGATTCAGTTGCCTTGATCCATTTAGAAAGTTGCCGACTGAACTTATAGTACCATCTGCTGAGTGTTGTCTTGGAGAGTAGAATCCTTGGCACGATTGCCTGTAGAGTATCCCGGATTTCACAGGATACGAAATTTCGGGGAAGTGCCGAGGCGGGGAGCGCCGAAGTGGGCGGAGCGGATAAACAGTGGTGCCTCGATTTCTGCGCCGCCTTTTTCACCACGTACATTCCGCGCGACTGTTGCGGGATTTGACAGGATCGCCTGGTCCCACGCGTCAGCCACTCGGAAGCATCCCTTTATAAGGCGACGGGGCCGAGGCGTCTGCACTGTGCACGCCTGTTTCTCTTTCTTCTTCTCCGGCTTCTCCACCGCATTCAGCTCTTCTGCTCCCGACGTTGCCGCTCTACCGCCATGGTGAAGGACAAAACGGCGATGTTGGAGTGTGCGAAGAAGGCGACAGGGCGGCGAAAGGCAAGAAGCAAAACCGTGGGTCGTCATCGCGCGCGGGGCTGCCGCCAGGCTGGATCCAGGGCGATTGGATCCGGTCTTCGCTCCGGCAAGAAGATCTGGACGAGCTGGCGGAGTACGGACTGATCGCCAAGCTGGGTGCGGCAAGGCTGCCGGAGGAGGAGATGGAGCCACAGCCTCGACCGGGTGAGTGTGTATTGCTCGCCACCCACGTCGATCGGGGATTTTCGCTTCCTCCGCACCCCTTCTTCCGGGGCTTCCCGAACTTCTTCGGTGCTCAACTCCACCATTTTCCTCCCAATACCATCACATACCTGGCCGCGTTCGTGTCGATGTGTGAAAACTTTTTGGGGTGTCGACTGCACTCGGGTCTTTTTAAACATATCTTCACCATCCGATCCCAGTCGGTGAAGAAAGCAAAAACGAGTGACTCGAATACCCATGTCATCCAGATGTCTGGGGGTTTGGGTATTCAGAAGAGGCATAGGAGTGCTTTCCCTGCTATGATTCTCCCTGAATCGGTCAGAGGCTGGCAGTCGACCTGGTTCTACTGCCAGGACGTCGCAACTCCAGGTCAGTCGACTGGCCTTCCCCACTTCACATTCGACCGTGTCCAGACTCCTTATCCACTGAAAGTGACTGCTGCTGAGAACGTGGAAACGAAGATGTTGGTGGAGAAAGTGGTCCAACTGATCAATGAGGGTGTCACTGGCCTGGACCTGCTGGAAGTGTTCCTCAGTCGACGCATCCAGCCTCTTCAGGCTCGTGACCATCCTATGTGGTTGTACTCCGGATCTGACGACACCGCTCGGGTCCATCCAGAAGAAGTGCCACCCAAGACCGTGGCCATGTGGTTGAGGAGCATCACATGCTACCAGGACAACCCCAGAGGAGCCAGACGAGTCATCCCCCTCAGCGACGACAATCAGCCCGACAAGGTATGCTCTTTATTCCGACTGTCTTGCATATATGTTCCGAATGTACTTGATCTCGACTGACTTTTACTCGACTTTTCGTCTTGTAGGTTTTCACTGAGATGTATTCGATGCCAAACGGTGAACAAGTCCTGGAGCAGGACCAGGAGGGAGAGGCCAGTGCACAGGAGAGTGGCGAATGGGAGTCTTCGGATGAAGAGGAGGAGGAGGAGATCAAGGAGTCGGACGACGAGGAAGAAGTCGACTCGCCGCCGCGCTCTGAACGTCGATCCAAGCAGCACCATGACCTGGCGGGCGGGCGCGGGAAGAACGTGGCTCTGAGTACCCACACTCAGAAGCGCACCCGGACATCGACTCCGGAGCCGACAGAGAAGGTCACCAAGCAGCCCAAGGTTGCTCCTCCAAAGGCTGGAAGACATTGCCACGGATCAAGACGGACGTCCCTATTGCTTTGGGGTGAGAATCTTGCTTGTGTTTATATAGGCCGACTGAAGTTTTTATTCTGACCAACTGGATCATGTATCTTTCTAGCCCCACCTCCGCTGCCACTAACATGGACATCGACAGGGCACCAGGAGACGAGAGATCGATGATGCCGCCACTTCTCGCGCTGGTAAGTCCGTTCGAACAGGTTTCATTTCGTCGAGTGGATCGTCAGTCGACTGAATTTCCGATATTTCCCTCTTCCTGTAGTTCCACAAGAGGTCGCCGTGCTCCCTGACGATGAAGAAGAAGAAGCGCCTCTACAGGAGAGGAGGAAGAAGAGTGGGGGTCAAGCAGGACGAGGCTTGAAGTTCAAGTCCCTCAGTCGACGCCGACGCTTGAGGCGGTGGTCGAACGTTCCGGAGACCCGGTTCGGACCAACGTCACATTCGCCAACCCGCTGACGACTGATCGTCCGTCGGGGTCGACTGCTCCGACTCCTTCCACTCCAGTGCAACTCCACGCATCTGACCCATCCGTTGCTTCAACCGCCTTGGAGCCATCACTCTTCGCTGCATATCAGACCCCAGATGACTCGCCGAGTGCTGCCAGGGAGGCTCTTCGCCAGGTGAACCTTGTCATGTAGCAGGTGAAGGTGATGCACGAGGCTAGTCAGGTGGCTTATAACGCCAGCACTGCCTTGCAGATCAATGTTCAGGTCAGCGAACTCCGACTGAGCTTTTGAATGCTGTTTTATATCCGATCACCCACTGGGTGTGCCTTTGTTTAGGATTTAGGAAATCTTCCACTCCGAGTCGTAGTAGTCTGTCTAGACCAGTGGGGGCACGCCGAGTGCACCCACTGGGTGTAGTCCCCGAGTCCACGGTCGACTGCTGGCAGTCGACTGAGGTCTTAGAATCTTCTCTTTCCTTTTTTTTCTACTCACGCTGGGCAGACCCTGCTGAGTGTTGATCTGAACCAGTGGGGGAACGCTAAGTGCACCCGCTGGGTGTAGTCCCCGAGACTACTGCTGAATATTTGATTCGGCAGTAGTCTTAGAGTAACTTTATACTGTCATTGTCTCTTATTTCTGTCGACTGACATATCTTTCTCGCTGACTGCAGAGGTCTTGTGATCTTGGAGCTCGACTTTCCGAGTTAAAGAAGAAGCATATCAGCGTTGAACTTGACCCTGAACTCGCAAAGAAGAACCTCAAGACTGCTCAACAAGAGACGGCCATCATGGGAGGTAACCACTCGACTCTTGCCTACTTAGTAGCTCGCGTCTTTCACTGCTTTTTCCTTCAGTCTCTTTGAACCTAGTGACTTCATACAAGCAGATGTGCATAGTGAAAACCGTCAACTTCAGGCTCGTCTAAAGAGTGTTGTTTATTTAGAGAGAATGAAGGAAGCTTTGGAGAAGAAGGACCAGCACCTTGCTGCTGCTCAGAAGGAAGCACGTGCGAATACAACGCTTGCGGATGAGAAGCTGGCTTTAGTCGGCAAGTTGGAAGAGGAGAACACGAAGTTGAAGACCGCCATCTCGGAAGTCAATCGAGAAGTAGAGCAACTGAAGAAGGACAAGGAGAACCTGACCACTAAATTGGAGGCCTCAGAGCCAAGACGGGCAAGTTAGAGTCCTATCTGGGACAACTTGCCGCGAAACTAGTTCTGAAGCTTGAAGGTATAATAACTCGATTGGTTAATTGTCGTGGATCGAAGTATGTTGTAATATTGTCGACTCATTGTTTTTCATGATGGAACAGAACTTTGCCAGGACTTTGAAGCTGAAACCGGGCGGGTCGAGACAGGTCTCGACCCCATCAATTGTCCCGTGAAAGATGACGTTGCGATCAACTCGCTGCGATTGGAATCACGCTTGGACGGCGCTGTCGCCTATCTGGCTCGACTGAAGGCTGCGATGACCCGAGTGGACGCCGAACTCTGGCCTCAGGCGAAACTTTCTCAAGACCTCGAGTCGCTGATGACTCGACTCAATCAGATTCCTGGCCGAGTCCAAGAGTGGAAGAAGTCATCTGCTTTCATTGTGGTCTGACATCATACATCCTTTGGTTCGAGTGCCTTTGCAAGGAGGCGAGAGAAGACAAGTTGGCGGCCCTCAAGGTTGTGAATACTAAGAAGCACTCCTTCCAGTCCTTCATGGACACCTTCCTTGAGGCAGCCACTCGTATTGCTGACAGCAACGGCCTTGACAGCTTCTGCGATCCAGCGAGCCCTTCCCCCGCTGAGTGACCGAAAAAACATTATGCTTTGCCTTCATTTGCCTCGGAATGCCGAGTGATCTTGTAATTGTTGAAACTCCTTGGGCCTGACGCCCGAGTACTTTAATCTGCGGTTAGAAACCTTTGGATTTATCTGCCTCGGGCTTATCTTTAAATATGTTGTGTTTATCTTCTCTCGGATTGGTTTTTGTACTCTCGATGCAGCTTCTGAGGAAGAGGCCGCAGTCGACCTGTTGGACGAGCCTTGAGCAGCATTGATCAGCTCATCAGCGAGGCACTCAGCAATGGTCTTGACGTTCCCGAAAGCAATTCGCCTTGGCATTAGCTGTTGAATGAGCCTTTGGCAGCATTGATCAGCTCATCAGCAATGCACTCAGCAATGGTCTCGACATTCCTGAAAGCAGCTCGCCTTGGCGTCGACTGTTGGATGAGCCTTCGGCATCGCACACAATCTCGTCCTTCTTCTTGACGGTGCAACCTCGGGGGGGAGGGTGTTGGGGAACGTAGCAGAAATTCAAAATTTTCCTACGTGTCACCAAGATCTATCTATGAAGAAACTAGCAACGAGGGAAGGAGAGTGCATCTACATACCCTTGTAGATCGCTAAGCGGAAGCGTTCAAGAGAACGGGGTTGAAGGAGTCGTACTCGTCGTGATCCAGATCACCTGAGATCCGAGTGCCGAACGGACGACACCTCCGCGTTCAACACACGTACAGCCCGGTGACGTCTCCCATGCCTTGATCCAGCAAGGAGAGAGGGAGAGGTTGAGGAAGACTCCATCCAACAGCAGCTCAACGGTGTGGTGGTGGTGGAGGAGCGTGGCAATCCTGCAGGGCTTCGCCAAGCACCTACGGGAGAGGAGGAGGTGTCACGGGAGGGAGGGAGGCGCCAGGGGCTCAGGTGTGGATGCCCTCCTCCCTCCACTATATATAGGGGCAAGGGAGAGGGGAGGCGCAGCCTTGCCCCTTCCTCCAAGGAAGGGGTGCGGCCAAGAGGGGGAGGAGTCCATCCTCCCCAAGGCACCTCGGAGGTGCCTTCCCTTTGAGGACTCTTCCTCCCCAAGTTTCCTTGGCGCATGGGCCTCTTGGGGATGGTGCCCTTGGCCCATATAGGCCAAGGCGCACCCCTACAGCCCATGTGGCCCCAGGCAGGTGGACCCCGGTGGACCCCGGACCCCTTTCGGCACTCCTGCACAATACCGATAAAGTGCGAAACTTTTCCGCGACCAAAATAGGACTTCCCATATATAAATCTTTACCTCCGGACCATTCCGGAACTCCTCGTGACGTCCGGGATCTCATCTGGGACTCAACAACATTCGGTAACCACATACAAACTTCCTTTATAACCCTAGCGCCATCGAACCTTAAGTGTAGACCCTACGGGTTCGGGAGACATGTAGACATGACCGAGACGTTCTCCAGTCAATAACCAACAGCGGATCTGGATACCCATGTTGGCTCCCACATGTTCCACGATGATCTCATCGGATGAACCACGATGTCAAGGACTCAATCGATCCCGTATACAATTCCCTTTGTCTAGCGGTATTGTACTTGCCGAGATTCGATCGTCGGTATACCGATACCTTGTTCAATCTCGTTACGGCAAGTCTCTTTACTCGTTCCGTAACACATCATCCCGTGATCAACCCCTTGGTCACATTGTGCACATTATGATGATGTCCTACCGAGTGGGCCAGAGATACCTCTCCGTTTACGGAGTGACAAATCGATCTCGATTCGTGCCAACCCAACAGATACTTTCGGAGATACCTGTAATGCACCTTTATAGCCACCCAGTTACATCGTGACGTTTGGTACACCCAAAGCATTCCTACGGTATCCGGGAGTTGCACAATCTCATGGTCTAAGGAAAAGATGCTTGACATTTAGAAAAGCTTTAGCATACGAACTACACGATCTTTGTGCTAGGCTTAGGATTGGGTCTTGTCCATCACATCATTCTACTAATGATGTGATCCCGTTATCAATGACATCCAATGTCCATGGTTAGGAAACCGTAACCATCTATTGATCAACGAGCTAGCCAATAGAGGCTTGCTAGGGACATGGTGTTGTCTATGTATCCACACATGTATTTGAGTTTCCTATCAATACAATTATAGCATGGATAATAAACGATTATCATGAACAAGGAAATATAATAATAATAACTAATTTATTATTGCCTCTAGGGCATATTTCCAACAGTCTCCCACTTGCACTAGAGTCAATAATCTAGTTCACATCGTCATGTGATTAACACTGATATGTCACATCGCCATGTGACTAACACCCAAAGAGTTTACTAGTGTCTGTAAACTAGTTCACATCATCATGTGATTTAGACTCAATGAGTTCTGAGGTTTGATCATGTTTTGCTTGTGAGAGAGGTTTTAGTCAACGGGTTTTAGTCAACGGGTCTGAACCTTTCAGATCCGTGTGTGCTTTGCAAATTTCTAGGTCATATTATAAATGCTGCTTCCACGCTCCACTTGAAGCTATTCCAAATGGTTGTTCCACTATACGTATCCTGTTTGCTACTCAGAGTCACTTTCGGATAGGTGTTAAAGCTTGCATCGACGTAACGCTTACGCCGAACTCTTTATCACCTCCATAATCGAGAAACATGTCCTTATTTACTCCAAGGACAATTTTGATCGCTGTCCAATGATCCATTCCTGGATCATTCTTGTACCCCTTGATCGACTCATGGCATGGCACACTTCCGTGCGGTACACAAAGATAGCATACCGTAGAGCCTATGTCTAAGGCATAGGGACGATCTTCGTCCTTTCAATCTCTACTGCCGTGGTCGAGCTTTAAGTCTTAACTTCATACCTTACATCTCAGGCAAGAACTCCTTCTTTGACTGATCCATCTTGAACACCTTCAAGATCATGTCAAGGTACATGCTCATTTGAAAGTATTATTAAACATTTTGATCTATCTTATAGATCTTGATGCTTATTGTTCAAGTAGCCTAATCCAGGTTTTCTATTGAAAACACTTTTCAAACATCCCTATATGCTTTCTAGAAATTCTACATCATTTCGATCATCAATATGTCAACAACATATTGTTATCAGAATTCCATAGTGCTCCCACTCACTTCTTTGGAAATACAAGTTTCTCATAAACTTTGTATAAACCCAAAATCTTTGATCATCTCATCAAAGCGCACATTCCAACTCCGAGATGCTTACTCCGGTCCTTAGAAAGGATCATTTGGAGCCAGCATACCTTTTAGCATCCTTAGGATCGACAAAACTTTCTCGATTGTATCACATACAACCTTTCCTTACGAAAACTGGTAAGGAAACTCATTTTGACATCCATCCGCCAGATTTCATAAATGCAGCTTATGCTAACATGATTCCGACGGACTTAAGCATCGCTACGGATGAGAAAATCTCATCGTAGTCAACTCCTTGAACTTGTGAAAAACTCTTCGCCACAAGTCGAGCTTCATAGACGGTGATGTTACCGTCCACGTCCGTCTTCTTCTTAAAGATCCATTTATCTCAATGGCTTGCCGATCATCGGGCAAGTCCACCAAAGTCCATGCTTTGTTATGATACATGGATCCTATCTCGGAGTTCATGGCTTCTAACCATTTGTCGGAATTTGGGCCCACCATTGCTTCTCCATAGCTCGTAGGTTCATTGTTGTCTAGCAACATGACCTTCAAGACAGGATCACCGTACCACTGAAGCGATGCTGGCGTCCTTGTCGTCCTACGAGGTTCGGTAGTGACTTGATCCGAAACTTCATGATTACTGTCATAAGCTTCTACTTCAATTGGTGTAGGCGCCACAGGAACAACTTCCTGTGCCCTGCTACACACTAGTTGAAGTGACGGTTCAAAAACCTCATCAAGTCTCCACCATCCTCCCACTCAACTTTCCGAGACAAACTTTTCCTCGAGAAAGGACCCATTTCTAGAAACAATCCCTATTGCTTTCGGATCTGAATTAGGAGGTATACCCAACTGTTTTTGGGTGTCCTATGAAGATGCATTTTATCCGCTTTGGGTTCGAGCTTATCAACCTGAAACTTTTTCACATAAGCGTCATGACCCCAAACCTTTAAGAAATGACAGCTTAGGTTTCTCTAAACCATAGTTCATACGGTGTCATCTCAACGGAATTACGTGGTGCCCCATTAAAGTGAGTGCGGTTGTCTCTAATGCCTAACCCATGAACGATAGTGGTAATTCGATAAGAGATATCATGGTACGCACCATATCCAATAGAGTGCAACTATGATGTTCGGACACACCATCACACTATGGTGTTCCAGGCGGTATTAATTGTGAAACAACTTGCACAATGTCTTAATTGTGTGCCAAAACTCGTAACTCAGATATTCATCTCTATGATCATATCATAGACATTCTATCCTCTTATCACGAAGATCTTTAACTTCACTCTGAAATTACTTGAACCATTCAATAATTCAGACTTGTGTTTCATCAAGTAAATACACTCAGTATCTACTTAAATCATCCGTGAAGTAAGAACATAACGATATTCACTGCATGCCTCAGCACTCATTGGACTGCTCACATCAAGATGTGTTACTTCCAACAAGTTGCTATCTTGTTCCATCTTACTGAAACCGAGGCTTTTCAGTCATCTTGTCCATGTGGTATGATTTGCATATCTCAAGTGATTCAAAATCAAGTGAGTCTAAACGATCCATCTGCATGGAGTTTCTTCATGCGTATGCACCAATAGACATGGTTCGCATGTCTCAAACTTTTCAAAACGAGTGAGTCCAAAGATCCATCAACATGGAGCTTCTTCATGCTTTACACCAATATGACTTACATGGCAGTGCCACAAGTAAGTGGTACTATCATTACTATCTTATATCTTTTGGCATGGAAATGTGTATCACTACGATCGAGATTCAATAAACCATTTATTTAGGTGCAAGACCATCGAAGGTATTATTCAAATAAATAGAGTAACCATTATTCTCTTTGAATGAATAACCGTATTGCGATAGACATAATCCAATCATGTCTATGCTCAACGCATAAACACCAAATGACAGTTATTCAGGTTTAATACCAATCTCGATGGTAGAGGGAGCGGGCGATGCTTGATCACATCAACCTTGGAAACACTTCCAACACATATCGTCAGCTCACCTTTAGCTAGTCTCCGTTTATTCCGTAGCCTTTTATTTCGAGTTACTAACACTTAGCAACCGAACCGGTATCTTAATACCCTGGTGCTACTAGGAGTACTAGTAAAGTACACATTAACATAATGTATATCCAATATACTTCTTTCGACCTTGCCAGCCTTCTTATCTACCAAGTATCTAGGGTAATGCTGCTCAGTGGTTGTTCCCCTTATTACGTAAGCACTTAGTCTCGGGTTTGGGTTCAACCTTGGGTTTCTTCACTAGAGCAGCAGCTGATTTGCCGTTTCATGAAGTATCCCTTCTTGCCCTTGCCCTTCTTGAAACTAGTGGTTTCACCAACCATCAACAATTGATGCTCCTTCTTGACTTCTACTTTCGTGATGTCAAACAACGTGAATGCCTCAAGGGATCATTATATCTATCCCTGATATGTTATAGTTCATCACGAAGCTCTAGCAGCTTGGTGGTAATGACTTTGGAGAAACATCACTTTCTCATCTGGAAGATCAACTCCCACTCGATTCAAGTGATTGTTGCACTCAGACAATCTGAGCACAAGCTCAACGATTGAGCTTTTCTCCCTTAGTTTGCAGGCTAAGAAAACTCGTCGGAGGTCTCATACCTCTAGACATGGGCACGAGCCTGAAATACCAATTTCAGCCCTCGAAACATCTCATATGTTCCGCGATGTTTCAAAACGCCTTTGGTGCCTCTACTCTAAACCGCTCAACTGAACTATCACGTAGTTATCAAAACGTGTATGTCCGATGTTCGCAACATCCACAAACGACGCTTTGGGGTTCAGCACATCGAGCGGTGCATTAAGGACATAAGCTTTCTACTGTCCGCATAATCGCTACTTTCAACTTTCAACTATATTTTCTCTAGGAACATATCTAAAATAGTGGAACTAAAGCGCGAGCTTACGGCATAATTTGCAAAAGGTCTTTTGACTATGTTCAAGATAATTAAGTTCATCTTATGAACTCCCACTCGAATAGACATCCCTCTGGTCATCTAAGTGATTACATGATCCGAGTCAACTAAGCCGTGTCCGATCATCACGTGAGACGGACTAGTCAACATCGGTGAACATCTTCATGTTGATCGTATCTACTATACGACTCATGCTCGACCTTTCGGTCTCTGTGTTCCCGAGGCCATGTCTGTACATGCTAGGCTCGTCAAGTTAACCCCAAGTGTTTTTGCTGTGTAAATCTGTCTTACACCCGTTGTATGTGAACGTAAGAATCCATCACACCCGATCATCACGTGGTGCTTAGAAGCTATTTAACTGTAGCAACGGTGCACAATCGTGGAGAACACTTCTTGAAATTTGTGTAAGGGATCATCTTATTTACTACCGTCGTTCTAAGTAAACAAGATGCATAAACATAATAAACATCACATGCAATTATATATTAGTGACATGATATGGCCAATATCATATAGCTTCCATTGATCTCCATCTTCGGGGCTCCATGATCATCATCGTCACCGGCATGACACCATGATCTCCATCATCATGATCTCCATCATCGTGTCTTCATGAAGTTGTCTCGCCAACTATTACTTCTACTACTATGGCTACCGGTTAGCAATAAAGTAAAGTAATTACATGGCGTTGTTTAATGACACGCAGGTCATACAATAAATAAAGACAACTCCTATGGCTCCTGCCGGTTGTCATACTCATCGACATGCAAGTCGTGAATCCTATTACAAGAACATGATCAATCTCATACATCACATATCATTCATCACATTCTTCTTGGCCATATCACATCACATAGCATACCCTGCAAAAACAAGTTAGACGTCCTCTAATTGTTGTTTGCATGTTTTACGTGGCTGCTTTGGGTTTCTAGCAAGAACGTTTCTTACCTACATAAAACCACAACGTGATATGCCAATTGCTATTTACCCTTCATAAGGACCCTTTTCATCGAATCCGTTCCGACTAAAGTGGGAGATCGGCACCCGCTAGCCACCTTATGCACCAAGTGCATGTCAGCCGGTGGAACCTGTCTCACGTAAGAGTACGTGTAAGGTCGGTCCGGGCCGCTTCATCCCACAATACCGTCGAAACAAGATTGGACTAGTAACGGTAAGCATATTGAACAAAATCAACGCCCACAACTACTTTGTGTTCTACTCGTGCAAAGAATCTACGCAATAGACCTAGCTCATGATGCCACTTTGTTGGGGAACGAGCAGAAATTCAAAATTTTCCTACGTGTCACCAAGATCTATCTATGAAGAAACTAGCAACGAGGAAAGGAGAGTGCATCTACATACCCTTGTAGATCGCTAAGCGGAAGCGTTCAAGAGAACGGGGTTGAAGGAGTCGTACTCGTCGTGATCCAGATCACCTGAGATCCGAGTGCCGAACGGACGGCACCTCCGCGTTCAACACACGTACAGCCCGGTGACGTCTCCCATGCCTTGATCCAGCAAGGAGAGAGGGAGAGGTTGAGGAAGACTCCATCCAACAGCAGCACAACGGTGTGGTGGTGGTGGAGGAGCGTGGCAATCCTGCAGGGCTTCGCCAAGCACCTACGGGAGAGGAGGAGGTGTCACGGGAGGGAGGGAGGCGCCAGGGGCTCAGGTGTGGATGCCCTCCCTCCCCTCCACTATATATAGGGGCAAGGGAGAGGGGGGAGGCGCAGCCTTGCCCCTTCCTCCAAGGAAGGGGTGCGGCCAAGAGGGGGGGAGGAGTCCATCCTCCCCAAGGCACCTCGGAGGTGCCTTCCCCTTTGAGGACTCTTCCCTCCCCAAGTTTCCTTGGCGCATGGGCCTCTTGGGGCTGGTTCCTCTTGGGGCAGCCCATGTGGCCCCCCGGGGCAGGTGGACCCCCCCGGTGGACCCCCGGACCCCTTTCGGCACTCCCGGTACAATACCGATAAAGTGCGAAACTTTCCCGGCGACCAAAATAGGACTTCCCATATATAAATCTTTACCTCCGGACCATTCTGGAACTCCTCGTGACGTCCGGGATCTCATCCGGACTCGAACAACATTCGGTAACCACATACAAACTTCCTTTATAACCCTAGCGCCATCGATCCTTATGTGTAGACCCTACGGGTTCGGGAGACATGTAGACATGACCGAGACGTTCTCCGATCAATAACCAACAGCGGGATCTGGATACCCATGTTGGCTCCCACATGTTCCACGATGATCTCATCGGATGAACCACGATGTCAAGGACTCAATCGATCCCGTATACAATTCCCTTTGTCTAGCGGTATTGTACTTGCCCGAGATTCGATCGTCGGTATACCGATACCTTGTTCAATCTCGTTCTTGGCAAGTCTCTTTACTCGTTCCGTAACACATCATCCCGTGATCAACCCCTTGGTCACATTGTGCACATTATGATGATGTCCTACCGAGTGGGCCCAGAGATACCTCTCCGTTTACAC
The DNA here is from genome assembly GCA_021605145.1 of Aegilops bicornis. NCBI lineage: Eukaryota > Viridiplantae > Streptophyta > Magnoliopsida > Poales > Poaceae > Aegilops > Aegilops bicornis. Next base: position 806,051,582 of record CM038671.1, read on the forward strand.
GTAGTGACAAATCCCAGTCTCGATTCGTGCCAACCCAACAGACACTTTCGGAGATACCTGTAATGCACCTTTATAGCCACCCAGTTACGGTGTGACGTTTGGTACACCCAAAGCATTCCTACGGTATCCGGGAGTTGCACAATCTCATGGTCTAAGGAAAAGATACTTGACATTTAGAAAAGCTTTAGCATACGAACTACACGATCTTTGTGCTAGGCTTAGGATTTGGTCTTGTCCATCACATCATTCTACTAATGATGTGATCCCGTTATCAATGACATCCAATGTCCATGGTTAGGAAATCGTAACCATCTATTGATCAACGAGCTAGCCAATAGAGGCTTGCTAGGGACATGGTGTTGTCTATGTATCCACACATGTATTTGAGTTTCCTATCAATACAATTATAGCATGGATAATAAACGATTATCATGAACAAGGAAATATAATAATAATAACTAATTTATTATTGCCTCTAGGGCATATTTCCAACAGAGGGGTCATGGTCGACCTGCACTATTCGGCTAGGTTTCTCGAACTTAGAAGAGTACTGGACTGCAGCTAAGCCCCCGAGTGAGAGGATTGCTCATCACTCGGTAGGATTTTTTATACTTAGGCGAGTATTGGACTGTAGCTAAGCCCCCGAATGAGAGGATTGCTCACCACTCGGTAGGATTTTTTATACTTAGGCGAGTACTGGACTGCAGCTAAGCCCCTGAGTGAGAGGATTGCTCACCACTCGGTAGGATTTTTTATACTTAGGCGAGTAATGGACTGCAGCTAAGCCCCCGAGTGAGAGGATTGCTCACCACTCGGTAGAATTTTTTATACTTAGGCGGGTACTGGACTGCAACTAAGCCCCCGAGTGAGAGGATTGCTCACCACTTGGTAGGATTTTTTTAACACTTAGGCGAGTACTGGACAGCAGCTAAGCCCTTGAGTGAGAGGACTGCTCTCACAATCTCGTCCTTCTTCTTGACGGTGCAGCCCCTGAGAGGGGGGGGGGGGTCGTGGCCGACCCGTACCATTTGGTAGGACCTTTTAAACTTAGGCGAGTACTGGACTGCAGCTAAGCCTCCAAGTGAGAGGCTGGCTCATCACTTGGTAGGATTTTTTAACACTTAGGCGAGTACTGGACTGCAGCTAAGCCCCCGAGCGAGAGGCTGGCTCACCACTCGGTAGGAGTTTTTAACACTAGCGAGTACTGGACTACAGCTAAGCCCCCAAGCGAGAGGCTGGCTCACCACTCGGTAGGATTTTTTAACACTTAGGCGAGTACTGGACTGCAGCTAAGCCCCCGAGCAAGAGGCTGGCTCACCACTCGGTATGATTTTTTAAAACTTAGGCGAGTACTGGACTGCAGCAAAGCCCCCGAGCGAGAGGCTGGCTCACCACTCGGTATGATTTTTTAACACTTAGGCGAGTACTGCACTGCAGCTAAGCCCCCGAGTGAGAGACTGGCTCGCCACTCTGTAGGATTTTTTAACACTTAGGCGAAACGGATTCGCAGCTAAGCCTCCGAGTGAGAGGCTGGCTCACCACTCGGTAGGATTTTCTCTTCAACTTAGGCGAAACGGATTCGCAACTAAGGCACCCACTGGGGGATTTTAGAACATGTAAAGAATGAACAACAATCATCCGGAAGACTGTAAAATCATGTCTTTTGATAAAAAGGTACTTCTTATTACATCTCAACAGTCTAAATACTTTAAGAGTAAAAGGGGCGGAGCAGTTCCGCATTCCAAGCGCGCGGCTCATCTTTATTGTGCTCGACGTTGAGAAGACGATATGCTCCGTTGTGGAGCACTTTGGTGACGACAAAAGGGCCTTCCCAAGCAGGAGCGAGCTTGTGTGGTTTCTGCTGGTCCACTCAAAGAACCATGTCTCCTTCCTGAAATGCTCGACCCCTTACGTTTCTGGCATGGAATCGACGCATGTCTTATTGATAAGTGGTCGATCGGATCAAGGCCATCTCTCTTTCTTCTTCTAGGAGATCGACCGCATCTTGCCGAGCCTGTTCTGCTTCCTCTTCTGAGAAGAGCTTGACTCGGGGCGCATTGTGGAGCAGATCACTCGGGAGTACGGCTTCAGCTCCATAGACTAAGAAGAATGGAGTTCGCCCAGTCGACCGATTAGGAGTTGTCCTCAATCCCCAAAGTACTGATGGAAGTTCATCGACCCAGGCCCCTGCTGCATGCTTGAGGTCACGCATCAATCGCTGTTTGAGTCCTTTGAGAATTAATCCATTTGCTCTTTCAGCCTGTCCATTCGACTGAGGATGGGCGACCGAAGCGTAATCGACCCTCGTACCTTGGGAAGCACAAAAGACTCTGAATTCGTCAGAATCGAAGTTCGACCCGTTATGTCTGATGATGCTGTGCGGAACACCATATCTGAATATCAATTCTTTGATGAAACTTAAAGTTGTACTTGCTTCAAGGTTTTTAATGGGCTTGGCTTCGATCCATTTGGTAAACTTGTCACTGCCACCAGTACATGGGTAAATCCACTCCTGCCAGTCCTCAGAGGTCCAACCATGTCCAATCCCCAGACAGCGAAAAGTCAGACGAGTGGGATAGTCTTCAGAGCTGATGCAAGCTTATGGGACATGTTGTAGTAAAACTGACAGCCTTCACATTTTTCCACTATTTCTTTCGCCATCTCATTGGCACGTGGCCAGTAAAATCCGGCTCGGTATGCTTTGGCCACGATGGTCCGAGAGGATGCATGGTGACCACAGGTCCCCGAGTGAATATCATTGAGGATCATTCGGCCTTCTTCTGGCGTGATGCACTTCTGGCAGACTCCAGTTACACTTTCTCTGAACAACTGGCCTTTTATCACGGTAAAGGCTTTAGATCGTTGGACGATCTGTTGAGCCTCTTCTTCATCCACTGGAAGTTCTTTCCTAAGAATGTATGCAACGTACGGTACTGTCCAGTCGGGAGTGATGACCAAAACCTCCATGACTAAGTAGACCACGGCTGGGATTTCGACTTCAGTCGGATCTGTGGCGCTCTTAGGCTGTGGGGACTCTTCAGTGAAAGGATCTTCCTGAACTGAAGGTGAATGAATATGCTCCAAAAACACATTGCTGGAAATGGCCTCTCTTTGAACCTATCTTTACCAACTCATCTGCAGCTTGATTTTTCAGTCGGGGTATATGGTGAAGCTCCAACCCTTCAAACTTCTTTTCCAGCTTTCTTACTGCATTGCAATAACCAGTCATGGCCGGGCTCCTGACATCCCACTCTTTCATCACTTGATTAACCACCAAATTTGAGTCGCCGTAGACCATAAGGCGACGGACGCCGAGTGAAATGGCCATACGCAACCCGTATAAAAGTGCTTCATATTCAACTTCGTTATTGGAGGAATCAAAATGAATCTGGAGGACATAGCACTACTAGGAAAAAGCTTATACACAGACGCTTACTAGCAGCGCGGGTTTATACCCCTCGCTACTGCTACTTACTAGTAGCGCGGGGTTTTAACCCTCGGTACTACTAAATTGATAGTAGTAGCGCTGATTTTTAACCCTCGCTACTACTAAGTGGTCTCTACCATGCCTCCCCAAAACATGCCATAGTAGTAGCGAGAGGTATAAACCCACACTACTACTAAGTGAATAGCTATAACGCAGTTAAGATACCCACGCTACTGCTGAGGGAAATCCCTCCCTTGCCGCACCACTCCCACCCCGATCCTAAAGAAAAAAAATTCCACTCCCACCCCACCAAACTCTCTCTCCATCCGCCGCTCCTTCTTCCTCCTCTCCAACCCAGCCGCCGCCGCCGCCCCGGGGTGCGACCTCGATCCGCCCCAATTAAACCACCGGGGACCCGCCCGCAAGCGGCCGCAGCTATAACCCCGCATCGCCCAAGATCCGGCCGGTGGCACAAAGAAGCAGCAGCAGCAGCGGAGACGATGGCGGCGGTGAAGCGTGCCTACCTCGCCGTCTACAACTGGGTCGTCTTCTTCGGATGGTCCGTCCCTTCTTCCCACACCGCATCGAGTTCATCGCTGGATTTATTGACTGATTCGTGCGCGCGCGTAGATGCAGGGCTCAGGTGTTCTACTTCGCCGTGGACGCGCTGCTCCGGTCGGGGCACGAGGCCGTGTACGCCGCCGTCGAGAGGCCGCTCCAGCTCACGCAGACCGCCGCCGTCCTCAAGGTACGCCGCCCGCCGGATCTTGCGTCCTTCTCTCGATCTGTTCAGTTCTGACATCTGAGCTCTGCATCCTGCGTGTGCCTGCCAGATCCTCCACGGGCTCGTCGGGCTGGTGAGGTCGCCAGTGTCGGCCGCTGCCGCAGATCGGGTCGCGCCTCTTCATCACCTGGGGCATCCTCTGGAGCTTCCCCGAGGTGCGGTCTTCTTCTCCATGGCGCCTCTCTCTGTACTTCTTGCTGCGAGCATGCCTGATGCTCTGTTTTCTTGTACGGCTTTGCAGACGAGGACACACATCCTGGTGAGCTCCTTGGTCATCAGCTGGTCCATCACCGAGGTATGTATTCACCAATCACCACTGACTTCACTGGGATCATCAGGCATGCTCCTTGTAAGCTAGAGATTACAGTTCTTCAAATGAAGTGTTTTATCCAGCGGCGAGGCGCCGCTGTTGCTGTTAGAATAACTAAAAATGTGCTCCTGAAATAATGCAAGGCAATGATGATTTTCACATATGGATGTTGCCAAGTTGAATTTCAAGATACTTGAGATAGGTGTATCACACAAAATTGCTGCAGCTTAGTTCACTATACTGTTAGTATTACACCAGGGGATGTGTGTAACAACAGGGTGGTGCTAAGTCAACTTGATATCAGAGATACTATTATGTGTGCATTACTTACTGCTGTTTATTTTCCGATCATGCATCCTAGTATCTCTATGATTAATCGCAAACAAGAGATCAGGGCAATGATGCTCATGCAGCAGAAAAGAACACTAGAAACTTGAATGGAAAGAACCTTCAAAGAAGAGGATAACAGAGAAATTATGCTACATAGTATTATTTTATCTGTCAAGTCCTATAGGTTGTCAGAGTCATGGCATATGGTCCACGGTTTGTTAAAGTGCGTTCATCTTAATTATCTGATCACTTGATTGATATAAACGAATGGTAAATTCTGCAGATTTCAGAAACCTAGTTTTTTTTTAAACAGAAAATAAACGATTTCAGAAACCTAGTTAGTTACTCTAGTGTTGGGTGTTGCAATGCAGATTATTAGGTACTCTTTTTTTGGCACGAAAGAGCTGTTTGGATCTGCACCATCATCGCTTCTATGGCTTAGGTGAGGCTACATCACACTGCTTCAACTCTGCATAAGGTTGCAGATTGTAAGTCAGCGCAACATTAATTATTAATCATATAAAGAATGAATCTTTACATCGAACCGAACCTGGATGTGTGCAGGTATAGCTCATTCCTAGTCATGTACCCAACCGGCATCAGCAGCGAGGTTGGCTTGATATATATTGCGTTGCAGTTCATCAAGGTATTATCTTTCCTGATGAAATCCATTAAAGCAGTTCATCAATGCACTGATAAATTGTATGAATGCTGCTTGTTTTCATGTTTTCACATTTTAATTGATAATGGCAGGCATTGGAGAAGTACTGCATCAGAATGCCCAACAAATGGAACTATTCATTTGATTACTTCTATGCATCAATCCTGGTACTCCTAGTCTACGTCCCAGGTACCTTTTCCTGTCCTCGCCGTTGATTCATGTCTTCTGTTAAGATTTGCAGTAAGAATCTCTATCTCAAGCATGATCCATTTTGCTATCTCTTTCCCGTCTATATATTATGGAAGGTTTCCATGTTAAAATTTAGGTAGTTGATGGATACATCATGGAGTTGACCATTTTGTTTATAGGATGTGTAAGCTGAATCACTATTCACAATTTAAATTGTTCAACATGAATAGTTCATTATTGGTAGCTAGTACATTTTTCCACAAGATGATGGGCATCCTTATATACTACTCCCTCTGTAAACTAATATAAGAGCGTTTAGATCACTCCCTGTGTACATTTTTCTGCCCGATTTAAAATGGTGCTCTGTGGAGAGTCAACATTGACCCCGGCGCTGTTTTGAAGAGCAGTGGGAATCAATTTTCTGATGTCCTTTGTCGGCGATTTCCCTATCCATGAAATGATAAATTTTGAACATATGTTAACTGTCAAATATTTCAAGCATATATAGCTCAAATACACTAGTATTTCTTGAATGCACCAAAACAAGAAGATAGCATGAACACGTACAGCTAGGGTATGCATTTAGTAGGTGTCTTTTCGGTTTGAAGATTCATAATAGACTAAAAGAGACAGATAATTGAAGAAAATACCCTACTAGATCTGCACGAGGGCGCGAACTAACAAGTTTTCACTTTCTCGACTGGGTGCAGGGTGATCGACGAGGTCTACTGTGGCCCGATGGGAGTCGTGCTCTTCAACTACTCGGAGGCAGACTTCACCGTGAAGCCCCGCGACCGTGTCATAGAGATTATCGTCCAGGTGATTGCGACGCAGGAGGTCCCCGGGGTGGAGGACCTCGACGCCACCGTCCGGAGGTCACCGAGGTGGAGGACGACGCCACCGTCCGGAGTTCCTCAAGGTGGAGGACCTCGACGCTTTGTACATACATCTAGAGAAGTGGTCTGGTTAGGTTGGTGGTGAAATGCTAGGGAAGCTACCAACCTTTTGATGATGGTTGTGTGTGTCCTCGTGATCTCTTTGAATTGAGATGTTGAATGTTGCATCCATGAACAGTGCAAGTGTTAAGATGGTTCTGTGAAATTTATTTTGCACTGGACGTGTCTGATCTCCATTCATGAATACTACATCTATTTTTATTTTTTTAATTCCTAATTTGCTACTAGTAGGGTTGGGAAAAAAGTGCCCTACTAGTATTTAGGATACTAGTAGCGCTGGTATTGTAGGCATGCTACTGCTACTTCATTAGTAGTAGCGCGAGTCTGTAATAGCAGTAGCGTGGGTGGCACACGCTACTACTAACTTTGTTAGTAGTAGCGCGGGTTTCTCTCACGCTACTACTAACTATTAGCTATAGCGCCTTATTAGTAGCGCCGGTCTCCGCGCTGCTGATACACCTAAAACCCGCGTTGCTGCTAGCCTTTTCCCTAGTAGTGTAGCTAAGCTTGTCTTCACGGGGAGATACCAATACTACCCCAGCACCTGAACCATTCAGCATCTTGGAGCCATCGAAGAACATAGTCCAATGCTCCGAGTGAACTTGAGTCGACAATTGCTGCTCAATCCACTCGGCAAGGAAATCTGTGATTGCTTGGGACTTGATAGCTTTCTTTGCCTCAAACTTGATATCCAATTGAAGGAGTTCAATCGCCCATTTTGCCACTCGACCAGTTGCATCTCTGTTGTTCAGAATTTCAGATAATGGTACGTCGCTGACGACTGTAATGGAGTGATCAGAGAAATAATGTGCAACCTTCTTCATGGTCATGTAGATTCCATAGACAAGCTTCTGATAATGTGGATATCGTTGCTTGGATGGAGTCAAAACTCCAGAGAGATAATATACTGGGCGCTGAACCTTGTAAGTCTTTCCTTCTTCTTCTCGCTCGACCGTGAGTACTGTACTGACAACTTGTCCAGTGGATGCAATATAAAGCAGTAAAGGCTCTTTGCTGATGGGCGCAGCGAGCACCGGCTGGGTGGTGAGTAGGGTTTTGAGCTCTGCAAACGCTGCATCAGCTTCCTCAGTCCAGTCGAACTTATCAGATTTCTTCATCAATCAGTAAAGAGGTAAGGCCTTTTCACCGAGATGATAAATGAATCGACTCAAGGTGGCCAAACAACCAGTCAGCTTCTGAACGTCATGCACACGCACAGGGCGTTCAATTCGGAGGATGGTATCAACTTTTTCTGGATTGGCGTCAATCCCTCGTTTGGAAATGAGAAAACCGAGTAACTTTCCACCTGGGACTCCAAATGTGCACTTTGACGGATTAAGCTTGATATCGTACCTTCTTAGGTTGGCAAAGGTTTCTGCGAAGTCAGTCAGTAGGTCGGAACCTTTGCAAGATTTGACCACAATATCATCCATGTATGCTTCCACATTCCGACTGATTTGAGTGAGCAGGCACTTCTGAATCATTCTCATGAATGTGGCTCCAGCATTTTTAAGACCAAATGGCATGGTGACATAGCAAAAGCACCCGAATGGGGTGATGAAGGTTGTTTTTATTTCATCGGGACCATACAGTCGGATCTGATGATACCCGGAATATGCATCTAAAAAAGACAAGCGCTCACACCCCGCCGTCGAGTCAACAATCTGATCGATGTGGGGGAGAGGGAAATGATCTTTCGGACAGGCCCGATTGACATGCTTGAAATCAATGCACATACGAAGTGAATCACAATCCAATCAATGCACGAGCTTATACAATTTCATGTTTGGATTAAAAAGTCGCTTTTACAAAACCATGTTTTCATTAGATCCTTTGAACATAAGGATTTAGATTAGACACTCGACCTCGCTGAGCCACCAACATCAGGTCCTTTCTCAGGAATCATGACCAACACAAGTGCACACACGCCTAAGCGGGAGTTGCAGCCGGTATGGAGATGACCGTCGTCCTGAAGTTTGTTTGGAAGCGCGGAGAGGCGGAAGTCGGAGACCACGTCGATGTCGGGGTGCGGGTGCCCCACATCGCGCGTGGGGCAGTGAGCGAGCGCCACCATAAGCTGTACAAACATGCAGATTTTAGGAAAGCGTGCTTGAGTCGACAATTGCTGCTCAATCCACCATGAGCGCCACCATGAACTGGAAGGTTGGATCCGTGAGCTAGCTCCGTGTCATGGTGGATCTTGGGGCGCGTGACGAGAACCCCTGTGGAGGTGGAGCCTGGGTGGCGAAACCGGCGCATGGCCAGCACGTCCTGGAGCACGGGATGTGTGACACCCTCGATGCCCATCACAGCCGCCGGCTCGTCGCCGGTAACCGAGTGCGCAAGTAGACATTGCCGAACGTGCCGCTGCCGAGTAGGCATTGGTGATGAAGAATTTTTTCAGTGGAGAAACTGTGGTACAGCACTTCACCTAGGCACCCGAGAAACCGGTATGTCTTGAAGAATTTGCCACCGGTGAAACTATGGTAAAGCACTTGACCAAGGCACAGGAGGCAGATCGGAACAATTTCGAAGACAAGGCAACGTCAGCACACCCCGTAGATGTTCGGTTTCAAACCCGTCTTCCTCGCCGCCGCCCCCGCCAAGCTGCTGCTTCCGCCGCTCGTGTGGCCGTCGGTTCCGTCTGCGACCACGGGAGGAGCATCGTGATGCGTGTATGTGAGCTCCTCCGGCGATGGGCCACTGTCAACGCGGGCGCTCGGCTTTCCCTCGCTGGTTTGAGCCGCGAGCAAGGGCACAACCAGCGCGGATAGTAAGCGGGAGTTTGGCTGGCCGGCAAGGGTGCGACAGCAAGAGCTCGGCCAGTGCGGTGCAGCCCGGGAATCCAAGGACCCAATTGTAATTTAGATCATGCTTTTAGGGGGGTTTATGTAATTTTGCCAGGAGCATGATTTTTTTTACAAGATTTGTTCTGGCGAAACAAAAGTTATACCGAAAAACATGAAAAAAATGTTTTGCGGTATCGTGTAAAAGGATTTTACGGTATGAACTCTTGAAGGATCGGTTAGAGATGCTCTCAGTTCTCATACCGACAAGCCATACAAGGGATTTGAACTATCATACCCCATCAATTTCCCTTCCCCAATTTTAATCCCCACCCAACCAAATAGCTTGTTAAGCATATACAGTAAAACCGGGCCATCTAGGGCTGGTGGGTATGCTGGCTAAACCGTCAGACTTTTGACTCAACGCTCCATATATGTTGGCTAAACATTCATAATTGATCGCTCGTCCAACTTCAAGCAATTGGGCCCATTTCCGCGGCAGTCTGCTCGTTAGGCCAACTCCAGCGCACGACCCCAAACAAACAAAACGGGCGTCTGTTTCTTCCGGTTTTTGTTCATTTGGGATGACAATGGGTGCCAAAACGGACGTGTATGTCCGGCTTTCGATAAAGATGCCCAACGTGGCAGACGACCCAAATTGTCCGTCTGCACTACGCTCGTCAGGCCCCCGCGCCCGGCCACGCGCCTGCCGCCCCAGAGCCTGTGCCACAACGTCGCTTGCCGCCGCTAACCGCCGCCTCGACGACAGCAGCAGCAGTCAGCCCTGCCCACCTGCTGCCCGGGCCATCCTCGCCCTCGCCACACCCTGCCTGCACCACACCTCCCTCGCCGCGCCCCGGCCGCCCTCGTCTGCGCCATCCCCGTCCTGTCGCGTCGCCTTCCGTCCCCGGTCACTGCGAGCTCGGCCGCCGCCCGCGCGCTTCGCCGCACGCCGGGCCACAGCCGCCCAGCGCCCGCGCCCGCCAGCGCTCGACCGCCCTACCGCCCGCCCAGCGTGCTCGGCAGCCCGTCCCACCTTGCGGCGCGCCAGCGCTCGGCCTCCCGCTCGCCCTGCCGCCCGCTTCGCAGCAGCTTGCGGTGCTCCAGCGCGCCAGCGCTGCGGTCTGCCCGCTGCTGCGTGTTTCGCTGCTGACAGCGCACCGACGCTCGCCCTTGCTGCGTCTGCGCTGAGCTGCTGCGCCGTCCGCGCGCCAGGCTCGCTGCACGCGACGCCGCACTCCTCCTCTCCCGTGAGCTCGCCCCCACCATGTCCTGCCAGCCGCCTCCGCTCGCCGCTGCCTGCGCATGGCACGCCCTCGCCTGCGCCTGCTCGCCTGCGCGTCGTGGCCCCGCCTCACAAGCGCCCACGCGCTCCCGCTCTGGCGAGACGAGGGAAGGTGACGCGGCTCCAGCGTCCAGCAGAGGAGAGAGAGGGGAACGGAGGACGCAGACGGGCTGTCCGTGGCTGTCGACTTTGACGCAAATTCATCTCAACTTTGCTCTGGATATACGGTCGAACAGACACTAAATGGACAAAAAAAAAAGATGGGGTTGCGCGTTGGGTCATTGGCTTTGTCCGTTTTTATACCCAAACGGACGCACCCGGAGAGAATGAGGTCGTGCGTTGGAGTTGGCCTTATGGCGGAGCAAACGTCTCTTGGGCGCACCGCTCCGATGACCGACCTTCACTTGTGTGTGCGCCCTATTTCCAGCGGACCAACCTATCGTCTTTTCTCCTCTCTAGCACTCGACTCTGTCCGCTCTGGATCATTTCCTTGAGATTTTCTTGATGTCCCCTGATTTTCTCACTTACCTTTTTTCCCGCTGCTATGTATTTCCGATCCATTATGCTTTTTATTTAGTGTACAATAGCGCAGCCTTGGCTATATGCATTTTCTAACATAGATACTTAGTTAACTATTAGCAAAAAGGCGTTGCAACGGGAGAAAAGAATACCACACGCTGTTAATTTACAAAAAATGTCTATAATTTGAGTATTTGTAGCTACGACCCAAACAAAGATGGTCTTTGCCTACAAAAGCGCGAGTTCAGCATTCTACATGTCTTCTATTTAAACATGGCTTGCATAGGTTTAATGTTAGAAACATCAGAGGGTTTTTTCATAAAATAGCACGACGGACCAAGAATACCTATTTCTTTTATTATTATATAAATAAAAAAATTAAAAAATTAAAATTAAAATTAAAGTAGGTATAGGTATAGGTATAGGTATATAGAATAATGGGCTATGCTGCAGGATCCGTCTCCGCAAGTTTGACACTAAATAACTTCAGGGTCCATTTTCCCCACAAAAAAATAAAATAAAAATAAAATCAGGTTCCAATTACTATATGGAACCTCCAACCACTGGGGCTGATCCAGATTGAAGGTACTCCCAGGGAGTAATTAACCTTATGTGTCTACCATCAATACTGTTTCCCTTAATGTGGTGTTATAGTGGCAGCTTTCACAACACCACGTCAACAAAATGAGTGCGCTTGGTCTGTCTTGGAAAAGTCAATTTTACAAGCACAAATAGCAGTCAACACCGTTTTCCACGAAGAGTAACAAAACTGTTAGAGATGAATTTCGTTATCAATTTTGTAGTGAAAGCAATTATCATCGGTGTTGTCATGTGCTCAATGCTTATCTTTTGATGAACTTTTGTGTGATACAAGACGCTGTTGTGCCACTTGATGTCAAAGCAACACAAAGGTTTGTACAGATGCTTCCAATGGCGCACACATGCACGGGTCTTGCGGCCAGAATATACGTGGAACAGACGATTGAGTATTCTTGATACCATGTGTTACATTTGAGGATTCCTGCTATCCTATAATTCAGTGAAATTCTGGCCCCCGGCCTAGTGAAATTCAGAAAATCTCAACGCTTCATTTGACTTGCCTGGCATGTGCATGTGCATGGAGTTTACTCTCACATGGCTACTTGGCTAGCTAGTGAAGGAGAGACACTAATATATACAGCGGGTTGGTCTAGTCCTTGTAGCATGTGAAAAGAGAAAGAAAAATTGCACGCTCACTCACTCACTCACTGGTCTTGTGTCGGTACACAACGCTACACATCCACATTGCATTACATGAATCGAAATTGGCTTAGTGCAGTGAGTGGTTGTCTGGGAGCTTAAATATTTGCTTGGCTGTCCAGCACTTGTGCTCTGGTATACATGTCAATGCATGGGCTCGTTCATTATATGCATGTTCATTGTTTCTAGATGGTTCTTCCACCATATGCCAATGCATACTGAAAATATTTTTAAGGCACATGCATGATGTGTGGTGCCCGCCAGCTCGAGAAACATGTCCAAACAAAGTAAAGTAGGGTAAGGGGGTGAGAAGAAGGAAAAGGAGAGTGGTGAGTTTAGGGTGAGAAAGAGAAAGACAACAAGGTGACGATGAGGGGAAATAGGAGGGTGACTAGGCAAGAAGAAGTAAGAAAAGTTTTATGTCTTTTGCTTTGAAGATGTTCATGTTATAGGCTAAAAAAGAGATGTCTATGTTATATGTAAATTTTTGAACAATATTTTAAATTTTGAGATAGAATTCTATAGTGATCAATATATATATATATATATATATATATATATATATATATATATATATATATATCTGTGTGTGTGTGTGTGTGTGTGTGTGTGTGTGTGTGTGTCTTTTTTCTTTTCTTTTTGTAACTACTGATTATGTTTTACATGTCCTTATTATAACTAGCATTATTTGGGAAAGTAATTAACACTACATAGAAACAGTTATCTTATGCTATATATCTCATTTGGGTTTATATATATACCAAAAGTAAATCCTTCATTGGGAAAGTAATTAACTACTATAGTGCGTGTTTTTCATGCTATCCTCACTGGCACACTTTAGTGCCAATCTAGGGAAATAAAATAATCATCAATGTGTATGGTCCTGGGGTTGCTAGTTTTGTATCAACATTATATAGTTCTTTACATATCTTGTCAAAGGCTGGTTTTGCTAATATGTAGTATGTTGCGAAAAACATGAATGCAACATGCGCAATAGCTATAAAGGCAAATATGTTTTTTAAAGGAACGGTCAACTGTCGGCCTCCACATCCTAAGATGCACATACCCATAATATTGTAACAGTTGATGCAAGGCAACAAAGCAAGTCATCAACTGTAAAAGTACATGACATGCAAAACAACAACAAAACCATTAAAATATATGAAGTAAACACATACTATGAAGTCATATTGATTCATGGAAACGCCTTCAAGAAGGGATAAACACACTCGAATTAACGACTAGAGCAAAGATTTTCATTTTTGTTTCTGTGACCAACCAATCAAGGCCATCACATAACCATGGAGACAATACCTTCAACAATGTAACAACTAAAGTCCGTTGCTTCTAAGTCGGCCAATAAAGGCAAAAAACAAGAGTTTCACCTCAGACATGAAGTTGTGTTCCTATCACCATTTTGATAACGGATCTTCCTATCCGTGGCAACCAATACTTCGTGTCAAACTGTCTTGGTGTCCACTGGAAAAGGCACTTCACCTCTCCAGGAAATCCTCGTAAGCACGCATCAACGGAGCGCATGCTCGAACGAGCCGCCTAGCCAACCACCACCCGGGGCATAGTGGTTCACCACCACCGTTGACAACACAAGGAGGGTGTTGGGTTTAGTCTCACATATGTTGTGGCAGAAGGCAGAGAACAACTTATAAGGGTGATGGTGCTCCCATCTATTAGGCTAGTATTTCGTTTTTGGGTGCGGGAGTGGAATAAGGCCTCTTATAAGCTCGTGATGCTCTCAGTTGCATGGTTGATGGGCCAAGATGCTCTGTCAGTGGACCCGTGGCACAGGTGGGATGGAAACATTGATTAACGGACTCATGATTGCATAAGAAAGGGAGTGATGGTGACGCTAGATCAGAGGGACATTTTCCCACCATGAACACCTACGTGACCCTCAGGGAGACCACCCACCTCGTGTCGCAGATCTGACCACTATAAGGCAAATAACACTTCACCACCAACCTCCACACTTTTGTATAGAATGCTTCCTTATATATACTAGAACAAACTTGACTTGCATAAATATTGTTCTCATTCTATATACACCGCCTCATCTTAAACCGAATAGCTCCAACATCTCACCCTATTTTGGCATGTTGGTAGTAGTAAATTTATTTTCACCAAATTGGTGGTCGTTATATAAATAGATTAGAGAGAGGGTCCGAAAAAACCCTGGAAGATATGAGAACCCATGGGAATAGGAAACATTGGGAGTGGTGGTGGAGCATTCTTTGCCTGTAGGGCAGAGTTTGTCACTAGTATAGAAAGCCCTATCTCAGATCGCTTGGAAACTCCGTTGTCTATGGGTACTCTTGTCATCTGCGTAGGAGAGTCTGTGCTCCTATAGGCGTTCGAAGTGATATGCAGAGCCTACATGATATAACTTCAATCGAGAATCCTCAACGAAAATTGGCAAGAATAACTACATTGCAAGGCGGCCCAACTATTTCAGACGATGTTTAATACAACAAAATCGTCTGTAAAGCCATCTACAAGCGGTCGCTAAGCTGGGTCGTCACCGGTGTCACTTTCTTGGCTATTTTTCGAGGTTCCACCCGTGACCAGGATTTGGCCTTGCGTAGATGCCAAATCTACCGTTGGGCGATCTGGCTCTTTTACGGTACATGTTTTAACCACGAGTGAGTGTAAAACTTGCATGGGAAGATTGTGTGTCTTGATTTTGTTATTGATCTAGTTATTGTCTTCATAGTAGTTAACAAAGGTCCTCGAAGCAAGATCTAGAGCTTTGAATATGATTAATCCTTTGACACCATATTTTACCCCTAAAGAAGATTTTAGTAGATCCTTCGGACATGCTCTGTTCTCACCCTTTCATAGTGCCAACTTTCACAACCCCACGTCAGCAAAAAGAGTGTGCTTGGTATGTCTTGGACCTGTATGAGTCAATCATACAAGTGTAACTAGCACTACTAGAAAAGGGGGCAATGATCCAGACCGGGTCAGCCCATTAGGCCCGGTTCAGTCCAGAACCGGGACCCATGGGGCATTGGACCCGGTTCGTGAGCCCCAGGGGCCAGCCGGGCCACGTGGGCCATTGGTCCCGGTTCGTCTGGACCTTTTGGTCCTGGTTGGTGGGACGAACCGGGACCAATGGGCCTCGCTCCTGGCCCACCACCATTGGCCCCGGTTGGTGGCTTGAAGCGGGACCAAAGGCTGCCCTTTAGTCCCGGTTCATGCCACCAACCGGGACCAATGAGGTCCCTATATATACCTCGTAAGAAGCAGAGAGCACACTGCCTGTTTTTTCTGGCCGCCGAGGGGGAGAGGGCTTGGCGGTGCTCTAGCTCACCTCCTATGCACATAAGGTGTTCGATGGAATGCCCGAGCCACACTATTTAAGCTTTCTCCTCTCCAAGGTCGACCTCCAAGTTCCATTTTCCTCAATATTTGTCTAGGTTTAGCGGTCCGTCACACCCCGTCCCCGTCTTCACCGCCGTCGATCACCCGTGCCGATCTCATCGCCGGCACCACCGTGGTGAGCCTCTTGTTCTTATCTTCTTTCTGAAAGGAAAAATATTCTTACTTCTATGTTTAGATAGATACTTGTATTATTTTCTTACTTTTATTATTGCATCTTATATAGTGCGATGGTTTTGGTATCCGCCCCCGTCGGCCCCTCGCCTACATCTATGATTCGGATGTGGTATATATTATCTTTTCATAACTATTGGTTCATTTATTGTTTATGAAAATTATGCCACCAATGTGACATAGATTTTATTTATTTAGGAGTTTGTTGAACCGTAAATTCCAACCGACCCTATTGTCGAGAGGTTAAATTTAGTTGAAGAAGAAAACAATTTCTTGAAGGAAAAAATAAAAAAATTGAGGAGGAGAAGATGATATTGGAGTTGCATGTTGCGGATATCATCGATGATCACAAGATCAAGATGGATGCAATGCGCTTGAAGATTAGAAAGATTAGAAAAATATGCCATTCATACCGAGGCTTGGTATCATTATGCAGTTGGATCAGTTGTTACCTTGATTGCGATTATGATCGCATTTGTTTCCGCATTGAAATGTTTTACATAGTTTCAATGTATGGTTTAATTAATTAGATGCTCTGGAGAGCTATATGTTGTTAGATGAGAACTATGTATGTACTTTGGTTTTAATGTGATGATGAACTTCTATTAATTTGGTCACTTATTTATCTATTCATGATGTTTTGTAATGGTGTTTGACACACTTAATTATATATATAATGCACGCAGATGAACCGACAATGGATGTACGGTGACAGACACACCTCCGAGTACATTAAGGGCGTGCATGAGTTTCTCGAAGCGGCTGAGGCAAACACGAAGAATTGTTTTATGTGTTGTCCATGCATTAAATGTGGGAATACGATGTCTTATTCTGACCGGAAAATCCTTCACACCCACCTGCTTTACAAGGGTTTCATGCCACACTATAATGTTTGGACGAGGCACGGAGAAATAGGGGTTATGATGGGAGACGGCGAAGAAGAAGGGTACGATGACAACTATGTGCCCCCTGAATATGGTGATGCTACTGAACATCAAGAGGAACCAGACGATGTGCACGATGATGCTACAACGGGCGAAGCTGCTGAAGATCAAGAGGAACCAGACGATGTGCCCGATGATGATGATCTCCGCCGGGTCATTGTTGATGCAAGGACGCAATGCGGAAGTCAAAAGGAGAAGCTGAAGTTCGATCGCATGTTAGAGGATCACAAAAAAGGGTTGTACCCCAATTGCGAAGATGGCAACACAAAGCTCGGTACTGCATTGGAATTGCTGCGATGGAAGGCGAGAGAATGTCATGCTCGACAAAGGATTTGAGAAGTTACTGAAAATATTGAAGAAGAAGCTTCCAAAGGATAACGAATTGCCCGACGGTACATACGCATCAAAGAAGGTCGTATGCCCTCTAGGATTGGAGGTGCAGAAGATACATGCATGCCCTAATGTCTGCATCCTCTACGCATGCGCATAAGGATCTGAACGCATGCCCGGTATGTGGTGCATTACGGTATAAGATCAGACGAGATGACCCTGGTGATGTTGACGATGAGCCCCCCAGGAAGAGGGTTCCTGCGAAGGTGATGTGGTATGCTCCTATAATACCATGGTTGAAACGTCTGTTCAGAAACGGAGAGCATGCCAAGTTGATGCAATGGCACAATGAGGACCGTAAGAAAGACGGAAGTTGAGAGGGAATAATAAATATGCCAGAGAAAAAGTTCCAGAACCTAAAGTCTCATGACTGCCACGTGATTATGACGCAACTGCTTCCGGTTGCATTGAGGGGGCTTCTACCGGAAAACGTCCGATTAGCCATTGTGAAGCTATGTGCATTCCTCAATGCAATATCTCAGAAGGTGATCGATCCAAAAATCGTACCAACACTAAGGAGTGATGTGGCGCAATGTCTTGTCAGTTTCGAGCTGGTGTTCCCACCATCCTTCTTCAATATCATGACGCACGTCCTAGTTCATCTAGTCGACGAGATTGTCATTATCGGCCCCGTATTTCTACACAATATGTTCCCCTTTGAGAGGTTCATGGGAGTCCTAAAGAAAAATATGTCCGTAACCGCGCTAGGCCAGAAGGAAGCATCTTCATGGGCCATCAAACAGAGGATGTCATCGGGTTTTGTGTTGACTTCATTCCTGGCCTTAAGAAGATAGGTCTCCCTAGTATTATTGAAACTAAAATTATATAGAATTTTGTTACAAACTTTAATAGCAAAAAGAATTATTATAAAAGAAAATAAATAGGTAATTAGAATTTTGTTCAAAACATTAAAATCAAAAAGAATTATCATAAAAGAAAATAAATAAGTAATTAGAATTTTGTTACAAACTTTTAAAGCAAAAAGAATTATCATAAAAGAAAATAAATAAGTAATTAGAATTTTGGTAGAAACTTTAATAGCAAAAAAAAATTATCATAAAAGTAAATAAATAGGTAATTAGAATTTTGTTCAAAACATTAAAAGCAAAAAGAATTATCATAAAAAAAATAAGTAATTAGAATTTTGTTACAAACTTTAATAGCAAAAAGAATGATCGTAAAAGAAAATAAATAAGTAATTAGAAACAAAAAAGAAAGCAAAAAAACTGGGAAAAAAATAAAAAAAAGTGCCACCTACAGGGCCACCACGGCCTGCATACGACTAGAAACCCATTACTAGGGCCAGGATGCAGGACCGCAGTAGGCCCAATAGTCCCACAAGCACAGAGAGTGATTTTAGGCCTGTAAGCCTGCAGTAGAGAGGAGTTCGAAGTGGTTGGTTCGGCAGGGCTTATAAACCACTCCGAGTCCTTCTCGGCTAGCGAGGTGGGACTAAACATAGCACCGCACCGCGCCCGTTCCAGCACACGACCTGTGGTCCCGGTTCGTGGCCCCAACCGGGACTAAATGGCGCATTGGTACCGGTTGGTGCCACAAACCGGTACCAATGCCTCTCTTTTGTCCCAGTTTGTGGCACCAACCGGGACCAAAGGTCTTTGTTTCCCGCCCTTTGGGCTGCTGAAAAGAGGCCTTTGGTCCCGGTTGGTGCCACCAACCGGGACTAAAGGTGTGCATTGGTCCCGGTTGGTGCCATGAACTGGGACCAATGCTCTGCCTATATAAGCGGCACTCGCAAAAATTTGGTTCAGTTCGTTCTTCCCCGCTGCCCGACGTCGCCAGGCTGCCCGTCCGTCTCTGCCTCGCCGTCGCCGGACGCCGTCCCCGCCGCCCGATCGACGCTGTCGCCGACCCGCCCAGCGCCCGTGCCCATGACGCCGCTGGCCCATGCCCGTCGCCGCGCCGCCCGACCAGCGCACCGCCTCACCGTCACAACCGTCGCCGCGCCGCCCTTGGCCCGCACCTCGCCGTCGCCGTCGCCGTCGCCGTCCCCGACACCGTCGCCGTGAGCAATTTTTATTAAATTTTTTTTGTAGTTCATAGATTTTCTTGTTAGATTTTTTTGTAGTTCATAGATTTTTTTGTTAGATGTGTAGTAATTTAGATGTGTAGTTCATAGATTTTTCTGTTAGAATTTTTTTCATATTGTGTAATTAATTTGTTTATATTGTGTTAGATTTTTATTTTCTGTTAATAGATTTTTTTGGTGATATTATTGTTGAATATGCATGTTTGTATGCTCATATATATGCAAAGATCGAATATGTCTAATTTTTATGATTTTTTCTGTTCATAGAATTTTTATGATTTTTTCTGTTGTAATTTTGTTCATAGAATTTTAATGATTTTTTTGTTCATAGTATTTTCTTTGTCAATTTATTGTGTATGTATAGGAAAATTGAGAATGATAGAAGTCATTTATGAATATGTCCATATTTAGAATAGAGGAAAAGGAAAAAATAAGAAGAGAAAGTGTTTAATATAATTAGTTAGAAAAATAATAGAACTATAGTTAAATTGGTTTATTTTTAGAAAGTACTACTTTATTTTATTTGTAGTAAGTGCTTCATATATAGTTGAAATAGCTAGTTGATTTAATAAACTACTTTATTTTACTGTATATAGAAGTAGTTTGTTTTTAGTAAGTACTACTTTATTTATTTATAGTAAGTGCTTAGTAGTTGAACTAGTTGATTTAATTAATAAAACTATTTTATTTAACTATATATAGAAGTAGTCCCGCATCGACGTCGGCGATGCCTATCCCGCATCCTCGTCGTCGTCGACTCGGCGGTGGAGGCCTGCTTGACCAGGGCCATGTTCGGGACTAGGCTCCACCGGGCAGGTATTGGGAGGTGCTCCCTTCCGGGGGACGTAGGTTGGTTAGGAGGCAGCCCGTTGTTGACCCGATCCTTGATTGGTGGCAGTCGCGTGGGCCAGTGACGGTGCCGAGGCTTTCGGACACCACGGAGGTGGTACGTCACCGTGTCAGCGAGGAGGACGAGCACGTCCGTCGCTACATGGTTGCGTTGGAGGGCAGGTTTGACAATACCTGGCAGGTTCTTCAGGGATCTCACTGGAGCTATGATCCTGTGATGGTTCCTTATCTTTGGGTGTCCACTGCCCGCGACGATACCCGTCGGGCGCTACGGTTCTAGCTGTATTAGTGATGCTATATGTATGATAGTATTCGAGGAGTATTAGTGATAATATTCGACGATGTACGGACACAAGAGATGATGTACTTTTACTTATAATTGAATGCGTGCATGCTAATTTGAATACCACTTTATTTTATGATTTTCTTATTGAATGCTCATATTGGAAAAGTACTCCTACTTTGAATGCTAAAATTGGAGAGCACTATGCAGAAATCTAGGAGCCCCCTCCATCATCCACGCCGTCGTGGGGGTAGCTTCTCCTTCATTCCCGTGTGCTAGACAATTTGGTGTAATAATGCACTCGGGAATGAAAGGAGGAGCTACGTACCATCATCGATAGTCAATCTGTGATTAATAATAATGATCTAATTTAGGTTTTTTAGTACATATATTTAATTGTACAAGTTTAATATTTGAATTATGAACATAGGCCGGAAATGTCGTACTCAGACGACGAAAACCGCACGGGGGAATGCGACTGGTGCCACGACGACCGAGGTATGTGCGACGAGTTCATTGAGCTGGACGAAGATCGGCGCTTCAACATTAAGCTCGAGGAGACCTTCGATATTCATACGGCATTTAACGCATTTACAATAGTTTTTTCGTAATTAAGCACGACTTCAACTATTTTAACGTGTATTTTTCATCTTTTCCAATTCCACTAGCTTATCCCATGCTATGCAAGACGCTATGTCTTGGAGAGGATGGGTTTTGAAGATCACGAAAGTATGGAAACCAAAAAAAATTCTCCTAAGGACCCATCATGGTGTGGATTTTAAAGTAACGCTTTACAATGCTGAGAGTGTAACCCATTTTGGTTGCAAAAATTGGGAAGCACTTTGCAAGATGTATGGTTTTGATGAGGGTATGCTTGTCACCATGGATCTTGGTGATCCTACAATCGAGCAAGACAATATGGAGATTTGGGTCCTTGTGGATACACCTCCAATTCTTCCCCCATGTGAGCTTAACATAGTTATGAAGTAATTTATATTGTTCATTTCAAAATAGTCGACAGCTTATTTCCATTGACAGCTTATTTTCATTTTTCAAAGAATGTGCGGAAGATGGTAGACAAAACCCACTACACCGATGGCTCCGAATTAACTTATAAGGAGAAAAATCATCTGATCACATTTTGTACTGATCTTGAGAATTACAATGTCTACAATCAAACTCCTCAACATTATGGTCAATACGTGCCACTAGTGCACGTGTTGAACTACGGTAACTACCATGGAGATACCCTGGTAAGATTTTTTACTATTACGACATCCGTGCATCTTTTTGCATACTTCTAAAATTAGTACATCATTGCTAACTACGAAGTTATTACTATGTTTTTCAACAGATAATCTCGAATGATTGTGTGCCTCATCTGATGTATACGCACGGTAGCCTTCATGTTTTGAACATACAACCAGGTCATCCTACGAATCTCAACTGTCCATACCGGATTTCTAAAAGAAGTGGAGACATGACTATCAAAGAATGGAAAAAATGTATGGACAGTCGTAAGGAGCTTCTTGTAAGCAAAAGGAAGCGAAGCGCAAGAATTGGAGACAGGATGATCTCCATTCTTCATAATGGAGAGTCATGGTCTATATTGTTTTAGGCTATTTTACCTTAAGGGTGTTTAGGTCCTACCTGATACTGATGATCATGTGCTAAGAACAATTATGTAGGATTGGGTTCGATGACTATGAGGATGATGATCGTATGACTTATTATTAATAACGAGTAGAAGTTGTATGATGATGCATGATTAGTAGGACTTGTTATTATATATGATGATGTATGATGCGAGCATGCATGAGTTATTATATATCAACGGGTGAAATGAACATAGCAGTAGCAGAAGAAGCAGAAGAAGAAGGAGAAGAAGAAGGAGAAGAAGAAGGAGAAGAAGGAGAAGAAGGAGAAGAAGAAGGAGAAGGAGAAGGAGAAGGAGGAGAAGAAGGAGAAGGAGAAGAAGGAGGAGAAGGAGGAGGAGAAGGAGAAGGAGAAGGAGAAGAAGGAGAAGAAGGAGAAGGAGAAGGAGAAGGAGAAGAAGAAGGAGGAGAAGAAGAAGGAGGAGCAGAAGAAGGAGGAGAAGCAGAAACAGAAGCAGGAGAAGGAGGAGAAGAAGAAGGAGGAGAAGCAGAAGCAGAAGCAGGAGGAGGAGGAGAAGGAGAAGGAGGAGAAGGAGAAGGAGAAGGAGAAGAAGGAGGAGAAGAAGCAGGAGGAGAAGGAGAAGGAAGAAGAAGAAGAAGAAGGAGAAGAAGCAGGAGGAGAAGGAGAAGGACGAAGATATAAGAGAGGACACTTCTCTCTATTAGCTAGCTAATAACAACCTAAAAATATACCCCCAAAACCCCTAAACCAGCCACTTTAAAAAAAAAAGAAAAACCTCAGCTCCAGCCACTGGCCGACGTGGAAGCCTTTTGGTCCCGGTTTATGTCACCACCCGGGACCAAAGGCCTCCCTGCCTGGGCTGCCCGCAGCGGCCACGTGGATGCCCATCTGTCCCGGTTCGTGAAAGAACCGGGACTAAAGGTGGGAGACATTAGTAACGACCTATTAGTTTTGGTTCAAGAACCGGGACTAAAGGCCCTTACGAACCGGGACAAATGCCCTATTTTCTACTAGTGTAGCTGTCAACGCCGTTTTCCACAAAGAGTAACAAACCTATCTTAGATGAAATTCGCTATCAACTTTGTAGTGAAAGAAATTATCATTTGTGTTCACTACTAGGGAAAACCTTATACACAGAGGCTTATTAGTAGCGCTGCTTAAAAACAGGCGCTACTGCTAATTAGCAGAAGCGCATGCGCCGCAAAAGCGCTACTAGTATGTCTGTAACAGTGGCGCGACACATTAAAAGAGCGCTACTACTAAAAATGCCCCATCGTTGCAGACACAGTAAAGCTAGTAGTAGCGCCTGTACGGGAAGAGCGCTACTGCTAACAAAATAGTAGTAGCGCGTCTCAGCTAAAAAGCGCTGCAACTAAGAAAAGGAAAAGTTAAGGAAAAAAAGAAAGGAAAAAATGAAAACTATAGCAGTAGCGTGTTTTAGGAAGAGCGCTATAGCTAACTTAGTTGTAGCGCGTTTTTCGCAACCGCGCTATAGCTAACTTAGCTATAACAGCAACGTTTATTGCCAAACGTGCTATAGCTCACTTAGCTATAGCGCTTTTCCTTGAACGCGCTACTGCTACATTTAACTTGTCCCTACGCGGGCGTTCCTCCTTCCCCCAATTGCCCAACACCCCTCCTCGATTGAACTCCCCCTCTCCCTTGCCGCCCATGCCCCACCGAAGCAGTCGCTGCCCTCTGCACGCCGTGGTCGCCCTCCGCGCGCCCCCTCCCTCCGCGCGCCCTCCCCCAAGGGCATCAGTTCCGGTTGGTAAGGCCCTTTAGTCCCGGTTCAAACTGGAACCGGGACTAAAGGTCGCGGCCACGTGGAGCTCCACCTTTAGTCCCGGTTGGTAACACCAACCGGGACTAAAGGAAATTTTATGATTTTTTTGAATTTTTTTTGAATTTTTTTTATTTTCAAATTTCTGAATTTTTTTAACCTGTAATCTCTAATCACCACCCCTCAGCACTGCTCAATTTATCCTCTAATCTCTAATCACCCCTCATCATTCCTAATCATCCAACTTCCCGAACGGTCACCCATCCTCCCACTCCCCCAGCCTGAGCACGCTTAACTTCCAGGTTCTATTCTCCCTCGTTTCCAAGTCTGCACTTGTTGTTTTCCTCACAATAGTAAGATGTCAATCCTATTAACCCTCAGGAATTTTGCGTGAGCATGAAGTGACACATTTTACTGTTTGAGTTTGAAACTATTGTTTTAAAAAACAATAATTATTTAGTAACACTAATATTTCTTGAAAAGTTAGTTTGACCATTGTTTGACCATTGTTTGACCATAGTTTGACCACAGTATGACCAGATTTGACCAAAATTCAAAATAACTGAAATAATTATTTAGTAACACTAATATTCTAGAATAATTAGTTTGACCATTGTTTGACCACAGTTTGAAATTGTTTCGATTTTTTCCACTCTAGATCTTAAAAGCCCCGTAACTTTTTTCTGTTTGGTTTTTGAGGTTTTTGAAAATGTTTAACGGGGTTCCCCCTGTTAAATTTGGATGTAACTTTTCGGGTAGATGATTTTTCATATAAAAAACTTTTTCATCCGAGTCAGTATGCAAAAGTTATGCCCATTTTACTAATGCCTCAAACCTTTAGTCCCATTAGATGATCTTAAAAGCACGCCTACACCACCACCTCCTCCTCCCCCATCTCTGCTCATCGCCTAGTTGTAGATGCTTAAGTAGCTAGGGTTCATCTAATTAGTTAGCTGTTCATCAAATTAGCTAGTAGTTGTATATGCTTAAGTAGTTAGGGAAGTAGGAGATTAGGGAAGTAGATGTAGTTAAGTAGTTAGGGCACTAGGGTTAGGGCACTACTAGACTGGTGGTCATGGAGGTGGATGATGGCAATTTTGAGCCAAAACAGCCTGCGAAAGTGCGCGCATGCTACGGCAATAAAATAGGCTACATCGTACGGACGTGCACCACCATCAATGATGAGAAACTAAAGAAGATACCAAATATGAAGCAGTCCCTCCTGACCCTGCTGCACCAGATATTCTTGTTCCCGGGCCGGGATGTAATCAAATATAGTGATCCAGAGAAAGACCCGGCAATGAAGAAGATAAACAAACGCGCCATGAACAAGTTTAGCGACGCGTTGGCTACCTGGAAAGTAAGTGTGAAACATCGGATCATTGACAAAAAGGAACCCTACTCCGAGATTGTAAAGGATAATCTGACAATTACGGAAGAGCAGGTTGAAATATTCAATGGGGCTTGTGTTGACGAAGCTGCCAAAGAAAAGTTGAAGTACATGAAGGGGCTTCAAGAGATGAACATTGGGTGCCACCACCTCAGAAGTCGTGGTTACGCGGGGAAGAGGTCCATATGGGCCAAGGAGGACACGGAACACGAAAGTCTTGGCATCCCAGACCCCTTGGCGGAGTTCCCATCCCGTAGGAGCGTGATGTCCTCAAGGCCCAGTACCGCTGGGACCCGGTGAAGAAGGTTTTAGAGACGAACGCGGTCACGACGGAGTTCATGAGACTGCTGGTAATTTTAGCTTCTGATCAATTTAACTGCACGTTTAGTCATATTTTTAAATGATCCTTGTTCCTTTTGCAGAGAGAGCCGCACAGGATTGCGGCCGAAAGCGACTCGCCGTCTGAGGCGTTGGCGAGGCCCAAGTGGGACAACCCATTCAACCGGGCCTTGAACATATTGAAAAGACTCCCGGTGGACACTCGGTCGTCGTATCGACGCGTGCACGGCGTCGGAGATGGCGCCACGTGGAAGAAGTACTATCGTGAGACCACGGAGGAGAGAAAGGAAAGACGGAGGTTAAATGAACAAAATATCGACAAGAAGGTTGAGATTGCGGTTGAGAAGAAATCAGGTCAGACAATCGCAGCTGCGCTAGCTGCCACAAAATAGGAGTTTGAAGCTTCGTATGGTGTCTTGGTTCCGGCTGTCATCGGTTGGAGCACGCAAAATCCAAATAAAGAGGTAGCGGACTTTCCCCTTTCCGACTTCTTGGGGAGCAGCCCAACTAGCGTTGCACCAGCACCTGCTCCTGCACCGGCTCCCGCACCAGCTCTTGCACCGGCTCTCGAACCTGCTCATAGCAGCCCGTCCTCCGTCTCGGACGTGCTCGGCGATGCTATGTCTTTGGCTGAGCTCGACGCCCTCACGGTACCTGTCACATCGGCCCTCTTCAATAAATGTACAATCTTCCGTTTCCCTTGCCTTTCGGATGTCTCACGTCGCAGACATGTCTTTGCAGGTCGACGCCCCCTGCATCATATTGTACGACATAAGAGGCTAGAAGGTGGACGTCGGGAAACCGACGATAGTGAGGATGATGGAACAACTGTTCCATAGCCGGCCGACCCCCCTGACGTTTTCAAGGTTTCCATGGCGAGTGTCAAACCGGGCCATGAGAATTTGCCTCCTCCGGTACTAGGGGGAGATGACGATGAGACCCCGCGGCGGCCTGACGATTGCAAGACCTGGGTCCTGTTGTGGCCAAAGAGTCTTCTTCGTCTGGAGGCGGCCGGGAGCACATCCACGACCACGCAGCCTCAACAAGGTATTTACATCAACACCCCCACCTACCCAATTAGCGTCTCCTGTCGTGCCGGGTGATAGGGGACGGGGTGAGGAAGAGGCACCATTAGTCGCTGATGATGTCGCCGCCTTCTAAGAAGCAATGCATGATATCGATGCCATGGATGAGGATGAGGATGACGATGACACTCTACAGTATCTCAATACTGGCGCCTATGAAGACGGAGGATTGATGGCTCAGCAGTATGAGTACTCAGGGTTTGAGCGTCATGAGTCAATGCCTGAATTGCCGGAGGATGAACGTATTATAGACAACCTTCCAGTAACAAAGAAGCATATGAAGATACTGAGTAAAGGCAACAAAGCTGCTTCTATGATCCAGCCGCCTCAGAAGCATATTGTTCAAGACCGTATAGATATCCCCGGTGCAGCAAAATGCCATATCCCCGGTCATCCGATCCTACCTAAGGCAGCGGTAGATGCCCTATACAGCGATCTAAGGAGACTTCATGATGATGTGCTGCAGAGAGAGAAAAACCTAACCGCCTCGGAAAATCTAGGATACCCACTCTACATCATTAACGTGCCGCGGCAAAGGTTGTACGTCGACACATTCCCCGCGGAGAAGTTCTTCCTTCGATTCGGTTACATCTTCGACATGTTTCACTTGAAAAAGCTGGATTTTATGTTTGTCCGCCTTTTTGCCTTGTACATGAACTACATCATCGGGATTGAGCAGATACCTCATATTGTGTCGCTGACCCGTACTTCATGCACGAGGGCTTCTTGGCAGTCTGTCCAGAGCACCATCAATACGCGAGGGACTACATCGCCAATTTCATGGTCGCCAATAAGGACAAGGAGACGATTCTCGTGCCTTATCATCCCATGTAAGTCATCCACGCGGATATCCTTCCTTCGATTTCAATCATTCATCTGCACAGTGGAGGCTAATTTGAGGTGTACTTATTTTGCGCAGCGGCGGGTGCGCTGTCCTCATCATCCTTTAACCCCGACTCTCCCACGCTCTTTACTTGGACTCGTCGAAGAACATGAACAAAAAGGATTACACCCACATCAAGTCTGTTCTCGATAGTGCTATCTTTATCTACAGTGGACGGGGTAGAGAGATCAAGACCAAGAAGACAAAGAACTGCAGGCCTGCCTTTGGCCATAAGACCGACTTCTGCTGCATCTAGCAACCGAGTGGTACTATTAGTGATGAATTATATGTCCTCCACCACATGCTGGAGTATAGACGGGATCAGCAGAACCTTCGCATGTCACCTACATCCGGCGATGCCCATATTCTGCAATGGGCAAAGAACATAGGAGATATCCCGGATCATCGACTTCGAGCTGAGTTCTATCACATGTGGCATGAACTTGCCCAAATCATCATGAAGCAGGTCATCGAAAAAATAGGGATGTTCTACGAAGAAGGGCAAATGTCGCGGGAAGATGTCTGAACACGCGTATTGGCTCAGCGTCTCGACCTGAAGCCTTTCACTAAGCACGGGGACTATGTCCCTGACTTGGATGGATGGCACGACATGTTGGACTGATTGACGATATATGACAATGCGTCCGTTTAGTCCATACTTTCTCTATGACGAAACTTTGAGTTATGCACGACGAAACTTTATTTGTGATGTAATTAAACTGGCCTCCTCAACTAGCGAAGATCACTCTAGTTAGGGCATTTTGGGTATGATGAACTTTGTTATTTATGCTTATGATATGTTGCTTCTATTATTGCCAAGTCTGTCTCTTTCTGTTGCTCAACTATATATGTTGCATATCATCGACTCATGTGACGATGCAGGTGCATAGATCATCGATGGCGAAGAAGTGCTACGCCAGAAGTATACGACGAGTGAGCGGAGTGTTAGGCCCAGGTGTACCGGTTTCCGAGCAACAACCACTAGTTAGTTTAGGTTCACGCTAGTGCGAGAGAGGGATACGAACCAACGCCTCAAGAAGTATTGTGTATGATGAGACATGTCATGTAACTTGTACAGCTATATCGTGATTATGATGTGATGACATGATTTGTGTTGGATGATATGATGAGACCATTATGTGTATGATATGATGAGCATATTGCATGTTTATGATATGATTAAAATACTATATAAAACCTGTACAAAAACATCGCAAATACGCAGCAAAAAATATATGAGAAAATATAGTAGTAGCGCTCTTTAGCGCTAGACAAGAAAACACTACTGTTAAAGCACTTAGCAGTAGCGCTGGTCTGGAAAGCGCTGCTGCTAAGTAGGTATAACAGTAGCGCGTGTTAAACAGCGCTACTGCTAAACGTTAGCTGTAGCGTTGTATCAGTAGCGCCCTGTCCCATGCTACTGATAGCCCTTAGACCCATGCTACTGCTATGATTTTCTCTAGTAGTGGTTCATGGTGTGGTCAATGCTTACCCTTGGGTAAACTTCTGTGTGATAGAAGATGATCCGCTCCACTTGATATCAAAGCAACTCAAAGTTTTCTGCAGAAGCTTCCAATGGCACATGCATGCGGTCGTGCAGTCAGAAACTCAAAATATATGTGGACGATACGATTTGAGGATTCTTGGTATCCTATCAAAAGTGAAATTTTGGACCTCAGTCTTGTAAAATCCAAACATATTCTAAAGGTCCATTTAACTTGCATGGCATGTCAGCAAGTACAGAGAGTTTAAAATGCCACATGGCTAAATAGTAAGGGGACACTTACATATAAAATGGGTTGGTGTACTCCTTGTTGTGGCATGAGAAAAGAGAGAAACACGGCGTCGTCATTCATTGGCTAGTCTCGTCTAGCCACACAACACACGCATGTCGCGTCACATGGTCGAGCTCGTGCTAGTGCAATTAGTGGTTGGCTGGAAGCTTAAATATTTTCTTGGTGGTGCACCACCTATGCTGTGGTATACATGTCAATGTACGAGATTGTTCATTACACGTTCTTTGTTTCTAGAGGATTCTTCCACATTATTTCAGTGTATGCTAAAAAAATTGAACACCCATGCAAGATGTGTTGAGCCTACCACATGGAGAAAGTGTCCAAACAAAGTAAAATAGGGCAAGGGGGTGAAAAGAAGTATAAGGAGAGTGGCGAGGTGAGGTGAGAAAGATAAGGGCAATAAGGTGAAGATGAGAGGAAAGAAAAGGGTGACAACGAAAGAGGAAGTAAAACAAAGTTGCATGTCATTACTCTCAAGATGTGTATGTTATATGTAAATTTGCAAACAACATTTAAAGTTTGAGATATAATTGTATGATGATCAATATATTTGACCTTTTATTTTCCTTCTGCAACTATAAATTATGCCTTCATATTTTTATTACTACTAGTGTTCTTGAGCCAAGTAATCACTACCACATAGAAAAACTATCTTATACATTATATTTTACTTGTTTTATATATCAAAAGTAAATCCTTCAAACACTACCATGTGTCTTTTTTTTCTCTATTTCCTAATGGGCACACATTAGTGCCAATCTGGGGAAATAAAACAATCTTCGATGGGGATGATTCCAGGGTTGCTATCTTTATATTAGCATTTATAGTTGTTTGGTCAATGGCTAATTTTGATAACATGTTGTATGCTGCCAAAAACATGAATTCAATGTGCCAAATAGCAATAAGGTAAACTGTTTTTTTCGGAAAGGAAGGGTAAACTCATGGCCGCTGCATCCTCAGATGCACATACATATAATACTATTGAAGTTGATGCAAGGCAACAAGGGCAAAGTCATCAATTGTCATATTACACGACATGGAAAACAACGACATAACCATTACAATAAATGAAGTGAACACCTACGACTAAGTTGTTTTTTTTTTTGGAAAAACACTTCACGAAGGAGTGACTCATTCATGTCACCCTGGCCACATCCGGCCGGTGATGCCTAGGACAAAGATTTTCATCCCGGTTTCCCAAGCAATCAATCATGGCCATCACATCAACATGGAGATAACACCATCAACAACGTAACAACGCAAGTTCGTTGCTACTGAGCCTGGCCAATAAAGGTGAAAACAAAGAGTTTTCACCCCAGACATGAAGTCGTTAATATCTTCCGATAGCCTTGCCAGCTAATACTCCATGTCAAACCACCGTGGGGTCCACCAGACGTGGCCACATGCATCTTCAGGAACTTCTCTTAAGCATGCATCAACAAAGAGAATTCTCGAAGGGATCGTCTAATCGACTACCTTCGGAGGCAGAGTACCCTGTGTACCATGTTGCCGACGACAACACAAGCAGGGTGTTGGGTTTAGTACCACATAGGTTATGGGAGGAGGTAGAGCACGGATTATAAGGGTGAGGGTGTCCCCTCTGACAAGGCTAGTATTTTGGGAGGAAAGGGCCCAATGCCTCTTATAAGCTTGTGATACTCTCCGGTTGGGCCTAGTTGGTGGGCTGAGATGCTCTCATAGCTAGTGAGCCCATGTCTTATGTGGGTTGGAAACACTGGTTAGCGGACCCGAGATTGCATAATAAAGGGAGTGGTACTAGATGAGTGGGATGTTTTCGCACCCAATACCACTATCATGACCGTCCAAGAGCCTCCAACCCCGCATCGTAGATCTGGCTACTGTAAGGCAAATAGTACTACACCACCAACCTCTTGCGTATATAATTATCATTATTTATACTACAACAAACTTTACTGACATAAATACGGTTCTCATCTTATGTATACCACTTCATCTTGAACTAAATAGCGTCACCATATCACTCTATTTTGGCTTGTTGGTAGGGCTAACTTTATTTTCATCAAATAGTTGTAGTTATCTAAATAGATCAAATAGATGTTCGGGAAAAATATGGAAGGTATCAGAACCATGGGAATAGGAAACATCAGAAGTAGTGGTGGGATGATCATTCTTTGTAAGATGAGTCTGTCACTAGTAAAGGAAACAGCATGTGAAATTGCTCGAAAACCCCTTTGTATATGGGTATTCTTGCCGCCTAAGTAGGAGAGCCCGTAATCTCATGGTCGCTCAAAGTGATATGCAAAGCTTACGTAATAGAGCTTCAATGGAGAGTTCTCAAATAATTTTTCGCTAGGACAAATATATTGGAAGGTGGTCTACAATTAATGCAATATCATCTACGACGTTAACGCTTCCAACTGACTTTTATTACAACAGTATTGTATGTAATTAGCCTACCACATAGTAGCCTCTATTTTCTCATTTGTCTTTATTGGCCTCAAAGAAGGCCTTACAACCACTGTATCGGCTCTTGTAGCTTAAGGGTCTATTTCTTGTACTATATTAAATTTTGGGATACAATTCTATGACAATCAATATATATGCCCTTTTTTATATTTGTACCAAGTAATTATGTTTACGAAGTGCTCCCATAGTTGGTGCAATCTTCTTTAAGGGTCTATTTCTTGTAAGTATTAAATTTTGAGATAGACTTCTATGATTATCAACATACCTAACTTTTTCCTTTTAGTAATTATGTATACATGTATTTATTATTTCAATGGGTGCTAAAAGGTCCCCAGGCCACCATCCCACACAACCAGGGTGAATTGCATGTCATGTGTCAGTCATCTCAGCTTCGGTCTTCGACCATTTTCTTGTTATTTAAGATATGTATGCGAAATTGAATTATAAATCACTAGATTACAATTGGTATTGTTGAACACAAATTTCAAAAACACAAATTTACACTTTAGTTTCCTTCCCAGGCCCTACAAGGGTAAAATAACCATTTTGTGACATGCTGTTGTGTGACATCATTTGAACTCATGTTGGGACGTTCTTACTTTACTCTCATCATAGCATTTTTATCAAAATTCTGTATTTGAAATGTTCTTAATAATATTGCAAGATTTCTAAGGTTTTTAGGATATTCCTAAATCTATATGGCAATGGGTCTTTTTTATCAAAACAAAACCATCTTCCCTTCAACCTCTCTTCATATATATCTATGCTTTGCTAAAATCACATAATTTAGGGCCTGTTCGGATGTCCGCTGGCTTCTCCAAAAGCCAGCTTCTCGTGGCGCCTAGCGAGCGTTCGGCGCGAAACGTTTTCTCTCGCTACAGCTCTTCAGAAGGGCAGTATCAATGTAATAACCACCAACTCCTACTCCTCGTTTCCGCGAAGCTGCTCCAGAAAATTGCACTGCACTGTTATGTTTCTCCAGAAGCTGGCTTCTAGGAGCCGTCGCATTCGGCCATCTTCTCGCCAGCTTCTGGAGAAGCGCGGAGGCGGAGGACTTCCGAACGGGCCCTTAATAGCTCGGTCTGTTTTGTTTTAGCTAGGTGATGTGCAATTTTGCATGCAGTTTCGGTTGCTGAACTTTGCTACTGTCTTGAATGAATTTATTTACCTATAGTTTGTTGTAAAAAAATAACCACAAAAAAGTAATTTATTTGGCTAAGGACCATAATAAGTGCCATACGTGTGGCAAGAACACATGTCAACTTCGAACATTTTTTATGACAAGTTTAATGACGCAAGGATGACAACTTTAGTTGTCAAGCATGACAAAAGGAATTCTGACAGCAAGTTTCAATTTTTTGGGTTTGTCTTTTCTTTTTGGATGACATCTTTTGTTGTAAAAACCGTCAGGGCTAGAGTGCCTCTGCCACACGTGTGACACTAATCATTTGGAAACTAAAAGGAGTTTCTATTGGAAAGTTGTAATCCATCTTAACGACAAGCACATTTATAAGTGTAAGATTTACAAAAGGTTTAACTTGGGAACTAACAAAAAGAAAGAGTGACATTTACTCTTACATATGATTTCACGGCCATGCTGATGAGATCTAATTTCATTTCAGCACCGTCCCGTCATCCGTCCAGCTGTTAGAGCAGACCGTCACCCACTCTGGCGATCCTTGCCGCCGGCCGGATGCCTCATCCATCACCTCGACACCGGGCCGGAGACCCCAACCCCACGCCCACCACTTCACATTCCGGCATGGTTAAGCTCCTCGCGGAGTTCCTCCATCACAACACACCCTCCGCCTGGCTGTCGGCACTTGTGGCCCCACTGCTCCGCAGCCGCCTCACCCCAGCCCATGTCTATTCGCTCCTCCTCCTCCCAGTCTCGCTTTCCCACCCGTACCTTTCACGCCACTTCCTCCTCCTCCTGCCTACCCACATCGTCTCCCCGCTCTGCCTCTCCCTCCTCATGCTCTCCTTCATGTCCTTCCTTGCCTTGCTGTCCCGCTCCCCCTCCCCTTCCCCCCACCACATACACACAATTATATTATGATTTACATTTTAGTTTGACTTATAAATCAGACTTAAACTGTTCAAAAATAACCCCATGAATTCACTTTACAACCAATCTGGGAAAATAAAAATAATTTGGTATGATTCTCGGGTTGCTATTTTTTATCAGGATATAGTTCTTTAATTATCTAACGAGTGGACAATTTTTCCAATATGTTGTATGTTGCGAAAACATGAATTCAACAGGTGGAACAACTATAAGCTAAATCATATTTTTCTTTCAAAAAGGATGGACCAGTCTCCAAGCCGCTGCATTCTCAGATGCACATAGTCATAATATTATTAACATTGATGCAAGACAACAAGGCCAAATACATGAACATGCAGAGTAAATGACATGGACAACAATCGCAGAACCATTACAAGATGGGAAGTAAACACCTAAAAGTAATTCATATTCTTCCGCAGAAACGGCTTGAAGAAGGGATGACACACTTGTGTCGCTGTCACCACATGTGGTTGGAGACAACTCGAATAAGAATTTGATCTTGGTTGCTGAGGCCAACCAATCAAAAGGTCATCACATCAACATGGAAACAATGCCTTCAACAAGGCAATGATGCAAATTTGTCGCTACTGAGTTCCACCAATAAAGGTTGTAATAATAATTTTTACCCCGAACATGAAGTCATGTGCTAATCTCCAGCTCTTTTAGTACTATGTATTGAATCGATCATTATGGTTTCCACCAGAAAAAGTTGCACACCACTCTTGTAAGTCCACGTAAGCATGTGTCAGTGAAGCACCTGCTCGATGGACCACTTATCCGACCACCTACTGAGGTGAGGATGAGAATGATATGATCCATTTCAAACCTAGTGCTATCACTAACACTTTTGTAAATTATTTTCGTTATATTTTCTCATCTCCCAATAATAATGCTGATAGGCCTTATCTTGATACGCATTGGCCTAGTGACTCTCTGGATCCTACCTATGCTCTTCCTGATAAACATGAGCTTGTACAAATTCTCAAAGATACGAAATTGAATGCTTCTCCAGGGCAGATGGGTTTAATGTTGAATTTTATTTGACGGCCTGGGACTGGATAGGGGATGAAGTCATTCAACTTGTCTTTAATTTTTACACTACTGGTATTTTGCCTCCGCATATTAATGACACTAACATTGCTCTTATTCCGGAAAAGCTTGTGCCTCAAGTTCCCATGGACTATCGCCCTATTAGTCTTTGTAATGTTGTTTACAAAATCATTGCGAAGTCGCTTGCTAATAGGATCAAGCCTCATCTTCCTGATTATATTGATCCTGCTCAACAAGCTTTCATTGAGGGTAGACGTATTTCTGATAACATCATTATTGCCCAGGAGATTGCCCACTCTTTCTCTCTTAAATCTTGGAAACACAGTGCTTTCATGCTTAAGATAGATTTGGCCAAAGCTTTTGATCGTCTAGAATGGAATTTTATTGTGACTGCTCTTGCTCGTAAAGGGCTGCATGGTCATTTTATTAATTTAATTCATGCATGTGTTTCTTCTCTTACGTTCTCTGTGCTGATTAATGGACAACCCTCTCACATGTTTAGGAGCTTTCGAGGTATTCGTCAGGGCTGTCCGCTAGGACCTCTCTGCTGCACCTCCTGCAAACTTCTGGTGATGCCCTCGAGTCTACCGTGTCTATGCTGGCGACGCCCTCGGTAGACTCGTGTCGAGTGATTTTTTACCCAACCTGAAAAAAGAACATACCTAGCGGTGGCCTGGTTACACATTTCATTTGGAATGGTGGGGCAACATCTATCAGCATGAAAAATTAATTATCAGCAATCTATCGTATGGAAGTAGGACCAATCGGAACATAATAAACCACATCTGAAGCTTGAAATTTTATACTTTCAAAGGAAAATCAACTCTTGGTAAAAGAGCATTGTACAAACATTTCTTATGGTAAGGTAGATTGATGTTGTTGATCTTGCGGCCACTCCTCCCCATTTCCACTTGTCTAGCACAATCACTTTTTCGGCTTCATATTGCTTGCAAACAATTTTAGAAGTCAAATCTTGCAAAAGAAATAGACGGAATCAAGAGAAAGAATTTGTTACTAATTATCACCAGAAACACGTAAAACGGTGAGCAACTAATAGTCTTACAGGATGGATGATTAATTCCTGCTAGGTTTCATCCTATAGACAAATCTTACAGAAGGCATGGTTTAAACATCTTCACACCTAAGGAGCTACCAATACTACAGAGACCGGGATCATTAGACAAAACAGAATTTGATGTTTGTGAAGAAGGGGTGACGTGACTGGGGTGAGTAGTGCTACTTGTGCCAACAAGGGCAAATAGGAACGGGAGTGATGAAAAAGAATATTGTCTCACCACGGGAGCAACCGGTCGTCCCAGGCGCCGACAAGCATGAAGTTGGCCGGCCCATCAGCTCTGTCCTCGAGCTCGAACACGGCGTTGCAGCCAACACCTACTGGTCTGCCTTCCGGCGTACAGACTCGTACAGGAGAGAAGCCTTTCTTGGTCTCGGCCAAAATTCATGATCTCGTGGCTGAGAAGAACCGGCGCTCGACGTATGGTGGTGGAGAGGTGGCTGGGCGTGGAGGCATCAGCTCCTCCCCGGTGCGCCCATCATTGGCGGCTGGTTGTGGATCTCCTTGTCCACCGCTGCGTCTGCACCTCCATGACGCGAGCACAAGGCGGGTGACGATCTCGTGGGGAGGAGGAAGGCCTGTAGGACGATCTCGCTGAGCGGCTCGAACCAGACCGGCGAGAGGTTGCTGATGGAGGAGCGGGCCACGGTGGAGGAGGATGGGGTGTGGATCCTACTGGTATAAGATGGCGCCGCCGCCGTGGAGATTGGAACGGCGATCGCCGCCGCCGTCGCCGTGCTAGGGATGAACGGGGAGGAGAGGG
This sequence comes from Aegilops bicornis, assembly GCA_021605145.1. Taxonomy (NCBI): domain Eukaryota; kingdom Viridiplantae; phylum Streptophyta; class Magnoliopsida; order Poales; family Poaceae; genus Aegilops; species Aegilops bicornis. Next base: position 806,088,448 of record CM038671.1, read on the forward strand.
GGGATGGGGACCGGTGGTGAGTGGGAGGGAGGGAGGGAGGCGGCTACGGGAGGAGTGGAAGCGAGCGAGCGAGGAGGCGGCGGCTAGGTTGTAGCACGGGAGCCGCCGTCTATTTATAGTCATATGCGAAATGACCAAAATACCCTCGGCGGGATCTAGGAGTTACGCGCGGTGGCAGCCCGGGGCGCACACTGTTTCGATCCACAGAGCCACATTTTGATCCAACGGCCAGCATCTCTCCATCTCGTCATCTAACGGCCGAGAACGCATCAAGGATGGGATCTGACGGCCAGGAAACGCTAATCTATGAGGAGGCTGGGTCTCTCCCAGTATGTATCTACGTGATTAAAGTTGATCCAAGACTACAAGGCCAAAGTCATGACATGGAGAGTACATGGCATGTTAAACACCCACAGAACCATTACAAGATACGGTGTAAACACCTATCAATAAGTCGTATTTCTCCGTCAAAATGCACTCAAGAAGGGATAAAACACTTGCGTTGCCATTGCCATGCACAGTCCGAGAGACGACGGACAAAGATTTTCATCTTGATTACCAAGATCAATCAACCAAGACCATCACATCAACATGGAGACAACGCCTTCAACAAGACAACTACATAAGTTTGTCACTACTTAGTTCAACCAACAAAGGCCTGAATAAGTGTTTTCACCCTAGCCTTGTGCTAATCTCCATATGTCGATAGTTATGCCAATCAGTACTCCGCGCCGAACCACTATGGTCTCCGCTAGAGAAAGTTGCACACCTCTCCCGGAATCCTCATAAGCATGCATCAATGAAGTGCATGCTCGACAGATCCACGTAGCCGACCACCTCACAAGGCATAGAACTTGTCGTGGACATTGGAGGTGGCACAAGGAGGGAGTGATGCTAGATTAGTGTGACATTTTCTCGCCCAAGAACGCGGGTAAGACGCTTGGGGAGCTCTCCACCTCGCCGCGCGTACCTGGCTGCTATAGGGCAAATAGTACTATACCACCAACCTCTAGTTATGTATACAATTATTCATTATCCATATTATAGCAGAGTTTACTTGCATGAGTATTGTTCTCATCTTATATATACCACTTTATCTGAAACCTGATAGCTCCACTATCTCACTCTATTTTGGCATGTTGGTAGTGTTTACTTATTTTTCATCAAATAGGTGGTAGTCATATAAATAGTTAACAGACAGGGCGGAAAAAACATGGAAGATATGAGAAGTCACGACAATAGGAGACATTGAGAGTAGTAGTGGTTGGATCTTTTTGTTAGGGCGAGGCTACCACTAGTACAGAATAAATCTATCATACAAGGCTCGGAAACCCCATTGGATATGAGTATTCTTGCCGTCTACATAGGGTAGTACGTGATCCTAGGGGTGTTCGAAGTCATCACATAGCCTGCAATGATATATCTTCAGTGGAGAGTCCTCAACAAAAATTGGAGAGTCCAGAGATGTGGCTAAATCTGGGTGTAGTACACCATTGATTTTTCTCTCTTTTGTTTTTCTCAAATGAAATAACATATGGACTTCAAACTTTGCATATCAACACAACGTTCGAACTAAAATGTGAAAAGCTATAAAAAAATTCTCTTTATTTTTGGTCAACCATAATTTTTTGTTGGTTTGGTACATTGGAGATGGGCAGAATATCAAAGTTTTGCACTATTCCTAGATTGACCAGGCGACCGAGCTCAGTTCATTGTCTAAACATAATTTCCTAAGTTTGTGACCTCATCAATTTAGTTAACGGAGATGGGGGCACCAAGATGGTCAAGTGGACTTTCAATGATGATGATGTGAAGCTGATTTTAAGTAGGGATTTAAGTGTAAAAATGGTTGGAGATTGCTACAGAGCAAATCAATACTTCATTTGTTCGCAATGTGACGATAACGGAATGTCCTGTATGGGGCAAAATATGAGAATTTAGGTTGCCGCGCAAGATTTCCATGATTTTATGACGTTTACTTCAAAACAGGCTTTTGTCCCGCTTTAGAAATAAAGCCTCTTACCAAGCCGAAAAACGAAAGATAAGACTGCACAAGATGAACGCCGCCAAAAGATATAGATGGATGGATCGGTGTAGTGCCGCCCCTAGCTCTAAACATGTCCACTTAGTGCGGCCTACAAATCCTCCATCACCTGCTCAACCTGGGAGACCTCCAACCATCTTGAAAAATCAATAGCATGCTGCAGTTGGGACGTCGGATCGACAATGGTATGTAGAAGACTACAACAACGATAGTACAATCGACCAGCTAAACTCTAACCCAAGGTATAGGACGCTCCATCAAAATTTCAAGCAACAGTTCATCAAAGTATAAATTCATTGTTTTGGTTTTGCTAAAGCACATCTAGATGTGCTCTAAGTATTGCAGATCTGCCCCTCTTCCGCTAGACGGCGCCACGCCAAAACAGTTCGCTTCACTGATGGTGTGCTAGCCTTGTCATCTTCTATCACCGCTCCGTCATGTTCTTGATGTTGCCCTAAAATTATGAGGTGGAGGACAGTGTATATCCAATAGCACGCCCCACTTCCCCTGTCGTGGTGCTGGTCAAGGCAGTCCCATCCCTCTCGAATCAAACCAGATATTATTTCATCTTTCTATTTCCTTTAGACTGTCTTTATGTTCTATGATTCGTCGCTTAATTTCTTCCTTGATATTGCCTTCAAGTAGGAATAACACACTTGTGTTGCGATCACGACGTGCGATTAGAGACGGCCATAACAAGAATTTTCATCATGGTTCTTGACACAAACCAATCTAGGTGATCACATCAGCACAGGGACAACGCTTCAAGAAGTCAATGACGTAAGTTTGCTGCTACTGAGTTCGACCAATAAAGGCTGTAATAAGAGTTTTCACCCCGTACATGAAGTCATGAGCTAATCTCCAACTTTATTAGTACTCCTCATTGAATCCCCATGGTCTCCGCCAGAAAGAGTTACACCCCTCTCCCGTACGTCCTCGGGAGGTAGTCGGCTAGGTAGTCCTTTAAGCATGCTTAAAGAACCACCTAGCCGACTACCTCCTGAGGCGTCGTACTTGCCGCCAAGCAACACAAGGAGAGTGGCACTAGATTAGCGGGATATTTTCTGACTCAAAAACACAACCAAGTCCCTTAGGGAGCCGCCCACCTCGCGTCATGGATCTGGCCGCTATAAGGCAAACAGTACTACACCACCAACCTCCACTTGCGTATACAATGCTTCTTATCTGTAGTACACAAAACTTTATTGTTCTCATCTTATATATACCGCTTCATCTTAAACCGAATAGCTCGACCATCTCACTCTTTTCTGGCATGTTGTCAGTGTTACCTTATTTTCCATCAAATATGTGGTAGTCATCTAAATAGATCAAAGAGAGTTGAAAAAACATGGAAGATATGAGAACCATGGGAATAGGAGACATCGGGAGTAGTGGTGGATGTATCTTTCTTTGTAGGACAAGGCTGACACTACTAACGAAAACCCTATGTTGTGGCTAGTCTACTTCTTTTTGCCATTTCAAATATAATGCTAGTTTACCTCTCGGATGAGATTCGTTTCTGTTTGATTTTCTTCTACGTTTTCCATATGGGTTCTCTAAGTTTTCCATTTTTTTTCTTTTTCCGTTTCATTTTTTATTTTGAAGATGGGTGAACTTTTTTGAAATGATGATTTTTTTTTCAAAATTGAACAAGTTTTAAAAGCATGTAATAAAACAAAATCGATTTTTTTTTCAAAATGTATGTTTTTTTCAAATTTGTGAACTTTTATCAAATTTGATGAACTTTTTTCTCAAAATAAATTACCATTTTTTCAAAATCGTGAACTTTTCTCGAAATCGATGATCTTTTCCCCCCAAAATTATGAACTTTTTTTAAAAAAAATCTTGATTTCATTCAAAATTTTATAATCATATTCTTGAACCTTATTGCAAATCTATGAAATTTTTTGAATCCACTGGTTTTTTTTAATTTTCAAGTTTTTATTATCTTGTTTGGGCCGATTCCTTAACGAAAGCCTAGTCGAAAGCGCCCATAAAAAGAGTAAATCATGTTCGGTATGGGTACGCTGGCCCCTACGCGGGGCGGTAAGCAAGGTAGAGACCAGGGAGCAGGACCGTGAAGGGTCTTCCCATCTCTTCTTGTTATTGTCTTTGTCTGAGATGCCCGGTTCACCAAATAATAATTCAAATCAAGATTGTGTGAAGTAAGTATTGCAGATCTGCCCCTCTTCCGCTAGACGGCGCCACGCCAAAACAGTTCGCTTCGCTGATGGTGTGCCTCTTTGATAACCCTTCCGTCATGTTCTTGATGTATCCCTAAAATTATGAGGTGGAGGACAATGTATATCCAATAGCACGGCCCACTGCCCCTGCCGCGGCGCTGGTCAAGGCAGTTCCATCCCTCCCGAACCAAACCGGATATTATTTCATCTTTCTATTTCCTTGAGATTGTCTCGATGTTCCATGATTTCCTCGCGTACTTTTTTCCTTGATATTGCCTTCAAGTAGGGATAACACACTTGTGTTCCAATCACGATGTGCGATTAGAGATGACCAGAACAAGAATTTTAATCTTGGTTGCTGAGACAAACCAATCAAGGTCATCAGATCAGCATGGGGACAATGCTTCAAGAAGTCAATGGCGCAAGTTTGTCACTACTGAGTTCGACCAATAAAGGTTGTAATAAGAGTTTTCACCGCGTACATGAAGTCATGCCCTAATCTCCAACTGTATTAGTACTCCTCATTGAATCCCCGCGGTCTCCGTCAGAAAGAGCTACACCCCTCTCCTGTTAGTCCTCATAAGCATGTGTCAATGAAGCACATGTTTGAAGGACCACCTAGCCGACCACCTCGAGGGGTAGTACTTGCCGCCAAGCAACGCAAGGAGAGAGTGGCACTAGGTTAGCAGGAATTTTTCTCACTCAAAAACACAACCAAGACCCTTTGGGGGAGCCACCCACCTCACGCCGTGAATTCTGGCCGCTATAAGGCAAACAGTACTACACCACCAGCCTCCACTTGCGTATACAATTCTTCTTATCTGTAGTACATAAAACTTTATTGTTCTCATCTTATATATGCCGCTTCATCTTAAACCGAATAGCTCGACCATCTCACTCTTTTCTGGCATGTTGTCAATGTTAACTTGTTTTCCATCAAAAATGTGGTAGTCATATAAATAGATCAAAGAGAGTTGGAAAAACATGGAAGATATGAGAACCATGGGAACAGGAGACATCGGGAATAGTGGTGGATGGATCTTTCTTTGTAGGATGAGGCAGGACAGATGGTAAAGAAGTGTTTCTATCACATGATGTGAACTCCGCAAAGCTGGAAGGAAAAAAATGTAGGTAGGAAGATTTGAGAGGCCAGGACGAGTAAGCAAATAAAAAAAAGGAAAATAGAATGAGTAAAATAAAAATTGTAGGTACGAGAATTTGGGAGGCCATGTGTGTCTCCAGCAGATCTCGCGGGAAATTTGTCGGTTGTTGTCTTTGGTGGTTCTACTTGGATCAGGTCTTCGTTCTTCCATGCTTGTGTGTTCAAGTTGGATCCTTTTGATCTACACTTTCTTCATCGGCATCGGTTGTTGTTCTAATGCATTGGAATTACGGGGACTTAGCACGAAGATTTCCCTAATATCTACTGCAACAAGTTCTGCCCTGCTCAGGCGAGGGAGGGGCGATGACGACAGTGCGTCTTCGGCTTGCTTCAATGCTTGTAGTCGTTGCTAAGTGGTCTAGGAATATGGATGCGATTTTTTTATCATTTTTAGTGTTCGTTGTAGTGTCATGATTGAAAATGAATAGTCCAGATGTTTTCCTGAAAAATACAGGTGTCCCGATATTCCAGATTTATTTTTGATTTATTGATGCCAATTCGGCTAACCATGTGCTTGCAATTGGTAAAGTTGCAATTTTCTCTACGTGGAATTTCTTTTTCTACAAGGAATCAAACAGTCGTTGGACTAGAAGCTGCTAACGAGCCTCGTGGGCGCACGGTAGCTCAGAAGGAAGAATTGTAGGAGAAAGGTAGCTAACTCCTATTCGACACCTTATGCGCAATAGTACTATTTGCCACCAAACCTTCAAAAAAGGTGCACCCGCCAAACCTTTGCGCTTAGTACAAGCCGAGTTAACCAACTAGGACACCTTTCGTGTTGTGGCTAGTCTACTTCTTTTTGCCATTTCAAATATAGCGCTAGTCTACCTCTCGGATGAGATTCGTTTCTGTTAAATTTTCTTCTACGTTTTCCACATGGGTTCTCTAAGTTTTCTATTTTTTTCCTTTTTTCCTTTTTATTTTTTATTTTGAAGATGGGTGAACTTTTTTGAAAGAGTTTTAAAAATATGTAAAAAAACAATCGATTTTTTTTCAAAATGTATGTTTATTTCGAATTTTTGAACTTTTTCTCAAAATCAATTATCATTTTTTCAAAATCATGAACTTTTCTCAAAATCGAGGATCTTTTTTCAAATTTGCAAACTTTTTCCAACAATTTCTGAACTTTTTAAAAAATATTTATTTTATTTAAAAATTTATAAATCATATTCTTGAACCTTTTTGCAAATCTATGAAATATTTTGAATCCAAGATTTTTTTTGAATTTTTAAGTTTTTTTATCATTTACGATTTCCCCAGTTTTGTTTTATTACAAAAGTCAACCGGCAATGGTTGACCTCTACAGAAGACTTTTTTTTAGGGGATACAGAAGTCTCTCGAAGGAGAAATACGGCCACGAACCCGGGGAAAACGGGAAGTTTTGGTACTAGCGTCTGTGTTCCGGTCGGGCACGGCAAACCATAGCTAGCCTAGCCGGCCATAGAGGGAGAATTGCATGCATTAGAAGAAGAGGTTGAGGAACCCAAACGGACCCGGCGGGGAGATCTGGCGGCGGCTGATTGAATAATCGATGGCGGCGGCACTTGTATTTGCGGCGAGAAAGATCTGCTCTCGCGCCGTTCAGCGACCACCGCAACCGTATTTTACGGTGACCAAGGGGGGATGGATTAGCCATGGCGGAACCTCTGTTTGTCGCTTCAGCTACTCTGAGTCCCCAAATCTTGTAAACAATCCCAAGGCATGCATGTGCGTTCGTGCAACAGATTTTTTCAGCAAAACAATCAACCATACAACTAAAACCACCACGAGTAAATTGAAAGGGAGTAGATCTAACTAACTGTAATGGATGTATTATATTCCAATTTCTTTGGTTAACGGCCCTTAATGCTGTTGCTTGGCCACCTCAGCATGAAGCAAAATCTGCGGAATACGCTGCACAGTCGTCTTCGTGCGCACCTCCATGGTAATTATCACGTCTTGCACTCTATTTTCAGATGATTCATGACAGCTTATCTATATCAGTTCCTGAATTATTTGTGTTTTGCTTGTAGGTTTGCCATAAATCATCCAAACTATGTACGAAATATATGTTTGATGACAATCGGGCGGCTATTGGAGGCCTTGCAATGCTCTATATTGTGCCCCGTACAAATGGGAGCCCACTATTTAAGGAAGTAGTGTTGGGTTTCACTACAGCAATCAGCTACTTTGCCATCTGCCACGGCAGACGGCAAAGGCATGAACGGCGGACGGCAAAAGGCTCCGGCAAAGTAAGGTCCGGCAAAGAGCTACTTTGCCGTCTGCTTTCTGAAGCGGACGGCAAAGGGGCCTTTGCCATCAGTGGCGGACGGCAAAGAAAGGCGACGGCAATAAATTCGCTGTTAGTCCGTTAGGTAGCTAACGGCAGTCTTTGTCGTCAGCCGAGGTACAACAGACGGCAAAGAATGGGATTAAAATAAAAAAAATAAAAATAACGTGGTATAGAAGCCACGCCGCCGTTCGTCATTTGTGTCTGCCCGTTTTGTGTTTGTGTCCAGTTCATGTCCGTCCGTTCATTATTAGTTTCATGTTTGTTGGTCGTGTCCACAACAGCAATCGGAGCCAAACGGAGGACACTGGCCGCCCTGTCCGCGCCGGCCGTGCCCTGTCTGCGCCGGCCGTGCCCTGTCTGCACCGGCCGTGCCCCTTCGCGCCGCCGCCGCCTGCTGCCGCTCATAGCGGCCTCCCGTGCGGCCGCCCTGCCGCAAGACAGGCCCGCAGCGGCCGTGCCCTGCTCGCGCCGTCCGCCCCGCTGGATCCTGGAGAGAGAGGATTTAGAGAGGGGGTAGAGCAGAGGAAGGGGAGGCCGGGGGCCTACCTGTGCCGGCAAAGGGTTCGCTGGCCGGAGGACCAAGGCTGGTGACCGGCGAGTGGATCGGACCTTGTGGCGCGTTGCATCAGGAGAAGAAGGGAGCCGAAGGAGGCAAAGCAGAGGAAGGGGAGGCCGGAGGTCTGCCGGTGGTGGCGGAGGGTTTGCCGGCCGAAGGAGTAACATAAGGGAATTCCTATTTTTATCTCTGTGGATAGACGGGCGTGACAACGTGCGCCTTTATGTTGTAGTGTGTCGTAGTAACGCTCCATTGAAGGCATCATAACATTTTTCTTGATGGCACACGGACAATCTAGCCAAGTGAGCTTCATGGAGGGCATCCTGCTTTTTTTTATTTGAGGGGGGTGGAGGGCGTCCAGCTGAGTGGAGTCCTGGAGTAGGCTTGCCCCAACCCAGAACCAGTGGACCGTTTTCTTATCTTGGGCCTACTAGGGGATCCCACGGCCAGAGGCTAACTCAGATGATGTGTTGCATTTTCTCAAAAAAAAAAGAAAGATATGTTGCATGTTCTATAAAAAAGATGATATATTGCGATCCCTCAAACACAAATGGTATGTTGCATGTTGGAAAAAAGGTGCACTACATTTGTTGAACCTAAATCCTAAAAAGTGGTCGGGTGCTCGTTTGCTCGCGCGAGCACACACCCTGAGAGCCGTCCGATCGCAACACGCACGCGGGATCGTGACCCAAGGGTTTTTTTCTGGGAGAAGATTTGTCGGCTCGGCGTCCTTCTTACGACAACCATCAACCTGGGGAGGGCCCACCACTACACCCACTCCTGGGTGTTGTTCCCCCAATCCCTTCTCCCCGCACATCTCGCTCGGCCGTCGTGGGTTGCATCGCCGCCGCAGAAATTGGAGCGCCCGCCGGCTGCCGCACAGGTCGCGGGTGGTGGTTGAGCTGCTGCTGGCGGAGGCGCGAGAGGTTGTAGTGGTGCTGGGATTGCGTAAGAGAGGCGGAGCGGGTGAAGGTCGCAGCGGTGCTCTGTCTCCAGTCCGCCAAGGGGTGCGGGGTGAAGGTCGCCGGCGACGCTGCGTTTCCGGCGAGGGGACTTGCCATGGAGTTTCTGAGGCATTTTTTTCCCCGCCCTTTTTTCATGATTCCATTTCTGCTCGGGGATAGGGGTGGCCCTAGTTCGTTGATGTGTTTAGGATTCATGGGCACAGGGAGGGGGAGAGGTGATCATTCGCGCAGAGAGGGGAGGCCCTAGTTCATTGCTGTCCCTTCCCAAACATTTTTCCGAGCCCAGTGGGCGGATCCGTTGTGTGCATCTCGTGTTAATTCATTCGAATTGAGTATGTGATTTGCCTGAGATTTGTGTAGGAGTTGCCTGACTCATTTCTATTTTTCATGTTAATTCAGTTGCTTGGAGATTTTGGGATTTTGCCTGAGATTTGTGTAGGAGTTGCCTGACTCATGTTAATTTGAGTTGCTACGAGATTGTGTAGATTTTTTGTTGTTGGTGGGATTGATGAGTTGCTTCAAGTTTGTTAGGGGTTGCCTAACTACGTTAATTGAGTTGCCGAATCTAGAGAGGCTGGGGAGTCTTCGGACAAGAGTGCCCATGTTAATTTGAGTTGCCAATATGATGTGGATTTTTGGCAGGTTAATTCATGTTGTGTGAGGTTATTTTTTTGGTGTAGAAATTTGCCATAAGTCAATATATGAGTTGCCTTGACTTTGTGATCCATAATTCATGGTAATTCATATTGTGTTTGCTAAAGTGTTGAGTACCAGGGGGATGGGGTGTGGGTGTCTGGTCTGTTATGTCACTTTTTTTTGTTGCTTAAGTCATTTTTAGATTTTGGGATTGAGGTAGGATGGCACATCAGCAAGCTCTAGCAAGTTTTTGAGCCATGAAACAGGCAAATATAGTGCTATAAGCAGACAAGTTTTCATCAAGCAGAAGAATTGTATATGTGGCTAATAATTTTTATATTTTTTTCATTTCCCTGATATCCTTTTGTGTTTTTGCAGCATCAACAATGTCTGAGACAAGCAAAAAAAAGTGACGGTCAGGTCGTACAAGCAACCCAACAGGGTGTAGATGAAATAGAGGTAACCGCTTTTTCTCGTGCTGAAATAAAACAGGTGGCAGGGGTGGCACAGGGGCGGTGTTGTTCCTTTTTTTACTAGTGTTTTTTCAAGATAAATATGGGGGTGGGACGGGGCGGTGGTGTTGTCATGTTCGAGTTATGCGACTATATTTTACTAAGCAAACAAGCATCATTTTTTTCAGCGCAGGTACGCCCACCACAACAACAAAACACGCCGGTAATTGTCTACAAGTGTATGTGCACTAAAGAGATCATCTATCATGGGAAGCACCCATCAGACATAGATAGTAATACCAATGCACCAGATGCTGATTTAGAAGGCAAGGATATCATGCAAGAGGAGGAATCGAAGCCAAAACGACGGAGGACAGGCGAAAACGAGGTAAATATGCGTGCACTTAGTAGTTTCCACCGCCCCTTTTTTTGCTAAGGCTGGATGATCATGAGTTTTCCAAGTTATGTATCATGTGATGTGAATGCGTGGCAACTTAGTAAAAAAAATCTCGAAAGCATCATGCGTAAGCAAGTTCGGTATTGGAGGCCTCGGATGAGTGCTGTTATTGTTATTTTTTGGTGCGCATTGGAAGGCTATTTGCCTGGTTTTTTGGTTTTACTTGCTTGGAATTGGTATGTGAGTTGCCAGTATCCGAGAGACGGTATCCAGAAAGTCATCTGAATGCACTCTTTTTCGTTTTGTGTTGTAGGAACTAATGGATGGATCAAGCAAAAAGAGCATTCAAGAAGATCATCATGCAGTTAATCATGATGTTGATCCCTCGCATGCTATTGAATATCATCAAGAGGTGTGTCAGAAAAAAGATTCAATAAACTTGTTGTGTGTTCTTTTAACTCGTTGCGTGTTGGTTTTGCAGGGCTAGAGAAGCACACCCTTTATTGGGTACCATCATCGGGGAAGAAAGGAGATTGCTGCCCGTGGCAAACGTCCGCTAGACATCAACAACAATCCGAGTGTTTCCATAGATGGTGATGAAAATGTTGAGAAAAACACTGCTGTGGAACAACCACCAAAATCAAAACGTCAAAAGACCGGATATAACGAGGTAATACACAGTCGCTTCACTTTTGATCAACATTTGCCCAAGTTCTGATGTCAAGTTGCCTAACTGTTCAGGAAATACACATGTTTCATCTGTAGTTGTATTTTTCTTCTAGGATAAGAGAAACAGGGCATCGCCTGCAAGGCTTTTCAAGCTGAATAAACTTCTTGTACCTGTTCAACAAGGCCAAGCTCAAGTCACTTTCAGTCAATTTCTCACACCAGGTACCATAAATCCATCTTTATATGAAAACAATTGTTGCATAGTAGTAATCCTTTGTTGCCTAACATTATTTTTCTTCAACCAGCTTTTTTTACATTCATTTATTTCTTGCTTAATCATGACATGTAAGTTGCCTAAACATATCACCAAAGTTGCCGAAAACACATGAAAATTTGCTTCAGAAGAATACCCATGCCAGTTTCATGTTATTCACAATATTACTGAATTTGCACAAAACAAGCCCTAAAAATTTGCCTGCCATTGTTTTCTTGCAAGCAGTTTTTTTACACATCATTTTCGTCCTTTGCTTAAACATAACATGTATGTTGCCTAAAACATAGCACTTAACTGGCTAAAAACATCTGGAGTTTTGCTTCATAATAACCATACCGGTATTTCTTGCTTCACATTTGTCCTAATTTTGCCCAAACAAACCCTCAAACTTGCCTACCATTATTTTCCTTCAACCAGCCCTTTTTTACATTGACTCCCCACCCTTTTTGCTTAATCTTAACATGTAAGTTGCCTAACCATAACACTTAACTTGCTTAAAACAACCGGTCGTTGCACAACACTCCTGGATTTGTCCAAATAGGGCTTGAAGCTTGCCGAAACATCTACACACACCTTGCTTACGATCTACAGTTGCTCAAAACAGGCCAAGCAAGTTGCTTTACCAGTAAACATACTTGTGTTTCTACCAACTTATTAAGCAGAACAACAAACCCATCAAAGCAATTAGGCAAAAAGTCTAACATTTGCAGCAATTAACAGCACCTGTGCAACTTTGTATTTCTGTTTTTTCATCCAGTACAATGCTCTTACACATTTTTTTCAAACTACAGCCTTATACAGATTATGGGGAAAGAGAAAGGGAGGCGTGTGTTCTTCAGTAACCCAGGGGACAGGGATGAAAGAAGCACACAACCGTGGGGAAAAGTGAAAGCTAAATCTGACCTTTTTCTGTGCTTCTTCTACCCTTAGTCAATATGAATTGCATGGAGAACAAATCCTAAACCAACCACCATTGAAGGATTGTGGAGAGTTTTCTGGATCTGGGAGTTGTCCCTTTGTGGCTTGGGAGAGAGAAGAAGATGGGGCTGGGCGATTTGGTGGGGAGAAAAGGAGACGCCCAGGGGGTTGGAGGAGGGGAACACGTGGGGGAGGGAGGATCAGGTGAGTTCCGCGGCTCGATGGTTGGGTGCAAGGAATCGGAAGCGGGGGCCAGGTACTTTCCTATTCTGGATAGAAGGGACAGAAAATTACTATTTTGGGAGGGCTGCCAGGGAACGCTAGGGAGCAGCCGGCTGCTCCCTAGACACGTCCTTTGTTGAATAGTTATAAAATAATGAGTATTACAGCACCGAACTCTAATTATGTGCACAGTGCTTTTCGTACATATACATACCACGCCCTCCTTCACTCAAGTGAATAAGGTTCTCTTACGGAATATATCAATTTGTCTCCGATAGAATTGCACTCCACTTCAACTTGTTGGCTGTACTAACTTACTTGGTTGTCAAATAATCACAATTGAGGGGGAGATCATTGGTAGCACTAACCTACTGCATCAAATAGATGGTAGTGACATAAACAGATCAGAGAGTGTCCGAGAGAAAACGAGAAAGATGCAATAATGCATGGAAAAAGGAGACATCAGAAGAATTTGCAGAACTGATGCTCAAAGAGATCTAGGATCAAACTTATTGAGTTGATATTGATAAGCGCAAGATTCAAAAGCTTCCTTTTTGTTCTGTTTTTTGGAACGAAGACACTAGAAGCGTCCGGCTTTAAATTAATAAAGCTCAGAGGCACCAGGTTCAACAAGTTACAGCTAAGCGAAAGCAAAAGAAAACGTTCGGTCCACAACCAGCATCAAATGGAACAGAAGGTTCAACGCGAAGGAAATATTACAACCGGCCATATCATTCAACGCTGTAGACATAGCTATCATAAAACTCCCATAAAAGACTCCAAAAGCTTCACCGACTCGGCGGGTCTTGTATAGACATCGCCTGGATAGTCTTGATGCACGTCATGGCCTCTGACATACGCTCAGCATCGCGCTCCTTCCCCAGTGGAGTCCACGTCTGCAAAAATAGATGGCATTTGAAGATCACGTCTGCAGGATGGTTAGGGAATTTTTTTTCTCAATCGTAATTTTATTGCGCGTCGTCCAAATAGCCAGAGCGGCGCCCCTACGCAACGCCAAGCAATTCTACTACTAGTCCCTTTCGTGGACTTGAGGATTGCAATTAAGTAATTCTCCGAGGCTGGGTTCCAGTTCGTGTGAAAAGCTTCTCGAACTACGCTCCAAGCGAACTTCGCCAGGTGACATCTAAAAAGGACGTGGTTTGCATTTTCACCTAGGCCGCATACCGTGCAGGTACCATCAGCCGGACCGTTACGCTTGCCAACGTTGTCCAAAGTGGGCAGCCTATTCCTAAACATTTGCCACATGAAGATTTTGATCTTCAGGGGCAGGCCTGCCTTCCACAGCCCCTTAGCTATATCAAGCGATGTCCCTTCAGTTAGCTTGTTATATAGGGACTTAACCGTGAATTTCCTCGAAGCTGTCAAGCTCCACTCAACCGAGTCATCGCCCGTCCCTAGGTGGTTGGCACCAATTTGCTGAACCAGCCCGGCCCATGACTCACGCTCATCGTTGGTAAGGGCCCGCAGAAAGTGTATCGCCGGGGGGTCAGTACGAACTGCCTCCCCCACTAAGACGTTGGTGTTAGTGGCGATCCAGAATAAGTTGGGGTGACTTTGCCAAAGGGGAGAGGCACCCAGCCAATGATCAAGCCAAAAATGAGTTGATTGGCCATTGTTAATCTGAAATTTGGCCCCAATAGCAAAAGCGGGCCGCACCGCTTGGATCCGTTTCCAAAACACGGAGCCGTTGGCCGAGGCCGTGGAGGGATTCCCATTCGGGAAATACTTGGCTTTTAACAGCTGAGCCCAGAGACCCGACTCATTTTGGGCCAGCCACCACCACCATTTGAAAAGGAGGGCGACATTCATTAGTTTGGAGTTAAGGATTCCCAATCCTCCAAAAAAATTTGGCCTACAGACCGCCGCCCACTTTACTAGGTGGTATTTCCGCTTGATGCCAGTTCCTTCCCAAAAGAACCGGGACCTCGGTGTGTCTAGCTTAGCGTGCACGCCATCGGCTAGTAAGAACATCCCCATAGTGAATAGGGGGAGGGAAGAGAGACTCGAGTTAGTTAGAATGAGCCGCGCGGCAGAGGACATGAAACGCCCTCGCCACGGGCTTACCCTATTGGCCACTTTCCCATACAGAGGCTCCCACTCTAAAATCGAGAGTTTGCGGTGAGAGATAGGAAGCCCAAGGTACTTAATTGGAAAGCTCCCAAGCTTACAATTAAGTAAATTTGTGACTCTCAGGCTTTGTTGGTCGTCCATCCCCATGGTAATGACCTCGCTTTTAAGAAAGTTTATTTTGAGTCCGGAGAGGATCTCAAAGGCTAGTAACAGAAGCTTAATCGATGCAATACTATGGTCGTCAGGCTTGAACAATTGCAAGGTATCGTCTGTGTATTGGAGGTGTGTCACACCACCCGGGATGAGGTGTGGGACAAGCCCCTTGATATGGCCGGCCTCCCTGGCCTTGGACGGCATGGCTGCCATTGCATCAGCCACAAAGTTAAAGACGAGTGGGGAGATGGGATCGCCCTGTCTTAGCCCTTTCTTATTACGGAAAAACTTCCCCATTTTGCCGTTGACGATAACCGAGGTGTTGCCACTCGAGATCAGGTGCATGATCCGGTGAACGAACCCTACCTCAAAACCCTTTTTGAGGAGGACCTCCCACACAAACTCCCAGTTTACGCGGTCGTATGCTTTTTTGAAATCTAGCTTGAGGATAACACCCTGACCACGCGTGTGTTTTAACTCGTGAATTATCTCCGTAAGAGCAATAGGCCCTTCAAGAATGTTTCTGCCTTTAAGGAAAGTGGCTTGGCTTTTATTAATAACTCGTTGAGCGACCGGCGCTAACCTAGAGGCGTAAGCTTTGGCACAAATCTTGAAAGGGACGTTAATGAGCTTGATCGGACGGAACAACTTAATTGAGTCCGCCCCTTTGACCTTGGGAATCAAGCAAATCGCCCCATAATTGAGGCGCGCCAGGTCAACTGTATCAAGGGCAAAGCCGTTGATAATAGCTTGGAAAAGGTCTCTAAGGAGCGGCCAAAACCTTTTGAAGAACTCAACCGGCCAGCCATCCAAGCCTGGCGCTGTGTCATTCTTCATTCCAGCCAGCGGTAGATCTATCTCTTGAGGCGAAAAGGACACCATCAGGACGTCATTTTCCTGTTGAGACACACGCTCAGCCGATCCCCATAAGTCTTTCCTTAGACTTAAGCTCTTCGCTTCGGCTGTTCCCAACAACGCAACGAAGAAATCGAAGATGTGCCTTACAATTTCATTTTGGGTGACCAGTGTCCCGTTCTCCGACTAGAGTCTTAGGATTGTGCTTCCTTTTTGTTGAGCGGTCATTTTTTAGTGGTCACCTGGCAAGTTCTTTGGGCACCTACACTTTGTTTTTTACCTTCATGCTTCTCTTAAGAGAGACTAAACCAGTGCTACCACTAGCGATCTGATAGGAACCGTTCTGCCACCAGGTCTAGTCGGTTGGCTTACTAGACGCCGCCTAGCCAACCCAATGGAACCATGGTCTAAAGTTGGCCAACACCAACGCGTTTTCAGGCGGATTCGTCTTGGCGATGCTTTAGCTAAGAGTGCCCAAAGTTGGTCAGTTGGGCTACCACAGAACAGAACCTATTTTTTCTTTTATCTTGGCCGCGCAGAAGCCTTTACATTCGTAATTAGCCTAGGTAACACAGAGCAGCACCTATTTTCTCCTTTGTCTTGGCCTCACAGAAGCCTTCACATCCAGCATAGGCGAACGGCTATACTTGGTGCAGTTTTCTTACACGAACCCTATTTAGCACCATCTACACCTGCTACTAACAAACCGGCGCACACCCCCATCATCACCTTGGGCTCGGCCATTTAGCTTTTTACTCTCTTTCGCGACCACATTTTCCCCTCATTTCCACAGCGCACACTCGCTCATGAAATGGGCCAGTCGGTCGCTGCTTTGTTTTTTCTAAATCTTCCCAGCCGATTGTCTGAAGCTTCTAGAAGCTTCTGGCTGGTTTTCTATCATTACTGAAATTCTGGTGCACAGAGTTTACTGTCACATAGCTAACTAGTGATGTTGGAGAGAAACCAACATGTAAAATGGATAGGTGTATTTCTCCTTCAAGCATGAGAAAAGAGAGAAACAAAGTGCGCCCTCAGTCACTGACTAGTCTCCTCTCACCACACAAGGCAACACAAGCACAGGTCGCATTGCATGAATCGAGCTCGAGCTAGTGCAGTTAGTGGTTGGCTGGGAGCTTAATTTTTTGCTTCTTGGTGGTCCACCACTTGTCCTCTCGTATACATGTCGATGCATGGGCTCATTCATTTTATGTTCCCTGTTTCTGCATGGTTCTTGCATTGTATAGCAATACATACTGAAAATGTTTTTGAAACACATGCATGATTTTTTGAGGCCGCCACGCCTGAAGAAAGGTATCCAAACAAAGTAAAGTAGGTCAAGGGGGTGAGAAGGAGAAGGAGCACTAGTAGAAAAAGGGTCAAATGTGAAGCACATTAGTGCCGGTTTGATTTTGAGCCGGCACTAATATGTCCATTAGTGCCGGTTCCAACGGCTAGCCGGCCGCTCTCATTAGTACATGTTCGTGGCGAACCATTAGCACCGGTTCGTGCCACGAACCGGTACTAAAGAGAGTGGTGGCAGGATGTTGTCAGTCTGGGGTCCCTCCAGCACCTTTAGTACCGGTTCGTCGCACGAACCAGTACTAAAGGTCATCGTACATGCGACGAACCGGTACTAAAGGTCGTCGTACATAAACCCTTCGTCCACCCGAGCTCGCTCTGTTCTTCCCCTTTCCCCTCTCCTCCTCTGTTCTTCCCCTCTCTTCCACGAGCTCATTACACATTTTGCCCAAAATTTGTCAAGATTTGAAGGCCCCCATCCATTCAAATGATCAAAAAGATTAGCAACTTTGTCCTTTCATCTCTCATTGCTAGATTAGCTCTTCCAATGCTTTGTATAGTGATTAATTTGTGAGTTTAGTAATCTGGGAGGAATTATATGTTCTAGTATTTGATTTATATGCAATTTGAGGTAAAAAATAACACTTAGTTTGCATATGTATGTGTGGTTTACTTAGTGCCTTCTAAATCTCCGTCGCAACCACCGTCGATCGCCCGCACCGTCCCGTCGCCGGCACCACCTTGTGGTGAGGCTCTTGTTCATGAATGTTTTACATTACCAATTTGATGTTTGTGTGATTTGGATATATAGTTACTCGTATAATTATCTTACCCGTACGTTGTTTGTTATACATAGTGCCATGGTTTTGATATCCGTCCCCGTCGGCCCTCTTCCTTGTTATGATTCGGATGTGGTATATTCTGTTTTAAAACTAGTTCTTGCATTTCGTGTGTATGACAAATTATGTCCATCAAGTTGATATAGATATTTTTTCTAGGAGGTATGTGAGCCGGAAATTCCAACTGACCCTATTGTCGAGAGGTTAAATTTAGTTAAAAGAGAAAACAAGTATTTGAAAGAAAAATTGAAAAGAATTGAGGGGGAGAAGATGGAATTGGAGTTGCATGTTGCCGATGTCGTCGATGATCACAAGATCAAGATGGAGAAAATGCTGTTGAAGATTAGAAAGATTAGAAAATATGCCATTGATAGTGTGGCTTGGTATCATTATGCTGTTGGATCAATTGTTACCTTAGTTGCGATCTTGATCGCATTTGTTGTTGCATTTAAATTCTTTAGCTAGTGAGTTATTTGTATGTTGCATTTAATTAAGTGTTGTATATGAACTTTATGTATGAACCTGTATTAATTTGGTCTATTCAGTGTTGTGTAATGAAGATGAGCCGACAATGGATGTATGATGACCGATGCTCTCCCGAGTTCATTAATGGCGTGCATACTTTTCTGCTTGCCGCTGAGGCAAACAAGCGGGCGGATGGTTTTATGCCTTGTCCATGTGCTGGCTGTAAGAATGGTCACAATTACTCTACGTCAAGAACCATTCACGTTGAGTCCGGTTTCATGCCCCACTATAATGTTTGGACCAAGCACGGAGAAAGAGGGGTTATGATGGAAGATAATGAAGAAGAAGAGGACGACGACAGCTATCCTGGCCATGGGTTCCCTGAATACGATTATACAACAATGGGGGAAGAAGCTGAGCCAGCAATGCGGGAAGAAGCTGAAGAAGAGGCATCAGATGAGCCCGCTGATGATCTAGGTCGGGCCATTGCCGATGCAAAGAGAAACTGCGCAAGTGATTTGAAGAGGAAGAAGTTGCAGCGCATGTTAGAGGATCACAAGAAATTGTTGTACCCGAATTGCGAAGCTGACAAAAAAAGTTGGGCGCCACACTGGAATTGCTGCAATGGAAGGCGGAGAATGGTGTATCTGACAAGCGATTTGGAAAGTTGCTGGTAATGATAAAGAATATGCTTCCAAAGGACAACGAATTTCCCGAGAGTACGTATGAAGCAAAGAAGGTTGTCTGCCCTCTAGGGTTAGAGGTGCAGAAGATACATGCATGCCCTAATGACTGCATCCTCTACCGTGGTGAGTATGAGGATTTGAACGCTTGCCCGGTATGCAGTGCATTGCGTTATAAGATCAGTCGCGATGACCCTAGTGATGTCGAGGCGGCGCCCAGAAGAAGATTCCTGCCAAGGTGATGTGGTATGCTCCTATAATACCACGGTTGAAACGCTTGCTCTAAAACAAAAGAGCATGCGAAAGCGATCTGGTGTACGGAGAAGACCGTAAGAAAGACGGAAAGTTGAGAGTACCCGCTGACGGTTCGAAGTGGAGAAAAATCGAGAGAAAGTATAGGGAGGAGTTTGCAGGTCACCCAAGGAACGTATGGTTTGGTCTAAGCGCAGATGGCATTAATCCTTTTGGAGAGCAGAGCAGCAACCATAGCACCTGGCCTGTGACTCTATGTTTGTATAACCTTCCTCCTTGGTTGTGAATGAAGCGGAAGTTCATTATGATGCCAGTGCTCATCCAAGGCCCTAAGCAACCGGGCAACAACATTGATGTGTACCTAAGGCCATTAGTTGAAGAACTATTACAGCTGTGGAATGGAACAGGTGTACGTGCATGGGATGAGCACGGACATGAAGAATTTGACCTAAAGGTGTTGCTGTTCATGACCATCAATGATTGGCCTGCTCTCAGTAACCTTTCAGGACAGACAAACAAGGGATACCGTGGATGCACGCACTGTTTGGAAGATACCGACAGTATATATTTGGATAGTTGTAGGAAGATTGCGTACCTAGGACATCGTCGATTTCTTCCGAGCAAGCATCCCATAAGAAAGAAAGGCAAGCATTTCAAAGGTGAGGCGGGTCACCGGACGAAGCCTCGCCACCGTACTGGTGGTGATGTACATGATATGGTCAAGGATTTGAAGGTAATCTTTGGAAAGGGTACTGGCGGACAACTTGTTCCGAAGGACACTGACGGACGCGCACCCATGTGGAAGAAGAAATCTATATTTTGGGACCTACCATATTGGAAAGACCTAGAGGTCCACTCCGCAATCGACGTGATGCACGTGACGAAGAATCTTTGCACGATCCTGCTTGGCTTCTTGAGCGTGTACGGGAAGAAAAAAGTTACACCAGAGGCATGGGAGGACCAGCAACGTATGCACGGAAAAGACGACATACATCAGGGTCAGGCCAACTACGCTCTTACCAAAGAATAGAAGGAAATCTTTTTTGAATGCCTGCTCAGCAAGAAGGTACCTTCTGGCTTCTCGTCGAGTATAAAGGGAATAATAAATATGGCAGAGAAAAAGTTCCAGAACCTAAAGTCTCATGACTGCCACGTGATTATGACGCAACTGCTTCCGGTTGCATTGAGGGGGCTTCTACCGGAAAACGTTCGATTAGCCATTGTGAAGCTATGTGCAATCCTCAATGCAATCTCTTAGAAGGTAATCGATCCAGAAATCATACCAAGGTTACAGAATGATTTGGTGCAATGTCTTGTCAGTTTCGAGTTGGTGTTCCCACCATCCTAATTCAACATCATGACGCACGTCCTAGTTCACCTTTGCGAAGAGATTAATGTTTTGGGTCCTGTATTTCTACACAATATGTTCCCCTTTGAGAGGTTCATGGGAGTCTTGAAGAAATATGTTCATAACCGTGCTAGGCGGAAGGAAGCATCTCGAAGGGCCATGAAAATGAGGAGGTCATTGAGTTTTGTATTGACTTTATTCGACCTTAAGCCGATTGGTGTTCTGAATCGGCATAAGGGCAGGCCCGGATGGAAAAGGCACGCTAGGAGGATCAAATAATATGTATGGATGGGCATTCTCTCACTGAAGCACACTACACAGTTCTACAGAATTCCGCCTTGGTGGCTCCGTATATGGAGGAACACAAGAATTTTCTACACTCCCAACACCCGGAGAAGTCTGGCGACTGGAATACACGTGAACAAACGAGTACTTTCGCCGGTTGGTTGCAGAAACGTGCCATGAATGATGGCGATATTGAAGATGACCTGTACTCGCTGTCCCAGTTACCATCTTCGAATATAATGACTTTCAAAGGGTACCAGATAAATGGGAATACATTTTACACGATCGTCCAAGATAAGAAGAGCACCAACCAAAACAGTGGTGTCCGCTTTGATGCAACAACCAACACAGGAAAGGAAACATATTCTGGTTACATAGAGGACATATGGGAACTTAACTATGGAGGTGGTTTGAAGGTCCCTTTGTTTTGGTGTAAATGGGTCAATATGACACGAGGCGGGGTAACGGAAGACCCGCAGTACGGAATGACAACAGTGGATCTCAACAATCTTCACTACAAAAAAAATACACTTCCGTGATGATATGTATTTGTCACAGTAGGTCGCGTTTTTTGTCATGCATGTACATCCATGACAAATTTATGACAGAATCAAGACAGTCATACTTGTCTTTGTCGTAGAAGTGTTCCATGACATTACCAAAATTATCATCACGGAAGTGTCCACTTCCATGACGATAAATCCCACGTCACAGAAGTGCTTTCGTCAAGGGTGACCGACACGTGGCATCCACCGTAACGGAACGCCGTTAAGCTACCGGGTCGGGTTTTGGATCCGATAACCCGTTAACAGCCCCGACCAATGGGGATTTTCCACGTGTAAAATCATCATTAGATGGAGGAAACTGCGTGTCGGCTCATCATTTGGGACAGATGTCATCCACTCATTGGACAGAAGGCGCCTATGATACGTCGATACGTGGCACGGCCCAACAGAGACCCATTGTCGTGAAAAGGCCGGCCCGTTTGACTTGGTCAAAAGGTGGCGGGCCGGCCCGTGGAAAGCCTATTAACGACATGTTCGCATATAGCCCATTTACAGCCCGCTAACCCAAGGCCCGTTACGCCCTATTCGAATTAGGCCCAGTAGCGTCATCTGGGCCATCCAATATGATTCCAGCCTGTTTTCACTTCTGGCCCATGTATGGCCCATGATGTCTTTTGGCCCATATGAGGCCCTATGTAACTCTTGGCCTATTAACGGCCCGTGGTGAAACTGGCCCGTAATGAACAGTGTATCACTTTACACCAATTAACGGCCCGTGGTGAAACTGGCCCGTATAGAACAGCGTATCACTTTATACCCATTAACGGCCCGTTATTCCTTTGGGCCGTTTCTAGCCCATGTTATCTTTCGGCCTTCTCAGAGCCCATTTATTCTTGGGTTCATTTCCAGCATTCGTTTACTTACGGCCCGTTACTGTCATTTTCTACTTGTGGGTCAAATTCAGCCTGTGGTTACAGTCGGCCCGTTTGTGGTTCGTTAATACGTTGGGCCGTTTTCATAGCGTCATCAAATACGGCCTATTAACGATGGCCCATTATGGTCGGCCCATGAACGGACGATTCCAACTCTAGCCTGCTTATGGCCAGAATGCGATATGTTTGGCCCATGTCTGGCCAATCGATCATACGGCCCGTATAAGGCCCATTAATGATACGGCCCGTAGAAGGCCCATTGTTTCTATGGCCCGTAGAAGGCCCATTGTTTCTACGGCCCGTAGAAGGCCCACTGTTTCTTCGCCCGTAGAAGGCCCACTGTTTATCTGACCCGTAGAAGGCCCATCGCTTTCTACGCCCGTAGGTCCAAAGGTCACTACAAAGAAATATTAGCCCATGGTTATTGTGGCCTAGTTTTAAAAATAGGTTATTGCGGCCACTAGCAAACCGCAGAAAAAGAACTGACCGACTACAAGCAAACAAATAAACAAGACAACAAGGAAATAAATAAGCAAGCAACTTACACTAGGCTATCACGGCTATTACACATATTACATCCAGTGGGCATCAAAGTTCGCCACCAGTGCAAATATAGGAACACAGCAGCATATAAACGCCGCAGCAAAACAAGTCCAGAACTGAAACCACTTCAGAAGAGCTCAAGAAACAATATCATGGTACCCATAATGCTGGCAAGATGCTTAGCAAGCTTATTAACTTTCTCTTGTTTGGCGCTTAAGTCCTCCAGTGCTTGCTGTTGCACCAAAAAGTATGCATCTAAATTCTGCAGGGACTTCCTCAGTCCTTCGGCTTCCTGTCGCATAACATCTAATCGATGTCCTTCAACTTAAAGTTGATACTCAAGAAGCCGAACTGATTCAGTCAACGAGTTCGAAGAGCTGGTGCCAGCAGTGGCAGCCAGTAACTCGAACACTACATCAAGACAGGACTTTGGGGTTGTCTCAGTGTCTTCAATATAGTTTTTATCAGCTTTCTTGGAGACCAACAGGGATGTCTCACTATCTTGAACCTTATCTGCATTACTTCCTTTACCATTGCATAACAGGGTACTCTTCTCCAATATTTTATCCGCGTTCTAAAAGAGAAACAAACAAACACATCTCAGGTTTACAATGTAGTATATGAAACTCATTTTGGTAAACTAGTTCAGTAGTAAGGTGGACATGATAACAGCATGAAACAAACATATATCTATGTAGTATGGTCACTGTATGGTCTATATCATTCTAGTTTGTGTTGCCAAATCAAGATAGATACAGTTTGAATCATATCTATTTAAGACAAAGCAGCATAGACAGAATATAAGTGTGGGAAACTACACAGCAATAACAACACTTGTAATGTGCATGGCATGAGAACATAACTGTTTATTCAATTGAAACTGAAATCAACATAGAGCAAGTTACAACAGCAAACAACCAAACAAGTTGAAGAAACAGGTTTAAAACATACCTGTTGCGCCATTGGAGTTTCAGTTGCATCCTTCAAATTTGAAATTGGTTGGTATCGAATACATGGTGATGCAAGAGCAAAGTAGTATGAACCATAGCTACGGAACCTGACCTGAGAACAATTCTTCTTTTGCTTTAAGTGTTGACTTCGGGTTCGGAGTGGTGGTCCTCGTGATTTCGGCACTGCAGTTGCCTTACTAACTGCTCGTGTTTGGGTGCTCTGTGGTGGAGACGGTGCTGTGTCAATGGGGACTGGGTGTCTATCTGCCGGGGTTGGGGTTAGAAAGGGTGTAGCTGGTTCTCTGTCCAACTGGGTAGGGTACAATCTGCATGAGTGTGGGTTATGTGTGATGGGGCTGGTTCTTGGGAAACTACAACCGTGGTTCTATCTACATCGAAAGGTAGCACGGTCTTTTCTGAAGACCGTGTTTTTACTCCCACAGATACCGCCATCACTCCCTCCAATTGAAATGGCTGATAAACAAGAAAAGTAATTGAATGTACAGACATTGTAAGATAGACAGGTGCAATGGATAGTAGGGAAGAAAACAGGGCATGAAATAATTCACATTTATGTTGTCTAAGCAAACAGAATAGCAGGACATAATTTCACATATATGATGGCTAATTAAACATGATAGCATGACACAATTTCACATGTATGATGGCTAACTAAACAGGATAGAATGACATACTTCAAAATATGATGACTATGTAAACATGATGACATGATATAACTATACGATGTGTCTATTAAAGTGGTTGACATGCCATAAATCACAAACATGCTGTCGATGGAAACATGATGGCATGATATAACTCACGGATAGGATGACATAATTTAAAATATGATGACTATGTAAACAGGATGAGATGATATAACTATATTATGTCATTAGAAAATGGGTTGGCATGCCATAATTTAGATACATGCTGTCTATGTAAACATCATGGCATGACATAATTCAAATATATGATTTATATACTAAGGAAGTGAGCAGAGGGCAATCGCATATATGATGTGTCAACTAAGGAGATGGCATTCAATATTGTGTATATGATGTAAAAACTAAGCATTGCAATACAACATATGCATTATATGAGTAATATAACCCTGCCAAGTTTGAGCATACACCTCAGGGGGATAATAGGACTGGTCATCTGCCTCTGAATCCTCCTCTGAAGAGCTATCTGTAACCAGCAAGATATCTACTTCAGCAGGTAGCATTGTCTGCTCTGAAGACCTTGTTTTCACTCCAGATTTCTCCATCACCAATTCAAATGGCTGATGCACAGGAAGAGCAGTTGAATATACAAACATTGTCGACAAAAGCAATAAGAAATACAAAAAAAGGACGGCATGATATAATTCACATATATGACGCTTTCCTAAACAGCATGGCATTGCATAATTCACATACATAATGCCTTGCAACAAGATAACATTGCATAATTCACATATATAATGTCTTGCAACAAGATGGCATTGCATAATTCACATATATGGTAATTAGACACTAAACATGTGGCATTCACACAAAGCATGTCTAAACTAAGCAAATGACATAGCAATGCAAGATACCATACACACGATATGAGCAACATAACCCTGCCAAGTTAGGGCATGCACCTCGGGGGGGAAATATGACTGGTCATCTGTCTCTGAATCCTCCTCTGAGGAGCTATCGGTAACCAGCAAGACATGCGCTTCGTCAGATAGCATTGTCTGCTCCGAAGACCTTGTTTCCACAGATTTTTCCATGACCGTGCCGAATGGCTGATGCACAGGAAGAGTAATTGAATGTACTAAAATTGTTGACAAATTTAACACGTAATAAAAAAATGATGGCATGATATAATTCACATATAAGGCATTGGCTAACCAGGGTGGCATTGCAAAATTCACATATATGATGCCTGGCTAGACAAGATTGCATTGCATGATTCACATATACGATAAAGAAACTAAACAGATGGAATTGACACAAAGCATGTCTAAACTAAGCAGATGACATCTTTAATATATATAGTAAGCAATGCAAGGAACCATATGCATGATATTATTAACATCAACATGCCAAGTTAGAGCGAAGACCTCATGGGGTAAATAGGAGTGGTCTTCTACTTCTGAATCCCCCTCAGAACAGTTATCTTCCTCTTGATTACGATCCGAAATGGGTGGAGGGGGGCTGCCTTTGCGCCCACCATGGAACGATGTCTTAGTGAAATTTTATTGCCACGCAAGGCTCGTCTCTTTTGCTCTACATGATCAGTTCCATTGTGTACAATAACTGGCATGCATAGGAATAAAACATAGTGAGATTATGTAAGGAGTGCATGCACAAATCCAGAGTGATGGTAGCAAACTGTGGATAGACCCAAAACCAATGATAGCAGGCAGATAATAGCTTTAGTTAAAAATACAGATAATGGCTCCTTTAATGTTTGTTTGCACCCAACATGAAACTCATAGTAGACACCGGAGATTAACCAGATAGTAGACATATAGTACTGATTGCTGCCCCAATATGTACCCCACAACCATTTAAAAACTCAAGTTTCAGCATTAGTTTGGACCTGACTCGAAGTCTAATATGTGAACACGACGATAATGTAGCATGTCATCATATTAAGCGACGCATAACGTAAGTGAACCACGGAAGAGTGCGACCTCTCTTGCGGACCCGTGTAGTCCTCAAGGTCATCTGCTCAGTTGATGATGGTAATGCAGTTGTCGTGGCTGCCGGTGGCGGGGAAGAAGATCTGAGGCGGCGAAAGACAGTCTGGAGAGCGGATCCCTGCTGTGGTGAACCCTTCCATCGTTGGAGCAGCTGAGCTGGGGTGGAACACAGTGCCGCAGGAGCAGGACAAACCACACAAGGTTTTCTTTGACACATATCTGTAACAGAAGTAATTGAGTAAGGGCTTGTTTGAATTTGAGGATTCTAACAATGCAGGGATAGGAAATAGACAGGAATAGGATAGGAATGCACGTGCAAAATAGAGAATTTAAAAACACAGGATTTCTGCCAATCTGGGTGTTTGATTCACAACAATTGGAAGATCACAGGATGCAAAAAAGCATGGTGAGATTAAGTCAAACCACAAGAAAATGTACGGTTATAATGCTATTATGCTACTATCTCTTAGAATTGTGCTTGATGAATAGGAATATGAAAATGAGGAGAAGTGGAAATTAGAATTCCTACGGTTTTTCTTTCAAGGAGACACTAAAGGAACAAATCCTACAGTTTTCCTTTGCTCCATTCCTTTGCACCAAATTCATGAAAAGTAGTACCATAGGATACTTTCCAATTCCTATGTTTTTCATTCACTTTGCCTTTCAAGCACTGGCGATTCTAGTAGGCAGGCTTGAGCAAGGAAAATCCTACACTAAAAAATGTTTTTGTGCTACTTCTATTACTTTGGACCCAGGCCACTGCCATACTAGCTCAACTCCCAGGCCCATCGACAAATGCACAGCTCAAACGCGCAGAGATAAATAATGATGGCGTTCAAGAGAGTCCATCACGGATAGCTAAGTTGTCTGGTACCTCACTGCTTGTCATATAGTAGGATAAAATAATCATATTTTCCCGTTACTACGAGTGCTCAGTGGACAATATATATAATATGTTGAGTAAAAAAGAGATGCAACAAGTGTACAACCTCTTTGGCGAAGCCATATTGATCTCAGCGTGATTGGTTGGCCGGTGAGGATGCTCCGGCTGACTTTGATGTCGGAGGAGGGGAAGAAGATCTTAGGCGTCTGGAGATGGAATCCGAGGTACTTCTCCACTGTGATGGAGGGTTTCGTCATTGGAGCAGGTCCGGTGAGTTGTACGACGCCGAGGTGAAGCAGGCCAAGAGAGACAACGAACAACGTTAACCTGAGTGGAATTCTAATAGCATCTCCAATACATGACGTAAAATACATAACCACAAAGTGCTAGATGTAAAATACGTCAGCCGCTCATCTCTGAACTTAACTGTCGAAACTGAACTTAACTGTCGAAACTGAACTTAACTGTCGAAACTGAACTTAACTGTCGAAACTGAACTTTACTGTCGAAATTGAATTTTGTTGTCGAAGCTGAATTTTGCTGTAGAAGCTGAACGCACTAGCAAGGTGAGGCTACACGTCGGTCGACTGACTTTTTCATCTCTGGTCAGTCGGTTTTGCAGCCGTTGGATATGAAATCAAGGGCCTGCGGTTCATCTTCAACCTCCACCCCCAGAGCCGCTAGCCACCACTGGCCAAACAGAAGCCACCCGCGGCCGACGGTGCGCCGCCCCGTCCGCCCCGAAAACACTCCCCATCGCCGGTCAGCCGCCGCCCCGGCTCTCCCTCTAGCCCCCCCCCCACGTGCCGAGCTTTTTCTCCGGCGATCCCCACACCACCGCCCCGCCAACGCCCCGCCACTGCCGGCGACCACCGCCCCCATCCTGAACCCTAAGATAGATAGTGGGGTACCTCTCCGGCGAGCCCCCCTCTCCGCTGCGGCTGGTTCTTCCTTCACCCCGGCGAGCCCACCCCCTGAAAATCGACTGAACCAAAAGTCGATTCAGTCGACTGAAGTGTAGCCAAATCGGAGCAGCATCGCAAGCAAGATCAAGAGCAAGAGCAATAGCAAGAGCAGACCAGGCAGGGGACCGAGAGCAAGAGCAGAGCAGCAGCGCGAGCGAGAGATAAAGCAGCAGCAACACCTACTGATGTGGACGTCGCCGCCAAGGGAGCGACCCGTGGAGGAAGTGGCCAGCGATGCCGTCGTGGATGGAGCCACGCCGTGTCGGCTCGGGACCAAGCGCCGGCAGCACCGTGAGATCGAATCAAGAAGAAAGTGCGGTGATTAGTGTACAACCTCTTTGGTGGCGCCGATTAGGCCGCAGCTTCATCCGAGGAAACGGTGATGATGATGCTCTTCCGGTGGTGCAGGTCAAGACAGCGGTGTGGGAATGGAGGTGGCGCGAAAGACGAGGGGAATGTTGGGGCAGCTCCTTGGAGGTAGAGGACGGGGTGGCTGAACCGGCGGGACGATGAGATCGACGACGGAACCTCATCCGGTATGGTGGATGAGGGACGTCGAGGTGTTGCTGTGGACGACGTCGTCGGGGAAGAGGCTCCGGCTGAGTGGCGGACGGAGCAGTGTGTGGGGTTTCGTCACGGGTTTTCGCGGCCTCGGTGTATGAATGGGTGGGCGGATGGGATGGCAGTGGGGAATCATGGCTTAGAGATGCGCTTGTCCGAAATGTGGGGTAAGTTACGAAAGTACCCCCCACCGATTTGAGGCGGTTCTTTCGGTTTAGGGGTACCATGGGCATTTCGCATGTCGGGATTTACCAGGAGGTGGGAGTTTTCGTGCGCGTTGTAATTTTGGAATAGCAAGGCGCGGGTTGAGATGGAGGGAGTTGTCGGAGCACAACGAGACAAAGATATATCTTAAATATTTCGGGCTAAAAAGGCGCGGGTTGAAGAGGCGGGATTTTCGCAGCACGATAGACAGAGACGCTAGCTTGAATTTTCGGCATAACAAGGCAGGGCTTGAAATTTCGGAACAACAAGCTTAACGTGTACCCAAAAAAAATACAATTTGCACCTCAACACGCACAACACACACACAAACACCATTTAGACTAGAGTAAGGTACACGTGCATTGCACGCATGAGATTTGGCAACTAAATTATGAATAAATACCACATTATAGCATGCAACCTTTGAGTCATATATGCATGATGTAGATGTTCGTTTAATTCTTATAGTTCATTTCATTCAAAATCATCTAGTTTTTATAAGAAAGCTAATCTATTTTAAGATTCATGGAATTGTGCATTGTAAGACATAAAGTAAAAACAAATAATGGCAAATCATGTAGAAAAACATTTGGGCAATTCTGATACGGAAGATTCTAGAACAAATAAGAAGTGCTTGTGTTTTGATGTTTGTGCATTATGCTTAAGTTCAACCATGGAGTCTTCTAGATTATACATTTGGCGAAATCTGGTGGAATCTAGATGATATCCAACGGCCAATAGTGCTAAAATTTGCCATCTTTGGACCATCGGATTCGCCTCATTCAATGACCATCTTTTAAAGTTAAAGTTACCCGCACACAATATAAAAAAATATATAATATAATGTATATATATATAGGGGTATAGATATAGATATGTGATGCGAAAGCCGCCCATCATCTCCAATTAGAATAGTGTGTCCATGCACGGATGCAACGTGGCCAAATGATATCTGCCATCGGTATCTCAAATTCAAATCAGTCTGACCTTGTTCAATGTGTATACATTACAACATGCTCGTTTCCAAACCAGACCGTGCAGATCTCCGTTATATTCATGCATGCATGGGTTTCAAACATCAGGATCTCTTATTCAAATATTTGAATTCAACTTTACATTGATTATGACCTCACCTATTATTTTACACCCACACAGTAGTCTTCTGTTTATAATTGTACCACTAACTTTCTCTCGTGCATACATGCACACACACTACCAGTCGGCATTATCCATCGCACGCATGCAAACTTTTTCTTCAGGTCGGTCTCCCATGAAGGCACACACCCACACACATCCCCCTCTCCATCATATCGGGCATTCTTTATCTCTCATGCGTGCATGCACAACGATCAATGTTCCTCTATGTATGTGTGTACATAGCTAGGTCTTCCGTAGTTTTCCACACAAACCGATCAATCGATATATCCAGTGAGGTCTCACCCTCTTTCCCACGTCCACATCGATCAATCTATACCTTTCTATATAGGATTAACATATATAGCTAATACACCCACATTAATTATATATCCAACGTCCCCCTCTCATCATTCATGCCTTCCGCTTCATCTCTTAGACGTGTGCACAATGGCGAAGACATGGGCAGTAAGGGCCCTGCCCCCCCCCCCCTAATATCACTATATATCGAGGCTAATATGAATGTGATCATTAGACAATTCCTGCTAAAAAGGTTTAATTTCATGAATTGACCATCCTCGTAAAGGATTAGCAATGCTTGGCCCCCTAGCTCATTTATTTTCATGGCTCCGCCATCATGCGTAACAACAGCACGTGTTCGCCTCTCTCTCAATATCGATCTCTCACTTGTGCATTCCTTCATAGTCTCCCTCTACTCGGCCCCTCGCACCATCTTCTAGCCCCCACCGGATTTTGCCACATGTACAATCTAGCAGACTCCATGGTTGAACTTAAGCATAATGCACAAACCTCAAAACAACAGTGGTTCTCTTTTGTTCTAGAATCTTCCGTATCATAACTGCCCAAACTTTTTTTCTAGTTGAATTGCAATTATTTGTTTTTACTTTATGCTTTACAACGCACAATTCCATGAATCATAAAATAGATTAAGCGCTTCTTTGATTTAAAGGATTCTCAAAGGAATTTTGGAGGATTCTAATAATTAGGAACTTTTCCTATCTTGGTTGTTTGATTCGAAGGATTGTAAACCATATGAATTTTTCCATATGATTCATTTGCACTAGATTTCATAGGAAACATCCCATCCACTCAAACCTCTTTGAAAGAATTCTGCGTTTTTTCCATGCACAATCAAACACTCGTACTATCCTGTAGGATTCAAGACGACATTCAACTATAATCCCATGTTTTGCCTATTCCCGCGTTCTTAGCTTTTTTATAAAAACTAAGAGGGTGCTTGGATCCAAGGGACTTATTTTAGTCTGACTACAAATAGTCTCTTTAAGAGACTAAAGTTCCAAGCACCCCTGACTAAAGAGGAGCTAAAACTAGTCTTGAGACTAAACTTTTTTAGTCAGGGCTACCCCTACTAAAATGTGGATTAGTCCTCTCTCTCCTCATTTAACTCTTCTCTTTTAACACGGGCGAGTTCTGGATTGGAGGGTTTGGAGGATAATAAATGCTCATTAACTCGATTTTAGTCTCCTTAGTATTTGGATCCAAGCGTGGATGAGGCTAGCATGTTTTAGTCTCACTACTTTTAGTTATGGGACTAAAACGTATCCAAGCACCCTCTAATTGATTTTGAATGAGATGAACTATACGAATTAAACGAAGGGCAACATCAGGCATATATGACTCAGAGCTTACATGCTATAGTGTGGTCATAATTTGGTTGCAAAATCTGATACGTGCAATGCACGTGTACCTTACTAGTACTTCGAGTATGTGCAAAACACGTAAATTAGAATACCAATGGCACGCTACACAGTGTATCTCTTACAGTTCATGAAGCCATGTGACACATGTGGAGGCGTTGTCGCGACCTCCTTGCGTGGATTGATCACAGTGACGTGATGCTGGTTCCAGAAGAATGTACTCGTCCTCCCTGAGCCATACTGGCGGTACATGCACGAAGCAAAGATGTGCACGCACGCCACGCACGCACTCATTCCTTCGCCCGCACACGCTGGGTACACGGGAGGACGTAATTTTGTACCAAGATCCACCCCATGTGATAATTTGACGCGTGTAAAGTCGTTCACTTCATTGATGGTCAATTAATACAGCGCATGCAAATTGAGTGGACGTGAGGGCGGAAGAAAGACATTATTACTCCACTGCGCGCATGTGAGTAGTTAAATCGTGGGTTGCTAGTAGTACTTCCATTGGTCTCCTTCGTATTTTGTGCCAATTTTTGACAGTAACATAATATTTACGCATTTGAGCAGTGTAGTACTTGAAATTTATGTTTCGCTAAACTCATCGGGAGCCGTTTCGGGCCTCGAAACCAAAACCATCAATTAATCTTTACCATGTTCCCATCACATTCGAAAGCCTGCTCACACCTACTAGTACGTACCAAACCTGAACGTGCTCCCACTATGCAGGTATTAGTACTAGTGCTAGTACTTAGGTTATAAAAAGGGGAACTACCTAACCGAAAATTACTCTACCTTTCCTCCTCATAAGTGCTTCTTCTTCGTCCGTCATTGCCATGGCCGGCGAGCAGAGCTCTAGGTCGAGAACTACTCGTAACAAGGGAGCGGCAACCAAGCCTTTGGAAAAAAAAGAGGGGGCTCACCGCCACGCAGAGACCTCAAAAGATCTCTCACGGGCAGGCGATGGCTCTCAGGAGCGCCCTAGCCGCGGAGGCGAACATGCCGAGCCGGCGGAGCTGGAGTCGTTATCCCTCGACGGCATGCCCGATCAGCTCAATAAGCACCTCAATAAGCAGAAGGAGTTCATCCAAGGCTTGATGGAGTTGCTGAAGGAGAGCCTCGACGACATGCCCGCTGAGCTCAATCAGCAGGGGAAGTTGACCGCCGGCTTGGTGATGCTGCTGAATAAAAGCATTGCCTCGGAGAAAAAGGCGACCGGCGAAATCCTGCGACTTCAGGAGGACAAGGCGAAGCTCTGCCACGAAATCGACCTCTTGAAGGAGAAGAACGCCGGCTGGAAGAAGCTGCATGAGAATAGTATAGTTCCTCGATGAAGATGCTGCAGGCCCTCGTCATGGAACAGAAGGAGGAGTTGGCGAAGCTCTGCATCGAGCACCCGGCTGCTGTCAAGGTACGTAATGCGGCCGTCGAATAGATGATGAAGGCTCGCGTCGAGAAATCCCGCGTCATGGACAGAATGAAGAAGATGGCAGAGGAGACGCGCAAGGAGATGGAGGTCGTGGAGGCGATGAAGAAGAAGTTACGACTCCGCGGCGAATTAGATCATTTGGGGTGATAATTTTCCTTCTTCTTTTGCTACTGTGTTTCATCTTTTGCTTCGGGTGTTTCGCCGCATGTGTCACGTTCTCTGCGAGGCATGAATAGAACAATGGTTTTTTAGGAAATGAATAGAACAATGCTAACAATGAGATGACTAGAAAATTAGATCATTTTTTATCGCCATATGGCACTGGGCTGCCGTGTTTCGTGCTCCTCCTCGCAGTACTACTCAAGTGGAAAACTTGAGTATACCACACGGTTCTTTGCTCCTCCTCAATCAGGTCGTCGGCGCATTTATACGAGCAGTCAAATCACAAGGCCCCGCCTTCCAGCAGTAATGAGTCAGCAAATCACAAAGGCCCTCGCCTCTCGTGAAACCGACCAAGCTAGACTGCCCCGCCCTCTAGCCTTTTAAAAAATGTATACTTTTGTACAGCAGTAGTATCGATGGATTGCGCCAAGGAGAAAAACTTGAAATTAAAAAAAAGGTGGTACATCTAGAGAGCGCTCGTCGCCAAATTATGCATATAGTACTATTAAAAAGGCTAGTCACAATAATGGTGTCCAGCACAACCCACCCTCAAATAAAACTAAGCACCCTGAAATTCTTTGACAAAACTAAGCACCCTAAAATTCTTTGACAACTAAACTGTTGGCTATATGATGTTGGCCATATATATTGTACGTATATAATGTGAAGAAACGAGTGATAGTACTATACCAACTAAAAGATAAAATGTAAGAAATACTAGTATGTACGTACTGAAGAGTTAAAGTAACTAGAAGAAACATAACATAGTTCTGCTGGGGGCTCAGCACAACACACCCCTCAAATTAAATTAAGCACACCTAAAATTAAAATTTGCAACTATTCCGGTAGACACTGCATTAGAACCACCATGAGCAACGACACTGCCACCTTACTCGGAGTCCTCGTCCATGTCCTCGACTCCGTCCTTGTCCCTCTTCTTCTTGGCTGATACTTCTTTGCTTGAACCGCCAACTTGGCTGTTGCTCGTCATCCAACCCTTGTAGATATTGAAACAAAGGTAGCCATCCATTGCAGCGTAGTGGATGTGTTCTATATCTAGTACATTCCGCTGCCATGCATGACGATGAAACGTGTATGGAGGTTTCTCCAGTTTACCGTACGAAGGATGAACCATGGCTCCTGCCAGGGTCAGCATTGAAGGCTGACGAGAGGACACCAGCCGATTCTTTTGGAGGTCGAAGGTGTTGCCTACAACAAGGCCTATCCGACGCAGGACTTCTTTGTCGTTACCAAAGTCTACAGTAACGAATTTGACTAGGTTGCTCTCGAGGAAGTCCTTAAAATCCTGGCACTCAACGTCGGCATGGAATATGTGGTAGACCAAGCATAAGTCATGCACGCAAACCTGGATCACGGCGGGCTTCTTCCTCTCTTCGTCCTTTAGATCCTTCTCTCGTCCCAGGACTGTGGTGTAGTCAACATCTAGCCCAGCGACCCACTCATCATCTCGAGTCTTGAACATGCGTCTGAAGCGAGAAAGGCATCCTTTCACCGTCATGAAGAACGGGTGGAGATGACGTCGAACTCATCGCCGGTGATGGTTCTAACCTTGTACTCACCACCGACCGGGGAGATTTGAGACGCCATGGATTTGGGAGGAGGGTTAGGATTAGTGGAACTGCCGTAATGTGAATGGACGGGACGACTAGGAGCAAACCGCTGTAGTATTAAAGGACGTGCGGGGACGAGTAGGAGCGAACTGCCAGCGTGCGAACGGCAGGGTAGTGGCTTTCCATTATCCCATGATACGGGCTTCCGAGAGCCCTTGGATCTGAGATCGAATGGTTGCATGGCGTGATTCTAGACCTATGGGTGAATATCCTATCCTCGAGGGTTATTCTGCAAATTTTCAGCAACTTAGCATGCGACCGTTTGATCTCAGATCCAAGGGCTGCCAACAGTCCGTATCATGGTCGTGCCTACCATGAACGTCGCGTCGCTCGCACGGTCGCGCCCTTGGAGATTTAACACGGTGCGTTAGGCTATCTGATGTTGGCATGTCATACATAGTCATCACTTAGTCACTCATACTACAACAAGGTTGGCTATAAGGTTGGCTATAAGTGTATTTTTTTTACTCCTCTCTATCTCTTTCTTCGTACTCCCTCCACCCATAATATAAGATCGTTTTTGACACTAGTGTAGTGCCAAAAATGTTTTTATATTATGGGACACAGGGAGTACTAGTATTTATTGCATTTTCCAAGGAGTGACCTCTTCCAATGAAATGGTGTTGCTAAGTTTGCTTCATTTAATTAGCTATAGACTTAAAATTGTATTTTTCACCTAGGTACACGCGCTTAGCACCGTTTTTTCCTTGGGTCACCAAACTAGTCTCTCTCTTCTTGATTAACTTGCCACATCAGACTTTATGCGTATGTGCCAAGCTTAAGCACCTGTAGGAGCAAGTAAGTACTCCCTCCTTCCATCTATATAGGGCCTATTGTGTTTTTAAGACCGCCTTTGACTATTGACAAGATTAATGGTACATGACATGCACGATGTGAAAGTTATAGGGCATCACTAGGCATCAGACTACTGATGTTTAGTTTTCATCAGACTAGTGGTTAACCGTTCGATCGAAAGCATGGTAGTCGTCCGATGTAGTTTTAGGCCCGCGTGAGTTACGGTGATTCACTTCGTTAATTGAGTGCATCCATAACTGCCCACGCATGCATCGGACTGCCTGTAAATCGTGGACTCCGGTTGTTAGCTTCCATGCATGATGCATGCATGGATCTCCACTAATGTTGTTTCCGTGTAACTGCTTCCTTAAATCACGTTGTGATCTACCCTACCCTTTGTCCTCCATCTATGTCCCTTACTGCTTCGAGTTTTTCTTTCATAATTGATTTGGCATGTAATGGTTTGCTTCCAACACAACAAATTATGCTTCCGTTGATAGAAGAATTTGCTTCCATTGTAATAGAGAACCCTGCTTTGAGTTTTTCTTTCATAATTGATTTGGCACATAATGGTTTGCTTCCAACACAGCAAATTATGCTTCCGTGGATAGAAGAATTTGCTTCCATTGTAATAGAAACCCTGCTTCGAGTTTTTCTTTCATAATTGATTTGGCACGTAATTGTTTGCTTCCAACACAAAAAGTTATGCTTCCGTGGATAGAAGAATTTGCTTCAATTGTAATAGAAACTTTAGTCGGTTAATTTTTTAAATGAAATTAACTTCTTCTTTTTTTCAAAGCAGCAACTCTATGTTTTTTATGATAGGAAAATTTGCTTTATTTGCTATTGAAATTTGCTTCAGTTTAACAAAATATATTGTGCTAATGCAATGGTATAACTTGTTTCCAAAACCTCACAATATTGTTCTGCCGAGTAGAGAATTGCTTCGAATGTAGTTAAAATGGACTCCTTCTAATCATGTATGCTTCTGTGCTGTACTATTCATTTCCATTATACTATAAAAACCATGCTTCAATGAGTGTCGTATATGATATTTTTTTCCCTGGCAGCTAATTTCTGTCCTAGCATTTTATTTGCTTCCTACATAATTTTGTGAGGCTTCTTAAGTAATCATTTGGTGCTTGGGTCTCAAAAAGTAAAATAAACAGACTATGTTCCATTACTTTCATTTCCCGCTTCAACAGTAAATGAATATACATGCACATATTCATGTTATTTGCTTCCTATCTTTACCAATATTGCTTCAACACTCGATCGTCATCGTGCCGAGGAGGCTGTTGGTCTGGTGGAGGCAGAAGACAATGCCGCCTTCCATCGCACTACTTGCCTCGACCACGCCCGATGAAACGCTGATCAGACGACTAGGAGTGTCGTTCCCGCCGCCACTGATGACAAGATGGAGTCGGAGAAGCCAAATGCATGTTGCCGCCGCCGCTGATGACAAGATGGAGTAGGAGCTGCCAAACGCATGTCAGTTTGCTGGCTTATTAGTGCTCGTGGTTGTGGTTGACACTGGTACTCTTTCCCAGATCCAAATAGAGTGAAAGCATACATAGGAAGCATGGAATCTCTGAAGCAAACAAGTGATGCTATCACAACACATGTGAGACCAAGGGAGAGCATAGTTCAAATCACAAATTAGCTATGAATAATCCACACAAAAAGGAGATGAATTAGGAGTTTAGGACCTAAGACGTGGGAATAAGCTATGAGTCGCTTCATGCAAGCGGCTACATGTTTTGTCATTGTTGTTGATAAAAGGGACTCTGAACGAAAACACACTTTCTGCAACCCGATGAGGAAATCCCCTGTTGGGCACCCGCACCGCGACCATGTGTCAAGGCGGTGGCGGCCCGGCGTAGTGAAACTGAAGAAGCATCAGTCGAGGTGGGGGTGATGGCCACACCTCAGCCAATCGAGGTGGAGGAACCGGAGGGTAGAAGAGCCGGCCGACGTGGTGGATCGTGAATCGCGCGGCACGGTGGTTTCAGAGCAGCAAAGACCAAGCCGTAGCTAGCTAGCGTCAATTAATTGGGGAAGAAGGCAACTACCCTAGCGGGTGGAGGGATTAGGGGAGATAAGTGCGTGAAGGACGGGCTTTTAGAATGGGATTTGACTGAAATCTTAGCCGTAGGATGAGATAAGAAATTGACGTCGCAGGATTGGTCTGACGATTTGTTTCCATCAGACTACTGATGGGAAGTGTTTCCCTTATATCATTGAAAGCTCCTTTCACACACGAATTTAACGGTGTGCTTTTTGTAAGTTGCATGTCATATATTATTGCTCTAATATTTGGTCAAAGTTAGCCTCGAAAAACGCATTAGGCCCTATATAGATGGAAGGAGGGAGTGAAATATTGCGCTTTACATGGCATTTTATCATATGTGGAGGAAAGAGAGGCAAGGAAAAAGTGGAGAAGTGGGCTCTCATGCAACAGCCAGCCTCTACTACATGGTGGAGCATTGGGAGAGGCACCTGTATGGAGGTGGTCAGGAATCGGGAGACTCACGCCGGTCGTAGCGCCGCAGTTAAAATGATAATGGCAAGTCAAATCACGGGGCCCCACCTGTCCAGTAGTAACTCGCTGTCAAATCACACAGCCCTACGTTTGCAACAGCCTACTCCCTCGTCCTCTCGCGTCTCTGTCGAACCGACTAGGCGGAACTGCCCCGCCGCCTACCGTGCAGGAAAAGCCCCGCCCTCGACTTTTAAATAGTATACACTATACTAATTTTGTATCCATGGATTGCGCCCGCGCCATGGAGCAAAGTCTGGAAAACGGCGGTACACATGTACGGAGTATACAGCACGCCCGTCGCGTTCGCGTCGCACCCCAGACGGTCGGTCGGTCTGGCATGCTGCTCACCGAATGGAATGCGCGTCATATTGCGTTCGCACACACATGTGGGACAGCAATTGAGGACCGACCATAGGCACACTCCCCGACCCCGCAAGTCGAGTAACTTAATAGAAGAGGGAGACGAGCGATAGTACTAGAAAAGTGTTGTACTACGTTGGTGCCTGGACGATCCCTGCAAGACACGGAAGATCAGTTCGTCCATGCATGTGACTAGAGTCCAGCAGACACGCCTGGATTGGCTATCGTCTACATATCGTGCAGGCTGTGTTGTTCATGGATGTAGTTGTGGTTAGAAATCTAAAAAATGGTTTCTTGTCATCTCGCAAAATTAGGGGTCATGTGCTTCGGATCACTGCGAGGGTTAAACAGCGACAACTGAGTTGGGCTAGTCATTGGGGGCACATACACGAACAGTGACTACTCGGCTGCCATCTAGGTCAAGCCGGCTATGTTAATTAGGACATCTATCGACAGACCCCTTTTCTACGAGTTTATCTTTAATTTAAGCTTTGTTCCTCGTCTAGTTTGTCCGTCGGGATTCATGTTGTCTCCTTTGGGCAGTGAGGTTATGATTTCTTGTCATGTGGCATTTTTCCGTGTTATATATTATAATCCGGCGCTTCAGATCAAAATGACGACAACTGCGCCTCCGGGCCACGTGCATGAAGACTTCTCGACATTCATTGACGAGGTCAAGCCGGCTCCGGTAGACAAAAGAAAACTAGTACTACTCCCCTATTTTGGCAGGAGCCTCCGCGCTTGCTTGGTAGTGTTGCTCTCTTCACACTGTCCCGGCCTCTCCAGATCTAAACACGACAGCGGTGGCCACACTCTCTCTCTCTTTCTCTCTGCTCACCGCGCTGGTCACAGATCCAGCCGGATCCTCTCCACCGGGGAAGGTGAGAAGGTGCAACGTTCACGCAGTCGTCCTCGGCGACGGCTCTTACCCACTGTTGGGCGCGTCCCGATCAGCCTGCCTTGCCGTTCTCTCCCAAGCACCGCTCGCGAGGGAGGGCCTCCGACCCCTTCTTCCTCGCTGTCGTAGTGTGGGCAGATCCGGCCTCCCGCCGCCCACCTAGCGACATCCCAGCGACCATCAGGTATAACTTCCTTCAAACCGCCTTGCTCTACTTCCCGAGCTCCCGACATCGCTGCATTTGTATCTTTTACTATTTCTCGTGCCCCTCGTAGATAGGATCGATCGGCTATTCGAAAACCACCTAATTTTTTTATGTTTAAGAGGTAAAACTAGTTCATGCACTCGAATCTAGTACTACTTGGTTCAAACAAGGAAGAAAGGGTGTGGGGGTGGGGGAGGATTTGTTACCTGAATCTAGGACTTGGTCGAAAGAGGAAATAATGGGGGCGAAAAGTAGCAGAGTCTGGCTATCCAACTGGTCTCTAGGTCTAATAGGGAAATAAAGGGAAACGCGGTACAAACTCAATATAAACCCGATCTATTGATTGAAAAAGGAAAGAAAGTGGGGACTGGGGGACAAGTCAACAAAGTAAGTCCGGCACTAGATTTGCTAGCCTCACACAGTATAATGTGGCTATACCGAACAAAAATGGGACCAACCCAGATATCCTGTTCTGATGTTTGTTGCCCCGAGCCACTTATGTAATGCCAAAATGTAGCAGACGCTGTTAAAAGTAAGGACACGTTAAACCAATGTTGTTTTCAATGTAATGCCTCCAGTAATATGAATCAATGGCACTTCTTTACATGTCCTGCTATAATTTCCCATTAAGATAAGTTGGTTCTTTTCGTTAGAAATGCAACTGTCCTGGCCCGCCTACTCTCCCGTGCCCAAAGTAATGTCATATTTAACGGTTGTCATAGTTAATCCTAATGCCCACACTAATATCTAGCAATGCACTTCTTTAGAAATTGCTACTGTCCTTGTAGGATTTCCATTCAGATAAGGAACATGCTTCTTTTTATTTGATGCATGTTTCATCACTTGTTAGTCACCCTCCTTTCCACCTTTTTTGTGCAAACAGAGATATACATTTTACTCGATCTTAGTTGAACTGCACAAATGATATCCAAATTATAGTTGAGCATTCCAGGAGCTTCACAACCAACCTTGATGTTGCTCAATTTTATTGCAACTAATGAAGAAGAAGCTCTGTGGGTTTCGTTTTCTGATGGAAATGGAACCGGGGCTGGAGCCCTTTTCTTAAAAAATTGAAGAAGAAGCTGCTAGCTCACGGGACATTGCTTCATTTTAGGTGAACTGCACCAAAAGGTCCCATGAATTGAGTCATCCATGTTGGTGACTGAAAGAGCTAGCTTTAGCATCCCAGTCTAAGCACCCCCGGCCTCCATCCTTGCGACGCACGGTACACCTCGTTTGCCACCTGCTCGAACCTAGTACCACTGATAAAATGAAGTAATAATACAGTTAAAATAGAGCGAGTGTCATCTCTATCATTTCATTTCCAATGTAGATAAATAAAGTGCTTCTCTTTGTTAAAGTATGTTTCATCAACTAGTCGCATTGTGAATGTTTAAGCGTTTCTGCAAAGTGAGGTGCTTCATTTTAGTTGATATATACAAAAATAGAGATTTGAATGTCTCAAGGCGCCTCCTTGTACTACCGCTGTACACTGATGTTCATCACTGGCAGAAGGTGTATCTGGGAGACTTGGGACGATGTCCAGTATGAGGCGTACCGTATGAGGCGTCGCAGGGCCCATCTCGCCCTCGCAGCATGGCATACTATGATACTATCACAATATTTTCTTCTATTTATTTTGTGTGTTTCATCAGCTAGTGCCACTATAATGTAATCACACTTTTTCATTATCTGTGCAAACAGGGTTATTCAGCTGCATTTTGGTGAAACTGCACAAATGTACGTATGGAACCGGCATATATGCAGAGTGTGAGGTGTGCCAAGTAAAAATTACCGACACCAACCATCCTGCATGCACGCATTGGCATCCACCACCACCAGTGGGATGTGTGGCGCTCTCTGTGGACGGATCTTTCTCGGCAGCAAATCCTCTAACCAAATACTAGTAGCTTATATTGGCAGTTTTCTAGGGAGTACTCTTTTTTGAAAGAAGCACCAATCTATTTTTCTTTATTTGTACACTGTGTCACAACTTTGACCCAAAGGTCCAGAGCTATTTCAGGGTGATTTGCGTAGTACTCGGAGACTGATTGTAAGCATGATTTTCATTAGCTGTCACACTGATTGTAAGCATGAGCAGATGGAAGATTAGGTTAGTGCGAAGCTTACCTTAAACCCTACCGCCGCCGTTGAAACGAGGCGAGCGTCGAGGGAACCGTGGAGAACGGCGGGGAAGCGACGTCGCCCCATCCGGCCTCGTCTTGCGGTGGGAGAACGAATACTCCAGTGGCTCCGGCTGGCTCTGCACCCTCACGAACAGCACACCATACTCGATCGATTTGTTATCCTCTGGGTGATCGACCTTCGACCTGTACGCCCACCACCTCCGCCTGACTGTCGCCTCGGGCGAATCTGTCTACTCCATCGCCCATAGGAGATGCTCGATGAACTTCGGAGGATCTGGCGTGATCGCCGCCAAGGAGTACATGTACATCGCCGCCCTCATCGCCGCCGTCTCGCTCTTTCGCATACATTGCCACATGGCCCGCACCATTCTCGAAATCTCCCACTCATTGTCAAACCAACTAAGGATCTCCTTCAACCTGGCTAACTCTGCCTGGTCGCCGCCGGCGATCTGCCTGATTCGCTGCTGCATCCTCTCCATAGATGTCCTGCAATAGACGGTGGTCTTGCAATAGAGAAGAGGGAGAGGCGAGACGGTGGTTTTGGAATGGAGATGATGAAGAGGAGAGGTGGTGGTTTTGCAATGGAGAAGATTAGAAGAGGGAGAGGCGCGAGGTGGTTTTGGAATGGAGATGATGGAGAGGAGAGGAGGTGGTTTTGGAATGGAGATGATGGAGAGGAGAGGATGTGGTTTTGCAATGGAGAAGATCAGAAGAGGGAGAGGCGAGACGGTGGTTTTGGAATGGAGAAGAGGGAGAGGAGCGTGCGGCAGCGATTTAGGATTGGGCGAGAGGACCGGCGCGCTGTGACTGGATCAAAATCAAAATCAATTTACCCTTCAATTAACAAAGCGACCCCACATTAACTAGTCTCCCTTTTATTCTGGGTCATAATTGACCATGATTTTCGCACATAAAATATATGTTATACGTTGCAAAAATAATATATTTGAAAGTACATTCAGATACGAACCAAACGATACAATTTTTGGTTACATGAATCCACATTTTGCTTGTCAAATACAGTACGTGGTCAAAGTTTGACCCAAAATACGCAAAACAACAAAAAAATACTTCCAAGACCAGCGTTGCTCTTCCGCTCTTCTCCTCTTAAACCACCGCCGCTCCTCTCCTGTTCCAATCTAAATCCAGCGCCGCTCCTCTCCTCTTCCATTTCAAAACCACCGCCCCTCCTCTCCTGTTCCAGTCCAAAACCAGCGTCGCTCCTCTCCCGTTCTAATCCAAAACCAGCGCTGCTCCTCTCCTCTTCCATTCAAAAACCACAGCCGGCAAGTGAAGGTGTTGTGGAGAAGTAGATCGATGGAGGAGTACAACCGATACGTGAGGATCGCAGACGGCGACCCTGTGAAGCTAGCTAGGATGTTGGAGATACAGTCTTGGTTTAACAACAAGGACCAACTAGCGGCGACGGCGACATCCATGGCCAAATATCTTCAACAGAGTGAAAAGGCGGCGATACTCCCAGAGGGAGTCGCGTCGGAGTACATAGAGCTGCTCCTCTGGGCCATGGAGCAAACAGATTCACCGAATCCAATCGTGAGGGAGCGGTGGTGGGAGTATCGATCCCAGATGGAGCATCGACCAGAGATTGAAGGATCGAGCATCTACAGGGTGCCGTTTGTGAGGGTGTCCTGCCAGAGAGAGCCGGTGGAGTCTTCATCGACCGAACCAAACTGCAAGAGGAGAAAAGCAGTTGGCCCGACGACGCTTCCCCGCCATCGTCTCACT
This sequence comes from Aegilops bicornis, assembly GCA_021605145.1. Taxonomy (NCBI): domain Eukaryota; kingdom Viridiplantae; phylum Streptophyta; class Magnoliopsida; order Poales; family Poaceae; genus Aegilops; species Aegilops bicornis. The sequence goes on from CM038671.1 coordinate 806,132,423, forward strand.
CGCCGTTTACTGCCGCCGAGGAATAGGAGGGGGCTGCCCTCCCAGCCTAATAGTCGGGCAGGTTGTGAATTGTCAGGAGGAGCTTAGGGTTGTCAGTATTTGCAGGTTGTGAATTGTGTTTTGTGTTGTGTATTTTGAGAGTACTTTCAGATATGAATGTCTTTTGAATTTCAGATTTGTAGTATTGAGCATATGAAGAATTTTATGAATTGTAGAGATCTATTTTTAGCACTTAAAAAAATATAGTTTCATAGGAGTATAAAAGTGCAGACAATGTGATTCTGAGAGAAGAAACTGCAAGTTTCAGTTTCTGATAAGAAACTGCAAGTTCAGTTTGAGATAATAAACTGCAACTTTCAGAGGCAGAGCATTTATATTAACACGGCCTTTTCAAACAGGGTTAACATCATGTTGGAAGTTTTATTCATGGTCGAAAATGGAACTACCAGCTAGTTAACATCATGCTGATCAACATTCATGCATATCACATCTTCATATGATGCACAGTCAAAATGCCCACACAATGTCGAGTGTGCGAAACACAGAGAAAACGAGGGATGAAGTTTTGGCAAGTGTTGGACGTGGTTTTGGGCTGCCCCGTCTAGGCTTTCATTTTTAACATGCGCAGCCCACGACCTCGGTTGGGAGAGCTTGTTTGTATTTTCTTAGGGCCGTCATGTATCGACCGGCCTATGGACCTCCCATCCGATGTTTTATTTTTGGCATCCCAATTTATGTAATTTTTTGAAGAAAACGCAGAGATCTGTTCTATTTTTCTATATAAGAATAGGAACGCCAGGTCCAGCTTATGTTTTCCTTCTAACTATATTATATATATTTAAATTATTTTATATGTTATTATATATTATTTTTATTGTCATCATATATTAACAGATACTTACATATGTAAGAAAACAATATCCCACATCTTATTAACTTATAAAAATAATTTCTTAACAAATAAAATCCTGAATTGTTTTGTACGAAAATCCTAGTGATTGTGTACAAAAGCTTGGTAAGATTTAAGGACGAATGTAATAATATCACTTATTATTTAAATATATTTACAACAAAATGCTCAGCCCCTTTTTATTTTTTGATAACATTGCTGACCCTACCCAACATAATAATTAGAATCAGCCCAGCAAAATCGTGTATTTCGAGAAAGTGCAAATGGCCTGTAATTTTTTAGGAAATAAAATAAATGGGCCGCATGGACGCTACATTATTTGTTCACCCAGCCCAGCTAATGGCTGTAATTCAAAAAAAGATCAAATTGACTGTAAATTCTACCGCGCAAAAAAAAGACTGTAAATTCTGAAAAATGGGTTGAATACGTGCCACATTTTTGGAGGCTGAAATATGGGCCAATAGGTCGAAGCTAACGCAAGTCGTTGTCAATTTAGTCAACAAATGATTCTGACATGTTAGCCATTGTATTTACATCCAACGACCGGCATCCATCTTCAATCTCTCGTCTTCTTCCTCCAGCGCCGCCGGGACCACCTCTCGCCTCCTGCTGCTAGAAGTCTGCTTAGCACGCTTCGCTATGAAGCGCTACTCCACCGTTGGCCAGGCCATCCCTCCACCCCTCCACACCTCATGTTCTTCTCCATCGACTGCCGAACCACACCGCACCAGAACCAGTTAACCCTCGTACACCTCTCCGTCTGCGACTCTACTCCCGCGTCTTCCCATCTCCGGCTCGTTGCTGTCCGGGGCCTCGCCGTCGTCCACCACCTTGGATGCGCTTGGCGCGGCGTGGTCAACATGGTCAACGAACGACACCATCGGAAGTAGACTGTGCGTGGAGAGGCTGACAGATGGGTCCACGGCCGCACACAAGGAAATGCCTCCTTGTTACACGCAAAATAATGATTCCTCCACCTGACATCTGGGACCCACCGGAAGGGCCTCTGTATTTTGCGAAAAAACGTGCACCCCGCTGACATGTTGGACCCACTAGCTATCTTCGCACGCAAGATAGTGCCTCCTTATTACGTACAAGAAAATGAATACTCCCCCTGCCAGCTGGAACCCAGCATAGTGGGAGGCTGACTTGTGGGCCTACCAAGTTGACGGGGATTCCAGCTCCTGTTACCGTACGATGTTCATCCAACGGCCGTAGTGCTTCTTCAACCTCTGGTCTTCTTGCTCCAGCCACCCAAACCAGCGCCGGTCGTGCCGCGTGCTCCTGCCTCCCGTGGCCGGCTGTGATGCCGCGGAGGCCTCACCGCCCCCTACTACTCCCACCGCTGGCCAGGCCATCCCTCTACTCACCCACACCCCCGATTATTCTGCGGCGACAGCAGCCTCACACCGCAGCCGAACGAGTGAACCCTCGTACTTCTCTTCGCGTGGGCATCCACTGCTGCGTCTTCCCCGGCTCCGAGTCGTCCCCTTTCTAGGCCTCGCCGTCGTCCACCGTCGTCGTGCTCTCAGCGCGGCGTGGTCAATGTGGTCAAGGAACGACTTCCATCGGACATGGACTGTACGTGGAGAGGCTGACAGCTGGGTCCACGGCCGCAGCAAGGAAGTGCCTCCTTATTACAGGCAAAATAATGATTCCTCCACCTAACAGCGGCGACTCATCGGACGGGCCACCGTATTTTGTGAAATAATCATTTCCCCTGACTGCTGCAACCCACCAGCTACATCTTCGCACGCAAGGAAGTGCGTCCGGGCAAAAAAAAACGATTCGCCCTCCTGACTGCTGGGACCCACCAGCTACATCTTCACACGCAAGGAAGTGCGTCCGGGCAAAAAAAAGATTCGCCCCCCTCACTGCTGGGACCCACCAGCTACATCTTCGCATACAAAGGAAGTGCGTCCGGGCAAAAAAAAACGGTTCGCCCCTCTGACTGCTGGGACCCACCAGCTACAGTTTCGCACGCAAGGAAGTGCCTGACAGTCGGGACCCACCCGGTCGAAGCGTACGTAGCGTTGTCATTCTGGTCATGACGATAATGCGTACATCTGGTCGTTGTAGAGGTGCGACGAGTCGTAGTAGAGGCGCGCACGTAGCATGTACACGTACGTACAGCGGCCAGGGTGCAAGAAATAAAATACGGCCACGTATGTGTACATACGGGCGGGGTCTCGAACGCCTACTCGCGCATATGTACATGGCTGGGTCAGAATGAAGAAACAGCGTCGTCGTCGTGTTCATGGGGAGCCAACCGGCTGGGTCGGAACGGAATGCGTGGTCGTGTTCATCGGGAGGGCTTGGACGGAACAGGCGATGGAAACGAGGCCTGGCGTACCGCACAACGGAGGAAACGGATCTCGTTGAGCGAACGGGTCCTGTTGATCGGGAGGGTGTGGCGTCGCAAAACGGATTTAAACGGACCTCCTACGGTCGAAATGGGGTCATGTTGATCATGAGGGGTGTGGGCGCAAAATGCATTTAAACGGACCTCCCTACGGTCGAAACGGGGTCCTGTTCATCGGGAGGGGTCCGGCGCATCGCAAAACAGGACTCCAATCGGATACTGTTCATCTCCACCGTCGACCTCCTCCGGCCTCCACGGGCTACCGTCGACCTCCTCCAGCCTCCATGTGCTCCTCGCTCATCCAGCCTCCACCGCGCGCTACTCCACCGGCCATCGCTCAACCACCCTCCACCGCTTCACTGTTCATCCAGCCCTCCACACCACGGGTCCTGTTCAACCACCCCTCCACGGGCACCCCTCCACCGTCTACTGTTCATCCAGAGGCAACGCCACCGCTCACTGTTCATCCAACCCCCCCCCCATGCAACGCTCACTGTTCATCCAATCGATCGGCTTCAGTTAGCAGCAGTAGCGAAGGAATCGCTTGATCGGGTTCAGTAACGCGTAGCCTGCAGTGCAATCGCTCGGGTTCAGTTAGAGCCCAACGCCTCGCTCGGGTTCAGTTAGAGCCAACGCCTCGCACACACGCGCGTACCTGTACGATAGAAACGCGCATCGCTCGGCCCCCGACCTCCCACCGTAACCGGCAACTCCCTGAAATTTTCCTCGCCCTCGCTTCTACCACGGTTTTTTCCGTCATGGACGGCCCAAAGAATGTCATGCAGCTGCGTCTCCGGCCCGCCCAGGACGAAAAGCCCATTTTCTTTCATGATTTTTTGTAATAGAAGTAGGAGCCCACCACATCTATGATGATACCGGGTTTTGTCACAATTATCGTCATAGAAGTGTCATATGTATGATGAAAAAAAATTGCTCGGCCCAAAATGTCACGGATGTGTCTTTTTGGTAGTGCTTATGATGCGTATCGAACCATTCGTCCTAGACAATGATGTGGCGAGGTTTTTATGTGAAAGACATGTCTACCAGGCCAAGAAAAAGAAAAGATAAGGAAGCGAATGGATCATACGACGAGCCAAAGCGCCACATAGTTCTTTCAGGGAAAAGAAACATCATGGGAGTGGATGACAAGACAGACAAGTCAGAAGATTATGAAAATTTTGATGAAATTGCTCCATCCACAGTGAATATTGACCTGACCATCCAGTTAAATGATGAAGATTTTCTATGGCTACGGCGCAAAGGGACACACGCGAAGAAAAAGTTTCACACCCAAAGATCTGGGATGTGATCGGCTTCACTATCATCACTTTCTTCTGTGTTTCACACCCAGGAGGGAATCTCTGTAATAGTTAGGGTAGTTATGTGTTTTGGCAGTTGAAACGCGAAGAAATTTTATGTGCAAACAAATTCTTTCATTCATTTACTGAATTTTTCAGCTAAATGACCCTCAAATTGAAAAGCATTTCAAATGAACTCATAAAAGGTTGAAAGTTGGCATGGTATCATAATTTCACCCACATAGCATTTGCAAAAAAGTAGAGAGGGTTACGGCAAAAACTGGATGCACTTCGTGTACAAAATGGACAATCTCTTTCGAAGTATCGTGGTTTGGACGAAAACTCATCTGTTACAAAGGCATTTCATTTTTTAAATAACCTAAGCGTTACCAAATTGAATATAATGATAAAACACACTAATATTAAACATAAGAAAAAAGAATCACTGAAAAATCTATTTCAAAGTTAAGTTATTCACAAACTAGTGATTCACACAAATTTCAAATAATTCAAAAATTAAACTATTCAAATTTGAAAACTACCGGCACTAACAGAAAGTTTGTAATTTTTTGTACCTAAAGCAAAAATATTCACAAAGAAACTCTAAATACAGCAAAAAACAACTCAAAAATAAATAAAACAAAAATAAATAAAGCAAAAATAATTAAGAAAATAAAAGGCCCGCCCTCTTTGGGCCAGAGCGGCCTGCACGACTAGAAACGCAACGCGTTTGTTGGGCTGTGATGCAGGCCCACAAAGGCCCAGAGGCCCATTGTGGCAGCATGGAACAGGTAGGCCCAGTAGGCCTGCTTTGGAGAGGAGCTCAAGAGAGCTACCGCACTGGGGCTTATAAACCAGTGCAGATGCCCCTCGGCTAGCGAGGTGGGACTAAACTTGCCGCACCACACTTGCGCCAGCGAACCCCTTTGGTACCGGGTGGTGGCTGCAACCGGTACTAAAGAGGGGGTCTTTAGTACCGGTTGGTGCCACCACCTGGTACTAAACGGGGGGGCGCTTTCCGCCGCTTGGCTTGGCCAAAATAGACCTTTAGTACCGGTTGGTGGCTCCAACCGGTACTAAAGGGGTGTTGTATATAAGAAACTGCTTCAAAAAAATTCAGTTTCTCATCTCTTCCTCTGCTTCTTCTCCTCCGCCCCTCGTCGCCGCCCCCATCACCGTCCGCGTCGCTGTCGCCGCCCCGGCCGTCCCCGCCCCTCGTCGCTGTCGCCGCCCCGGCCGTCCCGCCTCGTTGCCGCCCGGCCGTCCCCGTCGTCCCGTCGCTGCGCCCGTCGTCGCCGCCCATCGTCCCATCGCCTGGCCCGTCACGCTGCCGCCATCCCCATCCCCATCCCCGTCGTCACCGCCCGTCTCCGTCCCCGTCGCCGCCCCCGTCGTCGCGCCTCGCCGGTGAGCTCATGCCCCGGCCGCCACACACACACACACATACACACACACACACACATTAGTTTTTTAGTTATAAATTTTAGTTATAGAAATTTTTCTGTTTTTTAGTTATAGAAATATTAGAAACGTTATAGAAATGTTAGTTATATAGAAATGTTATATATTTTTTCTGTTTTTTAGTTATAGAAATGTTAGCAATTTTTCTGTTTTTCAGTTATAGAAATATTAGAAATGTTATAGAAATGTTAGTTATATATATAGAAATGTTAGAAATTTTAGAATTAGTTTTAGTTAGATGAATTAGGTTAATGTCAAATTGTTAGAATTTGCATCTAGAATTTTAGTTATCACAATCGAATCATTTAAAAATGTTACTTTTTATGGCATATAGTATTTGTTCTCGACGATATGCCCGCCCGCATCCTTGCTGGCCGACCTGCTCATGACGACATCCTGCTTCAGAGGACCCATGTCCGGGACTGGGCTCCGTCGGGCTGGCACTGGGAGGTGCTACCTAGAGGGGCGCGCTGCTTGGTGGGGAACCCGGCCTCGGGTCCCGTCATCGACCCTGATCTTCTTTGGTGGTGTTCGCGTGGGCCACATTCGGTGCAGAGGGAGCCAGCCCCGCCGGAGGTGGTGCGTCGTCGTGTCAGGGAGGAGGACGAGCATGTCCATCACTACATGGCTGCTATGGACGTCAAGTTCTCCAATACTTGGCAGGTTCTTTGGGCATATGATCAGAGATATGATCCTGTGATGGTTCCTTCTCTTTGGGTGTCCACCGCCCGCGCCCCAGGAACCACGAGTGGCCTAGATTCTTCTGTAGTACTCGATCTTTATTAGGTACCTAGCCAGTGATGTATTCGATATATAATATTCGAGACGATGTATTCGAGATTATATATATTATTCGAGACGATGATGTATTCAAGATTATATATTCATCGAGACGATGCATATTATGTACTATGTGATTTAGTTTTTCCTTATTGATTGCATCCATGCATTGTAATTTGAATACTAAATTGTTTTATATTTCTTCTGTATTAGTTAAGTAAAAGCTATGGCGGACACTACCGGCAGAGAGAGAGAGAGAGAGAAGAGGAATCGACATCATACGCAGCCCTCACAGGCTAGATGATCTGAATGAAGCAGATGACGGCTCCCAATATCTGAACAATACCGGAGAGGGTGATGAAAAGATATTCGATCTTGACGGCCGAGCTGATGAAGTCATGAACTATGATTATGATTATGATGACACGCATAATGTTTATGATGACACGCATAATGCTGATCTTCAAATAACAAAGACTACCGGCGAGGTATATTTACATAAGCAGGCATCATGGTGATCATCACATGTTTTTTTATTTAAAGATATATTAACGAATCGATCTTTCTTCTTTCAGCCCTCCGGATCGAGCAAATCTGCTTCTACATACAGCAGGACAAAGCGAGGTGATACGTCTCCAACGTATCTACTTTTCGAAACACTTTTGCCCTTGTTTTGGACTCTAACTTGCATGATTTGAATGAAACTAACCCGGACTGACGATGTTTTCAGCAGAACTGCCATAATGTTGTTTTATGTGTACAAAACAAAAGTTCTCAGAATGACCTGAAATTCGATGGAGGCAAGTTTTGGAAAATATAAAAAATACTGGCGAAAGAATCAAGACCAGGGGGCCCACACCCTGTCCACGAGGGTGGGGGCGCGCCCACCCCCCTGGGCGCACCCCCCTGTCTCGTGGGCCCCCTGAGGCTCCACCAACCTCAACTCCAACTCCATATATTCCGTTTCGCGGAAAAAAATCAGAGAGAAAGTTTCATCATGTTTTACCACCGTGCGTGAGTAATTCCGTTTCGTCATCATCAACCATCCTCCATCACCAATTTCATGATGCTCACCACCGTGCGTGAGTAATTCCATCGTAGGCTTGCTGGACGGTGATGGGTTGGATGAGATTTACCATGTAATCAAGTTAGTTTTGTTAGGGTTTGATCCCTAGTATCCACTATGTTCGAGATTGATGTTGCTATGACTTTGCTATGCTTAATGCTTGTCACTAGGGCCCGAGTGCCATGATTTCAGATCTGAACCTATTATGTTTTCATGAATATATGTGTGTTCTTGATCCTATCTTGCAAGTCTATAGTCACCTATTATGTGTTATGATCCGACAACCTCAAGTGACAATAATCGGGATACTTCTCGGTGATGACCGTAGTTTGAGGAGTTCATGTATTCACTATGTGCTAATGCTTTGTTCCGGTTCTCTATTAAAAACGAGGCCTTAATATCCCTTAGTTTCCACTAGGACCCCGCTGCCACGGGAGGGTAGGACAAAAGATGTCATGCAAGTTCTTTTCCATAAGCACGTATGACTATTTCGGAATACATGCCTATATTACATTGATGAATTGGGGCTAGTTCTGTGTCACCCTATGTTATAGCTATTACATGAGGAATCGCATCCGACATAATTATCCATCACTGATCCAATGCCTACGAGCTTTTCACATCTTGTGTTTCGCTTATTTGCTTTTCCGTTGCTACTGTTACAATTACTACAAAACTATTATCGTTACTTCTGCCACTGTTACCTTTATTATTATACTACTTTGCTAAATACTTTGCTGCGGATACTAAGTTATCCAGGTTAGGTTGAATTGACAACTCAAACTGCTAATACTCAATAATATTCTTTGGCTCCCCTTGTGTCGAATCAATAAATTTGGGTTGAATACTTTACCCTCGAAAGCTGTTGTGATCCCCTACACTTGTGGGTTATCACGAGGCCCGAGCAAAAAGTTGAAGGAGGGTGTAAAGTACAACATCGACTCCTTCAAACCTAGTGGCGAACCCCTCACACCTAAGGACATTGCGAACAAGTGGACTCATCAGTGCGGAGTTCTTGTGAAGGACCAACTCCTGATCTCCATTCAAGAATGGAAAGAGCCAAAAACTAAACGTCCAGGTGTTATTTGGGTCGACGACAGAGCAAAGAAAACCCTTTGGGAATCTGTGATGGAACATATCGCCCTACCATATTATTTCACTAAAGAAGATGTGCAGAAAGTCAAGGGCGCTGCTCTTAAGAAGATGGCAATTGCATTCAACACCCACAAGAAAACTGTATGGGCCAACTACCTCGCTGCAGAAAGAAGACTCCAGAATTCACGGGAACACTGGAGAAGCAAAGAGAACACTGGGCCGATTTCATGAAATTCAAGGAATTAGAATTATCTAAGGAACGGTCGATAAAAAACAAGGCCAATGCCGCAAAAAGGACGCAGTTCCATAGGCTGGGTCCAGGTGGCTACACGGTGGGAATGCCTAATTGGGATAAGTCTGAGCAAGAGATGGAGGATGTAGGGGTCACTCCGGTTACTAGGAGCTGGCCCCCCGCGTGCAGAACTTGGTTCTATGCGCATGGGGGGGCGTTGGACCCGAAGACAGGCCTGGTTTCATAGAAGGCAACTCTAAAAGGAGCCGAACAAAAGATACTTGACGCAATAGAAGAAGCTCGAATGGGGGTGTTCACGCCCAACAGAGAGAACGAGGCAAGGGCGTTATTCCCTGGTATGAGGGCTTTTCGGAATGGAACGACGACTACAGGTCCCGTGCAAGAAATAAGGTGGAGGAGGAGAAGAAGAGGAAGCTGGAGGAGGAGCAGAGGAAGCAGGACGCAGAATGCCTTCAAGGCCTAGAAGCAAGGCGCGCGGACTTGGCACTCAAATTCCAGCAGCAGCAGCAGCAGGTCGACTCACTTAGCCAGGAAAGGGGGTCTCAGCAGCGGCAGCAGCAAGCGGATGATTGTCCAGCATTGGATAGCACCATCCATCCATGCCGAGAAGCAGCGTTGGTTCTGCCCCGGGCAGCACACTGCTGGATACATACCCTATGGATGACATCATAGAGAACACTAACTGTGAGCTACACTCCAAAACGAAGAACATATCCATGAAGGTGGCGGACGGCGTTTCTTTTACAATTACCCCCGAAGAAACCTTCCATTGCACCCCGATTCCAGAGGGCTATGCTCGTGTCTTGGTTGATGAAGTGGTGGACCCATATTCGGGGCTATAGCTTGACATTCCTGGAGGTGACGGCGAGCGCACACTGGGAGAGGCCATACATCGTATCATCCCATGGAGAAAGGATTGCATCATCTTTCGAAGTCCACCGACACCGCTGCTGCCCGCCGACTCCTCCTCGAAGTCCGCCATCGAGTCAGCAGACTCCCGCTCCTCCAAGTCCACGAACGCATGAGACGACTCCTCCTCGAAGTCCGCCACGTCCTCCAAGTCCCCGAACGCGTGAGCAGACTCCTGCTTCATGTCCGGCACAGCCTCAGGCCACTCCTCCGGTTTCAAGTCCGACACCGTGTCAGGCCACACCTCCTGCTTCAAGTCCGGCACAGCGTCAGGCCACTCCTCCTGCTCCAACTCAGCCACGTCAGCCGTCTCCGCCGTCTCAGCAATCACAGAAGAGACAGCGCAGCTATGGTGCGTAGCGGTACTAGTCGAGGTAGTACAGGAAGTACAGGCGGAGACAAGCGATATAAATATGGTCCAAGCCTCTCTCCTCTTCCTCAGAGGCCTTACGACATGGCCGAGGAGCAAAAGCAGCCATAGTGCAGGCCCAAGTGGACGCCCATTTTGCACCGAAACTAGCACCGCCGCCAAGGGAGAAAGTGCCTGAGGAAAAGATTGACCACTTCATTCGTATGGCTAGAGCACCAGCTCCCAAGCCTTTTGACTCAGACTACGAGCGCCAAATCAGGAAGTTGTTGGAAATATGCCCTAGAGGCAATAATAAAAGGATTATTATTATATTTCCTTGTTCATGATTATTATTTTTATTCATGCTATAATTGTATTATCCGGAAATCGTAATACACGTGTGAATACATAGACTACAACATGTCCCTAGTGAGCCTCTAGTTGACTAGCTCGTTGATCAATAGATAGTCATGGTTTCCTGACTATGGACATTGGATGTCATTGATAACGGGATCACATCATTAGGAGAATGATGTGATGGACAAGACCCAATCCTAAGCATAGCACAAGATCGTGTAGTTCGTTTGCTAGAGCTTTTCCAATGTCAAGTATCCTTTCCTTAGACCATGAGATCGTGTAACTCCCGGATACCGTAGGAGTGCTTTGGGTGTCTGAAACGTCACAACGTAATCGGGTGACTATAAAGGTATACTATGGGTATCTCCAAAAGTGTCTCATTGGGTTGACACGGATCGAGATCGGATTTGTCACCCGTATGACGGAGAGGTATCTCTGGGCCCACTCGGTAATGCATCATCATATTGAGCTCAAAGTGACCAAGTGTTTGGTCACGGGATCATGCATTACGGTGCGAGTAAAGTGACTTGCCGTAACGAGATTGAACGAGGTATTGGGATACCGACGATCGAATCTCGGGCAAGTAACGTACCGATTGACAAAGGGAATTGTATACGGGGTTGCTTGAAACCTCGACATCGTGGTTCATCCGATGAGATCATCGTGGAACATGTGGGAGCCAACATGGGTATCCAGATCCCGCTGTTGGTTACTGTCGGAGAGCTGTCTCGGTCATGTCTGCATGATTCCCGAACCCGTAGGGTCTACACACTTAAGGTTCGGTGACGCTAGGGTTATTAGGAAGACTTGTATGTGATTACCGAATGTTGTTAGGAGTCCCAGATAAGATCCCGGACGTCACGAGGAGTCCCGGAATGGTCCGGAGGTGAAGATTTATATATGGGAAGTTGTCATACGGTCACCGGAAAGTTTCGGGGCATATCGGTATTGTACCGGGGGCCACCGGAGGGGTTCCGGGGTCCACCGGAGGGACCACCTCTCGGAGGGCCTCATGGGCCGTAGTGGGCAGGGAACCAGCCTGGAAGGCTAGGCGCATCCCCCTTGGGCCCATGCGCCTAGGGTTGGGGAAACCCTAGTGGGGCGCCTTGCTTGGGGGTAAGCCCCTCCCTTGGCCGCCTCCCTCTAGATCTCATCTAGAGGGGCCGCCCCTTCCCCTTCCCTATAAATAGAGGGGTGAGGGGAGGGCTTCAAACAACATCCAAGGCGCAGCCCCACCCCTCCCCAACAACTCTCCTCCTCTGCGTGAGCTTGGCGAAGCCCTGCCGGAGAACTGCCACTCCATCACCACCACGCCGTCATGCTGCTGTTGGAGCCTTCTTCCTCAACCTCTCCCTCCTCCTTGCTGGATCAAGGTGCGGGAGACGTCATCCGCTCTGTACGTGTGTTGAATGCGGAGGTGCTATCCGTTCGGCACTTGGTCATCGGTGATTTGGATCACGACGAGTACGACTCCCTCAACCCCGTTCTCTTGAACGCTTCCGCTCATGATCTACAAGGGTATGTAGATGCACTCCTATCACTCGTTGCTAGATGAACTCATAGATGGATCTTGGTGAAACCGTAGGAAAAAAATTATTTTCTGCAACGTTCCCCAACAGTGGCATCATGAGCTAGGTCTATGCGTAGTTCTCTTTGCACGAGTAGAACACAATTTGTTGTGGGCGTAGATGTTGTCAACTTACTTGCCGCTACTAGTCTTATTTTGCTTCAGCGGTATTGTGGGATGAAGCGGCCCGGACCGTCCTTACACGTACGCTTACGTGAGACAGGTTCCACCGACTGACATGCACTAGTTGCATAAGGTGGCTAGCGGGTCTGTCTCTCCCACTTTAGTTGGAGCGGATTCGATGAAAAGGGTCCTTATGAAGGGTAAATAGAAGTTGACAAATCACGTTGTGGCTTTTTCGTAGGTAAGAAAACGTTCTTGCTAGAACCCTATTGCAGCCACGTAAAAGATGCAACAACAATTAGAGGACGTCTAACTTGTTTTTGCAGCAATTGCCTTGTGATGTGTTATGGCCAAAAGTTGTGATGAATGATGAATGATGTATTGTGATGTATGAGATCATGTTCTTGTAATAGGAATCACGACTTGCATGTCGATGAGTATGACAACTGGCAGGAGCCATAGGAGTTGTCTTAATTATTGTATGACCTGCGTGTCATTGATTCAACGCCATGTAATTACTTTAATTTATTGCTAAACCGTTAGCTATAGTAGTAGAAGTAATAGTTGGCGAGCAACGTCATGGAGACACGATGATGAAGATCATGATGATGGAGATCATGGTGTCATGCCGGTGACAAGATGATCATGGAGCCCCAAGATGGAGATCAAAGGAGCTATATGATATTGGCCATATCATGTCACTACTATTTAATTGCATCTGATGTTTATTATGTTTTGCATCTTGTTTACTTAGAACGCCGGTAGTAAATAAGATGATCCCTCATGATAATTTCAAGAAAGTGTTCCCCCTAACTGTGCGCCATTGCTAAAGTTCGTCGTTTCGAAGCACCACATGATGATCGGGTGTGATAGATTCCTACGTTCACATACAACGGGTGTAAGACAGTTTTACACATGCAAAACACTTAGGTTAACTTGACGAGCCTAGCATGTACAAACATGGCCTCGGAACACAGAGACCAAAAGGTCGAACATGAGTCGTATGGAAGATACGATCAACATGGAGATGTTCACCGATGATGACTAGTCCGTCTCACGTGATGATCAGACATGGCCTAGTCGACTCGGATCATGTAACACTTAGATGACTAGAGGGATGTCAAATCTGAGTGGGAGTTCATTAAATAATTTGATTAGATGAACTTAATTATCATGAACTTAGTCTAAAATCTTTGCAAATATGTCTTGTAGATCAAATGGCCAACGCTCATGTCAACATGAACTTCAACGCGTTCCTAGAGAAAACCAAGCTGAAAGATGATGGCAGCAACTATACGGACTGGGTCCGGAACCTGAGGATCATCCTCATAGCTGCCAAGAAAGCATATGTCCTAGAAGGACTGCTAGGTGAAGCACCCATCCCAGAGAACCAAGACGTTATGAATGCTTGGCAGTCAGTGCTGATGATTACTCCCTCGTTCAGTGTGGCATGCTTTACAGCTTAGAACCGGGGCTCCAAAAGTGTTTTGAGCAACACGGAGCATATGAGATGTTAGAGGAGCTGGAAATGGTTTTCCAAGCTCACGCCCGGGTCGAGAGATATGAAGTCTCCGACAAGTTCTATAGTTGTAAGATGGAGGAAAATAGTTCTGTCAGTGAGCACATACTCAGAATATGCAGGTTGCACAACCGCCTGTCAGCTTGAATATTAACCTCCTGACGAGGCGGTCATTGACAGAATCCTTCAGGCGCTCCCACCGAGCTACAAGAGCTTTGTGATGAACTACAATATGCAGGGGATGGTGAAAACTATTCCTGAAGTATTTTCAATGCTGAAGTCAGCAGAGGTAGAAATCAAAAAGGAACATCAAGTGTTGATGGTCAATAAAACCACCAAGTTCAAGAAGGGCAAGGGTAAGAAGAACTTCAAGAAGGACGGCAAAGATGTAGTCGCGCCCGGTAAGCCAGTTGCCGGGAAGAAGTCAAAGAATGAACCCAAGCCTGAGACTGAGTGCTTTTATTGCAAAGGGAAGGGTCACTGGAAGCGGAACTGCCCCAAATACTTAGCGGACAAGAAGGCCGGCAACACTAAAGGTATATGTGATATACATGTAATTGATGTGTACCTTACCATTGCTCGTAGTAGCTCCTAGGGATTTGATACCTGTGTCGTTGCTCATATTTGTAACTCAAAGCAGGAGCTGCGGAATAAGCGGAGACTGGCGAAGGACGAGGTGACGATGCGCGTCGGGAATGGTTGCAAGGTCGATGTGATCGCCGTCGGCACGCTACCTCTACATTTACCTACGGGATTAGTTTTAAACCTCAATAATTGTTATTTAGTGCCAAGTTTGAGCATGAACATTGTATCAGGATCTCGTTTAATACGAGATGGCTACTCATTTAAATCCGAGAATAATGGTTGTTCTATTTATATGAGAGATATGTTTTATGGTCATGCTTCGATGGTCAATGGTTTATTCTTAATGAATCTCGAACGTGATGTTACACATATTCATAGTGTGAATACCAAAAGATGTAAAGTTGATAACAATAGTCCCACATACTTGTGGCAATCGCCGCCTTTGGTCACATTGGTGTCAAGCGCATGAAGAAGCTCCATGCTGATGAACTTTTAGAGTCTCTCGATTATGACTCATTTGGCACATGCGAACCATGCCTCATGGGCAAAATGACCAAGACTCCGTTCTCCGGAACAATGGAGCGAGCAACCAACTTATTGGAAATCATACATACTGATGTGTGCGGTCCAATGAACGTTGAGGCTCGCGGAGGATATCGTTATGTTCTCACTCTCACTGACGACTTAAGTAGATATGGGTATGTCTACTTGATGAAACACAAGTCTGAGACCTTTGAAAAGTTCAAGGAATTTCAGAATGAGGTAGAGAATCAACGTGACCGAAAAATAAAGTTCTTACGATCAGATCGTGGAGGAGAATATTTAAGTCACGAATTTGGTACACACTTAAGGAAATGTGGAATCGTTTCACAACTCACTCCGCCTGGAACACCTCACCGTAACGGTCTGTCCGAACGTCGTAATCGCACTCTATTGGATATGGTGCGATCTATGATGTCTCTTACTAATTTACCGCTATCATTTTGGGGATACGCTCTAGAGACAGCTACATTCACTTTAAATAGGGCACCGTCTAAATCCGATGAGACGACACCGTATGAATTATGGTTTGGGAAGAAACCTAAGCTGTCGTTTCTAAAAGTTTGGGGATTCGATGCTTATGTCAAGAAACTTCAACCTGAAAAGCTCGAACCCAAGTCGGAAAAATGCGTCTTCATAGGATACCCTAAGGAAACCATTGGGTATACCTTCTACCTTAGATCCGAAGGCAAGATCTTTGTTGCCAAGAACGGATCCTTTCTGGAAAAAGAGTTTCTCTCAAAAGGAGTAAGTGGGAGGAAAGTAGAACTCGAGAAGTACTACCTCTTGAACCGGAGAGTAGTGCAGCTCAGGAAAATGTTCATGTGGTGCCTACACCGACTGGAGAAGAAATTAATGATGATGATCAAGGTACTTCGGATCAAGTTTCTACTGAACTTCGTAGGTCCACAAGGACACGTTCCACACCAGAGTGGTATGGCAACCCTGTCCCGGAAATCATGTTGTTAGACAACGGTGAACCTTCGAACTATGAAGAAGCGATGGCGGGCCCAGATTCCAACAAATGGCTTGAAGCCATGCAATCCGAGTTAGGATCCATGTATGAAAACAAAGTATGGAATTTGACAGACTTGCCCGACGATCGGCGAGCGATAGAAAACAAATGGATCTTTAAGAAGAAGACGGACGCGGATGGTAATGTTACCATCTATAAAGCTCGACTTGTCGCTAATGGTTATCGGCAAGTTCAAGGGGTTGACTACGATGAGACTTTCTCTCCCGTAGCGAAGCTGAAGTCCATCCGAATCATGTTAGCAATTGCCGCATACTATGATTATGAGATATGGCAAATGGACGTCAAAACGGCATTCCTTAACAGCTATCTTAAGGAAGAACTGTATATGATGCAGCCGGAAGGTTTTGTCGACCCTAAGAATGCTAACAAGGTATGTAAGCTCCAAATGATCCATTTATGGGCTGGTGCAAGCATCTTGGAGTTAGAACATTCGCTTTGATGAGATGATCAAAGCGTTTGGGTTTATGCAGACTTATGGAGAAGCCTGCGTTTACAAGAAAGTGAGTGGGAGCTCTGTAGCATTTGTCATATTATATGTAGATGACATACTTTTGATGGGAAATGATATAGAACTTTTGGACAACATTAAGGCCTACTTGAATAAGAGTTTTTCAATGAAGGACCTTGGAGAAGCTGCTTATATATTAGGCATCAAGATCTATAGAAATAGATCGAGACGCCTCATAGGTCTTTCACAAAGCATATACCTTGATAAGATATTGAAGAAGTTCAATATGGATCAGTCTAAGAAGGGGTTCTTGCCTGTGCTGCAAGGTGTGAAATTGAGCTCGGCTCAATGTCCGACCACGGCAGAAGATATAGAAGAGATGAGTGTCATCCCCTATGCCTCAGCCATAGGGTCTATTATGTATGCCATGCTGTGTACCAGACCTGATGTAAACCTTGTCGTAAGTTTGGTAGGAAGGTACCAAAGTAATCCCGGCAAGGAACACTGGACAGCGGTCAAGAATATCCTGAAGTACCTGAAAAGGACTAAGGACATGTTTCTCGTTTATGGAGGTGACGAAGAGCTCGTCGTAAAGGGTTACGTCGACGCTAGCTTCGATACAGATCTGGATGACTCTAAGTCACAAACCGGATACGTGTATATGTTGAATGGTGGAGCAGTAAGCTGGTGCAGCTGCAAGCAGAGCGCCGTGGCGGGATCCACATGTGAAGCCGAGTACATGGCAGCCTCGGAGGCAGCGCATGAAGAAATTTGGGTGAAGGAGTTCATCACCGACCTAGGAGTCATACCCAATGCGTCGGGGCCGATCAAACTCTTCTGTGAAAACACTGGAGCTATTGC
Source organism: Aegilops bicornis (assembly GCA_021605145.1). Lineage (NCBI taxonomy): Eukaryota > Viridiplantae > Streptophyta > Magnoliopsida > Poales > Poaceae > Aegilops > Aegilops bicornis. The sequence goes on from CM038671.1 coordinate 806,149,942, forward strand.
ACTTGCCAACGAGCCCAGGTTTCACAAGAAGACCAGGCACATCAAGCATCGCTTCAACTCCATTCGTGAAAATGTTCAAGATGGAGACATAGAAATTTGCAAAGTGCATACGGATCTGAATGTCGCAGATCCGTTGACTAAACCTCTTCCATGAAAGCAAAACATGATCAACACCAGAACTCTATTGGTGTTCGATTCATCACAATGTAACTAGATTATTGACTCTAGTGCAAGTAGGAGACTGTTGGAAATATGCCCTAGAGGCAATAATAAAAGGATTATTATTATATTTCCTTGTTCATGATAATTGTTTTTATTCATGCTATAATTGTATTATCCGGAAATCGTAATACACGTGTGAATACATAGACTACAACATGTCCCTAGTGAGCCTCTAGTTAACTAGCTCGTTGATCAATAGATAGTCATGGTTTCCTGACTATGGACATTGGATGTCATTGATAACGGGATCACATCATTAGGAGAATGATGTGATGGACAAGACCCAATCCTAAGCATAGCACAAGATCGTGTAGTTCATTTGCTAGAGCTTTTCCAATGTCAAGTATCCTTTCCTTAGACCATGAGATCGTGTAACTCCTGGATACCGTAGGAGTGCTTTGGGTGTACCAAACGTCACAACGTAACTGGGTGACTATAAAGGTATACTAGGGGTATCTCCGAAAGTGTCGGTTGGGTTGACACGGATCGAGACTGGGATTCGTCACTCCGTATGACGGAGAGGTATCTCTGGGCCCACTCGGTAATGCATCATCATATTGAGCTCAAAGTGACCAAGTGTTTGGTCACGGGATCATGCATTACGGTACGAGTAAAGTGACTTGCCGGTAACGAGATTGAACGAGGTATTGGGATACCGACGATCGAATCTCGGGCAAGTAACGTACCGATTGACAAAGGGAATTGTATACGGGTTGCTTGAAACCTCGACATCGTGGTTCATCCGATGAGATCATCGTGGAACATGTGGGAGCCAACATGGGTATCCAGATCCTGCTGTTGGTTATTGGCCGGAGAGCTGTCTCGGTCATGTCTGCATGATTCCCGAACCCGTAGGGTCTACACACTTAATGTTCGGTGACGCTAGGGTTATTAGGAAGATTACCGAATGTTGTTCGGAGTCCCGGATAAGACCCCGGACGTCACGAGGAGTTCCGGAATGGTCCGGAGGTGAGGATTTATATATGGAAAGTTGTCATACGGTCACCGGAAAGTTTCGGGTGCATATCGGTATTGTACCGGGGCCACCGGAGGGGTTCGGGGTGTCCACCGGGAGGGGCCACATCTCTCAGAGGGCCTCATGGGCCGTAGTGGGCAGGGAACCAGCCCCTGGAGGGTTGGGCGCATCCCCCCTTGGGCCAATGCGCCTAGGGTTGGGGGGGAAACCCTAGTGGGGGCGCCCCCTTGCTTGGGGGGCAAGCCCCCTCCCCTTGGCCGCCGCCCCCTCTAGATCTCATCTAGAGGGGGCCGGCCCCCTTCCCCCTTCCCCTATAAATAGAGGGGCGAGGGGAGGGCTGCAAACAACATCCTAGGCGCAGCCCCTCCCCTCCCCAACACCTCTCCTCCTCCGCGTGAGCTTGGCGAAGCCCTGCCGGAGAACTGCCACTCCATCACCACCACGCCCGTCAGGCTGCTGTTGGAGCCTTCTTCCTCAACCTCTCCCTTCTCCTTGCTGGATCAAGGTGCGGGAGACGTCATCCGCCTCCGTGACGTGTGTTGAACGCGGAGGTGCTGTCCGTTCGCACTTGGTCATCGATGATTTGGATCACGACGAGTACGACTCCCTCAACCCCGTTCTCTTGAACGCTTCCGCTCGCGATCTACAAAGGTATGTAGATGCACTCCTCTCACTCGTTGCTAGATGAACTCATAGATGGATCTTGGTGAAACCGTAGGAAAATTTTTATTTTCTGCAACGTTCCCCAACAGAAGTCACATCAAGGACGACTACAGAAGGAAGCGAGCTCGAGCCAACAAGCAGCTGGCAAAAAATGCGGAAAAACCGTTCCCCAGCTGGGAGAACAGGTTGCGCAATCGATCCCCCCGCTTGTTGTGCCAACAACACATGAGAGGAGTACGCACGCCCAATATTATTGTGGGCAAACCGTTAACGTTCCCCAGCTGGGCGATGTGGTAATAACGGAGGAGCATATAATGCAGGCTGAAATGCTCAAGATCACTGTTGGACAACTCCTCGAAATCGAGCCCATGTCTCCTCTTAGAGAGGCGGAAATAAAACGGAAATATGTCCGGGGCCAACCTTTGGTCGAGCCGGACAAGGTTAAGAACCTCCCAACGAGAATGTATGAATTGCATCAATGGTACATGAACATTACCAAGATTTCCAATCGAGAGTCCCTCATGGTGGATGTCAAGGAGGAGCATTACTTCCATGAGAAAGCTCTGTCCATTGAGTATTCAGAACTATTTCAGTTATACAATCAAGACGCACTCGACAAATCTATCGTCAATTGCTATTGTCTGTAAGTGATTTCTTTCTGTAATTTAAGTCTCAAGCTAGCTGTAGTGATCATTTTGATCAATCATTACATGTAATTAACCTCACTATATATTCTTTTCTGTGGTATTATATGCAGGATGAAGATGTATGAAATGAAAAAATCTGGATGCTACGGCATTGAGTTCATTGACCCAAATACCATTAATGAGTACACATGGAATCTTCCAACTTCTCGAGTAAGTTTAGAGGAAAGCATGCTAGAGTTCTTCAACCGCCTCAATACCAATGAAGATATACTACTTCCTTACAACTTCCTGTGAGTCACACTGTCTTGTACTACAAATTTTGTTTTTGCTTACTAGCTAGCTAGATGTTAATAATTAAGTGTATAGGGTTTGCGGTAGTTGATTAGGCACATGCCCGCTTAACTAAGAAATGCAAACGTGTGCGCATGCAGTTTCCACAGGATCTTGTTAGACATTAAAGTTGACAAAGGAACAGTTGAAGTACTGGACTCACTACTTAAAGATGAAAAAGACTACACCAGCGTGAAGGGGATAGTCAACAGGTAAATACAATCATTATTAACTATATCTCGGCCTATTTAGTTCATCATTTCCTGATATGAACTATTTAATAACCCCTTTATTAATTTTCTTTGCTGGCGGGCAGGGCTTGGGCAAAGTTCATCAAGGTGACTCCAGGCAAATGGGAAAAAAAGTTGTTTAGTATCGACCAAAGGTAAGTAATTAAGTAGTACTAGCTAGCTAGCTAGCTACCATCTCTTTAATTCTTGTTTCAATACCATTAATTAATTATCATGCTTGATTAATCATTATCTGATTCAATTCCATTCTCGTAAAGGCCCTGAAGCAGGCGCAGGGGAATGATCTCTGTGCATTCTATGTTTGCGAGAACATTCGCATGATGGCGTCCGAAAGGAGAAGATCTCAAAGACAGGATTGGGTACGTTTGTCAAAACACTATTCACACCATTTCGATATCTACTCACACAACTAATACACATGCATATTGATCTCCTTCTTAACAGTTCTAGAGGTGCAGGAGCAGCTCCTACAAGCAGACATCATACTAGCACTTGAAGAGGAAATAGCAGGATTTTTGCTCGACCAGGTCATAGATCCCAAAGGAGAATACTATTACCCGCTACCGCCCCCATGAACCACTTGTCATTGTGCTCCGAAGGCACCAAGGCAACATGTAGGAGAAATTGTATATATATACATGTGTATGTGTGAATAATTAATGGTGTTGGTTGTGAGACATTCTATGATATATATTTATATATATATGCGGTTCTACGTACGAGAAAATCAATTTATATATATGCATAACGTGTACAATTTGTAGTATCGTAAAATACCAGCAAACAAAAAAGAATTAAATGGAAAACACAAAATTAATGGGAAATAAAAAATAAAACCAACACCCCCCCCCCCCAAACATTTAGTACCGGTTGGTGTTACCAACCGGTACTAATGGTCTACCAGCACCCGGGCCTGGCTTGTGCCACGTGGTGGCACTTTAGCGCCAGTTCGTGCCGAACCGGTAGTAAAGGCGGGGGGGGGGGGGGGGGTTTTGTATCCACTCTTTAGTGCCGGTTGTAGAACCGGCACTAAAGGCCCTTACGAACCGGCGCTAAAGCTCGGTTCTGCACTAGTGGAGAGTGATTAAGTGGGTGTGAGAAAGAGAAGGGAAACGAGGTGAAGATGAGGGGAGGAGGAGAGTGACTAGTCAAGAAGTAAGGAAAGTTTCAGGTTGTTGCTTTCAAGATATGCATGCTCTGTTAATTTCAGAATAATTATTAAATTTTGAGATAGAATTCTATGATGATCAATGTATCTGACCTTTTTTCTTTTTGTAAGGAGTATTCATTATGTTTTACATGTCTCTATTATTACCACTAGAATTATTTAACCAAGTAATCAACACCACATAGACAAAATTATCTTATGCTTTATATTTTATTCCGGTTTATATATGCAACTTAAATCATGCAAACGCAACCCCATGTCCTTTTTTCTCCATCTTCTCATTGGCACACTTTAGCGGCAATGAAAGAAAATAAAAATGATAGGGTATGATTAGGTGGTCCTATTTTTATCAAAATTATATAGTTCTATAATTATCTAGCCATCCTATCGGTTGTTGCAAAAACCAAACGCAGCCACGCGCACGCTAACTGTCATGAAAGAGGCATGCATACAAACCTTATAAATAGCCTTCTCTCTTTGTCAGCAATACTAAGATATATGAAGGCAAAATACATACAAGTTTTGGATGTTCTAACTTACAAATTATATAGTATTCTCTCAAGGGCAAATGTTGCTTGCTTAAATATATGTTATTCATACTTGTCTTGGTTTTCTATCGCTGTCTGCATACTATATTTATAAATTTGTTCTCATAACTATGACTCCGAGCTTAATTGTGAGGAGAAAGGTTATCTTGTCTTACTCATAGAAGATGTTGAGGTCTTTAAAACCAATCACTCTATCAACCAAAATTATACTAGATACATGCCACTAGTCCATAAATTGCTTGATGGTAACTTCATTGCCAAAAACTTGGTAAGATTTTGTTAATGATGGTAACTTCACTGCATACATCATTCTTAAGGAAACTACATTGCTAACTATATATGTTACTATTACATTTTTCACCAGAGGCTCCCGAAGGAGGTTTTTGCCTGACTTATGTTTATCGAAAGTGATATGCATATGGTTAGCTTACGACCAACTCCTTCGAAGGCTTACCACAGTGCATATTCAATTTCTTCAACGATGGAAGGCTCAAAATCAAAGAATGGAGCAAAGTGATGAATGCGCACACACAACTAATTGGAGACAAAATGAATGTGCGCAAGCCACAAGTTGGGGATAGGTTTATCTCCATTCTTCATTATGGAGATGGACCGGTTTATCTGTTCTATGGCATTTTACCTAGGGGAGAGGAGTAGGTCCTAGGTATTAAGAACAATTAGTTAGTGTTGATTATATATGACTATGATGATGATGATAAGTTTTTATTATTTGCTACAATATGTTAGAGTCATGGTTTTCAATTTTAGTGAGATTTCAGTGAAATTCACTGAATTTCACTAATTTCAGTAGACACTGAAATATTATGTTTCAGCCAAAATATTTCAGCAATTTCAGTACAGCACAAGAATTCAAATATTTTTCAAATTATTTTTCCAAAATTTAAATTTTTAATTGAATTCAAGTGAATATTTCGGTCATTCGACTGAAATGGAAAATGAAATCACTGAAATTCACTGAATTTCGGTGATTTCGGTTGATGCTGAAATTTTTATGAAAATGAAATTGAAAACCATGGTTAGAGTTGATGATCATGAGGAGGAGGAGGAGTAGTGATTATGAGTACTATGATGATGGTGAGAAGGAATTGTTATTATAACTAGTGACCAAGTTGTTATATGATGTCTCATGGACGAAAATGATGATGAGGAGGAGTTGTTATATGACAATGATGTATTATGATGATAAGTTGTTAATGATATGATGATGATGATGATGATGATGATGATGATGATGATGATGATGATGATGAGTTATTATGTCATTGATTAGTTTCAAGTGGATGGATCGAAAGTAACCAAAATGGTCACTTTGGATCCATCCACTTGAAACTAATCCGCGGTTCTTTCACCCAATGATGTAATAACTCATTATGATGTAATAACAATCTCTAAATTGCTGCTGTATGAGAACTTGTATAATGGTGTACGAATACGACATAAAATAAAAAGGAAATAGAATACGTAATAATAGTAGTAGCGCGGGTAGAGCAGCGCTGCTAGTAACTACCGGTAGCGCGTTCCTAATAAAGCACTACTGCTAAGTAGGGCTAGTAGTAGTGCGGGTGAACCAACGCTACTGCTAGCCTTTAGCTGTAGCGCCATAGCAGTAGCGCGGTCCCTCATGCTACTGCTGGCCCAAAAACCAGCGCTACTGCTAGGCTTTTCCCTAGTAGTGTCTCATCATTCCGCCACACCAGCTTAGTTCATTGTCTGAACTTGATTTGTCCATGTAGGCAACCATGTCCCCCAATATTGTCTAGACACATGTATATGATTGGTGGAGAGACAGAAAAAGAGGGAGAGAGAGAGAGAGCAAAGAAGCGGTATGGGGTGGTCCAGGTCCGACATGGCATGTTGTTCGAACATGTCCTAACCCCTAATTTCTTCCATATATATTGGCTGAATTTTGGATTTGCTAGCAACATGGACATATGAGACGATTTGGGAGGCCAAGTTGGGTGTTGTTTTTCTTTGCCTGGCACTATCCGGGCTATCTGCCCGGACATATAGGGACAATTTGTGGGGTCCGATTGGAGATGCTCCTAAATCCTTTAAACACAAACTCATGTCCTTTTTCCTCCATCTCCTCAGTGGCACACTTTAGTACCAACCTGGGAATATAAATATTGATTATGATTCTGGGGTTGCTATTTATTATTAACATGATATAGTTCCTTAATTATCAAGCAAGTGGCTAAATTTGCTGATATATTGTATGTTGCAGAAAACATGAACTCAACATATGGAATAGCTATAACGCAAATAGTTTTTTATTCATAAAGTAAGGGTCAGCCTCCCAGCCGCTGCATCCTTAGATGCACATAACCATAATATTATTAAAGTTGATGCAAGACTACAAGGCCCAAATCATGAACACAGAGAGTCAATGACATGTACAACACCTACAGAACCATTACAAGATATTAAGTAAACACCTACGAATAAGTCGTATTCCTCTGTGGAAACGCCTTTAGGAAGAGATAATATGCTTGCGTCGCCATTACCTCGCACAACAGAAGGGATGACCAGGACATGGATTTTCATCTTGATTGCCGAGATCAATAAACAAGGACCATCATATCAGCATGGAGGCAACACATTCAACAAGGCAATGGTGTAAGTTTGTCGCTACATACTTCAACCAATAATGGCCTGAATAAATGTTTTCACCCCGGTCCTGAAGTCGTTTGCTAATCTCCATCATTCGGTAGTTGTGTCATTCAGTTCTATTTGCGTAACCGTGAGGGTCTCCGCCGGAGAAAGTTGCACACTTCTCCTGAAATCCTCATAAGCATGTGTCAATGAAGGGCATGCTCAAAGGAGCCACCTAGTCGAGCACCTCACCAGGCATAGTACTTGTCGTGGCCATTGGAGGCGGCACAAGGAGGGAGTGGTGCTATATTAGCAGGACATTTTCTCACCCGAGAACTTTGGCAAGACGCACACGCTGGGGGCGGGCGTCCATCTGTGCGTATGTAGCTGCTATAAGTCAAACAATACTATACCACCAACCTCCACTTGTGTATACAATGCTTCATTGTCTATAGTACACCAAACTTTAGTTGCATGAAATTCTTCTCATCTTATATATATATATACCACTTTATATGAAACCGAATAGCTCCACCGTCTCACTCTATTTGGCATACTGGTAGCATTTTTCCTTATTTTTCATCAAATAGGTGGTAGTCATATAAATAGTTACAAGTGAGGGACGGAAAAAAACATGGAAGATATGAGAACTCATGGGAATAGGAGACATCGGGAGTAGTGGTGGATGGATCTTTCTTAGGACGTGGCTTACACTACCACGGAAAACCCTATCATACATGGCTCTGAAATCCCATTGTATATGAGTATTCTTGTCGTCTACACGGATAGTACGTGATCCTAAGTGTGTTCGGAGACATCCGCTTAGCAATGATATATCTTGAGTGGAGAGTCCTCAACAAAATTTGGAGAGTCCAAAGATGTGGCTAAATCTAGGTGTAGTACACCCTTGATTTTTCTCTCTTGTTTTTGTCAAATGAAATAAGAATCCGTCAATCGCCCAGAGAATGTCGTCGGGACTAGGGACCTTTCTCGAAGAAGTCCAGGTTCATAAGATGCAAACGTGGCAACTTGATTTTTTTACCTTTGAACCAGACAAGAATCCAACAAAAGCAATGATAGTTTAGACATTCGTTTTGGATAGAGAAGCTCCACTGGGTGGTGAGGTATCTACACAAACACAATGATAGTATGTTGTAATATATTAGATTTTAAAGCTAACAAATGGGTGGGACAAGTTACTGTCAGCACTAAAAAGTTGAACAACATTCATCAATAATGAATAACCATAACATGGCAGGGATTAGAAGACAATACCATGAAATTGATGCATAGCTATGAAAAATAATATAATTCAACATCTTACAAAGTTGAAGATATTTAAAGTCTTAGCCCCTTTTTGTTTGGGCCGCGGCTGAATGAAAAGCACCTGGAACTGGTAGAAGTGGAGAGGACCAAAAAGTATATTTGACAAATGCTTTTAGTATGGCTAGTGAGTCTGTAGCTAGTGGTGAAAGTCTGAAACCTCTGTATGTTGAAGATGTTACTTAAACGCCGAATTGTCTGGTTATGTTGTATATTAGCCAAAATACTAATAATGCAACTTTAACATGCATCGAAATCAATGTAACCAAAGCTAACCAATTTGTGTTTGAATGGTTAGGAGGACAGTAGTATCCTTTGCCCACCAGAGTTCAGTATCTCGGAGGTGCTTGTAGGGGTAGGGTGTGTGTGCATTCATGGTGATGAGTGAATGTGCGTATGTATGAGCGTCTGTGTCCGTATTGTGTTAAAAAAAATCAATGTAACCAAAGCATCGATGGATTAAATACGGAAGTAATATCATACACTGGTATCATACTAGTAAGCTTTCACGTGGAATGCACGTCTTATACGTTGAGCCAATGAGATTCCCATAAATACAAAATAAATGTTTCAAAAAAGAGAATCTGTTCAATAGAAACACAATTCTTTGATGTCGCTCAAGTTGCATTTTCAAAAGTGAAACACAATTGTGATCATGTTGTTGCATACATACCACAATATATATTACTCCATCCATTAGGTCTTCTCATTGGTTGTTAATAAGGAAGATGATTTTTTTATGACTGAAAAAAGCCTCACATAAACATATCAATGGCAGTGAGCCAATATTCTAAAGCAAATTCTCAACACCAAAAATTCTTACTAAGGCACATAATGTTTGTTACTACTGCTAGTTCCAATAAAAAAATAACTACCTTTAAAATGTATTGGAATCGACTAAAGCTTCTTCGTCAATGAAATAAATGATAGCGGAAATATCATCAATCTAGGTCATCTTGAACCGAATATTGCCTAGCCCACGGTTTGTCAGTGTATACAAAGATATGCTTGAGTAATGATTCAAGAGCAGGAGCATTGGGGACAGCAGAGCCACCCATCAGCAGCTGTGTTCGCTTAAATTTCCTTGTCAATCGATCATCAGACTATGTTCTACTTAACTTTCCTGGCTCATGCTCGGTGCAGAACATTGCATGGAACTCCTTATTACTTAAGAAATGAATATCACATGGAAATTTAAGCTTAACCAGTCGGGTCAAGAAATGTCTCGGCTCACTCCATTTTTCTACCACTTGGTTCTGCCCTGGTTGGAGCTATATTAGTTTTAATGGGATATAGACCTGTATTGTCTACCAAACCAACCAAACAAAATCATGCCTTCTAAAAGCTGATGGGGATCTCCCGGTCAACTTCATCCAAGCAATCAAATGCAACATAAAGATATGGTAGTCGTCTAGTGAACTTGCATTAAAAGTGAGGGTTCGCCCAGAAACCCTCTGTTGGTTTTCTAAAAGGGCGCGTGCCATTGTTTTTCCTTTAAAGACCTTGTATCATCAGATGGCATATGAAATACTGGATTATAAGGTTAGAAAAAAAAAAGCAAGCTTGGCCGGAGGCACTGATAAGAAAGCATTCAAGGAGTTTATTTTCATTTTTAGATAAAGGCTTGAAGACATAGATAGTGTTGAAAACTGATATAAATTCGTACAGTATTGCTTATAGTAAATGATCTTGTTTATATTAGTAAGAAGTGGAAGGTGTTTCTTCTGATGAAACCCCTAGTCAAGGTAAAAAATGTACGGATACAAATAGGAGAATTCCCAGAATGTTCTGTAGAAATTCGCCTTTAGGAAGGCTAACAATTTTTATGTTGTCGGCAGGTGCTGATGCAAATGATTTCCTACGTAATATAATTTTTTAAAGGTTCCAGGCTTCCAGCAATGTACATAATAGGAAAACGAACTCGTGGGTACCAACTCTTTTGGATGCAGTGGCATAGCCTGAATAGATTTCTTATCGTGCGTAACAGTAGACATAGTCATTGGAGAAACAAACAACTATAATAGAAACAGAATCACATAGATGTTGGAAACCATTATGTGAACATTGCCAAGTTATTAGATAGTTAATATCCCAGAAGATGATGGTTGTAGCATGTGTGCTTGACAATTGGTGGATCCTGAGGAAGGAAAAACAATATAATTAATAGTAGGTATTGAAATGCACAAGAAAATACTAACTCGAGCAAGGTCATATCATGATTTCCCTACATACTCTCTTGGCGCATATATATGGAACTCTTAATCCCAACTTACCAAAGAAACTGCAGGTTCTTATCTAATCAAAATCCATCATACTACCAGAACAGAAAAATGAGCGCTGGGGATTCTTGGGGAACCTCACATGGACCATCCAACACGTCCAAATTTCGCGGAGAATAGGCAGATCATCAACAAGTTCTCACAACATTGCTCATCATGGCTCTAAACTCTGAATTTGAGTGTATCCTCAGCTGTAATTGTTCAGCTCATAGAGATAGCCCTTGTAGGATCATAGATAGGGCCAGGAATGCAAATGATGCAGGCTATGTAATTCACTCTGTAATTGATAGCCCTTGTGTCATACATTTTCCTTTCCCCTTTTCTCTTAATTGACTGGACCATTATAAAAAGAGGGACTAGTCAATTAACCTAAAAAATGACATATGTTTACTACCCTTGAAGAAACCGATAGTAACAACATTCGACGCAAACATTTAGTTTCTTCACTTTTAACTTGTCTCGCGATGACAGGTGGGCTGGTCGAGTATGTGATGGGTCTTCGTAGAATTGCAGTCTGTCGTTTAATTTGGTCTGACTGTTGAGGCATGGATAAAAAGTATAACTGAATAATTATACACGTCATGATTGTATTCTGATATGCTTATGAGCAAGCTAACACCTGTACCTCTCACATACATCCAACTATGGGTCATCATCAGGTCCATATTCCTGCAAAGGATAGGAAAGCAATGAGAAACTTAATCCAAACAAGGAGAAGATCAACAAAAGCTACAGAAAATCAAAAACAGCTAGGTGTCTTGTCAAGATCCTTAATCAAAAGCAAACTACATTAGTTCCATAAACGGCAATATGAAAAGCATACTGATTAGGAAGCATTAATTCAGCTCACATATTATTTTATTTCTCCTTCGGTCCTTCCTGACTCCTTTATCCTTTCACACTCTCCTCCTCTTTGGCACATATATCTTGCAAAAAAATTCATCATGCAAATTTATGTACAAGGGAGTATTTCGGTACACGCAGATTAGTTTTGGAATCCACGCCGTACACAAATTAAATTCTATTTCTGCTATATAACTTACAATCTAGTACGTCTAACAAATTATCAACAAACTAAAAGGACTTTAACCTGCAGCATCCCATGTGCATCCACGCTGCAGCGCCTTCCTCTAAGCCTCTGCTGCTGCATGAGACGAAAAAGAGTTACTTAGAGGGTCGTACACACAACATCCTAAATGGTGATGCAATTTTTTTGGCCATCCCCATATTTGTGGTCCCATGTGCTGCATATTTGCACCACTCCTACCGGTTACCGCAAAAACCAAATGCAGCGTGCGCACGCCAATGCCATGCTGCATCTTCCCGCTGCCCTACCCAGCTCTCCCCCGCGACCATCGTCAGCAAGGATCTAGCTATTTCACACTACCTCCATGAGTCCGTCGTCCGGCCCAGCCGCCACTCTGCCAACCAATCCCGCCACCCGGGACGACAGCAACAACCGCCGCCATAGTCACAGATTCGAGATGCGTCGTTCGTCTCAATTTGTGTGATTTCGGTTAGTAGCCGCCCCTGCCAACCCTTAATGGTTGTTGCAACATTTGTCCTCGTCATTGAAGTCAATTACTGCCTAATGCGACCACTACGTGACTGCCACTACTGAGCCAAGTTCCTTCAGAGATCTCGGCTTTCGAACAGTGTGGCGACGCCAGCTCTTGTCGCAACCCCAACTCCCAAGCGGCACGAAAGCCACCCCAAGGCTATTCCTAGCCAGTCCGGCCACCACCCTGGCCCCGATGAGCAGCCGGCCGGAATTCTCCTCCTTGCCCACTAGTTGTTTGAATAAAAGCCCTAGGGTATTTTTTTGGCACCAGTTTTATATCATCTCTTACGGCAGAAAATGTGCCGGTGCCCTAAAACATTCACTTTCCTGCCATAAAACATTTTTTGCGCAGCAACTTTTACATCATCTGTCGGAGATGCTCTGATGCAAATAATACAACGCCACCAACCACCATTTGTGTATGCAATGCTTCCTTATCTATAGTACACCAAACTTTATTTGCATGAATATTGTTCTCATCTTAAATATACCACCTCATTTGCAAATAATACAACGCCACCGTCTCGCTCTATTTTGGTATGTTGGTAGTGTTAACTTATCTTTCATCAAATACGTGGTAGTGATATAAATGGATCCAAGAGAGGGTCAGAAAAAACATGGAAGATATGAGAACCCATGGGAATAGGAGAGATCGGGATTAGTAGTGGAACAATCCTTCTTTTGAGGACGGATATGTCAACAGGACATAAAACCTGATCTGAGATGGCTCGGAAAGCACATTGACCAGTGTTTATGGGTACTACCGTCTATGCAAGAGAGTTTGTGCTCCCAGAGGCTTTAGAAGCGATATTTAGATCCTCGGTGGAAATTGAATAGAGTAACCATATTGCAAGGCTGTCATAATATATAGAAAAGCCTATGGAATCCGGTTGGCTTTCAATACAACAGAGTCGTCCGTAATTAGCCTAGCTACCACAGAGCAGAGCCTATTTTTTTCTTTTATCTTGGCCTCGCAGAAGCCTTTACATCCGTAATTAGCCTAGGTAACACAGAGCAGCACCTATTTTCTCTTTTGTCTTGGCCTCACAGAAGCCTTCACATCTAGCACAGGCGAATGGCTATACTTGGTGCAGTTTTCTTACACGAACCCTATTTAGCACCATCTACACCTGTTACTGACAAACAGACGCACACCCCCAGCACCACCTTGGGCTCGGTCCACCATCCGCCCCTGGCGTGGCCGCCACTATGCCGACCAATCCTGCTTCTCCGGACAGCCGCAACAACCCACACCACAGTCGCAGATTCGGGATCCGCCGCTGCCCCTATATCCGGTGATTTCGGTCAATTGCAACCCCTCCTTATCCTTTAATGTTTCTCAACATCTGTCCTCGCCATTGAGGTCACTTAGTATCCGCCGCAACGACCACGTGACAACTCCCATTGAGCCAAGTTGCTACTACTTCGAAGCTCTTGGCTTCGAGATGGCGCCGCGAATCTGGCTCTTGCCACAACCACCAACTCCTAGGCCATTCCTAGCCGGCCCACCCACTACCTTGGCACGGTGAGAAGCCAGCTGGAATTCTGCTCCTTGCCCACTAGTTGTCGGATGAAAAACCTCTAGGGTAATTGTTTTTTGGGCACCAGTTTTACATCATCTGTTAGGGCATAAAATGTTCTGGTGCCCTAAAACATTGTGTCCCTTGCCCTACATATTTTTTAGGCATCAATTTTACATCATCTGTTGGAGATGCTCTAAGGTAAATAGTACTACATCGCCAACCTCCATTTGTCTATACAATGCTTCCTTATCTATAGTACACCAAACTTTACTTGCATTAATATTCTTCCCATCTTATATATACCACTTCATCTAAACCGAATAGCTCAGCCGTCTCACTCTATTTTGGCATGTTGGTAGTCTTAACTTATTTTTCATCAAATAGGTGGTAGTCATGTGAATAGATCAAAGAGAGGGCCAGAAAAAACATGGAAGATATGGGAACAACCCATGGGAATAGAAGGTATCGGGATTAGTGGTAGAACAATCTTTCTTTGTGGACGAATCTGTCATTCTATATGTGTACTCTTGCCATCTACGCACACGGTCCTCGTTGGTTCCTCTCGTGTCCGCGTTTTCCGCATGCAGGTTTGGGCTCCACGATCCGGAGCGGGAGGGCAGGGGGGCCTTCACTAGTAGAAAAAGGGCCTATAGTCTCGGTTGGTGAGGGCCTTTAGTCCCGGTTCATGAACCGGGACTAAAGGGTCGGTACTAATGCCCTGACCTTTTAGTCCCGGTTCAATCCAGAACCGGGACAGATGGGCCTCCACGTGGCCTGTCCGCTGAGCCCAGGCAGGAGGGCCTTTGGTCCCGGTTGGTGGCACCAACCGGGACCAATAGGCATACACGCGTCAGCATTTCTATGGCTGTGGTTTTTGTTTTTTTTAGGGGGGAGGGGGGTTGGGGGTTTTTTGGGGGGTAATTTAGGTGTTTCATATATTGTGCTATAGCTAGCTAATTAATAGAGAAAAATGTCATCTATTTTGTCCTTGCTTGGTCGACGCTACGTACTATACATACGTATAGAGAGGACTAGCTAGACACGTTAGCTAGCTAGTAATTAAGCAAACAGAAGATCGTCATGAACATATATGCATACAGAGAGAAGTGATATCGACCACCTCTCCTTCTCCGAGAGATTGGTCGAACAACAAGTTCTCATATATCTATCCGACACTACCGGCTACATATATACAATAATTATCTTTTACAAATATATAATCTCCTAACATACGGACGCTAGCGTGGTCCACATAGTATTCTCCGCCTTCAGCGATCACGTGGTCAAGAAAGAATGCCGCCAATTCCTCTTGAATTGCTCGCATGCGATCTGGTGCTAAGAGTTCATCCGCATCCGAAACATCTAATTTTAAAAGGGGTCAATACATATATATATATATATATATATATATATATATATATATATATATATATATATATGAATGAATGAAACTCAACACAAATGATGGTAATAAAATAAAATTGTGAATATTGTTATTTACGCACTTCATATTGTTTGTCAGAGTAGGCCCGCTCACAGGTCGTGTGGCGGATGGACTCGCAAATGTAGTATCCACAGAAATCATTCCCTTGTTCCTGCCACAACCACTTTACAAGAAATAGAGGTCAATCAAACTGATAATTAGCAAGCATGCTAAATGGTATTGATGAAACTAGCGCTTGAATCACTAGGAGATGCGTGAAATATGCTACTATATAGTACTTACTTTCGGGTGTCTAAATTGCAGCTTCTTCGATAGTCCCGGAGCTTTTTTGGTGAATTTTCTCCAAGCCCTGCCATACAAAGAAAACAATTACTTGATATCAGAAATGAACAAAGTTGCTGATATGGTGGATAATGATCGATTTAATTTACTTCTCGAGCATTTCAGTCATGTCCGCATACTCCTTGGGATCTTTTCGCTTGGAGTCTAAGACAGTTACTACTCCCTTCTCAAGCTTAATCTCTAGGAGAATATAGTGGTAGCTGCGCACACATGCATAACTCATCAATATTACATTACTATAACCAGGACTAATAAGGAAACCGAATATGCCACAAGACAGTAACACTCACTTGAAGTTGTAAGGAAAGAGAATTATATCTTTGTGTTCATTTATTACCAACGATTGTAGCAAGTTGGCCTCGGTATTTTCTTTTTTAAGAAATTCAACCTCAGTTTTATCTATGAGATATGTGTTAATGAACCCAATATCACCCACTTGTCTTTTCTTCAATTCGGCGATCTTCAATCTGCATAATATAGTGAGGATAATTATAAATACATGCAATGAAAGGGCTGAGTTATATAGAGACTTAATGATGAAGTAGTACTACTTACAGACAGTAGCAGGTGACCGTTGCTTTATCGAGGGCCAATTGATTGAAAAACTGATAGAACTCCTCAAATGGAATAGGCAACAGTTCAATTCCAAGGAGGTCATGCTCCTTTAACTCTCACATACAAACTACTCCTCCCTCGGACTCTTTGCAGGTTTTCATGTACCAATCATGCAATCTTCGCATCATCGTTGATAGAGAACTTTCATCTTTGACGAGAGGCTTCCCGCATCGTATCTTTGTATCTGCACCTCCAAGAAATCATAATGTACATCGTCGGGCAGGTAATCTGCAGGATTGCCATAACCGGGCACCATCCTCGGATCGACGATGTCGCTAGCGAGCACCTTGAGCGGGGGCACGATTGCTTAAGCTTGTTCGCCGAGCTGGGCAATTTGTTTCCCAGCTCGTCGTTCTTTCATCCTTTGATCACTGATAGTACTTCCCGACCTCTCCGCTTCGGCAAATGCCTTTCCAATAATGCGCTCATAGTTTCCTTTCGGCGGAGACTTGGGTGGTTTTGTCGGCAGCGAGTGCGCTTCGCTTTCACCGGATCTACCTTCTCCTCCGGAGGTGGATGTCTCTTTGCTTTCAACCGTTGAAACCAGTCATCCACTTCGGTCTACGCGATCTTCGCGTTTTCCTCCTCGCTCCTCTCGTACGGTAACTTCTCTGGAGTCTTCAGAGAAGGACCGAATCTGTATCTCCTCCCGCCTTTGGCTGTACTGCTAGACGCCGGCAGAGCAGACGGAGTGGATGTCTTCTTTCCTTGCTTACGAGGCGGAGGAGAAGGACTACGACGCGCCGGAGCAGCCGGAGCGGCGGCGGGTCTCTTCCGCCCTTGCTGACGAGGCGGAGAAGGAGGAGGCTGGCTGCTCGGCGCGCCGGGCGCAGCGGAGAAGGAGGCGGAGTGCCGCCACGCCGGAGAAGGAGCCGGCCGAGTGCCCTGATCGTCACTCACGGAGGAGGAGGCGGTGGAGGAGGCGGAGTGCCTGACTCACGGGAGGAGGAGGAGGCGGAGGCGTCCAGTTCGGAAGGTTGATGAGATCCTTCCGCCATAGGCATGGAGTCTTGAGCGTAACCCAGCCGATACTCCCCTTCACCGGTAGGGTGGTCAAGCCGGAGGTCCTCAAATCCCTCCGTTATTTCATCGACCATCACCTTAGCATATCCTTCTGGAATCGGCCGGCAGTGAAAAGTTGAGTCGGGTTTAGTAGGATAAACAGATCCAACAGCCGCCTTGATCTTCAAATTGCTCCATTGCGCCATAAGGTGGCAATTTTCAGCATCCGTGATAGCATCCACGGGATAGCTGGCAGGAGCCGTCAAGGCATACCCTGGCTGAAGCAGCTCGGTGGAAGCCACGCTGCTTCTCCGCTGAGATGGCGGGGTAGCCGGGGAAGCTTCGCAGGTCGCTTGCTGCGATCTGCCGCTTCTCGTTCCTCTTCTCGTTCCTCTAGCCCCATTACCCTTTCGTGCAGCGCTGCATTTGGCTCTGCTCCGGTTTCTTCCTCCTCTCATGGGTTTTGTAACCCCTCGCGTCCGGAAATCCAGCCTTCCACGAAACGGAGCTGGCGTGCCTCGTGTCCGTCCTGGGTGCTCGTGGATTCCCGAGGGCCATTGTGAGCTCGCCCTTCTCCCCGTCTCGAACGAACTTCCCTTGCTGCGCTACTTGATATATTGTTGAAGCCTCTTGACTGGTATGTCCAATTGTTCGTCCGTCCAAATGCACTTCCCTGTTATAGGGCCCAAGGATCCGCCGGCCCCGAAGAACCAAGTCCGGCAACGGTCTGGCCAGTTCATTGTCTCTGGTTCTATCCCTTTATCAAGCAGATCATTCTCAGCCTTGGCCCACTTAGGTCGGGTTACGAGGTAGCCACCTGACCCCGTGCGATGGTGAAGCTTCTTCTTCGCAGCATTTCTCTTGTTTGTCGCCGACTTCTTTTTACTCTTTTCCGATGTCTTGTAGGCCACAAATGCGGGCCAGTCATCTCTGATCTTCTCATATTTGCCCTTGAATTCTGGTGTCTCATTTTTTTCGACATACGTATTGAGTTCTTTCTTCCAATTCTTGAATAGGTCTGCCATCTTCTTAAGAGCAAAAGACTTGATTAATGGCTCTATTACTGGCTTCTCCGGATCATCCTCTAGCGGTAGGGTAAAATTTGACTTCAGCTCGGTCCAAAGATCATTTTTCGCATATCATTGACATAAGACACCTCGGGATCTTCGTTCTAGGCTTATACCATTGGTGGATGCTGATCGGGATCTTGTCCCTAACTGTAACCCCCTTTGAGCAACAAATGCCTTCCTTGTCCGGTAGGGTTCAATCGGTTGGCCGTCGCTCGTGATTTGTATGATCTCAAAATTTTCATCCGAGCTCAACTTTTTCTTCGGGCCTCGTCTCTTTACCGAAGTTGTGCTCGATCCGGAGGGCTAGAAAAAAGAACAAAGACGAGAGTTAATTAATATGTGTACATACCAAAACAATGAATGCATCAATTAGCTAGTCACCACAGGCTTAACTAATATATATACCTGGGCGGACTCGGTTTGGTGATCACCGGAGCCGTCCTCACGGTCTACTTCTTCACCCTCTCCTTCTTGCACCGGCATTGGGTCATCGGAGCCATGTAAATCATAGCCAGCTGCTTCTTCACCCTCTCCTTCCAGACCATCGTTGTCGTTGAGAAACATCAACGAGCAGACGGCATCACTTCCTTGTGCGATTATGTCCCTCAACAACGCTTCTTGTGCTTCGTCTCGGGGGGTGTCCATAGTTTCTACAAATATTTACAACATGGAAATTATTTATTCAAACATGACAGATATGGATATATTAGTGGCAAACGTAGAACTAGCTAGCTAATCACAATAAGGAATCATATTAGTGGCCTCGACACTGCTTCTCTAGGGTTTGGGGTGGCCTCGACAACGCTTCAAGGGTTAGGGGTGGCCTCGAGAACGCTTCAAGGAGGGTAATATCGACCCCCACGTGTTGAAGCTATCGGGAGGGGTCGGAGTTGAACACTACATCTATGTCCCACAAGTGACGTGGGCATCGACGCCCATGATGTAGGGTAGAGGGTCGTTGATCGCCGAGCGGTCGAGGGGTCGAGGATCGCCGAGGGGTCGGGAGGTTGCCTAGTGTCAAAGGATTCAACAAAACCATGTCTTCATCATTAGGCGAAAGTAACAGGTGCATGATGGTATGAAGCTCTCCAAAGTTATTTTGGAACGGAGTCCCAGATAGGATAATTCGCTTTTTGGTACAAAGTTCAGCAAGAACCTTCCGAATATCGTTATTTGGAAGGCCTTTGCTGAAATTCGTACAAAAAGGCAAATTATCCTATCCAGGACTCCATTCCAGAATAACTTTGGAGGACTTCACCATCATGCCATGGTTACTTCGGCTAATGATGAAGCCATGGATTTCTTCAATACTTTGACACTAGGAACCCTCTTGACCCTCGGCGATCCTCGACCCCTTGAACCCTCGACGACCTGAACCCTCGACCCCTAGGCGACCCTAGAACCCTCGATCCTCGACCCTAGAACCCTCGGCCGGGATAATATCGACAACGCTTCAAGGGGTAATATCGACAACGACGAGATACATACACGGAAATTAATGTTATCGGGAGGGTATATCGACCCCCCACGGATTGAAGTTATCGGGAGGGGGTATATGGACCCCCCCCCCCTCGTGTTGAAGTTATCGGGAGGGGTATATCGACGATGACAGAGGAGAAGATCGAAGAAAAAAAAGAAGAAGAAAAAGAGGAGAAGAACTCCTCTATTCTTTCTTCTCCTCTTTTTTTTCTTCTTCCTCTTCTTTTTTTATCCTGTTGTTCCTCTCTTGTTCCACGAGCCTCGTCCCCGATAACATTCATCCATCGATATCATTCCATACATACATATCCTCTTCTTTCTTCTTCTCCTCTTCTTTTCTTCTTATCCCTCGAGAAAGGAAAATAAGGAAAAGGAAGAAAAGAGGAAGGAAGAAGAAGAAAAAAGAAGAAGAAAAAAAGGAGAAGAAGAAAAATAGAATTTTTTTCTATTTTTCTTCTTCTCCTCTATTCCTTTCTTCTTCTCCTCTTCTTTTCTTCTTTTTTCCTCTTCTTATTTATTTCTCATCTACTTCCTCTCCTCTTCTTCTCCTTTCTTCCTCTTCTTATTTTCCTTTTCCTCTCATTCTTTTCTTCTTCTTCTTCCTTCTTCCTTCTTCCTCTTTTTTCCTTTTCCTTATTTTACTTTTTTCGTCTACACTAACCTAATTAAAATGCACTAACCTAAAATCGATATCTACTAACAACCTAAATAAAAATTAATACATATATGAAAAACATATATAAACAAAAATGCTATGAACATTATATCCATACATACATATATAGCCACATCCATTCATCATATAGCTATAAACAAAAGAATTAATACATATATGAAAAACGATATATAAAAAAATGCTATGAACAGAGCCTCGACGGCGGCTCACAACGGGGCCGGCGGGCGAGGCTCAGGCGGGCGGGGCAGGGGAGACGAGCAGGCGGGCTCGGGCAGCGACGGGACGGCGGGCTCGGGCGTCGCTTCGGGCGCGCTGGGCGACGGCAACAGCGGCTCTAGGGGCGCTGGGGCGAGCGGCGACGGGCTTAAGGCGGCAAGCAGGCGACGAGGACGGCGGGCTCGGGCGGCGACGGGACGGCGGGCTCGGGCGGCGCTGGTGCGGGCGGCAGGCGGGCGGCGGCGGCAGCGTCGAAGCGGCGGGCGGCGACAACGGGCGGCGACGACGTCTGGCAACGACGACGAGGAGCAGGGCGTCGGGGCAGAGGGCGGCGTCTGCGGCGGGGATGAGGAACTGAATGAAATTTTTGCCAAGTGTTGTATATATAGCAAGACCATTGGTCCCGGTTCGTGAAACCAACCGGGACTAATGCCTCTTTAGTCCCGGTTGGTGCCACGAACCGGGACCAAAGGCTCTTTTTCAGCCGCCCAAAGGGCGGGAAGGCCGCCTTTTGGTCGGTTGGTGGCACCAATCGGGACTAGGTAACGTGGCATTAGTCCCGGTCGTGCACCAACCGGGACTATGCCACCTTAGCCCGGTTAGTGCCACCAACCGGGACCAAGAACTGTGCTGCCCGAACCCAAATATTTAGTCCCACCTCGCTAGTTGAGAGGAGGCGCACCTGTTTATAAGGTGCGGTGCGCCTTCCCTCTCGAACTCCTCTCTAAAGCAGGCTTTCGGGCCTAAACCTGCAATCTGTGCATGTGGGCCTACTGGGCCTCCCGCGGGCCTGAATCATGGCCTATTCTAGGGTTTCTAGTCGTATTCAGGCCGTGGGGGCCCAGTAGGTGGCACTTTTTTTTGTTTTTTTGTTTTCTTTGTTGCTTTATTTATTTTATTTTGTTTCTACTTACAACAAAATACTTATTGTTGCTATTTTATTTTATTTTTCCAGTTTTTTGGTTTTGCTTTCTGCATTATTTAATTTTTGTTGTTTTTTGCTTTATTTTTTAATTCTTTTTGCTTTTAGTTTTAGAAAAATTATGAACTTTCTGTTAGTGCCATTAGTTTTCAAATTTGAAAACACTTTTTTGTTTTCTTTGTTGCTTTATTTATTTTATTTTGTTTCTACTTACAACAAAATACTTATTGTTGCTATATTTTATTTTTTTCAAGTTTTTTGTTTTGTTTTCTGCATTATTTATTTTCTTTTGGTTTTTCTTTATTTTTTAATTCTTTTTTGCTTTTAGGTCAGCAAAATT
The DNA here is from genome assembly GCA_021605145.1 of Aegilops bicornis. Taxonomy (NCBI): domain Eukaryota; kingdom Viridiplantae; phylum Streptophyta; class Magnoliopsida; order Poales; family Poaceae; genus Aegilops; species Aegilops bicornis. Next base: position 806,172,152 of record CM038671.1, read on the forward strand.
ATAAACTTTCTGTTTGTGCCATTAGTTTTCAAATTTGAATTCTTTGAAATTTGTGTGAATCACAGGTTTGTGAGCTCAACAAAGGCGTGTAGAGGGACGGGCTTATATACCGGTGTGAGCGCCCTTCGGTTGGCGAGGTTTTCAAATTCATAGTTTTCAAATGAACTCTGAAAAAGTTGGCATAGCATGTGCATGTACAAAACGGACAATGGTATCAAGCTCGTCTGTTACAAAGTTGGCATGGTATCATCATAATAGTTGCAGGAGAAAGTCTTCACTTTTTCTTCGCTTGTGTCATTTGCTTATTGCGCCGTAACCATGGATAATCTTCATCGTTTATCAGGATGCTTGGGTCAGCCTTGACTTTGAAGAATTTCATGAAACTTTTCATACTCTTGAGACATGTCTGTCTTGCCCTCCACTCCCGGGATGTCCCTTTTTCCCGAAAAGAACTATGTGGCGCTTTGGCTCATTGTATGATGTATTCGCTTCCTTATCTTTTCTTTTCCTCGGTCTGGTAGACATGTCCTTCACGAGATAACCTATGCCACATCATTGGCTAGGACGAGCAGTTCGTTAGTGTACCCAAGATTTTTCAGATCCACTTTGTTGTCATTCCGTATTGTGGGTCTACCTACCCCGCCTCCTGACAGATTGACCCACTTGCACTTAAACAAAGGGACCATAAAATCTACTCCGTAGTCAAGTTCCCATATGTCTACTATGTAACCATAATATGTGTCATTTCCCTTGTCGGTTTCTGCATCAAAGCGGACACCGCTGTTTTGGTTGGTGCTCTTTTCATCTTGGTCAATCGTGTAAAATGTATTCCCATTTATCTCGTATCCTTTCCAAATCATTACAGTCGAAGATGGTCCCTTGGACAACAAGTACAGCTCATCACAAACAGTGTAGTCACCTCACGAGACGTGTTTCCAACCAACTGCTGAAAGTCCTGATGTGTTCACATGTAATCCGATCGTCGCCTTTGCCCGGGTGTTTGGAGCGCAGACTGTTCTTGTGTTCATCGACATACGGGTCACCAAGGTAGAGTTCTCGTAGAACTGTGTAGTGTGCTTGAGACCAAGAATATCCGTCCCTGATATTATTGAGTCCCTTCCAAGCGATGCCTTTTCGATCAGTCTCCCCTCATACCGTGATTTAGGGAGACCTATCTTCTTAAGGCCAGGAATGAAGTCAACACAAAACCCGATGAAATCCTCTGTTTGATGGCCCATGGAGATGCTTCCTTCTGGCCTAGCGCGGTTACAAACATATTTCTTTAGGAATCCCATGAACCTCTCAAAAGGGTACATATTGTGTAGAAATACGGGCCCCAGAATGACAATCTCGTGGACTAGATGAACTAGGACGTGCGTCATGATATTGAAGAACGATGGTGGGAACACCATCTCGAAACTGACAAGACATTGCGCCACATCACTCCTTAGCGTAGCTAAGATTTCTGGATCGATCAACATCTGAGATATTGCAAAGAGCAATGCACATAGCTTCACAATGGCTAATCGGACATTTTCGGTAGAAGCCCCTCAATGTAACCGGAAGCGCTTGCGTCATAATCACGTGGCAGTCATGAGACTTTAGGTTACTGGAACTTTTCTCTGGAATATTTATTATTCCCTTTATATTCGACGAAGCCAGTCTGGACCTTCATACTGAGCAGGCATTGAAAGAATATTTCTTTCTCTTCTTTAGAAGAGCGTAGCTGGCGGGACCTTCATATCGCTTCGGAGGCATGCCCTCTTTTTTCGTGCAAGCGTTGCAGGTCCTCTCATGCCTCAGGTGTATCTTTTGTCTTCCCATACACGCCCAAGAAGCCTAGCAGGTTCACGCAAAGGTTCTTCGTCACGTGCATCACGTCGATCGAAGAGCGGACCTCTAGGTCTTTGCAGTAGGGTAGGTCTCAAAATATAGATTTCTTCTTCCACATGGGTGCGTGATTCTCAGCGTCATTCGGAACAGCTAGTCCGCCGGGACCCTTTCCAAAGATTACGTGTAAATCATTGACCATAGCAAGTACGTGATCACCGGATGCGCATGGCGGGCTTCTTCCGGTGATCTGCCTCGCCTTGAAATGCTTGCCTTTCTTTCGACATTGATGGTTGGTCGGAAGAAATCGGCGATGGCCCAGTACACATTCTTCCTGCAGCTTCGGTATATATTATCGGTGTCAAGTAAACAGTGCGTGCATGCGTGGTATCCCTTGTTTGTCTGTCACGAAAGGTTCTTGAGAGCGGGCCAATCGTTGATGGTCACAAACAGCAACGCCTTTAGGTCAAATTCCTCCTTTTGTGCTCATCCCACGTCGTACACCGTTTTCATTCCACAGCTGTAAAAGTTCTTCAACTAATGGCCTTAGGTACACATCAATGTCGTTGCCGGGTTGCTTAGGGCCTTGGATGAGAACTGGCATCATAATGAACTTCCGCTTCATGCACATCCAAGGAGGAAGGTTATACATACATAGAGTCACGGGCCAGGTGCTGTGATTGCTGCTCTGCTCCCCGAAAGGATTAACGCCATCCGCGCTTAAAGCAAACCATACGTTCCTCGGGTCCTTTGCAAACTCATCCCAGTACTTTCTCTCGATTTTTCTCCACTGCGACCCGTCAGCGGTGCTCTCAACTTCCCGTCTTTCTTATGGTCCTCACTGTGCCATCGCATCAACTTTGCATGCTCTCCGTTTCTGAACAGACGTTTCAACCGTGGTATTATAGGAGCATACCACATCACCTTCGCAGGAACCCTCTTCCTGGGAGGCTCGCCGTCAATATCACCAGGGTCATCTCGTCTGATCTTATACCGCAATGCACCGCATACCGGGCATGCGTTCAGATCCTTGTAGGTACCACGGTAGAGGATGCAGTCATTAGGGAATGCATGTATCTTCTCCACCTCCAATCCTAGAGGGCATACGACCTTCTTTGCTGCGTATGTACTGTCGGGCAATTCGTTATCCTTTGGAAGCTTCTTCTTCATTATTTTCAGTAGCTTCTCAAATCCTTTATCAGGCACATCATTCTCTCGCCTTCCACCGCAGCAATTCGAGTCACGATACCGAGCTTTGTGTTGCCATCTTCGTAATTGGGGTACAACCCTTTTTGTGATCCTCTAACATGCGATCGAACTTCAGCTTCTCCTTTTGACTTTCGCATTGTGTCCTTGCATCGACAATGACCCGGCGGAGATCATCATCATCGGGCACATCGTCTGGTTCCTCTTGATCTTCAGCAGCTTCGCCCGTTGCAGCACCATCGTGCACATCCTCTGGTGCATCTTGATGTTCAGTAGCATCACCGTATTCAGGGGGCACATAGTTGTCATCGTACTCTTCTTCCTCGCCGTCTTCCATCATAACCCCTATTTCTCCGTGCCTCGTCCAAACATTATAGTGTGGCATGAAACCCTTGTAAAGCAGGTGGGTGTGAAGGATTTTTCGGTCAGAGTAAGACTTCGTATTCCCACATATAGGGCATGGACAACACATAAAACCATTCTGATTGTTTGCCTCAGCCACTTCGAGAAAATCATGCACGCCCTTAATGTACTCGGAGGTGTGTCTGTCACCGTACATACATTGCCGGTTCATCTGCGTGCATTATATATAATTAAGTGTGTCAAAAATCATTACAGAACATCATGAATAGATAATTAAGTGACCAAATTAATAGAAGTTCATCATCACATAAAAACCAAAGTACATACATAGTTCTCATCTAACAACATAAAGCTCTCCAGAGCATCTAAATTAATTAAACCATACGTTGAAACTATCTAAAACATTTCAATGCGAAAACAAATGCGATCATAATCGCAACCAAGGTAACAACTGATCCAACGGCATAATGATACCAAGCCTCGGTATGAATGGCATATTTTCTAATCTTTCTCATCTTCAAGCGCATTGCATCCATCTTGATCTTGTGATCATCGGCGACATCCGCAACATGCAACTTCAATATCATCTTCTCCTCCTCAAGTTTTTATTTTTTCCTTCAAGAAATTGTTTTCTTCTTCAACATTTAACCTCTCGACAATAGGGTCGGTTGGAATTTCCGGTTCAACAACCTCCTAGATAAATAAAATCTATGTCACGTTGGTCGGCATAATTTTCATAAACAATAAATGAACCAATAGTTATGAAAAGATAATATATACCACATCCGAATCATAGACAGGACGAGGGCCGACGGGGTGGATACCAAAACCATCGCACTATATAAGATGCAATAATAAAAGTAAGAAAATAATACAAGTAAGAATATTTTTCCTTTCAGAAAGAAGATAAGAACAAGAGGCTCACCACGGTGGTGCTAGCGATGAGATCGGCGCGGGTGATCGACGGCGGTGAAGATGGTTACGGGGCGTGACGGACCGCTAAACCTAGACAAATATTGAGGAAAATGGAGGTTGGAGGTCGAGCTTGGAGAGGAGAAAGCTTAAGTAGTGTGGCTCGGGCATTTCATCGAACACCTCATGTGCATAGGAGGTGAGCTAGAGCACCACAAAGCCCCCCCCCCCCCTCGCCGGCAAGAGAAAAACAGAGCACTGGAGTGCTCTGCTCGCGAGCGAGGGGTATATATAGGCAGCACTATTGGTCCCGGTTCGCGGCATGAACCGGGACTAAAGGGAAGCCTTTGGTCCCGGTTCATGCCACCAACCGGGACCAATAGTGGTGGAGCTAGAGCCAGGCCCATTGGTGGGTTCGTCCCACCAACCGGGACCAAAAGGTCCGGACGAACCGGAACCAATGGCCGTGGCCCGGCCGGCCCCCTGGGCTCACGAACCGGGGCAAATAGCTCCATTGGTCCCGGTTCTGGATTGAACCGGGACTAATGGGCTGAACTGGCCTGGGCCATTGCCCCCTTTTCTACTAGTGCTCTCCGGCAGAATTTTGGAGTGAGTGGTGAAACGAGGTCTGGCAGTTTCCCTTGGCAGCGAGTCTCCGTCCTTGTTGGTAGTATAGGTGGCTTTGGGTGTAGGGTGTGAACTCTTCTATTTTCTTGTAGTTTCCTTTGATCTGCTTTGTAAGAAGTTTGCCTCATCATCATGTATCAGTTTGGTATGTTGCTTTATATAAAAAGGAGGGAGGGGGGGGGGGGGCAAGAAGCCTTTTCGGTAAAGGCGTTCGAGGTGATATGCAGAGCCTTCACGAAAATTGGCGAGAATAACCATATTGCAAGCCTGTCCAGATTGGAAATGCATTTGCGACGGTAACTACTTCATCCGGCTAGCTTTAATACAACAGATCCGTAATTAGCCAGGCTATCACAGAGCAACACCTATTTTCTCCTTTTATCTTGCCTTACAGAATCTTTACATCCACCGTAGGCAGAGGGCTCCTGTACTTGGTGCGGTTTTCGTATGGCCGGGTCCATATTAAGAAACAGTAAAACTGGGTTAGCTAGGATCTTCCGCGAGTGATATGGCACTATAAACCTCTAATTTGTTGACTCAACGATCCAAACAATTTGTTGAAACAACGATCCAAATATGCTGGTTAAATATTCATAATCGATCGCTCATCGCACATCATGCAGCCGGGAGAACCGGGCGACCACCGCCAACAACCGCAGAGCCGCCAGAAAGGAGTCACCTGATCCGATGGCTGAAACCCGATGGAATTACCACTCGGGCAGTGATTGCTCAGGAAGCACCGGTGGACCGGTACTACTGCATCCACAAGAGGTACAACTGCTAATATGGTAAAACAACACTTAGTTAGGGACCGAGGCTCTCTCCTCGAATGGAAGAATATATGTGGGTGCAATATCAGTGTGTACGTGAATTGATTCACCCGTTAACTTTCGATGCGGACTCCCTTCTAATAGTACAGATTTCCTACGACCAAAGAAACCAAAGCGTCGGAAATGTCGTCTTCAATCTTTTCTCGTCCGGAGGGGTGCCCAACCGTCTTGTGCCACTCAAGGTATTCCTATGTAGCTTAGACACACGGTTACTCCGCAAATTGCATTATGATCAACACCAAAACACTTAAATTCCCATTCAACATCCTAACCCCTAATTTCCTCCATATATATGGGCTGAGTTTGGGGTTTGCAGGCAACCCGAACATACGGGATGATTTGGGAGGCCAAGTTGGGTGTTGTTTTTCTTCGCCTGGGAACCGACAGGCTATCTGCCTGAACATCTAAGGACATTTTGAGGCCTGCTCAAGGATGATGACTGGATGGACGAGGCCACACTGTTCGAGCGCCCCCTGGCGGAAGACGTGATCCAAGTCTTTGCTGATTTTTATGGTTGGCAGGTTACACCGGCATCCCCTGCTAGCCAGGCGCTCACACCTGCATCTCCCCAGCTATGTCGCCCGACCCGGACCTCGACCGGTGCATCTTTGCATGACTCAAGCTAACGGCGCGCTGACTCAAAAAGCTAGGGCACGTGGACAACCAATATCTCGCAACAAATGCTCCTGGCGCGAGCTCGTCTGGCGTCTCGACGAGGCGCAGGACCAACATCGGCCTTCTGCTTCAGAGGCCTGGCTACGGCGCCGTCTCAAGTGTACCTACCTGGACCTAGCTTCTCTAGAGCGATCTATTTTGCGCCAGCGTGCCCGCTTCTCCTGGCTGCGCAAATGCGAAACCTCCACCACCTTCCTTCGTATCCAGGTGTTGCGCCGCAAGCAAAAGAACAAAATCTTCAGCCTTCAGTTCGAGGAGCAGGTGGTCTCTGAGGATGAGGCCATGGCAGAGGCGGCGTACGCTCACTTCTCGCAGCTTCTCGGATCCGTGAACGACCACAACTTCATGCTCAACCTTGATTGGATCGATGCACGCTCATTTGATCACTCCAGCCTAGAGCAACCATTCTCCAAGGTGAAATTTTGGAATTCTGTGAAACCATTGCCCACGAGCAAAGGCGCTCGGGCCCGATGGCTTCACCCTCAATAGGAATAATGTCTCTTACGTTCTTTCCCCATTCTGATGATGCGTTTAGTGTCATCGGAGGGCGTTCGGAGGCGTGTCTCCGTCGGATCTCATGGTATTTCGTCGGTGGTGCTCTTCGTTGGATTTGTTTGGATCCGTTCTTCGTTCGTCTTCGTTTGGGTGTTTACAAGTTTGATCCTCCCGATCTATGACTTTCTAAAACGGTGGTGGTTGCTGCTCTGGTGCGTTGGTCCTACCTGGCCTTAGCACGATGAATTCCCGGTTGTCTACTACAACAAGGTTTGCCCGGCTCCAGCAAGGGAAGGGCGATGATTACGGCACACCTTCGACTCGCTCTAGTGCTTGTAGTCATCGCTAGATGGTCCATGAACCTGGATGTAATTTTTATTATTTCTTGTGTTCGTTATACTGCCACGATTAAAAATGAATAGATTGAAAGTTTTCTTATAATTTTTTTTTTAAGAAAGAGGCCAACAGAAGACCCCGAGGGAGAGCAAAAACGGGGTAGTGCACGCCCTTCTCCCCCACCTCACTACACTCTAACCGATATCTCCTGGTTGGTGGTCCCCGAAGGGGCGCTTGATGAACTTCACTCCCGCCTGTTGCTAGAGCTCAAGCTCGCTTCGGACGGCTGACAGTATGTCCGTTGCTGAGAGGATGTCAGTTGAGTTTTGCTGTGATCCCCAGCGGTGCTCGGCATATGGCTCGCATCCAACCCAGCTTGCAGCTTTTCTCCAGCCCTCGGCTGACACTTGGCACTGCCAGAAAAGGCGAACCGAAGATTCAAGGTTTCTGAGACAGCACTTACGGAAATAACCATTCGGCCATCCTCTCCTTTGTAATCTGTCATTGCACCACACAGTCTATTTTTGAGGAGCAGCCACGCAAAGAATTCCAGGCGCCACGGTGTCCATGCTTGCCAAATGAGCTTCTAGTACACAGTCCTAACTTGCCCTTTGAATTGCATCTGGTATGCACAGAAGCTGTCGAGCAGTTTCCATCCTTGACTAGGCGCCAAATGATAGTATCCTGCCGATCCGCGGTCAGCTGGGGTGTCCCTTGTATTGAGCCATCTGCTTACAGCATCTCCAACAGCCGCACTAAACTAGCGTCGCGTCGTAAATTAGTACGTTTTAGCACGAGCGCAACACGGTGGGTCGCTACAGCGGGTGCGCAAAAACAGCGCGCGTGCTATAACGAGTTAGGCGCGCGGTCGAAAGCACTATCCTGCGCGGTGTATTTCGGGTGTCCGCTACCGCGCGCGGCACACTCGAGCGCTCGCGCCGCACTCTCTCCTCTCCTCCTCCTACGCCCGGCGCCGGGCGCCTGCCACCCATGGACGCAGACACCGGCACCCGGCCACCACGTTGTACAGCGCGACCCCCCTTCGCCCGCCGGGCGGCGGAAACCTAGCGTGGGAGAATTACGTCGCCACCGCCGAGCTCCGCCGAAGGCCGGCTCGCGCAAGAGTTCTTCTTGCCGCCGCGGATGACCACGGCGACGGGTGGCGTCGCGCCGGCGCCGTCCCGTGCCGCCGCCGCACCTGTCGAAAGTCCCCAATGCGGCGCGGCCGAAGAAGGGAAAAATATCCGCGAAGAAGAACAAGGCGGCGGACGGCTCCGGCAGCACGAAGGCGAGGGGAAAGAAGCTTGCAGGGCGTTCGACGGTCACAAGGCGGCTACCGGAGCGCGGCGAGCTCACTCGTTGAGCCGGCCGACGCGCACTGCGTGTTCGACGAAATGCCCGAAGGTGAAAAAATTCCAACTTTTCTTTTCTTATTATTTTTCAATGCATCATCACATATAGATAGCTTATTTGCATAGTTCAAAAAACTTTGTAGTCTCAACGATGATGCATACATGTCAACTATGGGTGTTGGGTCCAACAATTGCATTGGTCTCAAACCAATGACATCCATTTCAAGACCATGAGTTTGAGGTGGACGAGGAGGGTGAGGGCATTGTTGACGCTACCGAAAGGAAGAGCGGGCAATTACACCACCAACGATGACAAGTTACTATGCTATACTTATTTGCAAGTGTCAAGGGATCCATCCATTGGAGGTGATCAAAGTAGAGACGCTTATTGGGGGCGAATGAAAGAACACTTTGATGCTCACAACGTGAGTGGAATTGACCGCTCTGAGAGATCACTTCGGTCCCGATGGTCGACAATTAACTCGGATTGTCAAAAGTGGGCGGCCGCACAAAAGGCAGTTGACAAGATTAACCCAAGTGGCACAAATGAGGATGATCGAGTAAGTGGCATCTCATATATGTTCATCATACTTGTTTTTGGTGACCGAAGTGCTAACTTGTTTTGTTTTTCTTGTAGTACAACATTGCATGAAACTTGTTCAATGAAGAGACGAGGACAACCAAGAACGGGAAGATCAAGAAAGGAAGGATCTTTACCTTGCCTCATTGCTATGAAGTGTTAAAGGATGATGAGAAATGGAAGAAGCGTGATGGTTTGGATTATTTGCATTTGAGCAACAAACGCAAGCGAACAATTGAGTTGAATGATGATGATGATGAGGAGGATGATGCATCAAGTGATGACGGCAAGAGAAGCCCCACACCCAACTCGGTTTCATACTCGAAGCCAAAACGACCGGATGGGTGCAAGAAAGACAAAACCGAAAAGAAGAAGAGGAAAGGAGATGATGAGCTCAAAAATGCTATGGAAGCTATTGTGAAGGCAAGAAAAGAAGCCAACGAGGTGAGGAAAATGGCAAGGAACCAAGATGCCGCGGCCGAGGAGAGGAGGTTGGCGGCCGAGGAGAGGAGGGTGGCCGCCGAGGAGAGGAAAGTGGCATTGGAGGAGAGGAAGGTGGGCATGGAGGAGCGAGCTAAGTTGTTGGAATGGGAGAAGCACTTGTTCTTCTTGGACACATCTAACCTCAATGCGGCGCAAAAGGAGTATGTCAATCTTGCCCAAGAAGAAGTCTCGATCCAAATAAGAGCCATGGTTCGTGCAATGGGTGGCGGTGGCCTCGGCGGCATGGGTGGCGGTGGCCTCGGCGCAATGGGTGGCGGTGGCCTCGGCGCCATGGGTGGCGGTGGCCTCGGCGCCATGGAAGGCATGGGTGGCTTTGGAGCCATGGGAGGCATGGGTGCACCTCCGGCCGCCATGGGAGGCATGGGTGCACCTCCGGCCGCCATGGGAGGCATGGGTGGCTTTGGAGCACCCTCCGACGCTATGGCCGCCATGGGAGGCATGAGTTTTGCTTCTCTCATGGGAGGCATGGGTGCACCTCCGGCCGCCATGGGAGGCATGGGTGGCTTTGGAGCACCCTCCGACGCTATGGCCGTCATGGGAGGCATGAGTTTTGCTTCTCTCATGGAAGGCATGGGTGCACCTCCGGCCGCCATGGGTGGAATGTCTTTCGATGTGCCTCCTCAAACACATTCCCATGAAGATGCCGTTGAAAATCTTGCCAACACCGTCGGAACTTCACGTGATGCGGTGCGTGATGAGGTTAGGGAGGAAGATTCATCTTCGGAGGCGGAAGAATCGTCTTCGGAAGATGAGGACGAAGACGAGGAAGATGATTGATGTGTCTTTCATTTATGTCTTGAACTTTAGTTTGCATTTTAACTTGGTTGGATGAACTTGTGGGCATGATTTTGAACTTGTGGGCATGAACTTTTATTCATCAACTTGTTTGTGTCAAATTTCACATGTTCTTTGCATTTTGATGAATGTTTCAAACTCATTTTGTGTTTAAAATATCATATATGTTAAAATGTCCGGCGAGTCGCTGTCTTTGGAGCTGGCTTGCTGCATTATAGCTGCTGTAGCCAATGGGCGGCCGTCTTAAACCAGAAGCGAAGCTGGCAAACAGAATTTTTGCGCGCGGCGCGAAGCGCGGCCATTTGAGATGCTCTTAGCAAAAGCAAATTAGGAAGATACACAACCGATTAGTGAGTTATTCTATTGGCTTTAGAGCTCATCTGAAGAGTAGATTCTAATCCATGTAGAAATGAACTAGCTACTAGTTGTAGTATGTGTATCGATGCACCTTCAGATTTAGAGCGCAGAAGTAGACACGGTGATGAACTTGAGGACACAACACCTTCGCAAAATCAATCGAGATAGAGCAGCCATGACTAACACCGTAGCACACTAGAACCCTACTAGCCTGCAGTGTGTGTACATGTCTCCTACAGCCCGGCGACTGGCGTAGAATCGTTGGACGACGTTGGTGGCCAGTCATACACGAAGGAAGCGAAAAAAATAATACCACATCGATCCATCCGAGACGATATGCAGCGCTAGGTGGGGGCTCCTTATTCGACGCGTTCAGCGCCAGGAAAGCTTCCTGGCGCCCATGCGCCATCCCTCGTGGGCCGGCCAATGTACATGGCGTGCGCTCGATCACAACTGCAGTGATTCGCTCGATCGCATGACAGTTGAACAGTCAAACATTGAATTTTGATAAAAAAAATGAAAAAAAAATCATGTATTCAACAAAAATTGTTCACGAATTTGTAAAGAAAATCAGGAACTAAAAAAATGTTCATGGATTTTGAAAAAAGTTAATCAAATTTGAAAAAAAAATCAAACTTCAAAAAGGTCATCGAATTTGAAAAAATTTCATTATAAATGATAAGAAAGGTTCGTGCATTTTTAAAAACGCGAAATAAAAAGAAGAAACGACAAAGAAAAAAGAAGAAAGAAGAAAGAAGAAAAAGTGTAAAATGAAGTCGCAGGCGGGATCCGGCTGCAAGTCGAAATCGTAGCCGGGCCGCCGCGCCCCGAGGCCGAGTTGTTGCTGCTGCGGGCGTGATCCAGCTGTGAGTCGAAGTCGACGCGCATGGCTGCTGCTGCTCCTTCTTCGCAGGATCCGGCTGTTAGGTCTGCAGCCGATTTGGTGCATCTCGATCAGGATCCTCTGACGTACGGCGGCCTGCCGTTCCGTCACTGACATGTGGGCCCGTTGGAAACCTGGCCCACATGTCAGTGGCCCAACGGCACGTAGCGCACGGCAGAGGAGTGTCTTCGGCCGACTTGGTGCTCTGCAGGTACTAGTGGATTCAGCCGATTTGGTGCTCTCTGGTTTCTGAACATGTGCACTGCAAGAACATGTTAGCCCCCCTGTTGGAATTCATAAGTTCTCAGAAAATTCGGACTTTTATTGTTCCATTTTCTGAAGAGACTGCAGAGGAAGCCCTTGTCAATTTCGTTTGTCAGATTGTAGCATATGCTAATTTCATGCCAGATTGTATCCTATGCTAATCCGCGTGCCCTATTTTAGGGCTGCTGCTGGTGACGGCTAATTCTCATGCAAAAAAAAAAACAGTTTTTTTGCCCAATTGTTTTCTACTCCGCCTTCTTTTTGTGTACTAAAATATGGCAGCTGTTGGAGATGCTCTTTACACCACCAACCGCTAATTATGTGCACAGTCCTTTTCTAACATATACACCACACCATCCTTCACTCAAGTGAATAAGGTTCTCTTATGGTATATACCAATTTGTCTCCGATGGAATAGCTCCACCGTTCCACTCCACTTCAACTTGCTGGTTGTACTAACTTACTTGGTTGTCACATAATCAGAATTGAGGGAGGGCATTGGCAGGACTAACCTACTGCATCCAATAGATGGTAGTGCCATAAACACATCAGAGAGAGCGCGAGAGAAAAATGAGAAAGATGCAATAATACATGGAAATAGGAGACATCAGAAGCAATAACAGAACTGCTTTTCAGGCTGATCGGAGACCAAGCTGAACAAGTTGATCATGATCAGCGCAAGATTTAGAAGCTTCCTTTTTGTTGAGCGGTCATTTTTTAGTGGTCGCCTGGCCAGTTCTTTGGGCACCTACACTTTGTGTTTGCCCTTCATGTCCTTTCTCTTGAGAGAGGCTAAACCAGCGCTGCCACTAGCGATCTGATAGGAACCGTTGTGCCACAAGCTCTAGTCAGATGGTCTACTGGACGATGCCCAGCCTAGCCAATGGCACCATGGTCTCCACCAACACCAACGCGTTTTAAGGTGGATTTGTCTAGTGAAACATGCCTGGTGGTACCACCTAGAACCCACGTTTGAACAAGGCCACAATAGCTAGGGTCTCGAATGGGGGTCCCCTCATAGAGCGTAGGTTTTAATAGTAGTGATTTTCCTGATATGGCATAGTTTTGTAACTAGGTTCACATATCTGCGCAAGGTTTTTCTCTAACAATGATATTTATCTAGGGTTTTCTACTTCAATATTTATCTGGGTTTTGTGTAACCATCAATTTACTGCCCCTTCAAATTCTGAAAAGCTACCTAACAAAAACATTTAGTGGTTGTTTAGATTAGGAGAATCAAAGATGGGTTTTCGTAAAACAGATTTTAGGAGAAATTTTAGGAAAACAAGTTTTAGTATGTTACTTGTTAACACGAGCTTATACAATTTTCTGTTCGGATTAAAGAGTCGCGTTTACAAAACCTTGTTTTAAACTTTTGATTAGATCCTTTGACCATGAGGACTTAGATTAGACACTCGACCTCGCTGAGCCACGTAACATCAGGTCCTTTTTCAGGAATCATGACCAACACAAGCGCACACACCCAAGCAAGAGTTGCAGCCGGTATGGAGGTGACTGTCTTCCTGAAATTTGTCTGGGGGCGTCGACATGCCAAAGTTGGAGACCACGTCGGCGCGAAATATGTGCCGCACGGTCTTCTACGAAAAGCCGCTGTTTGGTAGAGCGGCGAGCATGATCAGGAAGGTTGCATCCGGGAGCTAGCTCCATGTCATGGTGGATCCTGGCGCGCCTGGCCAGAACCTCGTGGAGGCAGAGCACGCCCGGGTGGTGAAGCCGGCGCATAGTCAGCATCTCCTGGAGCACGTGATGTGCCATGTCCTCAGTGCCCATCCCCTACACCTTGTCAATCTCCTCCACCGCCGCTGGCTCGTCTCCGGTCACCAAGTGCGCGAGTAAACCTTACCATACATTGGTAGTCATATAAATCGATCAAAGAGAGGGTTAGAGAAAACATGGAAAGTATGAGAACCCATGCGAATAGGAGAGATTGGGATTAGTGGTGGAACAATCTTTCTTTTGAGGATGAGTCTCTCATTTGTAGTTGTACATAAAACCTGATCTGAGATGGCTTGGAAACTCCATTGTACTCCCTCCGTTCCTAAATATAAGTATTTTTAGAGGTTTCAAATGGACTACCACATACGAATGTATATAGACATATTTTAGAGTGTAGATTCACTCATTTTGCTCCGTATGTAGTCACTTATTGAAATCTCTAAAAAGACCTATATATAGGAACAGAGGAAGTATATGGGTACTCTTGCGATCTACATAGGAGAGTTTGTGCTCCCAGAGGTGTTCCAAGTGATATGCAGAGCCTAGGTGATATGAATTCAAAGGAGAATCCTCAACAAAAACTTGCAAGAATAGCTATATTGCAAGGCCAAGCACGGGTGCCGGGGCCGAGCCACTCGGACAATCCGCTAATGGACCGAGAGGAACCACGGCAACCGGAGCAGGAGCTGAAGAAGCATCCACGGGTGACATCTTGGAACCTTGCGCGCGGACCGGAGCAGGATCGTCAACATGCCCTGCTGGCAGTGCGCCCGTACCCACGACCGGCTGCACGAGCGCAGATGATGCAGCACCGGCTGGCTGCACTACTGACGGTGCGCCCTCAACCATGGCCGAAAGCACTGCATGCAGGCCACTGTGCGCATGCACACATGCAGCCACACCTGGGTGTGCAGCCGCATCAAGCAGCAAGAGTGCTTCATTTCCTGTAATGGATGTAGAATCTCCCTGTTGGTCAACTCCAGTACCAGCCGCCACGGTGGTGTCCACATCGAGGTCAGCTCCTGCATCAGTCTGCGAAGGAGCGTCCAATGCGTTCACAAAGCGATTATCAGTCTCCATTGGAATGGTCCCAGCAGATGACGTGTTGGACTGAGCAGCACCCCTTTCAGAATTTTTCCCATTTTTGTTCGCATCTTGATCAGGCAAAACATCATCTCGGTTAGCCCCGTGGTGTGGACCGTCATCATCGTGCTCCCAAATGCGAGGGATGAAATCATCTTCGGGTATGAAATCGTCCTCCTCAAGCACGAACCGAAGATTGTACCCGTTAAGCTTGACATAAACCCCAGCCGAGACCGAGGCAAAACCTGCACCATCTTCTTTTTTAAACATGTTTAAATTCAGAACCGCCACCTGGATGCGCACAATGCCACGACGGCGCAAGCATACCAAGTCAACATCCTGAGTAGCACCGATGACGGATCCCACTGCCCACAAACCAAGAAAGTGACGAAGTGGCGGTGGAACACCAGTTACATGTACCCAAACTGGCTTTAGCGGATTATAAGATGGTCTGACATCTGATTCTGATTTCCATTCACTGATAGCAATTACCACATCATGAGACTTGACTTTGAACTCAAAAGCAGCAACTCTCTCTAGAACCTCCATAGATGGGAAAGCAACCAGGAATGCAAAAAATCATTGCCATGGGGAACGGCCTCCCACTTCCAAGGAGTTAGGACCGAGGAAATTTTTGCAATCTAAGTCTCCACAACAGCAGCTGTGACCGAACCTCCAGATATCTTTACCAGACCAGTCAGTGAGGATGGTGGTGCAAGGTGTTCCCTGAAAACCGAGTCCGGCAGGTGCACAAACATAGCCTCATTAAGACCAACACCCCCGAAAGATGCCATTGGCTTCGGCTGCTTCAACACAGAACAACGATGCAGAGGGTGCTTATAGTTATTACAAATATAACAGTAGTGCGTAATGGTGCAATCTTTTGAGAGATGATCATCATTCCTGCACTTATAACACCACAAATTTGCTTTCTTTGCTACACGACCCAGCTCGGAAGTGTCCGCCTGAGACGCCGCCGCAACGGGGTTGGGCTGCATAGGCGGCACAGGTGCGGCGCTCGAAGGTCGAAGGCCCTGTGGTCGGCGAAGAACGAACCCTGTTAGGCTGTTACTCTTTCTCTTTTTCTTTTTCGGACGGCTGGACGAAGGTACAACCAACCAACAGCCTGCTGCAGGGGCACTCCGAAGGCAAACGGCCCCGAGGAAACTGGGGGCAAGGCGGCCTGCCCGACCACGATAGCCGAGCCTCCCGCCTGCGGCGGCCCAGCCGAGCGGCCGAATCCGGCGAAACGCTGCTGAGGGTCCAGTGCGGCCGTGGCGTTAATTAGGGTTCCGCGGAGGCACCTTGACAGGAGGCTGGCCACCCTTGTGAGACGGAGATGGCCCAGAAGGCTGGCCGCCCTTGGATTGGATGGCGGAGGAGCCTGGCCGGCCATGGAGGCGGAGGTCGGGGCGCAGAGAACAGACGCGTACGAAGGCCTTGGCGGCGGACGGGAGGGAGCAGCGATCTGGAGGCGACTCGGAGACAGCAGGACCAACGGAGCCCGATCTATGGGAAAAGTCAGCACAACGGGGCCACTCCAGCTTCCTCATGGACGCATCCTGCTTGGCCCTGGTTGTCGACGCCGTGATCGCGGCCTCCTCCGAAGAATGCGGATCGCTATCCGCCTCCGCAGTCTCCTCCACCACGGCCGGAGAAGAGGCCTCCGCCGAGATGAACGCACCCAGCGAGGGCGCGGGAGTGGCCCCTTCCAAGGCCTAATGTGCACCCCGCGGGCAGCCGTTCGAGGTGTCCCCGCCGTCGAGCCAGGTGCTTGGCGTCCCGGCGAACTTCTGCATGCCGTCGATTTTGCAGCAACCAACACCGACGGCTCGACCGAAGACACCGATGCGTACTATGTCTGGAGGGCTGGTTTCGCCGCTTCGGTGTAGTAACCGTCACGCCGTCTCCGCGGATGGTTCCTCTTCGACAGATGAACATTCACTAGCTAAGGCAATGCGACGACAAGCCTCGAGGAATTTGGACTCCACGCCAGGTACCTCGCCCGCTAAATCTTTTCTTTCATTTTCGGATACTCTTATTTCCTGTAGCCTTAAAAATGTTGGTATATCCATGGGAAAGAATGATAATGAAATTAATCTTTCGGTTAGAGCACTTAAACATATGGAGATTGACCGTTTAAAGGTTTCTCCAAAGTGTAATAGTGCCCTACCTAACCCCGAAACCGAGGATGAGGATGAAGCGGATGCCAAATATGATGGCCCGCTTGTCTCCCACTTGGTTGGTGAGGTTACCGAGGTTAGTTTGGATGACGCAAGACCTGGGTCCAAGTTCTGTGACTTCACAGCATCTTTGCGAAAATCTAAATCATATTCCTCTAAAAAGAAACAAAAGCAGCCCAAGAAGGCGAAATGTTCAACACCGACCCGAGTTTCCACATGAGAGGCATGTTTTGGAATAGCAGAGGTCTCTCAGACTTGGCTAAACATAAACACGTTGGTGATTGTGTCCGCGAACATGGGTTGGATTTTGTGGCAATTTCGGAGGCTGGTAAATGTGACTTCCGCCCGCATGTCCTTGATCACCTATCAGGTGGTTTCAACTACACCTGGCATAGTCTGCCAGCTCGTGGAAGGTCTGGAGGAATCCTTCTTGGGATACAGACCACCACCATGGACTTGTTGGCTTTTTTTACTAGTGAATTTCATATGAAATTTCACTTACGAAACAGAGCTGATAATTTTACATGGAGCCTGGTTGCAGTCTATGGGGCTGCCCAAGATGAGCATAAATCGGCCTTCCTTCATGAATTGGTGAACCTGGCTAAGGATAACCCATATCCAATGCTTATTGGAGGGGACTTTAATATCCTTAGGTACCAGCAAGAGAAAAATAATGACCGCTTCGACACTCATTGGCCTTTCATATTCAATGCTGTCATAGACAGTTTGAATCTTCGGGAGGCCAGTATGTCGGGGCGACAGTTCACCTGGGCTAATAACCGATATGTACCGACATATGAGAAACTCGATAGGGTACTCATGGACACCGAATGGGAACTAAAATTTCCTCTGGTAACCGTGCGAGCCCTAGAGCGTATCGAGGCGTTATCAGATCATGCACCCATAATTCTGGACTCTAACTCTACGAAGCCAAACGTCCGTCTCCCTTTCAAATTTGAATTGGGATGGCTGCATCGGGATGGATTTGTAGACATAATCAAGAATGTTTGGGAGAAGCCCGCTGTTGGTCATACACCTATTCAGAGATGGAACTTTAAAATAAGGGCCATGAGGAAACACCTCACTGGATGGGCGAAACACATCAACGGGATATATAAAAAAGAAAAACAAAGACTCTCTACCATTATTGATGACCTCGACAAAATTGCAGAGACGCGCACCTTATCTCAACAAGAGATTGAGCTGAAAAATCAATCTAACGAGAAGGTTGCACGTCTTTTGCGAGAAGAGGAGATCAATTACTACCAGAGATCCAAAGCTGACTTCATCTTGATGGGTGATAGTAATACAAAATACTTCCAATTGATCGCCAATGGCCGGCATAGGAAAAAATGTATTTACAGTCTCCAACAAGATGAGGGGCGGATCGAAGGACAGGAGGAGCTCAAGAAGTATATCACCAAATACTACAAATCTCTGTTTGGAGCGTCAGTTGAAGGGAACTTCACCCTTGACGAGACCCGAACGGATGATATTCCACAAGTCACGGCAGAAGAAAATGATATCCTAACGGCACCATTCTTGGAAGAGGAGGTGAGAGCGGCGGTGTTCCAAATGGAACATAACAAAGCTCCAGGGCCAGATGGTTTCCCCGCAGAATTCTATCAAAATTTCTGGGATATTCATCAAGACCGACCTTTTGGATTTGTTCAATTGTCTTCATGCCGACCAACTAGACCTATTTAGACTTAATTTTTGCGAGATTGTCTTGTTGCCCAAGATTAACGAGGCCGAACGGATCCAACAGTTCAGACCCATATGCCTCCTTAATGTTAGCTTCAAGATTTTCACCAAAGTGGCCACAAATAGGTTAAACTCGGTAGTTGATCATGTTGTTCGGCCATCTCAAACGGCGTTCATGCAAGGAAGGAATATACTCGATGGCGTAGTAATTTTGCATGAGACCGTTCACGAGATGCACCGGAAAAACATGAGTGGAGTAGTATTCATTGACTTTGAAAAAGCCTATGACAAGGTCAAATGGTCTTTCCTCCAACAAGCCCTAAGAATGAAAGGTTTCTCCGATAAATGGCGTCAGTGGATCCAAATTTTTGTAACTGGAGGTAGTGTGGCCATCAAAGTCAATGATGATGTAGGCCATTACTTTCAGACAAAAAAAGGACTACGGCAGGGTGACTCCATGTCTCCAATGTTATTTAATATTGTTGCTGACATGGTGGCTATTCTGATTGAGCGTGCTAAGCAGGACGGCCAAATAGAAGGAGTAGTGCCACATCTTGTGGATGATGGCCTCTCTATTCTGCAATACACCGATGACACAATTCTTTTTATGGAACATGACCTAGACAAGGCTCGAAACCTAAAACTCTTGCTCTCAGCGTTTGAGCAAATGTCGGGTCTCAAAATTAACTTCCATAAAAGTGAACTTTTCTGCTTTGGAGAAGTCGTTGAGGCGGCTGCCGATTATGCTGACCTCTTTGGTTGCGCACATGGCCAATTCCCGATTAAATATTTGGGAATACCGATCCACTATCGGCGTCTCGCCATTGCGGAGTGGAAGCATGTAGAGGAGCGTCTAGAGAAACGATTAAGAAATTGGAAAGGCAAGCTACTCTCAGTTGGAGGACGGCTGGTTTTGATTAACTCCGTTCTCACAAATATGGTTCTCTATATGCTTTCTTTCTTCCAACTCCCGAAAAGGGTCCTGCAAAGATTGGATTATTTTAGATCCAGATTTTTTTGGCAACGAGATGGAGAAAAGAAAAAATATTGGTTGGCCAAATGGAGCATGGTTTGTAGGCCAAAAGACCAAGGCGGCCTTGGAATTCATGACCTACAGGTCAAGAATGAGGCCTTGCTCGATAAATGGTTGTTCAAACTTCTTCGAGGATGGTGTTTGGCAAACCATGTTGCGCAACAAGTATCTAGGCCAAAAGGCAGCGTCCCAGGCATATTGAAAACCTGGTGACTCGCACTTCTGGGCTGGCCTAATGGCGGCAAAGAAACATCTCTTTCGCTTTGGGTCTTTCGCGATAAAAGACGGGTCGGAGATTCGATTCTGGGAAGACATCTGGCTAGGCAATGCCAGTCTCAGAGAACAATATCCAGCCTTATATAACATTGCTCGCGATAAGAACAACACTATTGCGCACGTGCTCAGTTCATCCCCGCCGAACATTTCGTTTAGGCGGGATTTGATTGGCCCCAGACTTCTGTCATGGCATAATCTTTTGTCCCGGTTGGATTCGATTAACCTGACACAAGGTCGGGATGTGTTTCGCTGGAACCTTACTACATCAAGGTCTTTTACAGTAGACTCTCTGTACCATGCACTCACACATTCTGAGATACCTGCAGTGAGTAATAACAAGAAAATTTGGAAGTCCAAGATTCCACTAAAAGTGAAAATTTTCATGTGGTATCTTCGTAAGGGAGTTGTGTTGACCAAAGACAACCTCGCACAACGTAACTGACCAGGGAGTAAGAAGTGTTGTTTTTGTACTCACGACGAGACAATCAAACACCTCTTTTTCCAATGCAAGTTTGCACGTTCTACGTGGTCAATCATCCAAATAGTGTCAAATTTAGATCTGCCCACCCGTGTTGCCAATATATCTGGTCACTGGTTTGAAGCGCTTATAAGGGTGGGAGCGTACGCCTTAATTTGGTCGCTCTGGCTATGTAGAAACGATTTGGTTTTTAATGGAAAAAAATGCTTCTCCTGCAGGTTATTTTTCGTTGTACGCACTCGCTTCATACGTGGTCTATGCTACAACGATCGGAGCACCAATCGATGTTCAAGGCGGTGTGTACGCGGTTGGAGCAGGTGGCTACGGAGGTTTTTTCCCAACATGGATGGCAGTATAACCTCCGGATCGATCCACCACCACCTTCGACATAGGCATAGTATCGGTCTATAGGACTTTACTGTTATCGATATGTCGGTTTATATTTCATGTCTTTTGTCAGACTTTTGGATTTGGTTGTGTGCATCTCAGTTATGCAGAGGCCGGGCGTTACTCATAATGTTTTGTATCCCTTTGATGCTACATTCTGAGATAATAAAATCGCCCTTTTATCAAAAAAGCTACTCCCTCCGTTCGGAAATACTCGTCATCAAAATGAATAAAAGGGGTTGTATCTAGATGTATTTTAGTTTTAGATACACTCTTTTTTATCCATTTTGATGACATGTTTTTTCGAACGGAGGGAGTATATTGCAAGGCGGTCTAGAATGGACAAACGTCTGCAACGTTAACTCTTTTGGACGACTTTTAATACAACTAAATCGTGCGTAAAGCCATTTACAACACGCCTGCTAAGCTGGGGCTCCAGGGTCACTTCCCTGGCTAATTTGCCCGATTTCGTCCGTGACCATGATTTGGCCTTGCGTTGATGCCAAATCTGCCGTCGGGCACTCGGACTCTTTTGCCTGTATGTTTTTAACCATGAGTGAGTGTTGAAATTATCTGTGAAGATTGTTTGTCAACGTTTTGTTACGCCAGTTTTGAATGTGATTAATCCTTGGACGCCAGTTTTGACCCCTAAAGAAGATTTTAGTTAATCCTCCGGACATGCTCCATTCTCAAACTTTCATAGTGGCAGCTTTGAAAGCACCACATCAGCAAAATGAGTGCGCTTGGTCTGCCTTGGACCTGCATGAGTCAATCATACAAGCGCAACTAGCCGTCAACACCTTTTTCTACAAAGAATAATAAAAAAAAGTTAGATGAATTTCGTGATCAACTTTGTACTTAAAGCAATTATCGTCTGTGTTGACGTGGTCAATGCTTATCTTGGTTTAACTTTTGTGTGATAGAGGACGTAGCTGGCTACTTGATGTCAAAGCAACTCAAATATTTCTACAGTAGTGGAGTAGTAGCTTCTAATGTGCTCTTGCAGTCTGAAACTTAGAATATATGTTGAAAAGATGATTTCAGGATTCTTGATATTGTGTGTTAGATTTGAGGATTCTTGGTATCCTATCATTACTGAAATTCTAGACCTCGGTCTAGTAAAATCCAAATAAATAAATTCAAGCGTCCATTTGACTTGCATGGCATGTCAGCATATGCATACATCACATAATTTACTCTCACATAGCTAATTAGTGAAGGGGGTAGAGACACCAACATATAAAATGGGTTGGTCTACTTCTCCTTGTAGCATTAGAAAAGAGAAACAGAGTGCGTGCTCACTCACTGGCTAGTCTCAAACCACAACACAAGTGCACGCTCCATCACGTGAATCGAGCTCGAGATAGCGCAGTGAGTGGTTGGCCAGGAGCTTAAATATTTGCCTCTTTTGGGTGCACCACTTGTGCTCTGGAATACATGTCAATGCATGAGCTGTCCATTACATGCTCCCTGTTTCTAGATGGTTCTTACACTGTATGGCAATACATAATGAAAATATTTTGAAACCCATGCATGATTTGTTGAGCCCTACCACCTGGAGAAATCTGTCCAAACAAAGTAAACTATGGCAACGGGGTGAGAAGAAGGAGAAGGAGAGTGATGAGGTGAGGGTGAGAAAGATAAGGGTAACGAGGTGAAGATGAGGGGAAAGAAGAGGGTGACAAGGCAAGAGGAACTAAGAAAAGTTTCATGTCTTTGCTCTCAAGATGGTGCATGTTATACATAAATATCTGAATATTTTTAAAACATTGAGATAGAATTCTATGGTGATCAATATATCTGACATTTTCCTTTTTGGAACTATTAATTATGTTTCACATGTATTTATTATTACAACTGGCATTATTTAGCCAAGTAATTGACCACACAGACACAAGTTGCTATTCTTTTATCAGTATATAGTTCTTTAATTATCTAGCCGGTGGCTAATTTTCCGATATGTTCTATATATGTTGCTAAGAACATGAATTCAAAATGTGGAATAGCTATCATGTATCATATTTGTATTTCAAAAAGGAAGGATCAGTCCCCCAGCCTCTGCATTCTCAGATGCACATAGCCACAACCAAATACATGAAAATGTAGAGTACATGACATGGACAACAACTGCAGAACCATTACAAGATATGAAGTAAACACCTATGAGTAAGTCATATTCTTCCGCACAAACGTCTTCAAGAAGGGATAACATACACGTGTCACCCCGTCTTTACTAGTATTCTGCCTTGAATCAATCGTTATGGTATCCGCCAGAAAAAGTTGCACACCTCTCCCATAAGTCCATGTAAGCATGCCTCAATGAAGTACATGATCGAAGGAAGCACCTCCCAAGACACAGTACTTGCCGCCGCTGTTGGAGAAGACACAAGGAGGGAGTGGCCCTAGATTAGCAGGACACTTTCTCACCCAAAAACACAGTCAAGACTCTTGGGGAGCCGCCCACCTCGCGCCGCTGATCTGATGATTGTAAGGCAAATAGTACTGCACAACCAACCTCCAATTGCATATCAATGCTTTCTTATCTATAGTACACCAAACTTGATTGTTCTCGTCTTATATAATACCACTTCATCTTAAACTGAATAGCACGACCTTCTCACTCTATTTTGTCATGTTGGTACTGTAAACTTATTTTCCATCAATTTGGTTGTTATCATACAAATAGAACAAAGAGAGAGCTGGAAAATTATGTAAAATACGAGAACCATGGGATAGGAGACATCAAGAGTAGCAGTGGATGGATCTTTCTTTGTAGGACGAGGCTGACACTACCAGAGAAAACCCAATCACACATGGCTTGAATCCACCGTTGTGTATGGCTATCCTTATCGTTTACGTACGAGAGTATGTGGTCGTAGGGGCGTTCGAAGTCATACGTAGAGCCTACGGCGATACAACTTCAGTGGAGAGTCTTCGAGAAAAATTGTACTCTTTGCAGATGTGGCGATACAACTTCAAAGGATTGTCCTCAACTTCAGTGGGCGTGGCGTTCGAAGTCATACGTAGTACGCCCCTAATTTTTCTTCTTTTTGTTTATCTTAAATGAAATAAGATATGAAGTTCGAACTTTACAGGTCAACAAAACATTATAACTAAAATTCGAAAAATGACTTTCAATTTTCTTTGGTCCACCATTAATTTTCGTTTGTTTGAACTATGTTGTTTTTGGATAAAATGCTCAGTTCATTTTCCAAACTTGATTTGGGAATTCGTCCAGCTCCTACTACGACAATCCTCACCGCTGGCCCGATGCCTCCTCCATCACACTTGCATCGTGATAGAGGTGAAGGTGTCCCGTCTTTTGATGAGATGGTAACTATTGTTTTTGGTGGAAGTCGACTTTGACGATCCGACTACGAATGTGTGGAGACGTCACACCTTAGCTATCGCTAAACCAACTTCAAAGAGGTTATTGACCATGCCGAAGCATGATCAATGTGACCACCCGGGTCTATTTGTTGCACGCAAATGAAGGACAAGTAAGAAGCTGAGATTGCAATCTGGATATTGAGAGTTTAAGATAAAAACTTTATTGATGAGTGTGGCATTATGAAACATCTCGGCCTAGTGATTGAACACAAACGAAGTACACGAGGTGCAACTATGGAGAACTTTTATCCGAATAAAACACTAGTCTAAACGACGCCCTAGAGGGTTGTTTTTATAGGGGCAAAGAGAGGGGATTTTGTCAACCCTTGACAAGGTGGGACTAAAACACGTGCTGAATCGTTTCCCCTATAATACAGACTCTAAAAGTAGCCTATGAAAATGTATTTCAAAATTACATGGGCCCAAAAATAAGGTGGCACATCACCTATAATAAGCTATGGACAAAAATAATGAAAGGTCATCTTGTATATTTCGTCCATGTCCTTGTATGTCATTATAGTGGCTTCAAAGTGCTACAAACTCCACTGGAAACTTCATTCTTGTTCCCTTCACATGCGCCATCATCTCCTTACTTGATCATGTGCCATTGTTCATCTCTCTTGTCCATGCTAGGCTCTTCAATTGTAAGCAACACAAATGTATCCAGTTTAGACAGCATCATATTCTCATGAACATTAGAAATATTACCAAGAAACGAAAGTACCTCATAATTTTGTTAGCGTGCGCAAGCTCTAGTAATTGGTCCAGTATGTGTAGCTGCAGGGGCTATGGGTGTAACTGTGGTAGAGATGTTCTCATCACACCACAACACCAGCTTAGTTCATTGTCTAAACTTGATTTGTCCATGTAGGCAGCCATGTCCCATAATTTTTTCTAGACACATGTATAAGATTGGTGGAGGGAGAGAAAAAGAGGGAGAGAGAGAGAGGGGGAGAGAGAAGAAAGAAAGAAAGAAATAAAGAAAAGAAGCGGTCTGGGGTGGTTAGGGTCCGACGCGGCATGTTGTTACGTCCTAACCCCTAATTCCCTCCATATATATGGGCTGAATTTGGGATTTGCTGGCTACCTGAACACATGAGACGATTTGGGAGGCCAAGTTGGGTGTTATTTTTCTTTGCCTGGCACTATCCGGGCTATCTGCCCGGACATATAGGGAAAATTTGAGGGGGTCCGGATAGAGATTCACCTAAACCCTTCAAACACAACCTCATGTCCTTTTCCTCCATCTCCTCAGTGGCACACTTTAGTACCGACCTGGGAATATAAATGTTGATTATGATTCTGGGGTTGCTATTTATTATTGACATGATATAGTTCCTTAATTATCAAGAAAGTGACTAAATTTGCCGATATATTGTATGTTGCAGAAAACATGAACTCAACGTATGGAATAGCTATAAGGCAAATAGTTTTTTATTCAGAAAGGAAGGGTCAACCTCCCAGCCGATGCATCCTCAGATGCACATAGCCATAATATTATTAAAATTGTTGCAAGAGTACAAGGCCAAAGTCATGAACATGGAGAGTACATGACATGTACAACAACTGCATAACCACTACAAGATATCGAGTAAACATCTACAAATAAGTCGCATTCCTCCATCGAAACACCTTTAGGAAGAGATAATACGCTCGCATCACCATTACCTCTCGCACAACCTCAAGAGAAGACCACGGCATTTTTTTTTCATCTTGATTGCTGAGATCAACCAACAAGGACCATCACATCAGCGTGGAGGCAACACCTTCAACAAGGCAATGCCGTAAGTTTTTAGCTACATACTTCAACCCATAAATGCCTGAATAAGTGTTTTCACCCCGGACCTGAAGTCGTTTGCTAATCTCCATCATTCGATCGTTGTGCCATTCAGTTCTATTCGCGTAACCATGAGGGTCTCCGCCGGAGAAAGTTGCACACCTCTCCCGAAATCCTCATAAGCATGTGTCAACGAAGCGCATGCTCAAAGGAGCCACCTAGTCGACCACCTCACCAGGCATATTACTTCCTGTGGCCGTTGGAGGCGGCACAGGGAGGGAGTGGTGCTATATTAGCAGGACATTTTCTCACCCAAGAACTTTGGCAAGACGCGCACGCGTGGGAGGGGAGGGGGGGGGGGTGGGAGGGTCGTCCATCTCATGTGTGTATCGAGACGCTATAGTCACACAACACTATACCACCAACCTCCACTCGTGTATACAATATATATATATATATATATATATATATATATATATATATACATACATAGCTCCACCGTCTCACTCTATTTGGCATGTTGGTAGCGTTTTTACTTATTTTTCATCAAATAGGTGGTAGTCATATACTCCATCAAACAGTTGGAGTAAATAGTTAAAAGTGAGGGACGGAAAAAAACATGGAAGATACGAGAACTCATGGGAATAGTAGACATTGGGAGTAGTGGTGGATGGATCTTTCTTAGGACGTGGCTTACACTACCATAGAAAACCATATCATACATGGCTCCGAAATCCCATTGTATATGAGTATTCTTGTCTATATAGGATAGTATGTGATCCTAAGTGTGTTCGGAGCCATCCGCATAGCAATGATATATCTTTAGTGGAGAGTCCTCAACAAAAATTGGAGAGTCCAGAGATGTGGCTAAATCTAGGTGTTCACCCTTGATTTCTCTCTCGTTTGTTTTTGTGAAATGGAATAACAACTTCAAACTTTGCATATCAACACAACATTAGAACTAAAATGTGCAAAACTACTTTTGGATATTTTGTTTCTCTTTCTTTTTGGTCCACCTTAATTTTTCGTTGGTTTGGTATGTTGGAGATGCGGATAATATTAAAGTTGTGCACTATTCCTAGACTGAGCAGACGACCGAGCACAGTTCATTGTCTAAATATATTTTCCTAAGTTTGTGACATCATCAATTTAGTTAGCGGAGATCAGGACATCAAGATGGTCAAGCAAACTTTCAAAGATGATGATTTGAAGCTCATTTCAAGTATCCAAAAGGGATTTTATGTGTAAAATATTTGAAATTGTTGGAGATTTCTACAGAGCAAATTACCCCAACCTTGGCAATCTGACGACAGCAGAACGTCCAGTATGGGGAAAAATACGAGACTTCTAGTTTAGCGTGCAAGATTTCCATGATTTAATGGTGTTTATTTTAAAAAGATTTTCGTCCCGCTTTATAAATAAAGCCACATGGCTGGACACTACAGGATGTCAAGAAAATCCTTTTACAAGCCGATAAAAAAGATAAGACGGCATGAGATGAATGCCTCCAAAAGAGCCTTAGGGGCGCACCACTGGTCGTGGCAAACTTGCTGACAAACAAGAACACATAAACGGCTAGACCACAACCAAAAGCCACCATGACACTGAGGTCAAGAAGAAGAATGCACCCCTTGGTTGAACCCATTATACTTTGCCTCCAGTTCCCCACTGACTTGTTGTCGGAAAGGACTCTCTGCCCTCTAGCCCTAGATCAAGAAGCGCCGACTCTGTTGACGAGCAGAAGGGGTCGAAAAACTTGACAATGCGCTTGTGTGTAAATGAGAGAAGCTAGACAATCCCGTCAATTGCCCAGAGAATGTCGTCGGGACTAGGGACCTTTCTCCATGAAGTCCAGGTTCACAAGATGCAAACGTGCCACTTGCAAAAAAAAAGAATTTACCTTTGAACCAGACAAGAATCCACAAAAGCAATGATAGTTTAGACATTCGTTTTGGATAGAGAAGCTCCACTAGGTGGTGAGGTATCTACACAAACACAAAGATAGTATGTTGTAATATATTAGATTTTAAAGGTAACAAATGGATGGGACAAGTTACTGTGAGCACTAAAAAGTTGAACAACATTCATCAATAATGAATAACCATAACATGGCAGGGATTAGAAGACAATACCATGAAATTGATGCATAACTATGAAAATTACAATTCAACATCTTACAAAGTTGAAGATATATAAAGCCTTAGCCCCTTTTTGTTTGGACCGCGGCTAAATGAAAAGCACTTGGAGCTGGTAGAAGTGGAGAGGACCAAAAAGTATATTTGACAAATTCTCTTAGTACTCCTGGTGAACCTATAGCTAGTGGTGAAAGTCTAAACCTCTGTATGTTGGAGATGTTATTTAAACATCAATTTATCTGGTTATGTTGTATATTAGCCAAAATACTGATAATGCAACTTTAACATGCATCGAAATCAGTGTAACCAAGGCGAATCAATCTGTGTTTGGATGGAGGAAAACAGTGATAATCCTCTAACCCACCAGAGTTCAGTCTCTCGAGGTGTTCGTAGGGGTAGGATGTGCATGCGTTCATAGAGATGAGTTTATAGGCGTATGTATGAGCGTCTGCAACCGTACCGTGTTAAAATCAATGTAACCAAAGCATGGACGGATTTCATTTAAAAAAGACATCGACGGATTAAATATGAAAGTAGTAGTATCATACACTAGTATACATATGTATATGAATGGTGTACGATACTTCAGGCTATGACCAGCCTTATAATATTTTTTAGACAAACCATCCATTATAATCTGTGCCGTCCACCGTTAATCGGGCGGTCCATTTTCGTTTCTTCTCATTTTTACATCTGAAGCCCAGATTCATTCTCCCACTGCAGTCGCCCCCCACTCGTTCAGCCGACCACCCGACCTTCACCTACTCCGGCGATCCTCACCGCCGGCCCGATGCCTCCACCACCATCCCGGCACCGGGCCGGAGACCCCAACCCCAAACCCACGCCCGCCACCTCGCATTCCGGCATGGTCAAGCTCCTCGCCGACCTCCTCCACCACACCGCGCCCTCCGCCTGGCCGCCGGCGCTCGCGGCGCCGCTGCTCCGCAGCCGCCTCGCCCCGGCCCACGTCTCCTCGCTCCTCCTCCTGCCGGCCTCGCTCGCCCGCCCGGACCTCTCCCGCCGCTTCCTCCTGCTCCTGCCTCCCCACCTCGTCTCCCCGCTCTGCCTCTCCCTCCTCGCGCTCTCCTTCATCTCCGCCCCTGCCTCGCCGCCCCGCTCCCCGCACGCCGCCTCCCTCCTGCTCTCCCTCGCGTCCTCCTCCCCGTCCGCCTCCACCTCCTTCTCCTCCCTCTCCCACGCCTCCTCCCTCTCCCCCTTCCCGCCTGGCGCCACCGCCGCCGCCGCCTCGCTTCTCGCCTCCTCCTACCTCCGCCTCCGCCGCGCCCGCGACGCGGCCGCCGTCCTTCACCTGTCCCTGGCCGCCGGCATCGCTCCGAACCAGTACACGGCTTCCCACATATTGTTTTCCCTTGTCAAAATTCGTCAGTTCACCCTTGCCCGTGCCCTGTTCGATGAAATGCTTCAGTCTGGTGCTCGCCTGGATGAGCATGTTTACACGGCTGGGATTCGGGCTTACTGCGAGGCCAGAAATCTTGACGGCGCCAAGGGGCTTCTGGCAAGGATGCATCATGAGGGGGTCAAGGTCAGTGTGGTGCCGTACAATGTGTTGATCTACGGATTGTGCAGGAATCATCGCATTCAGGAGGCAGTGGAGGTAAAGAACAGCATGGTGGCCAGAGGAATCAAAGCTGACGAAGTGACTTACCGTACGCTCGTGTATGGGTTTTGTCGGGCGGAGGAGCTGGAAATGGCATTGAGGATGACATATGACATGGCCAGGCTGGGGTTTGTGCCATCAGAGGCCAATTGCTCATTTATGCTTGATGGGCTACGAAAGAGGGGGGATGTTCGGGAGGCTTTCAGGTTAGCTTGTCAGTTGGGTGAGTTGGGCATGGTGCCGAACATATTTGCATATAATGCATTGCTTGATAACCTGTGCAAGAGCGGTATGTTTTGCGAGGCAGATCGGCTTTTCAGTGAGATGGCAGACAGGGGTCTGGAGCCAAATGAGGTGACTTATCCTATATTGATACATTCACTTTCGAAAAGGGGGATGATGGAGGATGCACTTGACCTGTTCGATAGGATGAGGGAGAAGGGTGTCAGAGTGACAGTCTATCCGTACAATTCCTTGATTAATGGTTTCTGCAAACAGGATGATTTAGACATGGCGATGGGTTTCCTGAGTGAGATGACTGAGATTGGAGTGACACCAAATGCAGCTTCATATTCTCCACTCATTGCTGGTTTCTGTAGAAAAGGGGATCTGTCCAGTGCCATGGAACTCCACCGGGAGATGGCTGAGAAGGGTGTTGCATGGAACACTTATACGTTCACAGCACTTATCAATGGTTTTTGCAAGGATAGCAAGATGGATGAAGCTTCTCGGTTGTTTAATAAGATGATTGACAACAACCTAGTACCAAATGAAGCAACTTATAATATCATGATAGAAGGGTATTGCCTGGTAGGCAATATAAGAAAGGCATTCCAGTTATATGATCAAATGGTGGATAGGGGCCTCACACCTGACAATTACACGTATAGACCAGTGATAAGTGGATTATGCTTGACCAGTGGAGCGTCAAAAGCAAAGGAATTTGTTGCTGACCTAGGAAAAAACTGCCCGCTCAACAAATTTAGCCTAACCGCGCTTATGCATGGATTGTGCAGAGAAGGAAGGTTGACCGAAGCATACCATGTCTGGAATAATATGGCAATGC
Source organism: Aegilops bicornis (assembly GCA_021605145.1). Lineage (NCBI taxonomy): Eukaryota > Viridiplantae > Streptophyta > Magnoliopsida > Poales > Poaceae > Aegilops > Aegilops bicornis. The sequence continues at coordinate 806,203,028 of CM038671.1, forward strand.
AGGGAGTCAATCTTGATCTTGTCAGCTTTACCATTATTGTGTATACAGCCTTGAAGCAGCATGATACGGAAAAATCATGTGTGTTATTGAGGGAGATGACAGAAAAAAGTGTCAGGTTAGACAGTGTGTTCCATACATGCATGATTGACATGCACTCAAAAGAAGGAAATATGGTCCAAGCTTTAAACTGTTGGGATAACATGATTGCTGATGGCTGCTTTCCAAATACAGTCACGTATACAGTTTTAGTAAATAATCTCTGCAAGTCAGGGCATTTGAGCAGCGCAGAGATCCTCTGTAAAGAAATGTTATCCAGTCAGTTCCTTCCTAACAATTATACTTATAATTGTTTTCTTGATTGTTTTACAACTGAAGGTAAACTGGAGAAAGCTAAAGATCTTTATTTCGCCATGCTTCAAGGCTCTCTTGCTAACATAGTGACAGTTAACACATTGATCAAGGGGTTCTGTAAGGTTGGGAAGATTCAAGAAGCAATTGACCTTATTAGTAAGTGTACTGAAACTGGTCTTTTTCCTGATTGCATTAGCTATTCTACAGTAATACATGAGCTCTGCAAGAAGGGTGATACAAATAAAGCGTTTGAGCTTTGGAATGAAATGCTGTATAAGGGGTTGAAGCCTGATATTGTAGCATACAACATTTTGATAAGGTGGTGCAATGTTAATGGTGAACTTGAGAAGGGTTTGGGAATGTACAATGATATGATTAAGAAAGGGGTGCAACCGAACTGGCACACGTATAGAGCTCTTTTCTTAGGAACTTCTCTGCTGACCAGCAAGCGAGATACTATACTGCTGAACACCTGATGTTTAGGGTCACAGTTTCCAATGTTATCCTTTACCCGAGTAGTCTGACTCACATCACACCGAGGAGTGCCCTGGCAGTTGCTGCATGGACAATCTGGGGCTACCAGAATATGGAATTTCTTCTTTCAGGTGCACAATCTAACTTTTTTTTGAAATCAAAACCTAACTGTAGGTCTTGTACTTCCTGTCATGTTTTAGTAAATAGGTTTTCACCTGACAGTGCTGTATCAGTTATTACAACTCAGTGGATTATACTGCCCTGGGCAACTGCTTTTGTATTCTGTCGGCTGTTGGTATTGTTTTGTCCATGACAGTTTCTCTTTTGCATAGTATAAGGTCTTCCGGTTACTCCAAAATAGTCTAATCATGTGCTTCATTTCAATGATTCTTTTTTGCTGCCTTTAATTGTAACCGGAATGAATGAAATAAGGAAGATCAAGCTTAACACGTACTTTTTGCAGCTTCAGTTCTTAACATGTAAGCAGAAAACTATATACTCTGTCCCAAAATAAGTGTCAACTTTAGTACATACTAAAGTTGAGACACTTATTTTGGGACGGAGGGAGTACAATTTTGCATTGTCAAATTTGGGAAGAAAAGCAAGACTAAATAAAATTTGGGATACAGTTTTATTTTGATCGAGTAACATGGTCATTTACACTTTATAACAGTGATAGGGCGATGCCTGATGTTTTGAGCATATCAGCGAAATGGATGAAATAGTGATGGTTGGAGTGGTTGATGAATCTGAAGCATGCAAGGCTCATGCCTTGTTCCACTTTTTTCATGCTTTGCTGTTGATGAATCTGGCCATGACATAGTATATGTAGCTCCAGCTCCTCAAAATCTACGCTCGGCGACCATAACCAGGGTGTTACAGTTGCATTCATCTGCATGGTACAACTTATCTGCCATTTTTATGCTTTAGTTCAACTTTAACATCTGTGTGAAGCTAGTATGTTAACTGCAATGGACAGAAAACTGAACATGCTCTGTAACAGGAACATGGCATCTGTAATCGTGGTCTGTACACCACGACCAACCTAATTTCTGATGGTGTGATCATCTGTACAGACGGCACTTTTCCTAGCTTCTGATGATGTGGTCATCCATTAGTTATGGAGCAACTGGGCAAGGTCTCTTGTTTTGCAAACTACTCATAGTGCCTGTTCATAATTCATTTTTTGTTTATCTATTATGGGTTGTCGCCTTGTGATATATAGCATGATCTGATTGAACGTATTCTTTTTGTTGCATTGTTACCAGGAACTATGCTGGAGGCCTGGATAAGACAATTATGTAGTTGGGATATTTTGCGCTCATCCTTCTGAAACGGAAGAAGTTCAAGCAGATAATATAGGCATCTGTCATTGAAGTTTCCTTCGTTTGCTCAGGCTGCACAGTTTGTTTGATGTACAATAGATCCATTACCTGTACAAACTGTGGTGGTCCCTGAAGCAAAGCCATAAATGTATCATGCATATGCTTCAACAGTTTAACCCTGAGAAGCATGGATAATTTAATTATTTTTTCTTGGTGTCAGGCTATCAGCAGTATCGAGCAATCTGTTTTTTTTTCTTGTTTGTGAAGCAAATGTTCCTGTTAATATGTTGTGAAAGAACTACTTAATCTTGTCTCTAAGTCAAACCTGTTTAAGTTTGACCAAGTTTATAGGTAAAAAAAAAACACATCTACAATATTTATGCACGTGCCTAGTATTGATCCATTGATTATCTGGATTGATAGGCCTTTTTTGAGGTGTATGGTTTTCAAGATGTTCATGTAGTCCTATGTCGTCTAGCACACTTTGCAGCAAACTGGTGAGATACTCTTAAGAGCATGTACAGTACAGAGAAGCGTGGTAAGAGAGAAGTGATGAGCAGGCCATCGTGGAAGGTTGTCATTGAGTTCCTTGTTGTCATGCTTTATGGTTCTTCATGCACAACCCTACTTGATAGAAAGTTGTAAAACTAAGCTGCACCTGTGTCCATAGAAACTGATGATGCTTTTTCTGACTGCACGATACATTAATTGGTGAATCTGAGTATGTCGATGATCACAGGTCTGGTATGACAGTTGTGAAGCTGAATGGAAGATTGTACAAGTGTGGTGTCATCAGTCCACGCTTGGACTTTGGAGATCGAGTCCTAGACTGCAAGGCTGCTCCCCTCACCTCAGGTTAGTCTGTAGAAAACAAGCCAGTAACCTACTTTTTCGAAATGGCAGGATTCCTGCATTCATTAAGGAAAGAGTTGCTCGGTTAATTAGGGAAAACCAGATTGCTCAGTTAATAATTATGTAAAACCAGGCGAAAACCATCGGAACCGCTGAGCGGCACACATAAGACACCCCAGACACACCACTCCAAAGAGGGATGTATTGTCAAACTTTCAGTAGTGTTTCCTGAGGGCCTAATTTTGCATGATCATTCTTATTTCATCTGCTGGTAGCATGGATCATGATGAACCTAGGGGAAAGAATGTGTGAGAGAAGGTTCAGTGTTTTTTCTTCTTTTTTTTTTTGAGAGAAAGGGTTTTTTCTACTACTAGGAGAAAGAAAGATTTTGCTGTCCTTGGCCCAATTGGTCTGTCTGCTACGGTTGGCTCCTGAAACTTGCATCCATTTTTTTCCTGCAAAAAAGAAACTTGCATCCATTTGCTCAGTTGATCTGATTTCAGTATATGCCGGTCAATTTAGAAAGTACATTCATTTTTGCTAAAAAACAACTAACTGTATCATGGATCTGACTTCGCGATTTTTGGGGTGGTTCCTTTTCAGGTTTTTGGCAAATCTGACCTGGTTTGGAGTGTGAGGCCGATTGGTGACCTTTTTCTTTTTGAATTTTACTTTGTATCGACTCAGCCGCGTGTCAATTCGTTATTGCCTAAGTCCTGGGGTGGTAGGCCATGGGGGCGGCAGCAGCGGTCCATGCCGGCGAGACAGGTAACGGCGCGCACTCCCCTTCCCACCCCCCTCCCATGCTCAGTCTGCTGTGTGTCTCTCGTGCGCGTTAAGTCAGGGGTTATCATTCAGAGATAAGGTTTATGTGTTTGGTCTTTCATTCAGTCAGTCCGATATTCTCCATTAAGTTTGTTCATTCTTCAGTTTGTGAGCTACAATCATTTTTTTTTCTTCAGTTTGAGTAAGTTTGTTAATTCTTCAGTTTGCGAGCTACAATCATTTATTTTCCAGTCAGTCTTCCATTTCTTATTAATATTTCATCAGCCTTTGTTCCCCGTCTGCAAAATTCCACGAGTCTTGTACTTATCTTCTAGCATTTTCTGGCAGCCCAGATTGAATATGCATGTTCAATTCTTGAGTTAGTTTTCATTCTAGGAATTCTTCAGTTTTCATTAATCCTTGTTTCCAAATTTATTTCTTTAAACACTGCCTTAATTCTTTAAACACTCTCTATGCCCTTCTGTTCCTCTATCTCCTCAATGGCACACTTTATTAGCAATCTAGGGAAATAAGTAAACATCAACAAAGATTGTTTTGTGATACTGGTAGCTACTTTTTTCAGATCCATGCCGTTCTTTCAATCATTTGTTTAGTGGCTAGCTGGTATGCGGTATGTTGTGAAAAACCTGTGCACCACATTTATATGCAAAACAGTTATAAAATGACGAGTACTACTACTACACCACCAACCTCTAAATGTGTGCACAATGCTTTTCTTACATATATACCACACCAACCTTCACTCAAGGGAAAAAGGTTCTGTGATGATATATACCAATACATCTACAACAGAATCGCTCCGCTCTTACCATGCCATTTCAGCGTGTTGGTTGAACGAACTTACTGCATCAAAGAGGTGGTAGGCACATAAATAGATCAGAGGGGTAGTGTTGGTAGAACTAACTTACTGCATCAAATAGGTGGTAGTCTTATAAACAATTCAAAGGGATGGCCTTGGTAGCACTAACTTATTGCATCAAATAGGTGGTGGTAAAATAAATGGATCAAAGAGAGCGTGAGAGAAGAATGAGAGATGCAAGAATAGATGGAAATAGGAGACATCAGAAGCATTTGCACGTTCTGGGTGACATAGGATCAGAGTGACCAGGTTGAACTTGATTAGTGCGAGATGTAGAAGCTTCCTTTCTGTTGATCAGCCTTTTATTAGGGCTCATCTGGCTGGGTTTTTGGGTAACTTCACTTCAGCACGATCCACCAACGTGGTAGAACCATTTTGAGAGGCCAATTCAGTGCTGCCACTAGCCATCCGATAGCTATTGCTCTTAGTTCTTGTCGGATGGTGTTCTGGACTACGCCCAAGTTGGCAGCAGCGACCATTCTGAAAGATACCGACACTCCCTCTGTCAGCGACCTTAATGCTCTATGGCTTGACCGGTGATTCGGCCTACCTCACTGCTGCTCCGCGCTCATCCCGGCAGGTGATCTGATCGGTGGTGGTGCTGTGGACATACAGAGCATCACTCACATAGGCGCAGGAGCTTCAGCTGTGCACGACGTCGATCTGCCTATTGTGCTGCCCACAAGCTTACTGAGATCTCCAGCATCCACGACGCATTCCATGGCGCCTACAAGCTGTTAGATCAAATGCTACACAGCCACCAGTTGACACCATCTGATTGTGCAATCATGGTGTGAATGATGTGCAATCTGACACTTCTGAGCATCCTGTGTGCCATGTAATCTATCCATTTGATGAGGGTTGCTCCATCTGATCGTTGCTACTCTTTCTGTACGAAATTATTCGAATTTCTAGTTTTGTCTAAGTCAGACTTGTTTGAATTTGAGCAAAAGCCTATAGAAACAAAATGTCAATATCTGGAGCATTAAAGTTGAGACACTTATTTTGAGACGGAGGGAGTATAATTGATGTTGTAGATATTAACATGTTTTTCTACGGACTTCCTGAAATGTAGAGAATTTTGACATAGGATAAAATTGTGCATCATCATATTTGCAATACAAAATATGTGCTCTATCTACATGAGCATTGATCTGTCATAGGAATATTCCACCCATTGTGCCTTGCGTTTTTTCCCCAGATCATGGGACCCGAGCGGTGGAAGCTCCTTGTCGCCTTCGAGGTTTTGCCCACCATCCATTATGCATCGACCGTTGTTTGATGGGAGAAGATGACTAGAGGGCAGGGAAAGGAGGGAGAGGGAGGCGCTGAACAATGTGGCATAGGTTGATGGTGAGGACTACAAAGAGAAAGCAAGCAATGTGAAGAGCAGGGTGACGAGGGGAGAAAACGAGAAGCTCCATGTCATCCGGGTGTGGGTCTCACTTGATCCCAACAACGTTCTTATTTTCCTCTAGAATTATCCGCTTGCTTACTCCTGACAAGTGGGGCTCACACTTGTCATTATGAGATAGAGAAAGCTGGCATGTGGGTCTAGGGGTATTTTGGTCATATAACCTGGTCAACGGGTTTTACCTGAAAATAATGGTGTCTAATAGCATTTTTGAGGAAATATCTAATGCAACGATGGCATTTTTGAGGTATCAAATGGCATTTTTGAGCAAGCATCTCACAGAATGATGACAGTTTTGAGCAGTTGTAACTTTTGATGGCAAAACTAAGTAGTGGGATGCAACTAGTGGCATAAGTGATAAAACCCCACTGAGTATGCTGCAAAAAATTTCAACAGTGGCTAATCCAGTTCATGAATTGTATGCTGCAAAAAATTGCATGTGGGGAATAATTTAGAAGTCCAGAGTACTAGACCACCAACCTCTTAACCTCTACTTGTGTGCATAATGTTTTCTTATATATACCACAGAAACCTTCACTTAGGTGAACAAGGATAACTTCTGATATGTACCACTTCGTGTTCAATAGACTAGCTTGCCTTCTACTCCCTCCGTCCCATAATATAAGAACGTTTTTGACATTACACACTAGTGTTAAAAACGTTCTTATATTTTGGGACGGAGGGAGTATATTTTAGTGTGTTGGCAGCATCAACTAACTTATTTCATTAAATAGGTAAAGGGAGTGTTAGAGAAGAGTGGAAAACATATGAGAAAACCTAGGAATATGAGACATCAGGAGCAGTGGCTGAACTAGCTGTCTTGGGACCAGACCAAGCTGAATGGAACCTCTGTGTCATCCGTGATCGTATCGCTGATGCTAGATAGACTGATGGTTCTAGTTATCCTGTCCCTAACAAAGTCCGTTTCTTAGGATGCCTGCTACACTTTGATGGGGTAAGCATTGAAGCAGATCTCTACTACAAAGGAGTACAAACTGTGGTGGTACCTATACAAACTATGGTGGGACCACCATATATAGAAGCAAAGGGAGACACGATCATCATATGCTACAATAGTTTAACCCTGAGAAGCATGGATGGTTTCATCGTTTTCTTGGTGCCAGGCTATCAACATTATTTAACAATCTGTTTTTTTTCTTGTTTGTGAAGCCAATGTTCCCATTAGTATATTATACGAAAGAAGTACTCACCTAATCTTGTCTTAAGTCAAACCTGTTTAAGTTTATATGGAAAAAATATAGACACCTACAATATTAATGCATGTGCCTAGTATTAATCCATTGATTCTCTGGATTGATAGGCCCTTTTTGTGGTGTAAGGTATTTCAAGATGTTCATGCAGTCCTATGTCGTTTACCATACTTTGCAGCAAAAATGGTGAGATGCTCTTATGAGCATGTAAAGCGTTGAGAAGTGTGGCAAGAGACAAGTGATGAGCAGGCCATCATGGAAGGTCCTCATTATGTTCCTCGTTGTCATGCACATCTTTACTTGATAGAAAGTTGTAAAACTATGCTGCACCTGTGTCCATAGAAACTGACGATGCTTTTTCTGAGTGCAGGATACATTAATTGGTGAATCTGAGTATGTCGATGATCACAGGTCTAGTATGACAGTTGTGAAAGCTGAATGGAAGATTGAAAAAGTGTGGTGTCACCAATCCACGCTTCGACCTTGGAGATCGAGTCCTGGACTGCAAGGCTGCTCTCCTCATCTCAGGTTAGCCTGTAGAAAATAAGCCAGGAACCTATGTGTTGTCAAACTTTTCAGCAGTGTTTTCTGAGGGGTTGATTTTGTGTGGATCATTCTTACGCATCTGCTGGTATGATGGATCATGAGGAAGCAAGAATGTGCGAGAGAAAGTTCAGGTTTTTTCTACTTTTCTTTTTGAGAAACGGTTTTTTTCTACTAGGAGACAGAAAGATTTCGCTTCCATTGGCTCACTTGGTCTGTCTGCTACCGTTGGCTCCAGAAACTCACAACCAGTTTTTCCCCAGCACAAAAAGGAAACTTGCTCCATTTGCCTAATTGATCTGGTTACAGTATATGCCGGTCAATTTAGAAAGTACATTCATTTTTGCTAACTAACAACTAGCAGTTTTTAAAATTGGTGTACAGTCTGAATTTTGTAGCAATGGTATTCTCAGCCTGAATCTCAGCTTGCGTGTCCTGAGACCTGAGTTATCAGTAGACCTTTTGTTTTTGGGTACGTGTCTGCGGGTGATTCTTTTTCGTGTTTCTGTTTTTGCAAACCCGACCCAGTTTGGAGGGTGGGGGCGATTGTTGTCCTTTTTTTTGAATTTTACTTCGTATTGACTCAGCCGCGTGTCAGTGTGCTCAGCTCAGTACCAGGGGGAGGGAGTAGGCATGGTGAGTCGGGCAGGCCATGTGGGTGGCAGCAGCGGCCCACCCCGGCGAGACAGGTAACCGTCCGCACTCGCCTTCCCCTCGCCCCCCTCCCATGTTTAGTCTGCTGTGTGTCTATCGCCCAGGTTGACTTGCCAATTGGCCAGGAGTCATGGGGTCGCCGAGGTCGGCGCACTGACGGCTCCACATCACCACCCCCTCGCCCTTCGCTTAACTTCTCCTTGCTATGTGGCCTCCCTACCGTGTTGGAAGATAGCGCACACGCGTCAGCTGTTTTAAATCGGTTTACCCAACCGCAAAAAAGAAAGGAAAAAAATTCGGTTTATCAGTCGTTTTAGCATTTTGGGATGCTATTTTGGGGATGATGTTTTCGCCTGCAAATTTCTCTGCTATAATCTGTGTGCAGGGTCAGATTGGTGTTTCTTTTAGTGTTTCAGTTTTCGGTCTTAAGTACACCTAAGGATAAGTAGCTTTGTATAAGTGTTTCATCTGTCCCTTGGTTACACTCTCTAATCTTTGTCCTCAGTCTCTATGTATTAGTCTCTCTTTCTTTTTCACCCCCTCTTCAATCCCTTACCCTGTTTCTTCAAAAAAAATGATCCATGTGGTAGCTACTTTTTTTTAGATCCATGTGCCATTCTTTCAGTCATTTGTGTAGTGGCTAGCTGATATGTTGTATGTTGTGAGAAAATGTGCACCACGAACATATGCAAAACATTTATAAAGTGAAGACTACTACATCACCAACCTCTAATTATGTGCACAATGCTTTCTTACATATATACCACAGCAACCTTCACTCAAGGAAAAAAAGGTTCTCTCATGATATATACCAATACGTCTGCAACATAATAGCTCCGCTGTCCCACGCCATTTCAGTTTGTTGGTTGCACTAACTTACTGCATCCAAAAGGTGGTAGCAGGCACATATATAGATCAGAGGAGTAGTGTTGGTAGAACTAACTTACCGCATCAAATAGGTGGTAGTATTATAAACGGATCAAAGGGAGGGCCTTGGTAGGACTAACTTACTGCATCAAATAGGTGGTAGTAAAATAAATGGAGCGTGAGAGAAGAATGAGAAAGATGCAAGAATAGATGGGAATAGGAGAAATCAGAAACATTTGCACGTTCTGGGTGACTTAGGACCAGAGAGAACAGGTTGATCTTGATCAGTGCGAGGTGTATATATAAGCTTCCTTTCTGTTGTCAACCTTTTATTAGGGTTCATCTGGCCGGTTCTTTGGGTACCTTCACTTCAGCATGATTCACCTGCGTGGTAGAATCATTTTGAGAGGCCACTCCTGAAATCTTAGATGTTGTAGATATTAACACATTTTTCTATGGACTTCCTGAAATGTAGAGAGTTTTTACATAGGACAAAATTGTGCATCATCATATTTGAAATATAAATTATATGCTCAATACCTCTATCTACATGAGCAATGATCTTCCATAGAAATATTCCACAACATTTGCCTTGCTTTTCTTTCGCTGATCATGGGACCTGAGTGGTGGAAGCTCCTTGTCGCCTTCGAGGTTTTGCCCACCATCCCTTATCCATTGTCCGCTGTTTGATGGGTGAAGATGAGTAGAGGGCAGGGAAAGGAGGAGGGAGAGGGAGGCGCTGAACAACGCGACATAGGTTGATGATGAGGACTATGAAGAGAAAGGGAGCAATGTGAAGAGGGTGACGAGGTGAGAAAATGAGAAGCTCGATGTCATTGCTCTCAAGATGTGCTTGTCTAAGAATTTGAGCTATATTTTAAATTCGACATGCAATTCTACTATGACAGATATATGCAGGTATTTGGTTATTGTAAATTTTAGTTGTGCTTTACATATCTTTATTGTACTAGTTCTGATTAAGCAATATTATTAGCACCCCATAATCTTTATCTACTACGTATCTGTTATATTTGGATGCCACATGAAAATGGAAGTTATTCGTAATATGGAATTCCATTGTTTAGAATTTGAACCTTGTGTTCACAAACTCTCTTTGGTTCTATGAACTGTAATGATCCAACAAATTTCTAGCGGTGGCTGACAGCGGCGCTCCTGTGCATGTGCGTGTCCGTGCTCCAATCAGTAGGCTAAGATACAGGGCTAGGACTGGGCGGGTTGGCCGGCCGGTGGCCTGGTCTATGCAGCCGGCTAGCTGCTATGGATAGCAGGCTGAGGCACAACATACGAACCGATACCGGAGCGGCCCTGCGCCCGTGCCGTTGCGAGATGGCAACCGATGGATGTCGGTTGCGAGCTCCGACGGCTGGTGTGGTACAAGGTGCAGGCACCGACTGTCAGCTTCGACGTACGGCCATGGTTGGGAGCGGCGGCTCTGGCGAGGCCATGTACCTGTGTAGGTTCCCGGTGGTCGGTGGCTTGTCAGCGGCTATCAAGGTGCACAGGCGGCGGCGGAGCCTTAGGCGGAGGAGACCGCACGTGAAGAAGACGCGGTGCATCGGCGGCGACGCTTGGGCGGAGGAGACCGTGAGGAAGACGGCACCGTGGGAAGGGGCTTTGTGCGGGAAAGAGATGGTTTCCGATACATGAGATTTCTGATACCCCTGTTAACTCAACCAAACCAAACACATTTGAACGGGATGTGTTACCGGTGTAATAAAGTTATGTTACAAAATCCCAAAACAAACACATCCATAGCTATGTCGTGTGCCAGAGCACATTTTCAGCGGACGAGCGCCTCATAGGACGTTATATCGCCCGCTCATATAAGGATCGTGATTCCAGTACTGCTGTCCATGCTGGCTTTACGAACAGTCCGAGCTTCGTTATACTCCAGTGCTACTATACAGTATTGTATTGAGTCAGAACAGAACGCGACAGATTTAATGCTAGGTACATAAGTATCTGCGGTTTGGGCAAGCAAAGGAACATGAACAATGCGCAACTGGTTTAATGATATGCCAGGACGGAGCTTTCCTCCCCAACCACCCCATATCCAAACCGATCCAGTTCTTCTTTCAGATTTCCGCTGGGCGCTCAAAAATTCTTCGCATGCCGTTGTCCCCAAGATTTCCATGATAGCTAGTCTGGAGGAGACGAGCGGACCATGGAATTCCTTGGCGACGCTGAACTATCAAGGTGAGTTCGCGAGTTCTTTTGGTGACCCATTAAGGTCGATGGTCTTAAGTTCGAACTGTTTTTGAAATGATGGGATGCCGAACCTAAGCCTATGGGGAAGAAGAACAGTAGACGGGAGAGAGTCCTTTTGGTGGCTGATTTATAGCTTGTGCAGTTGGGGAGGTGAGAGGTGGGCCTGCCTAGCAATAACTATCTCAATGAATGACCGGCTAATCCACGGCATCGAGCCAGTGAGAGATTAAAAAACCAGTCGCAGGAATCCAATGGAAAATATGTGTCGGGTCTCGTACAGGTGGCGACAATGGTTAAGTGACCCATTTTTTTAATCCTAAACAGCTGACCTAATTAGAACTAACTATATGTACTACTGAATATGTGCCTCGTACCCTCCAGGTTAAACTTTGAATCTAGCTGCCTACATTGATTTTCCAAATTTATCTCGACTTTTAACCATGGGCCATGCTATATGAAAAATAATTAATTAGCATGATTTGATCACTGTTGTTTACTTACGATAATGTTGTTCTGGTTCTATCAAACATGTATTAAGGGGTCTGCTGAAATCCAACCAGGTCATCTCGCCTATTAATGGCCCATTGACCAACTCTTGGTGCACGGTTTGTTTGAAGGGGTATCAAGTACAACCAGCTGGCCTAGCAGATGTAGGCCATGCCGTGCTATACGGCAACCTTATACGCATCAGGATTGTGGCTTATAAAGCAATAATACAAGGAGTAATAAATGCGTGGTGGGAATCTAGATGGAAACAAACAAGGGAGATACCGAGACCCGAGAGAGTCGTCCACCAAAACGACTATTTGTGTCGTGTGCATTCTTTTGTAAAACGTTGGTACTTCAAATTTTAATCTTCAGTTTACACTATTAAATTTTCGGAAAAACTAACACCCACACGTGTGGGCGGTTGCACATCGCCCACATGCCTCCATCATCACTCAGTTTGCCACGTATGAATAGATGACATCAGCAGAAATCTTTTTGGTTTTCGGCTTAAAAATGTTTTATCTTTTAATTAAAAATGCGAATTAAAAATCCGTTTTCACCATTAAATCCGTCTCGACGAGATCTTCAAAACTAGACACCATGTTGATATGTTTCGACGAATTTTCTTTTTGCCCAGAAGTTGCCATGATGTTTACACTATAGTTGCCATGGTGCTTAAACTAAAGTTGCCATATGGCAATTTTAGTTTATAGATCATGGCAATTTTAGTTTTTTGATGATGGCAATTTCAGTACTTTGACCATGAAAATATATTTTTTATGAACCATGGCAATTTAAAGTGCATGTATCATGGCAATTTTAGTTTATGGTGCATGACAAGTCTAGTTTTTTAATTCCTTGTTTTATAATATGTCAAAAATTACTTTTAAATGTAAAAGAAAATAACTGAAACATATCATGGCAACTTCAGTGTAAACACCATGGCAATTCATGTGCAATAGACATCGCAACTTTTAACCAAAAAAATAATTCGTCAAAATATATTGATATGAGATATAGTTTCGAAGATCTCGTCGCAAGAGATTTAATGGTGAAAACGGATCTTCAATCGGATTTTTCATTTAAAAGATAAAACATTTTAAAAATTGAAAATTCAAAAAAATTCTCGCATGCATGCATGCGATGACGTGACAATCTATTTGCATTAGAGATGTGTGGTACGTCTCTCTTCCTGCCACACGTGTGGCAGTTATCGACGTCCTAAATTTTTATAGAACTATTTAAAATTTAACGAGCGTCTTCCAGGTGTCGATGAGATACTTTGAGCTTATTGGCATATTAACTCGTGCAAGTGGATCCAATATACATGTATAGAAGGATTTCGTAAAACAAATTTCTATTTAAATTTTCAACCTTGCGTTCACATTGCAAAAAGTTCAAGGAATGATTTGAAATTTCTTCGGCGGTTCTCCAGGAGGAACTTTGAGTTTATTGGCGGATCAGTTCATGCAAGTAGGCCTCACACACTTCTACAAATGCTCTTCGTAAATTTTCATATTTAAAATTTCAATCTTGTGTTCACACGATCAATTTTTTACGAAATTATCAGGAACTTTCAAAGATGACTGCGTGCATACAGGATCTACCTTGTGCATTTTGGTGCGTCCATATGTGCATGTATGACCCGTGAGATTGCTCCACCTACTAATTCCATTTGGCTCCCCTTTCCTCCTCCTCTGGCGCTCCCGCGGGCGGCAGGGGAGCAACCCTAGCCACCGGCCGCCTCACCTCCTCTTCCCTACTCCTCCTCCTCCTCCCGCCGCCGCCAAAGGGCGCGCTCGGGCGAAGCCCGGTCGTCGTCGTCGGCGGCGGGGCTTCTCACCCCCTCGCGAGGCAGGGGCTGGTGCTGTCGAGCTGGGGCGCCGCAGAACGCAGGACGTGGCGGCGTGGTGGTGGCTCCGCGGGAGACGGTGCGGGAATCTGCTACGGGCGCGGTGGGCTGCGTGGTGGCGGGGCGCGCACGGGGTCTGATGCGGCTGCGTCGGCCGGATCTGGCCCTGTAGTGGCGCGGGCCGAGGGCGGCCACCTCTGCCATGACCTTCTGGGCTGGTGGAGGTGGGTGGTTGTGCGTGTGCTGGAGATCAGGGACGGCGGGCGCGATGGCGGCGCGACGACTTGGCCAGATTTGGCCTCAACACGGCGATTGGGCTTCGGGCGGCTGCCCCGACTGCGGCCACTCCGGCTGGTTGGGATGACGGTGCAGTAGCGGCGGTTCGACCTACCTTCCCCTGATTCTTGGGGTGCTCGGAGCAGCGGATGGAGGTGCGCTCGGCAGGTGGAGCACGACGGCTTGACTTCGTCTGTGGCTGGCCATGGTGGCTGGGGCGGTCCGGGGAGTTGGCAGGGGTGACTTCGTCTATTGCCGGGAGTGGCGACAAAGACCTGGCCCTGGTTTGTGAAATGGCGTGGTGGTTCTGGCGCGGCCGGCAGCCGCTGATGGCTTCCTCTGCCCCGCTCCGGCCGGCTGGCCCCGTTCTTTGCCAAAAGGGTGTGCTTTTTCTACTGTGGTGTCGGTGGCTCAGGTTGAAGTGGTTGGGGTGGTCTTGGATTCCGGAGCGGCGTCTTGGAGGTGGGAGCACGGTGCTCATGGGTGGAGCCTGTGGCTCAGGTGCTGCCCGATGGCCATGGCCGTGTGGGCGGCATGGTGGCTGGGGTGCGTCGATCTGTGGCGGTGGTGCGGCGTTCATACGTTGCCAGGGGCGGTGAGTGTTGGCCGGGGTGAAAACCTACTCTGTCTTCGGGCAGGCCGGCGGCGGCGAGTTCGTTCTCTTCTTGAAGGCGTCGCCGCGGTCCTCATTGCCCATCGTGTTGCTCAAGGGGAAACCCTGATCCACGGATCGAGCGGTGGCGGAGCTCTGGGGCCGTGACCTTCATGAAGGCGCCGCCTTGGAGCTCACGGTTCGTCGTATGCGGCTTCGTCTCTTCGCGGTGGTGTTCACGGTTGAGGACCCTCGTAGCTCTTGTAGCGATAGGGGTGGTGTAGCTGCGCTCAGCGCCTATATATCTAGCCTTGCGTGTGTGCGTGTGTTGGGGTGGCGTGTGTTTGTATCGGCTTGTTGATGGTTATTGCTTTATATATATATATATATATATATATATATATAGGGTGGGTCTATTATGATAACACCCCTTAAGAGTCTTATTCTGCACACCACTTTCTTATTCTGCTAACACCCTACGCCCACCCCCGAAGCTTCAAACTAACCACGCAAAGGAATCTGTCGAACTGCCCGGACAAAAAAAAACCCACCCCCACCTTATTCGTTCGTCAAACCAGCGCACTCCTCTCTTCCCCCGGCGCTCCCCATGACCTCCTTCTACCGCCGCCGCACCACCTCCCCCGCCCCGTGCAGTCTCCCACGCCGCCGCACCGCCTTCCTCACCTTGCAGAGCTTCCACCGCCGGATTTGACCCGCCCCGCCCCGTCCCGCCTTCCGCCCCACCCGGCCGCGGCTAATGCACCGCACTGCGACAGCCCCCCGACCCCGCTCCGCCCCGGCCGCGACCATAGCTGCACCATGCGGCGGTCGTCCTCCACGGCCCCTGCCCCGCGCCACCCCAACCGCGGCCCCAGCTCCGCCCCTGCCGGCCTCCATGGCCCCTGCCCCACGCCTTCCCGACCGCGGCCCCAGCTCCGCCCCGGCCGGCTTCCACGGCCCCGCCCCGCGCCGCCCCAGCTCCGCCCCGGCCGGTCTCCACGGCCCCGCCCCTGCCGCCGACAACCAGCATCCATGGCCCTCCTGAATCCGGTGAGATCCGCCATGTCGAGCCTGCACCATTGGATCCCCAGGCGTGCCCATTCTCCTCATTCTGCTCCGTCCCAAGGCAAGGATGGGCTCTGCCCTGCACCGAGAAACGAGGGATTTGGCGGCCACAGGCCTTCCCATGTGTCGGTGGAGTTCGCCGGCGATGGGAGTGCAGCTCGGCCGAGCGGCATGAAGCTTGGTTGCTCGGGCGTGCAGCTCGACAAGCTCACAAATGCAGTTTGCTGGATGCATGTTTGTGTGATGCCCCTGAGATGTAATTTGTTATGTGTTCTTGTGCAGCCGAAGAGGTTCAGCAGTAGTTTTCTTCCCCCCTGTTTTTCATCTGCCTTCTCCCCCGTGCCGACTGCCCTCAACTGAAGCTCACTTATGTTCATTTTGTGTTTTTGCATCATTCTGCAGTGCGCTTTTTGCTCCAATGAGGTGCGCTGGTCCTTGGTCGAGCAGTTCGGCGGCCGCGCGCCCGAGCGGTGTTTTCATTTGTTCTAAAAATTGTTGATGAAGATGAATGTAGTTCATTAATAAAAAAAAGGATGGGTGCTTCGCGAGGGATCTCCAAATGGTTCGGTTGCCCAGGATGCTCGTATGTGATTTTTTGCCCAGTTCATTTTTCTCACGGGTGCAGCTCCCTTTGCTCTTCACGCGGTTTACTTTCTCATGAGTGCAGTCCGCCTAGTTCTCTCGCGATCTACTTCGATTGGATATATGCCACGAAAACATGTGCGGTTGCAGTTCACTTAACGCTCGACAAAATTTAGTGCACAAAAAATGCTATGGAAACGACAAAAAAAGAGCAATGCACTTCTCAATGCAGTGTGGTTCTCTCGCTCAGTCCCTCCATTCCAGTCGATAGCTTTATGTGCGTAAAAAGATAACAAGTACGAAAAAGGACAACAAAAACTCATGAGGTTCACTTTGAATAGTGTTGCGGTTCACTTTCAGAAGTGTTGCGGTCCACTCGTTAAAAAAAGGTTGAAAAAAAGACAACAAAAACTTGTGCGAGAAAGTTTACGTCCGACAAAAAGAAATCATGAAGTTCACTTGACTGTACTGCAGTGCAGTTTTTCGTTTGAAGCAGTGCATTCTTCTGTCCAATGAAAGGTCCACTCGCGTGTAAAAAAATAATAAGTATGAAAAAAAGACAACAATAACTCATGAGGTTCACTTTGGGTAGTGTTACTGTTCACTTTTAGAAGTGTTGTGGTGCACTCGTTCGAAAAAATAGTTAAAAAAAAGACAACAAAAACTTGTGCGAGAAAGTTCATGTCCGACAAAAAGAAATTATGAAGTTCACTTGACTGTCTGCTGCAGTGCGGTTTCCGTTTGAAGCATTGCGTTCTACTGTCCGATGAAGTACACACGACGATTTTGGTCTCACGAAAAGCAGAGTGTCCGCTTTTCGGTAAAATCGAAATTCCTCTTAAACCGTGAAGAATTAAAGAGAGTGTTCTACATGAAAGAGTTGCGTATCGTCGATATCTTTTCAAAGGCGTATCGTTTCAATCATTCCGACCAGCGGTTTGCAAAATTTTCGTCAAAAACGGCCGCTGCCACTCGTCGTCCGCCGCACGATTTTAAAAAATAACTTAAAACCGTAAGAAATTTCAAAAATATTTCAACATATGAAAGTTGCGCCTCGTTCGTAGCTTTCCGACGGCGTATCACACGCCTCGTTTCGACAAACGGTTAAAAAACTGGAGCGAAAACAGTACCAAAAATTTGAAAAACAGAATTCCGCGATTTAGTAAATTTGAAACTGCTCTTAAAACTTAAGGAATTAGAGAAAAAATTATATATGAAAAAGATGCGCCTCGACGATATCTATCCAACGGCATATCGTTTGCTTTATTCCAACGAGCGGTTTAGAAGAAATTGCAAAAAAAAAAACGCTCGCTGCCACTCGTCATGGGCCGCACCATTTTCAAAACTGCTCTTAAACTATGTGGAATCTCGAAAAGTGTTCAACATGTCGAAGTTGCGCCTAATCCATAGCTTTTCAACGGTATATATTACACGCCTCATTCCGATAAACGGTTAAAAAATTAGAGCGAAAACAGTAAAAATAAAATAACACATGCAGTTTTTTCCGACGAGAAGTTCAGTCGTGTGAGTACTGCAGCACACTTCGTTCAAAGAACGACGTGCACTTACGTTCAGCGTGCAGTGCAAAAGTGGTGTGCAGAATAGTTATTCCGCTAATATTAGCAGAATAGACAGTATATATATATATACATACATATATATATATATATATATATATATATATATATATATATATATATATAAATAAAGCGTGGCGAAAGCCTTTTTCGATAAGAGTTGCTTCGGTCACATGGCTTGGTCATATTCTGGTGCAGAGGAATTGGTTTGGAGTTTGTCTTCTTAAAAACAAAACTTTAGTTCCAACCAAGAAAAACAAATAATCATCAACGATGATGGCTTTGGGTAGCATTTATGTGTCAACCTCTTCTTCGTTCTTTCCAATCATGTCGCCAGTAACTCATTCAGTTCCTGAACTGTATGCTGCAAAAAATTGCACATGGAGGATAATTTAAACTTTAGGAGTACTAGACCACCAACCTCTACTTTGTGCATACAGCTTTTCTTATATATACCACAGAAACCTTCGCTTACGTGAAGAAGGATCTCTACTCATATGTACCACTTCCTCTTCAATATACTAGCTAGCCTTACTATATTTTAATGTGTTAGCAGCACCAACTAAATTATTTAATCGAATAGGTAAAGAAGTGTTAGAGAATAATGGAAAATATAAGAGAAAACCTAGGAATATGAGACATCAGGAGCAGTGGCTGAACGAGATATCTGGGGTGTAGATCTAGCCGCGGTGAAGCTCCACGATTTCCGCGATCGTATCGCTGATTTTAGACAAATGGTTCCAGTTATCCTGGTGTTCCACGCTTTGGAATCCAGCGCACACGCACCTTCAAGATTTGCTTTTCTGTAGATCATATGGAGCTAGCCTGTCCCCAAGAACGTCCGTTTCTTAGGATGCCTGCTGCACTTTGACCGTCTGAACATTGTAGCCTAACTCGGCTACAGTTCTGTACAAACAATGGCTGTAAATGTCCAAAATCTGTCAGTAGCTCCTTGTATATAACCAAAGCAAGAAACGATCATTCATACGCTTCAACAGTTTAACATGAGAAGTATGGATGGTTTCATTGTTTTTTCTTGGTTTCAGGCTACCAACAGTATCGAGCAATCTGTTTCCTGTTAATATGTTGCAAAAGAACTACTTAATCTTGTCTTAAGTCAAACTTGTTTAAGCTTGACCAAGATTATAGTGGAAAAGAAAGAGCATCTATAATATTTATGCCTGTGCCTACTATCGATCCATTTATTCTCTGGATTGATAGGCCCTTTTTGAGGTATATAGTATTTCAAGACGTCCATACAGTTCTATGCTGTTTTCACGCTTTGCAGCAAAAATGATGACATGCTCAGCATGTACAGTGCAGAGAAGCATGGTGAGAGACAAGTGATGAGGAGGCCATCGTGGAAGGTCGTCATTCAGCTCCTCATTTTCATCCATGGGAAGTGTTTATGTTTTATGGTTCCTCATGCACAACCCTACTTGATAGAAAGTTAACACTATGCTGCACTTGTGTCCATAGAAACTGATGATGCTTTTTCTGAGTGCAGGATACATTAATTGGTGAAGCTGAGTATGTTGATGATCACAGGTCTGGTATGACAGTTGTTAAGCTAAATGGAAGATTGAACAAGTGTGGTGTCATCAGTCCACGCTTGGACCTTGGAGATCGAGTCCTGGAATGCAAGACTGCTCTCCTCACCTCAGGTTAGAGCATCTCTAGCCGATCCATCAAAATTTAGGCTCTCAAAAGCCTCCTTATACCTTAAATCCTCATACTGAGGAGTTAAGAAAAAGCTGTTCCTAGCTGAACCCGTAAAACCTAACCGCTCACCAATTTTTTAACACAAATTCATTTATTTTTAGGCCATCGAGTTAAGCTTTGCTACTCAATTACTTCGTTAAACAACATCTTGGGCATATGCTTCACCAGTCCTCACTAGGAGAACTTATCCAGAGAAAACGACAAGAAAAACTACACACTTGAATAGAAACACAACTTGCTTGATTGCTCCTATAAGTTCAATCAATACTTTCTCCCATCTCCTTATGTTCATTGCCAACATTTTTGCTCTTCTATGATGACTTCTGCAGCTTGCACAATTGCTCTGCCTCCTAAAAATTGGACATTGCGTCCTCTGTAATCTCATCTCTAACAGATAGTGCACCAACATCAAATATACCTCTTTTGATATACAGATCAATGCATGTATGCAGTCAGCAAAAATTGCTTTAAACCGAAGAACAGCCGCACAAAATTGCACTCATTTTGTCCATTTTCACACTTGTAGAAAACTCATCTGGAATATGTTCTACATCTTTGAGACTCGACACTGCAGCAGCCGGCAGCAGTCATCACACTTGATGATCAGCATAGGCTCGCCGATGAGTTGCCGGAGGAGGGTTGAGCACAGCCGACCGCCCGACGAGGATGTGCCGACAATCGGAGGACGAGCGAGATGAAAGCGCCGAGAGGAGGAAGACATACTGCGACGTGGCGCACAGTGCTCAAGGAGGCAGGCCGCATGTCAGTTTTTCTAAAATCTCAGTAACTTGTTATGTACCTTTTTTTAAGTTCTTTGTGTTCAGATCCAGTTTGGTGACATTCTTTTTAAGTTTTGATCAAGACACAGCTTGTGTGCATGTTCTCCCGTGAAGTAACTGAAGGTGCCATAGTCGATGTTGGTTTTTGTAATCTTTAGCAGCCATCACTGCAGTTTATAACTTTATATTCACTTTTTAGTGTTCAGAGCGAATTGGTACCAGTGTTCGTTTTGTACATTTGCTTGGTTTCAGGAATCAGAGAAAATTTTACATTATCCATGTGTTTTTATCCTTCTCTGCTCTATACACTGCGAAGATCAATATATATTACTCTTCCGTTTTCCATTTTTAACCTTAGTTTTTGTCACATCTAGATCTAGTTGTAGTAGAGTCCTCCAGCATCTCTTCTGTTTTCAGTCATACTCAGAGACAGTCTTTATTGCAGTTATGCTGCCATTTTTGTGTGTATGTGTCAACGAGCTGTGCTATGATCAGAGGCAGAGCTTAGTACCTGCTCCGCTCCGCCCTTGCTGCTCTCTGCTCCCGCTGTATATTGGATTTCGCATTTACTTATTCTTGCTTGTTAATCAGTCTACTACTTAGTAATATACCTGTAATTTTCAGATTCATCAATCATTTGTCACTTGGTTCAGAGAGTAGACTAGATTTTTTTTTCCTGGGCAAGTTTTGAAACCTTTTTTTTCTGGTGGGCTAAGCTGTTGGTGTACGGCTTGTTCCATTTATTTATGTCTTCTCATTTGAACTTATTTTGTCATTAGTTTTTCATTTGATGCCCTTCGTTAGCTTTTTTTTTGTTCCTCAGTCTTCAATCTGCTTTTCTTCTTCAGTACGTATTTTCTCTACGTCATTCTCAGTAATTGTTTAGTACTCCCTGCGTCCGAAATTACTTGTCGCTCAAATGAATGTATCTAGCACTTCTTGCAGTTTGAGTATCAGGTTATCATTCAGAGATAACGGCTGTGTGTTTGGTGTTTCATTCACCCAGTCCGATATAAATCTCTAATAAGTTTGTTCATTCTTCAGTTTGTGAGCTACAATCATTTTTTTTCTTCAGTGTGAGTAAGTTTGTTCATGGTTCTGCGGCAAAAAAAAAAGTTTGTTCATGGGTCAGCTTGTGAGCTACAATGGTTTTTTCTTCTTTAGTTTGAGTAGGTTTGTTCATTCTTCAGTTTGTGCGCTACAATCATATTTTTTCAGTCACTCTTTCATTTTTTGTTAATATTTAGTGAGCTGCCATTCCCTGGTCTGCAAAATTGCACAGCTCTTGCACTTATCATCTACCATTATCTAGCAGCCGAGATTGAGTATGCATGTTCAATTCTTCAGTTAGTTTTCATTGAAGGAATTCTTCAGTTTTCATTAATTCTTATTTTCATTCCTTATCAGTCTTGGATTTGTTGTTATTACCATTATTCAGTCTTTTATCATTTTTGTCGTTCAACCAAGGTTTTCTGCACCCCGACATTTGACGATGGATATCAACACGCTCTGCCCCATAAGCAGGCGGGGTCCGGATGATCCTAGAAGACTTGCGATGAAATTACTCGTTTCAGTTTTGCAATGTCCAAACCCGATTATTTTATCTTAGGGGGTAGGGTGGAACAAGAGAGAGGAGGTGCTGCCGTATTGTACTTGTGTATAAAGCTGATGCACAAAATTCAGACTGTTGTCAAATTAGAACACAGCTAGCTAGCTGGTAAATAAATATAGAACAGTCCCACATTCATTTGCACTCTATAAACTGATTAATTGCACCATGAGAGGAACGATAAGGTTGTGATGACAGAGGCAGGCGTTTCATATATCTTGTACTAGTATTCTGGCACTGGAGAAACAGTTGTAAAGCCCTTAACTTCAGAGATAACGTAACATGTGCAGACCTGCAGGTGGTTGAGGAGACCTTGCTACTGTAGGGGTTTGGCGTAAACTATCCAAAGTTTGGTGGCACACTGTAGTTTGTCACAAACAATTCACGTGAAGGATCTGAGGGTTCCTTCGCTACCATGTTGAGGTGAATCCTTGTGAAGACCCGGAGCCGAAACCCGCATCGGTAGGAGGCTGAGGCATCCGCAAGCTCATCAAGGAAAAAAAACTTATGGTTTGTACTGAATTGCGCAAGCTCCTCTCTTATAAACAAATGGACTCTGTGTCTTGTGTTCCTCTTTCTTATGTTTGATTCAATTTTCTAATTTCAGAGGGATGAAGAGTAAGACTTGAGAACGGGTGATCACCATGATTGTGTGATGAAGCATGCTGCTGGTTATGTGAGATTTTCTCGGTGTGATTTGGAGGGTGGCTGCATCTTTTATCTCCATCAGAAGATTACCCTATTTAGTACCATCATAGTTATTTTGAAATAAATCTCTGTGTTCTATCTGCATGCACGTTGATCTCCCAATGAAATATTTCTGTCCATGGGCTCATCGTCGCGGGCTAGTGTTTTCTCTCCATCCTTGTGCAAGGGCGGTGGCACTGATTGTCCTCCTACACACTCAAGATCATGACACCACTCATATTTGCTGAGTTTCAGAATTAGTTTTGGTTCGAGATTCGTCAAGCAATGACTGCTATCTAACTAACACTAGTGGAATTCTGGGCTACGCCGGGTGTAATGCTCTTCGCCGAGTGTCACTCTTGGGAAACCCACCTTCACGGCAAACTGCCATCTTTGCCGTCACTGCCTCACGGCAAAGAGGCAGTGCACGGCAAACCCCGCAGGCGCCGAGAGCAGCTCACGGCAAAGAGTAGCCATGTGGCATGCCCGTCCGCAACAGACGGCTCCGTCAGTTAGTGCGTACTTTGCCGAACATCACTCTCGGCAAAGCATAACATCCTATTTTTTTTGTGTGTTCTTTCTAACTGCCATGTGGTCCCAATGGTCACATTTATCAGTAAATTTTTTAATTAACTTGCTAAATATTTTTGAAAAAAATGACGAGAGTGAGGACAGCGTGGCCCACATGGGAGTTGACAGTTTACATAGCTTTACCGAGAGCTAGTCTCGGCAATGCTCTCCTTCTTTTCCGAGAGCTGCTCTCCGAAAAGTTGGCACAACAGTAGTGTCCCAGACGACCGTATTTTCGAGAGGCGCTCTCGGTAGTCTATCATTTTTCGAGTGTTGCTCTCGGAAATCTTTCCCATCCATTCTGCTGTCAAGCTCTTTCTTTTCTGATCCCTGCAGATAAAAACAACTACAGTACAATTTGATCATATATAGGCATAATTTGATCTAGTCCACACATATATAGGCATGATTTGATCATATATAGACATAATTTGATATAGTCCACATATATGTGCATAATTAGGGATAGTCCACATATTGTCACACACAAGTCGAATGTATTATCCTAGTAGACGTCACACACAAGTCGCAAATTCATTTATATTGTCACTACTTGCAAAACACGTGCACGTCACAATAGAAGTACACTTGTTCATATATAGATCATCTTGAGGAGGAGAGGCCATCGGGTTAACATTCCGGAGGAGGAGGAGGGGCATCACTTGCACTGCTTCGAGATTGCATAAGAACCTATAAGAGTAGAGTCACGTGAGGGTGGTTCGTCCCTATGTAATGAATCTTCTACTCTAGTTTAGATAATGTTCTACCTGTAGTTGATCCTCAAGCACCTTCAACCTCTTGTTCGTGTCCTCCCGTTCCTTTTCTCTTGTGTCCTTCTCAGCCTGCCGCCTTTGCTCCTCTTCAACGGCCCGCTGCGCCATTAAATCCTGTAACATAGCATTAGGCTCATATAGGTTGGAACGGTGCTATTTCGAGGCATGCACATAAATAAAAGGTTAGGATGCTAACCTTGAGACGCGCTATCTCACATGATGCGGCGGTTGGGCGACTCCGTATGGACGGAGTTGAGCTGGTGCTGGACGCGCGTATCTCATGCAGCTTGCGATGCCCGGAGGTGGCGATCGCCCCGCTGCAAAGGAGGTGGCGGCGATGGCCCTTCCCCTCGCCAGCAATGATGAGAAGCTCAGGGTTAAGGGGCTTGGACGTAGGTTCGGCTTCCTGCCCGTGCACCTCCTGGGAGACCTCTTTGGAGGTCCCCCATTTCTCCTCCGCCGACTCGCTGCAGAACTCGACGCCATCCTTCCCCTTGTGGCCTTCTCTCCAGGCTTCCAGGATGTGGACCGGGCGACCCTCCTTCGCCTCCTGCAAAATTAGCCATCAAGATTTATGAACCAAGATGCACCGTGCGAAAAATTAACATCTTAATCCACATACCATGTGTTGCTTGAGAGCGGTTAGGTTCCGGCTCCCCTGGACATGAGTCGGGCCTGTCATTTTGGCTCGATCGTTTCCCTTCTCCACATGTTGCGCCTGCCATGCTGGGTCACACCACATGTCAACCAGGGCCTCCCAACAATCGTCCTTCATCCAGGGTTCCTTAACCTAGTCAGACAAAATCGAATAATTGAGGAACAAGAGGGACGAATCAAAGTACTAGCAACCGACGTAGTCACTTACAACTGACAGGTATTCTTCTCGCGACATGTTGGTCTGGCAAGCAGTCTTCCTTGTCATCTTCTCTCCCTTCTCATCGAGCGGCCGACACTGCATCACGGCTTTGTACCGCAGCATGTGCTTGAGGTCAGAGAATATCTTTCGGGCAGATTTCACGATGCCTTTGATCACCTTCTGCTTCTCACCATCCACGCAAGCAAATGTTTCCTACAAGAAATTATAAGGCATCTTCTCACCATCCACGCAAGTAAGGATTTGGATATGAAAAAATGAAGTGGTCGGGCAAAGATACTTACAAAAAAAGCATTGATGACCCGAGTGGTCATGGTGACATCGTGCTCATCCTTGTTGTGTAGGTTATGCTCCCAGGTTAAACCTAGCGACAACGGATCGTCATCTCCCGTCTTGGACATTCCACGGAAGTGCTTCCTCAAGAGGGAGCCGATGACGTGGTTCGGCGGGCGTGCTCCCTTAGGTTGTGTCGGGATAAATTCCCACTGACTACATGATATAAAAGACAAGCATATGTGAGTGTCAAAGCTGTGGCATCCAAAATACGATGCAAATGAAATGCTTGCTTACCCCTCTCTGTCGGGCAAATGATGTGACGGTTCTCGGCAGCAGTTGGTTCCGGGACCTTCCCCGGACCACGCCCGGATTTCTTCCTCTTCGAAATGGTGCTCGAGGTAGACCCCGAGCCGTCCGAGGCTTCCATGTTGCCCGACTCAGTGGCGAGCGGATCTGGTGTTTCTAAGTCCACTCCGACATCGCCATCCGATGATGACGATGCCTCGGTTGTGGCCTGATGGGAGGCGGACGACTCGGTCCTACCAATCGGGACTCTCCGGTACTTACTACCAGTGCTCCCATCAGAATCTGAAAAACAAAATATATATGATTACTCTCAGTTCCAAATTAAAATCTTCCTAATCTAAGTGTCATATCATATATGGCAAAAAATACCACTATGAGAAACCGAACTTGCCAAAATACCACTATGAAAAACCAACTTGCCAATATACCACCACATTCAGTTTTCTCTAGCCAAAATACCACTAGTGACTAACGGAGACTAACACCATCCAAAAAAGACTTTTATACCCGTACCTCTTCACGTCCCAAGCATACATTTCAACAACAAAAAGAGCAGCTATAGTGCAACATTTCAGCAGCCAATTGACATGAAAACATCACCAACTCAACATAATCTTACTTTGCATCATCCAACAACAAGGTAGCAACTTTTCAGCAGCATTTTGACAAATTTCAGCAGCACTTTGACATCATTTCAGCAGCATTTTTACATGAAAACATCATAGATTCAACATAGTCTAAGTTTACATCATTGAACATCAATATAACAACATTTCAGCAACATTTTGACATCATTTCAACAACATTTTGACATGAAAACATCAGCATTTCATCAGCATAATCTCAGTTTGCATCATTGACCATCAATGTAGCAACAATTCAACAACGATACATAATGGTTCGAAAGAAGATAACATCAACAACGATACATCATTGTTCAAAAGAAGCTAGCATCAACACACAATGGTTCAGACCACCATTTCATCAAACAAAAGATGATGATTCTCCCAACCAAATGCACTAACCTGAGGGCATCTCCAATTTGTCGCGCTGCCGGAGGAGCTCACGCTGCGGCGGCTGTTTTTAAACGCATCGAAGAACCGCCGCACTGGCTGCCGGCCATGAAGCTTGTGGGCGGTGGAGGAGGGGGTGGCGGTGGCCGCAGTGGGGGGCGGTGGAGGAGGGGTGGCGGCATGATTGGTGGCGGTGGAGGCGGTGGAGGAGGGGGTGGCGGCGGCCGCAGTTGGGGGCGATGGAGGAGGGGGTGGCGGCGGCCGCAGTTGGGGGCGGTGGAGGAGGGGGTGGCCGCAGTTGGTAGCGGTGGAGGAGGGGTGGCGGCCGCAGTTGGTGGCGGCGGCGGCGGTGGCGATTTCGGCATCGGCGGCGGCGGTGGTGCAGGGAAGAGAGGAGGGGAATGAAGATACACACGAAACGGGAAAGGTTAAGATCTAGGTTAGATGCTTTACCGAGAGCAGCTCTCGGAAAAGGTGACCATTACCGAGAGTCGAGAATCGACCCTCGGTAACCACTGTCTAATTTTTCCCCTCTCTTTTTGCCTTTTTTTGCACTATCTTTTTTGTATCTCATATTTCATATGCTTTTATGACCAAAGTTTATAAATTCCATGCCTTTTGATGATATTTTTCAAAACTCAACTTTAAAGACTGTAAAGTAAAAACATGAGAAGAAGTAGTTGTTGACCGTGGCCTACCCCCTCTCTCGGTGCCGGTCAACTTCCTAGACCACCGGATAGCCCATGCATATACATGCGATGGCCTCCTTTGAGAGAACAAGAAGTTTCGAGGCCAACGGAGCAACAGGACCCGCACTTCCTGCACAAATCGGACACATTCCTCTCGATACCCATAGACTATCTCAAGAACGGGCCTAGACTTGGTCTGTCATCTCGTGAAGACATGCACTAACACGGAGAAGCAGTTATTCACCATGGACTACACCCTCTCGATGCGAATAACGCCCTAGACCGTCGGGGCCACCGGATGGGTGCTCGATATGGAGACCGCTGAGGGGAGGGCACCCCTACATGCGCGTGGCCCATGCATATAATATGACTTCACTCTTCGAAATGCAGAAGCTTAGTAAAAGGTGGTGAGAGCCTTCTGCCACGGTCGCCGAGTGGCCTCATTGGGGGTCTTTGTAGGTTAAATTATCCTGGACTGGTCACATTGCCGAACGGTATCATTGAGCCAGCTTGGTCATGGGATCACTACAAACTTGCACCGGATTTCCTGGATATGCGTTAGAGGGTTTTGATAACATAGCCATGCGAGTGGTCAATGATTTCTCGGTTAGTCCTTTGAAACACCTAAATGTCAATACCAAAAGGTTTAAATTTGCCATAGTCATGATTTGACCCTTCTCACATGTATGCATGTTTGTAGGATTTCTATACATGCGTTGAGGGTCAGAAGGATCGTGCAAATGTGATGGTTGAGAATATTGCCAAGAAACTAGTCCACGACATGCACTATGAGGAGCGCGTCCGGTTAGTGGTCAAGTATCACGCGGACTATCTCAACCATAGGATTTCCAAACAGGAGGCTCGAGGGACGCATCTTTCATAGGACAATTACTTCAAGGCAAGTGACGATGGATGCTTCCTATTCCCTACACTACGGCAAAATTAGAATCCTTACTAAGATGTATTAGTTTAATTTACTGGTGATTCCTTGGTGGTGTGACGACAAGCGTCCGTCTTTGGGAGAAGATCGTCGAACGGTGGATAGATCCCGGGTGGCAGGATGAGCACAAAGTAATATCTGAACGGCGTAAGTTGATGGGGGTCGAGGACACCGTCAACGCAACCTCACCATCCTGTGTCGTCTCAAAACATGTAGGCAACCACATCCTTTTCTTTTCATCATGTTCTCTTTCATTTGTGAGCATTCCCTTGATTGTTTGGATCACTTTCTTTTGTAGAAAGGCAAGGATATCACTTACTTAGAGGCATGGACCATCAACCAAAGACGACAAGGACAAGGACCTTCTCCACCCGGAGATGGACTGGATCAGCTCTAAAGCCCAGTCAGATGGAGAGAACTACAGCAAAAAATTGAAGGAGACGTACGGGCCTGACGCTGATCCTCACGTGCTACCGTTTGACCCTCTTGTGGCCATTGCCGCGGCAGGCGGTAGACCGAATGGCCGGATGGCGGTTCACCTTGATTCTATCATAACCTCCTCCCTTCCGAGAGTCAACACGCTCCGTGCTATGAGTACTGGCTCTACTCCTACCGTAGAGCGTCACGTACCACATTCCGTGAGCATTATTGAGGATATTCAGGTCTATGCTTCTTCATTGATCCTTCATGGTCCTTCTTCATTGATCCTTGTTCATTATTGAGGATATGTGCATTTCAACATGGATGGCATTTGCATTGCCATATTGTAGACTCGATCGATTGACACCGAGAAAGAACGAGGTGAAAACCGCCAAGCTGAAGGCACAAGATGATCTAGTGAAGTCTTTACAACATATGGTGACCAATCTTTATCCCATGCAAGGCCAACCAGTGCCACAGATGCCACCGACGCCAGAGTGGAACATTGTGAGTTTCGTTCAAACTATTTCTATCACCATTTTGGCATTACCATATGCATTCATCTCACTATTGGGTCAATCCATCACAGCTCAACCCATCACAAGGGTCGAACAATGTTCCGGTAGTTCCACCTTAAGTTGGTGGAGTTGGGGCAGCAAAGGGAATGATGCCTTCCAATGTTGATGTTATCACTCCGGTTGATGAAGTTGGGGCAGGAAACGGGATGATGCCTTCTAATGTTGATGTTATCACTCCGATCTCCAAAATCGCGTGAACTTCATGTTATGTTATGTTTGAAACAGTTCCTTGTATGTTGAGAAATCTTGCATCTTGAGACTTGTAAACTTGTGGTCTATTGCTTTTATGCACTATTGCTTTTATGTGGAATGTTTTTCAGAATCAATCATTGCTTCTTTTGTTCAATGATGCCTATATGTGACATTTTCTATGTGTGATGAACTATATGCTGCTGCTGTATATGTTTCGCTGCCGGAAAGAAAGCGAAACAGGGAAAAAGGCTCCTAGGCACATCATTGCGAGGGCAGCTCTCGGCAATGACTGTGAAACTAGACCAGAATGCACCCTTTACCGAGAGGCCTCTCGATAATGCACAATAACTGACACCTTTACCGAGAGGCCTCTCGGTAAAGGATAATAACTGTAGCTTCTTCCGCAACTTTACCGAGAGGCCTCTCGGCAAAGGAAAAAGAATTGCCGACGGTGACTCTCGGCAAACTATTTTCACGGCTTTTAGGAGAAGTGATGTGGCCTTCCCCTATTGGCTGAGTTTGCCGGGAGTCACACTCGGCAAAGATAGAGTTTGCCGACAGTGGCGCTCGGCAAAGTTGGCCCTCGGCCTGTTCGCCTGGCCCCACATGTCAGGAGCTGACACGTGTCAGCCACCTACTGGCTCTCTTTGCCGAGCGTGGCACTCGACAAAGATGGCCCTCGGCCTGTTCGTCTGGACCCACATGTCCGGAGCTGACACGTGTCAACCACCCATCGCTCTCTTTGCGGCGTGGAACTCGGCAAAGATGGCCTCGCCTGTTCGCCGCCCCACATGTCGAGTCGACACGTGTCAAGAACTCCATCGCTCTCTTTGCCGAGGGTGCCACTCGGCAAAGATGGCCCTCGCCTGTTCGCCTGGCCCCACATGTCGAGGCTGACACATGTCAGCCACCCATCGCTCTCTTTGCCGAGCGTGGCACTTTCGGCAAAGATGGCCCTCGGCCTGTTCGCTGGCCCCACATGTCAGGAGTTGACACGTGTCAGCCACCTACTGGCTCTCTTTGCCGAGCGTGGCTCTCGGCAAAGATGGCCCTCGGCTTGTTCGCCTGGCCCCACATGTCAGGAGCTGGCACGTGTCAGCCGCCTACTGGCAGTCTTTGCAGAGAGGTGCACTCGGCAAAGTAGGCCCTCGGCCTGCTCCCCTGGTCCCACGTGTCAGGAACCGTCGTCACCGTCTGCTATCCGTTAGCTACTTTATTTTGTCGAGTGGTACTGTTTGACTCTCGGCAAAGTCTTTGACGAGTGTCCGTGAAATGGCTCTCGGCAAACTCCTGTTTGCCGAAGAGATGTACGCCGGGTGGCTTTTGCCGAGGGTGACACTCGGCAAAGGCTTTGCCGGGCGGTTTTTCGCCTTTGCCTAGTGTCCATGGCACTCGGCCTAGCCCAGAATTCCAGTAGTGTAAGATAAACTGGGCAATGCGGTAGATGGTCATTCGGGTATTCAACAATTCACCCCGAAAGTTCAGTGTTAGTCTTGTGGACGGAACACTAGGCCCATGTCTTATGACAGAAGATGACCGGTTGGAGAAGCCAGGGAAAGAAGGGAGGGAGGAACCGCTGTCCGAGGAGGAAGGCTGCGAAGCTAGTAGAGTAACAAAATGTTTGATGCCTTGCTCTTGAGATATAATTGCTACTGTTGATTAAGCTATATGATTATCAACACATTACAATATTATTATCTCCTATTTTGCAATTTACATCAAAACTAAGTCCTTTAAGAAGTAGCTCACGCTCTTCACTTTTTCTCCTAGACGACACAATTCACTGAGAAACATGCATTGCACATGGAGAATAACTCAAAAGAGTACTATATCATCAACCTCTACTTGTGTGCACAATGTTTTCCTCTTTCTTATATATACCAGACGAACCTCCTCTTACATGAACAAGGTTCTCTTCTCATATGCACCAACTTACTACGTCAAATTTTTGGTAGCCAGAAAAAGAGATCAAAGGGAATGGTAGCACTAACTTGCGGCATCAAACAGGCTGCAGTCTTATAAACAGATCAGAGGGAGGGCCTTGGTGGCACTAACTTGCTGCATCAAATAGGTTGTAGTAAAATAAATGGATCAAAGAGTGTCCGAGAAAAGAATGAGAAAGATGCAAGAATATATGGGAATAGGAGAAATCAGAAACATTTGCACATTCTGGGTAACGTAGGACCAAAGTGACAAAATTTATCTTGACAAGCGCGAGATGTATAAGCTTCCTTTCTTTCGACCGGCCTTTTAATAGTGTTCATCCAGCCGGTTCTGTGGGTACTTTCACTTCAGCACAGTTCAAAAATCTGGTAGAATCATTTTGGGAGTCCAAACAAGTGCTACCACTAGCCATCTGATAGGCATTGGTCTTAGTTCTAGTCAGATGGTGTTCTCGACGATCCTCAATTCTGCAGTGGCGGCAGCTCAGAGACACACCTACACTCTCACTGTCGGCGACCTTCACGCTCTAATGCCGGACTGGGGAGTCACCCTACCTCCCTGCACATCCCGGTAGGTGATTTGATCGGTGGTCGTGGTGTGGACTTACGGAGCATCAGTCCCACAGGCACAGGAGCTTCAGCTGTGCGTGACATCGATCTGCCCATTGTGCCACCTACAACCTTCTGGATGGCTTCAGCATCCACAACACATTCTGACGGGGACTACATGCTGTTCGATCAAATGCTACACCGCCACCGGTTGCCACCCATTGTGCCACCTACAACCTCCTTGTTGGTCATACTGTTGTTTTATGGACTTCGTGAAATATAGAGAAGTTTGACGTTGGACAAAAATGTGCATCATCATATTTTCTTTTTCTTTTGCAGGAATTTATATCATCTACCTGAGTATTGATTTTCCATAAGCAAATCAACAAAATCTTGCCCAACACGTCACCCACTCATTAATTGTGGCCAATAGATGGTTGGTGCCCTCGTCTACCCGGAATCAACTTAGCCTTTTCACAATTATCGACAGTTTAGTTGCACACGGAGTTCACCGATAACAAGTCAAATGAAGGATCACATTTATTTTTGTTAGAAAGGAGGCTGGCGCCTGGCTTTAAATTAATGAAGTCCTTACTACGATTACATAAGCACTCGATTTGTATGAGCTCTTTTACGGTACCCGCTAATGGATACTGACCGTCTAATCGTGAAGATCGAACGGCACAACGTGATGTATACTGGAACTGATTAGCAGTTCAGCGAGCACCTACTCGGTTCAGGGCGAGCAGTATACATGATCTGAGGGCAGTTTGGGAGTCCTTAATATTCATCGGCCTGCGTCTCCCCTTAAGCCCTGTAGAGTGTAGACCGACGACACAAGAGTTTCGGGATCGTGGCCATCGCCGTTGCCGCTGATGGTGCCGCATGCTGGCATCCTCTTCCTCCGCCTGCTGAGCCTGTCTCCCGTCCCTCCCGGTAAGCCGCATCCCCTTCCTCAGCGAGCCTACCTCACGTCCCTCCCTCGGCAAGCCTCATCCCACTCCTCGGCCGTGCTCGTGGACCAGGCGCTTCGTGTCATGGTGCAGGACTCGGCGCATGAGGTCTTCAATCTACACCATTCTCCTCTTATTCGGCGAGTCCGACGACTGTGAGGCGCTGGCCTACACTGTTCCCATGGCCGAGAGCACTAAACTCGCACTGACCGTGGCCTGGTTCATCACATAAGTAATTTTTGGCTGCGAATTTGTGCATTTCAGTTGCACACCTTCATGAAAGCGATCAAACGACAGCCATGGTCTTGCCATGAACAGGCTCCCTTTTCCAAGAGGCATGGCGGAGCCTCTAGCGGAAGCAAAACCATTCCTCTCACGGAAGGAAAAGAAAAGAGAAAACGCGTTTTTTCGTTCCGCGCGAGCAAAACCATGCTCATGGAAAGAAAATACAAAGAAAAAACGCATTTTTTCGTTAATGCCTCTCGCGGAACCAAAATCGTGCCTCTCATAAAAAAATGTGTTTTTTCTTGCAAAAAAAATCAAATTTTTTTTCCGGCCAAAAGCAAAGAAAGACTAGTGAAAAACCGGAAACCGAAAAAACAGAAAAAACATCTAAAAAGACGAAAATGCGTGCGGAAAAAAAAATCAGAAAGAGCGCCGAAAGCATGACCCGTGGCGGCAGCTGAAAGTACGCCAAGTGGCAAGCTTTCAGCCCACCCACAAGTGATCATTGGGAGGCTTCCGAAGGATCGCTCCTTGATTAGTTGCTCTCAAACGGTACCAATTGCAGGCAGCGTGCTCTACCTCCGACCACGACATCACGCAGGCTCTTCCACCCGCCGTAGCCCATGAGGTCGGTGTAGTTGTTGTCAAGTCCAGGGCCATCGCTACCGGGATGAGATTGTACTGGGCCCTGTTTGTGGACTTGTACCCCACGGTGGTTCTGTCGGTGTGGGGGCCGTGCCCCCCCCCCCCCCCCCCAAGCCCTAATGCAAATAGCCCATATCCACATACGTGCAGAAGGCCACAAGCCCATCTTCACACGAACACGACTACACCAGCCTGCTCGGGGCTCGGCTGCTTTGTGTCTTCTTCCTCAACCAGGCTCGGTCGGTCGTCGCTCGGCCAAGGCAGCTTGCATCACTGCTTCAGTCACACTCCTCTATCCACGCCGCCGCACTGCCTCGACATCGACGGTGAGGAGGCAAGGAGAATCTCACCCCTGATCCACGCGTGTCGAGGAGGTCGTGAGGGGGGAACAAGGCCTCACCCGAGATGGTCGTTTTCGTCTCCTTGTAACTGGCCGGTGGTCGTCGATCCGCCGGCCGGCAGGCCATCGTCGAATTTGGCTACTGGATTCCGTAAGTACCATCTGCGCAGCTCAAATTACAACCTGAAACCACTGGATCCCCTTTTGTAGTGTTGACTGTACGAGTAAATTGGGGGCAGCACTCATGTACGAGCCTGATTAGTAATTTAGTATGCCTATTCAGTTGACTCAAGGACTTGGTCAGGCTTTAGAAAAGGAGGTCAAAAGACATTGTAAATGCTGTTCGTCTAGTGTTTGCAACAAAAGAGTGTCTTCGTCAATTGAGATCAGACGATGGCAGGGAGGAATTCTTTTTCATAATTGTTAAATTTTGTGTGAATCATGGCACTGAAATTCCGGACGTGAAGGAAACTTATATCATGCATGGTGGGCATGCACGGCATCAACCTGATCATTCACTACGGAGCAATATTTTCGAGTGGAGATATTCTGTGCAACTCATGACAGCCAACTACATGAATAGGATCACACAGGTTCAGTGACAAGATGGTGGATCTTCTATGCACCAGTGCCACGTGAATTCCTAGAAATAAATTTAAATTTGAAGGTAGTGATATATGTGAGTTGGTGAAGTATTAGTGTATTACCCAACACATTTTAGTCAACAAGACTAGTAAGTCCACCGAAAACACAAAGGAGTTATGAATTCTTAAAAACAAAGGATTAGTACCTTAAAATCATACAAGTAATTATTACGTCACTTGTGATTAAATTTGAAAGATCGTTAGCATGTTCCTTCCCCATTCTCCTATGTATGGAAACGACGACGGTGATTTTTTGAAAAAGTCTCATGTGCAGACTGACAAAACCAATAATTAGAAATCATGATAATTTTCATGAAGCAACTTCATATCCACCCTTTTTCCATTTTATTCAACCATCTTTGTCAGTGGCTAATTTAGTTCTGAAGTTGTATGTGTGACGTGCATTACACATGGACAAATAACTAAAGAGTAAAGAGTCTATACCAACAACCTCTACTTGTGTGCAAAATAGTTTTCTTATATATAGCTCACCAACCTTCACTTGCGTGAACAAGGTTCTCATCTCATATGTATCACTCTATCTTTACTGCGGGTAGCAGTAGCCAACTTATTTCATCAAATAGGTGCTAGTCAGATAAACATATACTATAAAGGAGTGTTTGATACGAATGGAAAATATATTATAAATCATGGGAATACGAGACATCAGGAGCGGTGGTTGAACGAGCTGTCTCGGGACCAAACCAAGGTGATTGATAGCATCGTGTCACCGATAAGCTTATCGCTCATGTTAGGCTTGTGGTGCAAGTTGTCCTGCTCTTGGACGCTCAGGGTCTCTGCATGGTAGCTGCACTTGGACCGGTCAAACACTGAAGCAAACCTCTACCACAAGGTGCTCCAGAAAACAACCATATGTTCGCGTCGATAGGGACTAGCTCCATTTTTTCTTTGGCTACTCCAGCTTGCTCCGCCGTCCGAGCACATGATGGTCTGGACCGGCCCTAATCGACACCTTCACGGATGTCTTGTCTGCATCTCTACCTCAGGATCTTCCACCATGTATTCGCCCTCGGTACATCTCGTGACGTTATAGAAACTTTGCGATCATCGCAATGCCAAAAAATTTTGAGGATCGCACTCACACAATGGCAGAAACACTCTCTAATAGAATCTCCAACCAATCCTTGAAAAGCTTTAAAATACTTTAGAGGTCTAAAAATTCACTTTTCTTTCTTCTAAGCTGCATCTATCATATCCCTTTTAATGCTAACTAGATAGGAAGTGCGGCTTGCCGCACCCCACCTGCCCCAGCCATATCTAACCCGGTAAAAATATGGTTTATATTCCAAAGGTTCGCAAAAACAAAAGAATCCAAAGGGTCAAAGCCCATTAGAAGCAAGTGGTACATTCTGAGATGTAGCATGACATAACAAAAGAAAGCCGCAATCAATCATTCATCTACTATTATCTCCGGATGATGAGTCAAAGGAGTAAGAGCATCCATCATATATATACATTATTCAATCCTCATCCATAATCGTCCATTACAATTACACAACAAACTAAATATTTCCATCAAAAGAAACTGCATAATTCAAGGTGAATTCTTATTCCGATACAGATGACCAAAATGTATACATTGGAATTCTTGCAAGATTCATCTGACCAGAAGTAGAAGATATCATACGTACACATAATTCAGTCTTCATCCATAATCTCTCCAATCCATGCAACCTCCAAGTAATGAGAAGGAACCAAGTAGCTCGTGACACTGGTTGAGTTTGAAAATAATCTCTCCAATATTGCAGCATAAGAGAAGTTCATATCATTATGAAATGAGAGAGAGAGAGAGAGAGAGAGAGAGAGAGAGAGAGCGAAGTAACAGACCTATAATATAGCAATATATTTATTTTCATAGCGGCAACAACCCAAGCAATTAATGTTTGACACTACAATAATAAATCTCATAAGCAAAAAGGAATTGTAGAACAGAAGAGAAGGAGATACAGATGAAATGAATGTAACAAACACATGTACCAACTTGATAAGAAAGCGGCATTGTTACCCCGCCTACTCCTATGCAATCAATGATGACTTATGACTCCGATCAAGTCATGTCCAATCTATTTGAGGGTAAATGCAAATAAAGGCCAAAAATAACACATAATAGTAGGAGATTAAGTAACTGGTCACCAACCATATTCATTCATATTTTTGTGGTGGTGGCCATGGTTCTCCTAAGAACTGAGAAAGAGGGATTTGTTTGAACGTATTTTCCTCTAGCCTTCATTTGCTGAACCAAACCAGCAAATTTATATGATATATAGGGCCATGTATTTTGATACTAAACTGTCAGTCTTACAGTACTCGTACAATATGTACATGCCTCTCTCAGTTATATGATATACATGATTATGTACTTAATGTAGCTATGCAAGCGGTAGGTGAATTGTATATTGGGTCAAATATAAATAGAGATGTGACAGTACATACCATTAGCAGAAAATAAGCGTGTATATGTGAAGTGATTAAAATTTAATTAGATAAGAGTTGATCCTATTTAGCCTTTCTGAAAAATAGAAACAATGTACATGTAAAATGCAAGCAAGACATGAAACAAAATCCATTACAAGCATACTAAATAAGCCAGTCAATTATGTCCTTACATTCACCAGCAACCATCAGCTAAGTAGATCCCACACAAAAGCAAAGCCAATTCAGATCCGAGTACTACCAGCGATTGGTCTTTCGCAAACACCACACTAAAGTTTCCCGTGTCGGCGGAACAGAACATCGATTCATAAACAACATGACACGACAAAAGGGACGATATACCTAGAGCGAGGCTTCACCGTCTAACCTGCGTCGAGACGTCCTTCTCTAGGTGATCACTTCGAGCACACACATAACCAACTCAGTGTGATTCTGAAAAAATAGAAGCTAAAATGAAAACCAAATCGGGTATAGGACAAAGGGTAGTTAATGATAGAAAAGGCAGTAGACAGACACACCAAAAGAATAGGCTCCCTAAAGCCTCCTGAACTAAAGCTTGAGCATTTTAGCCGCATTGGAACCGTCTCCTTCTGCTGCCAGGTCATCAGTTGATTTGCTTCAGGGACAAACAACGACCATGTAAAAGAAGGAAGCAACGACACATATACTGTTAGACACTTGCTTCAAACCAAAGCCAGATACCTCGAGGTAGCAGCAAGATCGTCACCGAGAACAACAGAGCCACCATCCATTTTTGCACCCCCTAGCAGGTATAAACAAATATGCCATGTCAACCGACCACCAAATAATCATGTGATCAGGTCTGGATGAATCATCACCAAGCAAACAAAAGAAAATACCTTTGCATGGCCATCAGGAAACAAAGGCTTACACAGCCCTGACTTAGGCTGCCCACTGGTTGGCACTCCCCCTGCACCGACACTGTGGACAACAAAGTTAGCCAACCCACACCACAAACCTAGAACAATCTGTTTGAAACATCTTGTATCACTTTTGCTGGAAGAGTTATCATACCCTTCGTTGATAGAAGCAGGGGAAGGTCAATCCTTATTGCCTTTAGAGGTGGTAAGTTCCTAGGAAAAAGGCATATGACAACCGAGTAAAACAACAAAGACGGACGGATGCCAAGCTACATAAATGATTTTTTGGACAGAGAGGCGCACCTTTGAATGTGTTCCCTCATGCACAAGTTCATTTGCATGCTCGTTAGTATCTGTAAGAGACAACGGCAGAACGGAATCAGTGGGCAGCACACTGGTCAATAAGCCAGCACCAGACCGAGAACTCATTACTTTCAGACTGTCCGGATGAGTCTGCCCTGAGATACGTAACCACATTTCGCACAACTGGCTCAACAGGCAAATCTAGCCTATTGACTTGGAAAGAGATCACTTCTATGTTGGGCAAGAAGCTTTTCGAGGAGATAGACACTACAAACCTATGTCTTTGCCCAACCAATGCAGTCACTTCACGGGTATTTGTTTAGATGATAATTTCCACCCAAAAGAATATAGCACTACAAATAGATACAGAGGTGGTCCAGAGTTTACACACTACACACTGAGATTCTTGTTCACGTGTAGGTAGAGCAGCAGCCTCGAATGCACCGATACTTCAGGCAACCAGCGAATCGGTATCGGATACCGTATCCGATACCGATACACCCCCGATACAGTAGAGCACAAACTGTTGTTTGGCCACCGATACCAGTACGAACTGCATGGTATTTTTTACTGTATTCCCTAATCCCCAACATACATGAGCACCCTTTTTAGGATTTCTTCCTCCTCATCTTTGTAGCACTCCCACTCTTTTCAATAAGCATCCGGGGTCTGATCCACTAACTAATCCTATTTCATCCAGCCTAACTAACATATATACAGTTGTGGAATCAAAGGGGAGAAATTTCCCAACACAGTAAGCTTAGATGTACTATTGTCTTACAATATTAGCACTGAACTGATAATAAGCATATATTATATTGTTAATTTCTGTGCAGATGGTTTTCATACAGAATAAAACCAAAGAATGACTACTTGAACCAAATAAAAGAACAAATAAACTATGGATGAAAAAAAGACATGTCAGACAAGGGAACAGTAAATTGATAACAAAATTGTATGAAACATAACATACAGATTTTGACCAATGGCTTTCAGTCTTGTGAGCAAGACTCCAGTCAACCGTACGCCATATGATAACAGTCCTGTCGTCTGACTGGCTTTCAATAAAAGATCCAATAGGATCCCAAGTAACTCCTTTAACTAAGCTGGAATGCCCCTGCAAGATGGCAGT
Organism: Aegilops bicornis; assembly: GCA_021605145.1. Lineage (NCBI taxonomy): Eukaryota > Viridiplantae > Streptophyta > Magnoliopsida > Poales > Poaceae > Aegilops > Aegilops bicornis. Next base: position 806,242,523 of record CM038671.1, read on the forward strand.
GCAAATACCGTTTGTCATGCTCCAAATGTGAACAGTATTGTCCAAGATGCCACTAGCCAACGTCGATTCATCAGGGGACCAATTTAGATCTACCTACTTTCAGCATAGGAAACAAATACGTGATTAATACAAAAGACTAACGAAGACAGCTCTGAAATTTTGGCAGATAATTACCACATTCAGATCTACCTACTTTAGGCATAATAAACAGGAATGTGTTTATAGGAAGGATTAAATATCAGTGTCAATATTTTTATCAGGTTTCCATAATTTGGAAAGAAAGATAGCTGGACTGAAAATTTGGGAGATAATTACCACGTCTACAGTATGCCCCCTTAAGGTCATAATGACCTTCCAATTTTCTATATCTGCAGGCTCTCCACTTCCAAACTCAGATGTACCGAAACAAGCTTTCCTTTCACGAATTAGGATAGCTTGATTGTCTGATCCGGAAGCAAGATAGCGTCCATGCTTGGCCCATCTCACACAGTTTACTGATCTGAAATGGTCACGCACTGTAGCCAGAAATGTTTGATTGGAATCATCATTTTGGTTTTCTTTGCTCACGGATTTCATGTTCCATATGCGAACCTATTTTTGAAGAAGGCAAACAGATGGAGATTAGCAACGGTCGTGTTACTTAACAAATCGGTTAAAATAGAAAAATAATGTACAAGAGTTGATGCACAATTCTTGCAGTATGACACAACTAGTTAACAACATCAACACTGCAGAATCCAACCAATATATCTGCATCGTCAAACAAACATCCTACCAATAAATTTGACTGACAGTCGGGTATTTTAGTAAATAAATCATGAACCATAACTTTCTATTAATTACCTTCCATTAGTAATAAAAATGGCCGAATTACCATCATAAGAACGGTAGGCTTGAGCCCCAAAAAATTTCAAGCTTGACCAAAGAGTGCCACCAAATAACAAGTTCCTAATACTACAGCAAAAACTAACTTCAGTCAAGGACAACAATGAGAAGCAGCACCAACTGAGACACACAACCACACAGATTCTTGTAAGCCCGAAACGACAACACTGAACCTCACAAGCTTATGCAGAGAACGCCATGTAAAACGAGCAACGATTACCGCTACAACACTGAACCTCACACGCTTATGCACGAAACAACATATAGAATGAGCAAGCGCCACGACACACTGATTTGTACTATTTCCATCCACACTTGGCCTCAACGCCAAAATTCATGCCTGGAAAGAACTGAGCCTGGCACTACTCACTTCATACCAGACCACCAGGAGCACCAGCTACTAAGAGCCAGAAGCCAAACAATGCAGTTCTTCATCTTACAACGATTTTAGTACATTATATAGGTTTGGAAAATTGGTTCGACATGTTTCTTATTTATAAACTGCTTTGGATAACACTACAAACTGACCCAATAATATATGCATAACTTAGATCAAGCCATAACCAGATAACTAAGATCTGAGAACTACCTTTTCATGTCCGTCAAATGACTGAGATGTTCTTTGAGCAGAATTATCACTACCAATATTTTCACAGCAGTCATTTTGTGAGAATGTGATAGTCCTAATAACATCCGTCAATGATTTAAAGCACCTCTCAAGCTTTTCAGATGCTTCAACGACAGAATCTTTGTGATGGGACCCCTCCTCTTTTGGATCCAACGCAGAAAGAGCACTCTCATAAAAATTTGGAACTGGAACATGAACAATCTGAGCTTCTAAACTGAAATTGGATAATGAGAATTGCAGTAACAGTGATCATAAAAATTGCTTATAAACTGAACTGGAACAATTTGAGCTTATAAACTTAGATTTCAGTTAAATCATCACGACAGTACTCTTTGACAATGCATCATACAGTATAAACTACTCATGCAAGAAGAATGAAGAACAATCTCTTGGATTACAAAACTCAGAATTATCCAAAATTCCATTAGCGAAAATGCAGAATGCATTTTTCACATAGTGAATTCCATTAGCAGAAATACAGTGAGTTCTTCTAACTGAATTCAACTAATTAGACGGAATTGATGATCCGTTAGGAATCAGTAATGAAGCACGTAGGGAACTGCAGGATTGCTAAGTTTGGGTCGCTTAACTTAAAATCAATATCATAGCATAAAGTGCTTACTTATTTGAGTTAGTCTTGTGCAGCACAACACAAACTACCAACATTTAGCAGCCAATCTTCTGCATAAAGTGATTCATATTAAAAATCATATATAGACCAATCAATTAGATAGCAGAATCACAAATTATCTTGAATCAATCAAGTGACAGGCACAGCACAGCAAACTGATCCGAATCAAGAAAAATGCAGATAGCTAAATAGTATCTCTTCCATACATGGAAGAACCAGAGGCATCAAATAACTTAAATTTCGTTCATCCCTCTGGAGCTGCTGCACACACACCCACTGACCTATATGTCAAGCTACAGAAAAAAAGGATCAGAACAGAGAGGGAGGAAAAGGGGGAGGTGGAGAGGGCGCTCTCCTCTACCTTCAGACGACGGATCTGAGGCATCTCACCTCGAGCAGCCTTCTTCCTAGAGTTGCACGAACAACGACCAGGAGACGATGCAGTGCGCGAGGGCTCGGACGGTGTCGGGGAGGACCAACCTGAGGTGCAGGCGCAGGGCCGACGTCCATCGCGATACCGTGGACCGGCGACCATGGCGCTAAGGTTAGCCGGGGCTGCACGTAGAGGAGCGGCGCATCGGATCGACGCGGTGGAAAAGGAGCAGCGTCACGAGATGAGCTCGTGGATGTGCTGGGTGGCGACGGACTTCGCCGGAGTTGGCCGGAATCAGGCGACGATGGGGATGGCGGCAGTAGGGAATACAGAGAGAGAGCGACCAAGATATAGTTGGCCAGAGCAGAGGCGGCGCGCGACCCAGAGCAGCGGGAGAAGACCTTGGCCGGGTGGCGCACGGTGATGCCGGCCGCCTCCTCGTCGTGCCCGTGTCCGGCGCTCCTCCTCCTCTGCCTGGCCCCGATGGGGAGGAGGAAGGACGGCGGCATCAGGGGTGAGGGATGGCCGGAGGCTCCGCGAGATGGACGCCGCGTTCTCCATCCCCGCCCTCGTCCCGGCTGCTGCTGCTCTTCCTTCATGCGTCTCGGCGGCCCGGTTGGCCATCGACGGCGTGCTGGTAGTGGGGAGAGCAACTAAGGCAGCGAACTCGGCGATGGGAGATGTACGGGGAGGAGAGGAGGACGGGACCTTGGCGGCGGCGGCGGCTGCGGTGGAGAAGGGGAGAGGGGCACGGTGGGGAGAATGGGCTAGGGTTCTCACCCAATCCGAGACCCTCCTCGCTCCTATGCCAAACGCAACCACCCATACGACGCCACGCACGGCCACGCAAGTGAATTCCCGCAAATGCCCTCGGCCGGGTGGCGAAATTACTGGCGGTGGCATGATATTTTGACAGCAAAACACGTACACCGGGCGCGTCTCCAGGCACAGCCTCTGACAAACGTGGCCCACACGCGAGCAACCCCACACGTCAGCGAGACCGGAACGAGCCCGCGAAGTGACAGAAAACCCCGGAAGTGCGGTAACTATTCATTGCTACAGAGACGTTTTTTGATCCGGCGGCCCAGATCGTCCAGAGGCTTGATCCGACGGCTAGATTCGCATCAGTAAAACGGATCGGACGGCTAGAATCGCGTGAGCTCTGAGAGCGTCCGGGAGTGACTGGATCTCTTATTTCTCGATAATGCTTACATGAGTAAATTTTATCCTCCGCGGCCTCCAGATTCCAAAATATATTTGGCTACCCATCGGCGGAGTAAAACATTTCTCCCTCCCCCTGGGTCGCACCCTCCCCACCACGCTACCGCATCAACTCCAGCGCCGCCCTACTTGCCTCCGTCGACCACCACACTCTGCCGCCGACACGCATAGCACCCGCCACGCTCCCCATCGCCGGTCGATTCGGTCGCTTCTTCGTCGCCGGCGCCCTAACCAATGCATACGCCCATCGCCACCGCTGTCGGATTAGAGGTCGCTGTCGTTTTCTTTGAATGTGCGTGCATCCCTTATAGTGCCTACAAGATCAAAATTTACACCCCCAACCCTCCCCCCTCGATTCCTAAATATATTCGACTGCCCAGCGACAGTGTAAAAAAATCCCCCTCCCCCCTCGACCGCACCCTCCCCACCACGCGCCGCATCAACTTCGGCGCCGCTCTACTTGCCTCCGTCAGCTACACGCTCCACCACCGACTACGTAGCACCCGCCACGCTCCTCATTGCCACTCGATTCCGTTGCTTCTCCGTCGCCGCTGCCCTATTCGACGGATCTATGCCCGTCGCTATTGCCGTCGGCGCCGGATTATAGGTCACTGTCATTGCCTGCAACCACATCTCAATCGTCGCCCACGGAGCCACCTCGACCCCTCCGCGTCGCCTGTCGGTAAGCCCTCATCCACTTGGCGCTCTCATATCAATTGCCGAGCAACCGCTGGCACTGCCCTGTCCCCCCATCGGCCAGGCTCAACCCTTGCCCAACAACTCGTTGACATTCCTCAACTGGTCATCAAGTGTGATCACTGTTGGTGGCTGGTGCTGCTCCTAGCCTCAAGCATGCAGAAACATACCAGATGGATTTTCTACAAGTGTAACAATGACGGAGTGAGTGCCTTTTTGTACGGTTGTTCTACAGATTTGTCGTAATTCAAAACTAATAGTTTTCTCAAAACTGTATGTACAAAAGATGCAAGTTTCGGTATTTGAAAGAAGAGTACATTAATCTATTGATAGCTAGAAATTTGCTAGATTTTGGTGCACTGGTTGTTTGAGATAAGACTAGATAGGACACAATGTTGAAGTTTGAGACTAGATAGGACGCAATGTCAAAATTTGGTACTAGAGAGGACACAATGTCCCAGCTTGAGGAGGCGGAGAGAATAAAGGGTGCAATCTCAATAAGCCCATAGAGGAAAACAACAATTTAGGCAATGAAGAGATAGAGTAAGCTATGATTTTACAAGTAGGGGCAGTTAGGGAAATGATGTTTCTATTGAAATGTGTAGTTTCTTTTGTAGTTTTATTTGGATCAGTTTTCATATGGAAGAACTCGTGAACTATGTGACCAAGATATCATTTAATTAAATAATTGAGTAGTGGCATTTAACTCGGTGGCCCAAAATGAAACTAATTTGGCCAAAAATATTTTAGGGAGTTCAGTTTAGGGATCGGTTAGAAACAACACTTTTTTTAGAGAAGCAAATATCTTCCGCTAATGAATACTTTGGCATATCCTCCTCTAGATTATAATGTATTGGTTAGACATGCACCAATGCAATACTCCTTCCATTCCTAAATATTTGTCTTTCTAGATATTTCAAGTGGACTATCACATACGGATGTATATAAATATATTTAGAAGTGTATATTCACTCATTTTGCTCCGTATGTAGTCACTTGTTGAAATCTCTAGAAAGACAAATATTTAGGAACGGAGGGAGTAGATGAATTCTCTATTTGGTCGCTTCAATTTAGGAAACAAGAACATAATGTAGTTGTTGCTTGATGGCAATGTTCCTCCAACAGTAATGTGTTACTGTGAAGTAATATATGGGAGCACCGATTTGTTAGGTGCTTGAAAACATTATTTGATTTTGTGAATTTTCATTTGAACCGTTGGATTCTCATCCAACAAACAATATAGATGTTGATCAAAAACTTATGTTGTTTCAGTCAATCTTAACACCTATTCTTGGGATGGGTATTGGGTGTCATTGTTAAAAGCGGTCCCCGATGGGTATTGGGTGTCGTCCCCATACCCACTGTACCCTATGGGGAATGAATTATTTCGGCATAATATCCCCATGGGAAAGTCTTTTTCCAATCCCCATCCCCTAATAGATGAAATCTCCAAGGGTTTGGCGGGTATGAGCCCCCATTGCCATCCCTAACCTCATCAATGAAAGCCCAATCAAGATAAATCACTACAAGTACTAAGCCCAGCCTACCAAAGCCCACTAAAAACTTGATGGTTGCTGCTACGTACCACTAGTACACATCTATACCTACTAATAAAAGAAATAGGTATTCTTTGTCCGTCATGCTATTTGTAGAAACCCCTGATGTTTCTGACATTAAACCCATAATACATATCAAATGTTTTTAAAATACTTATATCTTTTAAACCGTAACTCCAAATTTATCATATTATATATGAAATTTGATTAGAAAAATATTTAGAATCTAAATATGATGTTATTTTTACCTGTTAACAATTTAAAAAATACTATCTAGGCTGCAATGTTAATCAACAATGCATTATCTGTCTTTTTGCATACCAGTACTAATTCAGATTGGGGATGACCACCTTAGCAAAATCAGTATTGGACAAAAATTGAAGATATATTTATTAGAGACACCAATAAATAAGGACAAGCATGACAAGAATTGAAAGGACCAAATAAAGATGGAATGTCCACTATATAATAAATAAAAGAGAAAATGCAAAGGAGATCTGATGAAGATGAGATGTTGCGCTCTTCTCCTATATATAAGATGAGATGAGAAAATGCAGGTCCATATAAGAAATAAATAGTAATGAAACAGGGACCAATACCTATGACATGTATGTCAAGAAATAGTGATAAAATAGGGGCGCAACTACCCGTGTCAACATGAGACCATAAAAAAACGTTCTTTTCCAGCCAAATAAAACTCTTTTTACGATTAAAAATCCTGTATCTTTTTAACAACCTTTTTAACTCTTCATGTATTTAAGAAATAACTACAAATTATCAGATTATAGAACATTTTTTGTAAATTAAGAGCGTGTGGTATTTTTTCTCCCATTGCAACGCACGGGCCTTTTTGCTAGTTATACCAAATAATCCAATGTCTAGAATTAGTTTCTGCAGGCACAGACTACACAAGAAAAGAACTGTATAACAATCACCATGTATTTTTTTTTGCTATTTCGCATACATAAACTGTAATTACGAATATTAATGGAGGAGTGAAGAACGGAACTTAACTCCTGATTCTATTCTATTTATTTAGCAACCATCATGAATCTTTTAATTATAATAAAAAATAATACATTTTCTAAATCTCTGATTAGTTACAAAACTTTCTGGACCACATCTTACCACATAAACAGTATGCAAATTATGGCATGAAACTGAAAAAAAAGGTAATTCGAATCCACAGTGATCGAGAAAATAGTTCGCCCCGAGCCTCCAGGGTTGCTCCAGGGCACTCCAAAGGCGCCCCCAGCCGCCACCAAGAAATCCAATTACCACCACATCCAGTATATTGCGTCTTGGACCCACCTCCTAGTTCTTATATATAGTTGATGTTGTGGTCCTTATCCTGTACATAATATATACGTGCCCAGTGCACCAATCAATGCAATTGTGTTGCATGGCCTATTCGTAGTCTTCTACATGGTATCTATCGCAAGTCGGTCCTAACTCTAGCCGCTGCTCCCTCCACCCGCCTCTGCCGGTTCCCTCCGGTCGCCGCCGTCGCCGCCGGTTGCCATCGTCTTCTCCACCCGAAGCCGCCTCCACCCGTTGCCGCCGCTGGCTCCTCCTTAGCCGCCGCCGCTCCCTCCTCTCCCGCTTCCGCAACCGCCGCCCCACCCTACCCGCGCAGCCCCACCCTACCCGCGTCATCCCACCCTAGTTGCGCCGCCTCCCCCAACCCTTCCTAGCCGCACCATCAACCCTAACCGCCCGCCATGAGTTCCTTGGCCTCCACCATCTCCAACACCTTTGCCGGTCCGGATGTCACCCTCGTTCGCGATTGGTTAGAAACAACAATTTTCTTTAGAGAAGCAAATATCCTCCGCTAATGAATACTTTGGCATATCCTCCTCTAGATTATAATGTATTGGTTAGACATGCACCGATGCAATACTCTCTCCGTTCCTAAATATTTGTCTTTCTAGATATTTCAAGTGGACTATCACATACGGATGTATATAAACATATTTAGATGTGTAGATTCACTCATTTTGCTCCGTATGTAGTCACTTGTTGAAATCTCTAGAAAGACAAATATTTAGGAACGGAGAGAGTAGATGAATTCTCTATTTGGTCGCTTGATTTAGGAAACAAGAACATAATGTAGTTGTTGCTTGATGGCAAGGTTCCTCCTGCAGTAATGTGTTACTGTGAAGTAATATATGGGAGCACCGATTTGTTAGGTGCTTGAAAACATTATTTGATTCTGTCAATTTTCATTTGAACCTTTGGATTCTCATCCAACAAACAATATAGATGTTGATAAAAAACTTATGTTGTTTCAGTCAATCTTAACACCTATTCTGGGGATGGCAATGGGGACAATCTCCTATTGTGATACCTAGAACATCCCCATACCCATCTTCCCATACCCATCCCAGTTGACATGACTAGGGATGAAACTTCCCCATACCCATGCTCCGCTGGGGATTGGGGCCCCATTAGGGTCCCCATCCCGATAAACAAATATTCATATACATAATATGACAGCTATAATCAATATATATATATATGCATGGTGTTGTTCTTGTCCTGTTAATGGCAGTCTAGGTGGTACTAACTTCTTGGTCATGGTGGCGGCTGAGGTGAGGAAGTGAGGTAGGTTTAATATTTTCTTCACGGCCTTTTTGTTTTCGCTAGTTTGTTTATGAAAATTTTAAGGTTGATCGCAGTGTCATTATTAAAAGCGGTCCCTGATGGGTATTGGGTGTCGTTCCCCATGCCCACTGTACTCTATTGGGAATGAATTATTTCGGCATAATATCTCCATGGGGAAGTTTTTTTCCAATCCCCATACCCTAATAGATAAAATCCCCATGGGTTTGGCGGGTATGGGCCCCACTGCCATCCCCAACTTAGTCAATGAAAGCCCAATCAAGATAAATCACTACAAGTACTAAGCCCAGCCTACCAAAGCCCATTAAAAAACTTGATGGTTGCTGCTGTGTACCACTAGTACACATTATACCTAATAATCCAATGTCTAGAATTAGTTTGTGCAGGCACAGACTACACAGGAAAAGAACTGTTTAACAATCACCGTGTATTTTTTTGTTATTTCGCATACATAAACTGTAATTACGAATATTACTGGAGGAGTGAAGGACGGAACTTAACTCCTGATTCTATCTATTTTATTTAGCAACCATCATACTAAATCTTTTAATTATAATAAAAAATAATACATTTTCTAAACTCCCTGATTAGTTACAAAACATTCTAGGCCACATGTTACCACATAAGCAGTACAGAAATTATGGCATGAAACTGAAAAAAAAAGTTAATCCAAATCCACAGTGGTCGAGAAAATAGTTCGCCCTGAGCCTCCAGGGCCGCTCCAGGGCACTCCAGAGGCGCCACCAGCCGCCACCAAAAAAGCCAATTACCACCACCTCCAGTATATTGCGTCTTGGGCCCACCTCCTAGTCTTCCTATATAGTTGATGTTGTGGTCATACTGTATATCATATATGCGTGCCCAGTGCACCGATCAATGCATTTGTGTTGCACGGCCCATTCGTAGTCTTCTAGATGGTATCTATCGCAAGTCGGTCCTAACCCTAGCCGCCGCCGCCGCCGCTCCCTCCACCTGCCGCTGCCGGGTCCCTCCGGTCGCCGCCACCGCCTTCCCCATCCGAAGCCACCGCCACCCGCTGCCGCCGCTGGCTCCTCCTTAGCCGCCGCCGCCGCCGGTCGCCGCCGCTCCCTCCTCTCCGCTTCCGCAACAGCCGCCCCACCCTACCAAGCGCGCCGTGCCCAACCCGTGCCGTCCCACCCTAGTCAGCCGCCTTACCCAACCCCTCCTAGCCGCGCCGCCTTCCCCAACCCCTCCTAGCCGCGCCATCAACCCTAATCGCCGCCATGAGTTCCTCCGCGTCCACCATCTCCAACACCTTTGTCGGTCCGGATGTCACCCTCGTTCGCGATCTGAACATCCACGCGCCTTCCGGTGGTTCTTGATCAATCCACCGCCTCCTACTCTGCTTGGAGTGGTATTTCTCCTTGGTGTTTCGCGAGTACCTGCTCCACGACCACGTCGATGGCACCGTGGACTCCAGCCTCATGATCCACAACGTGGAGTGGATGATCCTCGACGCCACCATCATACGCTGGTTCTTCCTCACCATCCCCAAGGACCTCTTCCACACGGTGGTGGATGATGACGACGACACCTACGCCGTCTGGACCAAGCTCAACGGCCTCTTGACCAACAACAAACCGCAATGCAAGGTCCTCCTCTATGGCAAGTTTTACGGGTGCGAGCAGCTTGACTCGTCTATCGATGATTTTTGCATGCGCCTCAAAAAGCTTGTGGATGAGCTCCGCGATCTCGACGAGACGGTCGGCGATGAGCTCCTCATCAGCACCCTCACTGCAGGTCTCAACGAGGACAAATTTCAGCAGCACTTTGACATCATTTCAGCAGCATTTTTACATGAAAACATCATAGATTCAACATAGTCTAAGTTTACATCATTGAACATCAATATAACAACATTTTAGCAGCATTTTGACATCATTTCAACAACATTTTGACATGAAAACATCAGCATTTCATCAGCATAATCTCAGTTTGCATCATTGACCATCAATGTAGCAACAATTCAACAACGATACATAATGGTTCGAAAGAAGATAACATCAACAACGATACATCATTGTTCAAAAGAAGCTAGCATCAACACACAATGGTTCAGACCACCATTTCATCAAACAAAAGATGATGATTCTCCCAACCAAATGCACTAACCTGAGGGCATCTCCAGCTGTCGCGCTGCCAGAGGAGCTCTGCTGCGGCGGCTGTTTTTGGGCCGCATCAAAGAACCGCCGCACCGGCTGCCGGCCATGAAGCTTGGGGGCAGTGGAGGAGGAGGTGGCGGTGGCCGCAGTGGGGAGCGGTGGAGGAGGGGTGGCGGCCGCAGTTGGTGGCGGTGGAGGGCGGTGGAGGAGGGGGTGGCGGCGGCCGCAGTTGGGGGCGATGGAGGAGGGGGTGGCGGCGGCCGCAGTTGGGGGCGGTGGAGGAGGGGGTGGCCGCAGTTGGTAGCGGTGGAGGAGGGTGGCGGCGATTGGTGGTGGCGGCGGCGGTGGCGATTCGGCATCGGGCGGCGGTGGTGCAGGAAGAGAGGAGGGAATGAAGATACACGAAACGGGAAAGGTTAAGATCTAGGTTAGATGCTTTACCGAGAGCAGCTCTCGGAAAAAGGTGACCATTACCGAGAGTCGAGAATCGACCCTCGGTAACCAACATCTAATTTTTCCCTCTCTTTTTGCCTTTTTTTGCACTATCTTTTTTGTATCTCATATTTCATATGCTTTTATGACCAAAGTTTATAAATTCCATGCCTTTTGATGATATTTTTCAAAACTCAACTTTAAAGACTGTAAAGTAAAAACATGAGAAGAAGTAGTTGTTGACCGTGGCCTACCCCCTCTCTCGGTGCCGGTCAACTTCCTAGACCACCGGATAGCCCATGCATATACATGCGATGGCCTCCTTTGAGAGAACAAGAAGTTTCGAGGCCAACGGAGCAACAGGACCCGCACTTCCTGCACAAATCGGACACATTCCCTCTCGATACCCATAGACTATCTCGAAGAACGGGCCTAGACTTGGTCTGTCATCTCGTGAAGACATGCACTAACACGGAGAAGCAGTTATTCACCATGGACTACACCCTCTCGATGCCGAATAACGCCCTAGACCGTCGGGGCCACCGGATGGGTGCTCGATATGGAGACCGCCTGAGGGGGGGGGGGGGGGGAGGGCACCCCTACATGCGCGTGGCCCATGCATATAATATGACTTCACTCTTCGAAATGCAGAAGCTTAGTAAAAGGTGGTGAGAGCCTTCTGCCACGGTCGCCGAGTGGCCTCATTGGGGGTCTTTGTAGGTTAAATTATCCTGGACTGGTCACATTGCCGAACGGTATCATTGAGCCAGCTTGGTCATGGGATCACTACAAACTTGCACCGGATTTCCTGGATATGCGTTAGAGGGTTTTGATAACATAGCCATGCGAGTGGTCAATGATTTCTCGGTTAGTCCTTTGAAACACCTAAATGTCAATACCAAAAGGTTTAAATTTGCCATAGTCATGATTTGACCCTTCTCACATGTATGCATGTTTGTAGGATTTCTATACATGCGTTGAGGGTCAGAAGGATCGTGCAAATGTGATGGTTGAGAATATTGCCAAGAAACTAGTCCACGACATGCACTATGAGGAGCGCGTCCGGTTAGTGGTCAAGTATCACGCGGACTATCTCAACCATAGGATTTCCAAACAGGAGGCTCGAGGGACGCATCTTTCATAGGACAATTACTTCAAGGCAAGTGACGATGGATGCTTCCTATTCCCTACACTACGGCAAAATTAGAATCCTTACTAAGATGTATTAGTTTAATTTACAGGTGATTCCTTGGTGGTGCGCTGACAAACGTCCGTGCTGGGAGAAGATCGTCGAACGGTGGATAGATCCCGGGTGGCAGGATGAGCACAAAGTAATATCTGAACGGCGTAAGTTGATGGGGGGTCGAGGACACCGTCAACGCAACCTCACCATCCCAGGTGTCGTCTCAAAACATGTAGGCAACCACATCCTTTTCTTTTCATCATGTTCTCTTTCATTTGTGAGCATTCCCTTGATTGTTTGGATCACTTTCTTTTGTAGAAAGGCAAGGATATCACTTACTTAGAGGCATGGACCATCAACCAAAGACGACAAGGACAAGGACCTTCTCCACCCGGAGATGGACTGGATCAGCTCTAAAGCCCAGTCAGATGGAGAGAACTACAGCAAAAAATTGAAGGAGACGTGCAGACTGGCTTTGATCCTCACGTGCTACCGTTTGACCCTCTTGTGGCCATTGCCGCAGGCGGTAGACCGAATGGCGGATGGCGGTTCACCTTGATTCTATCATAACCTCCTCCCTTCCGAGAGTCAACACGCTCCGTGCTATGAGTCTTGGCTCTACTCCTACCGTGAGCGCCACGTACCACATTCCGTGAGCATTATTGAGGATATTCAGGTCTATGCTTCTTCATTGATCCTTCATGGTCCTTCTTCATTGATCCTTGTTCATTATTGAGGATATGTGCATTTCAACATGGATGGCATTTGCATTGCCATATTGTAGACTCGACTGATTGACACCGAGAAAGAACGAGGTGAAAACCGGGCCAAGCTGAAGGCACAAGATGATCTAGTGAAGTCTTTACAACATATGGTGACCAATCTTTATCCCATGCAAGGCCAACCAGTGCTAGAGATGCCACCGACGCCAGAGTGGAACATTGTGAGTTTCGTTCAAACTATTTCTATCACCATTTTTGGCATTACCATATGCATTCATCTCACTATTGGGTCAATCCATCACAGCTCAACCCATCACAAGGGTCGAACAATGTTCCGGTAGTTCCACCTTAAGTTGGTGGAGTTGGGGCAGCAAAGGGAATGATGCCTTCCAATGTTGATGTTATCACTCCGGTTGATGAAGTTGGGGCAGGAAGCGGGATGATGCCTTCTAATGTTGATGTTATCACTCCGATCTCCAAAATCGCGTGAACTTCATGTTATGTTATGTTTGAAACAGTTCCTTGTATGTTGAGAAATCTTGCATCTTGAGACTTGTAAACTTGTGGTCTATTGCTTTTATGCACTATTGCTTTTATGTGGAATGTTTTTCAGAATCAATCATTGCTTCTTTTGTTCAATGATGCCTATATGTGACATTTTCTATGTGTGATGAACTATATGCTGCTGCTGTATATGTTTCGCTGCCGGAAAGAAACAGAAACAGGGAAAAAGGCTCCTAGGCACATCATTGCCGAGGGCAGCTCTCGGCAATGACTGTGAAACTAGACCAGAATGCACCCTTTACCGAGAGGCCTCTCGATAATGCACAATAACCTGACACCTTTACCGAGAGGCCTCTCGGTAAAGGATAATAACCTGTAGCCCTTCTGGCAACTTTACCGAGAGGCCTCTCGGCAAAGGAAAAAGAATTGCCGACGGTGACTCTCGGCAAACTATTTTCACGGCTTTTAGGAGAAGTGATGTGGCCTTCCCCTATTGGCCGAGTTTGCGGGAGTCACACTCGGCAAAGATAGAGTTTGCCGACAGTGGCGCTCGGCAAAGTTGGCCCTCGGCCTGTTCGCCTGGCCCCACATGTCAGGAGCTGGCACGTGTCAGCCACCTACTGGCTCTCTTTGCCGAGCGTGGCACTCGACAAAGATGGCCCTCGGCCTGTTCGTCTGGACCCACATGTCCGGAGCTGACACGTGTCAACCACCTACTGGCTCTCTTTGCCGAGCGTGGAACTCGGCAAAGATGGCCCTCGGCCTGTTCGCCTGGCCCCACATGTCAGGAGCTGACACGTGTCAGCAACCTACTGGCTCTCTTTGCCGAGGGTGCCACTCGGCAAAGATGGCCCTCGGCCTGTTCGCCTGGCCCCACATGTCAGGAGCTGACACATGTCAGCCACCTACTGGCTCTCTTTGCCGAGCGTGGCACTCGGCAAAGATGGCCCTCGGCCTGTTCGCCTGGCCCCACATGTCAGGAGTTGACACGTGTCAGCCACCTACTGGCTCTCTTTGCCGAGCGTGGCTCTCGGCAAAGATGGCCCTCGGCTTGTTCGCCTGGCCCCACATGTCAGGAGCTGGCACGTGTCAGCCGCCTACTGGCAGTCTTTGCAGAGAGGTGCACTCGGCAAAGTAGGCCCTCGGCCTGCTCCCCTGGTCCCACGTGTCAGGAACCGTCGTCACCGTCTGCTATCCGTTAGCTACTTTATTTTGTCGAGTGGTACTGTTTGACTCTCGGCAAAGTCTTTGACGAGTGTCCGTGTTCTGGCTCTCGGCAAACTCCTGTTTGCCGAAGAGATGTACGCCGGGTGGCTTTTGCCGAGGGTGACACTCGGCAAAGGCTTTGCCGGCGGTTTTTCGCCCTTTGCCTAGTGTCCATGGCACTCGGCCTAGCCCAGAATTCCAGTAGTGTAAGATAAACTGGGCAATGCGGTAGATGGTCATTCGGGTATTCAACAATTCACCCCGAAAGTTCAGTGTTAGTCTTGTGGACGGAACACTAGGCCCATGTCTTATGACAGAAGATGACCGGTTGGAGAAGCCAGGGAAAGAAGGGGAGGGAGGGAACCGCTGTCCGAGGAGGAAGGCTGCGAAGCTAGTAGAGTAACAAAATGTTTGATGCCTTGCTCTTGAGATATAATTGCTACTGTTGATTAAGCTATATGATTATCAACACATTACAATATTATTATCTCCTATTTTGCAATTTACATCAAAACTAAGTCCTTTAAGAAGTAGCTCACGCTCTTCACTTTTTCTCCTAGACGACACAATTCACTGAGAAACATGCATTGCACATGGAGAATAACTCAAAAGAGTACTATATCATCAACCTCTACTTGTGTGCACAATGTTTTCCTCTTTCTTATATATACCAGACGAACCTCCTCTTACATGAACAAGGTTCTCTTCTCATATGCACCAACTTACTACGTCAAATTTTTGGTAGCCAGAAAAAGAGATCAAAGGGAATGGTAGCACTAACTTGCGGCATCAAACAGGCTGCAGTCTTATAAACAGATCAGAGGGAGGGCCTTGGTGGCACTAACTTGCTGCATCAAATAGGTTGTAGTAAAATAAATGGATCAAAGAGTGTCCGAGAAAAGAATGAGAAAGATGCAAGAATATATGGGAATAGGAGAAATCAGAAACATTTGCACATTCTGGGTAACGTAGGACCAAAGTGACAAAATTTATCTTGACAAGCGCGAGATGTATAAGCTTCCTTTCTTTCGACCGGCCTTTTAATAGTGTTCATCCAGCCGGTTCTGTGGGTACTTTCACTTCAGCACAGTTCAAAAATCTGGTAGAATCATTTTGGGAGTCCAAACAAGTGCTACCACTAGCCATCTGATAGGCATTGGTCTTAGTTCTAGTCAGATGGTGTTCTCGACGATCCTCAATTCTGCAGTGGCGGCAGCTCAGAGACACACCTACACTCTCACTGTCGGCGACCTTCACGCTCTAATGCCGGACTGGGGAGTCACCCTACCTCCCTGCACATCCCGGTAGGTGATTTGATCGGTGGTCGTGGTGTGGACTTACGGAGCATCAGTCCCACAGGCACAGGAGCTTCAGCTGTGCGTGACATCGATCTGCCCATTGTGCCACCTACAACCTTCTGGATGGCTTCAGCATCCACAACACATTCTGACGGGGACTACATGCTGTTCGATCAAATGCTACACCGCCACCGGTTGCCACCCATTGTGCCACCTACAACCTCCTTGTTGGTCATACTGTTGTTTTATGGACTTCGTGAAATATAGAGAAGTTTGACGTTGGACAAAAATGTGCATCATCATATTTTCTTTTTCTTTTGCAGGAATTTATATCATCTACCTGAGTATTGATTTTCCATAAGCAAATCAACAAAATCTTGCCCAACACGTCACCCACTCATTAATTGTGGCCAATAGATGGTTGGTGCCCTCGTCTACCCGGAATCAACTTAGCCTTTTCACAATTATCGACAGTTTAGTTGCACACGGAGTTCACCGATAACAAGTCAAATGAAGGATCACATTTATTTTTGTTAGAAAGGAGGCTGGCGCCTGGCTTTAAATTAATGAAGTCCTTACTACGATTACATAAGCACTCGATTTGTATGAGCTCTTTTACGGTACCCGCTAATGGATACTGACCGTCTAATCGTGAAGATCGAACGGCACAACGTGATGTATACTGGAACTGATTAGCAGTTCAGCGAGCACCTACTCGGTTCAGGGCGAGCAGTATACATGATCTGAGGGCAGTTTGGGAGTCCTTAATATTCATCGGCCTGCGTCTCCCCTTAAGCCCTGTAGAGTGTAGACCGACGACACAAGAGTTTCGGGATCGTGGCCATCGCCGTTGCCGCTGATGGTGCCGCATGCTGGCATCCTCTTCCTCCGCCTGCTGAGCCTGTCTCCCGTCCCTCCCGGTAAGCCGCATCCCCTTCCTCAGCGAGCCTACCTCACGTCCCTCCCTCGGCAAGCCTCATCCCACTCCTCGGCCGTGCTCGTGGACCAGGCGCTTCGCGTCATGGTGCAGGACTCGGCGCATGTGGTCTTCAATCTACACCATTCTCCTCTTATTCGGCGAGTCCGACGACTGTGAGGTGCTGGCCTACACTGTTCCCATGGCCGAGAGCACTAAACTCGCACTGACCGTGGCCTGGTTCATCACATAAGTAATTTTTGGCTGCAATTTGTGCATTTCAGTTGCACACCTTCATGAAAGCGATCAAACGACAGCCATGGTCTTGCCATGAACAGGCTCCCTTTTCCAAGAGGCATGGCGGAGCCTCTAGCGGAAGCAAAACCATTCCTCTCACGGAAGGAAAAGAAAAGAAAACGCGTTTTTCGTTCATGAAACAAAACCATGCTCATGGAAAGAAAATACAAAGAAAAAACGCATTTTTTCGTTAATGCCTCTCGCGGAACCAAAATCGTGCCTCTCATAAAAAAATGTGTTTTTTCTTGCAAAAAAAAATCAAATTTTTTTTCCGGCCAAAAGCAAAGAAAGACTAGTGAAAAACCGGAAACCGAAAAAACAGAAAAAACATCTAAAAAGACGAAAATGCGTGCGGAAAAAAAAATCAGAAAGAGCGCCGAAAGCATGACCCGTGGCGGCAGCTGAAAGTACGCCAAGTGGCAAGCTTTCAGCCCACCCACAAGTGATCATTGGGAGGCTTCCGAAGGATCGCTCCTTGATTAGTTGCTCTCAAACGGTACCAATTGCAGGCAGCGTGCTCTACCTCCGACCCTGACATCACGCAGGCTCTTCCACCCGCCGTAGCCCATGAGGTCGGTGTAGTTGTTGCCGAAGTCCAGGGCCATCGCGCCGGGGATGAGATTGTACTGGGCCCTGTTTGTGGAAGTGTACCACACGGTGGATCTGTCGGTGAGGGGGCCGGGCCCCCCCCCCCCCCCCCAAGCCCTAATGCAAATAGCCCATATCCACATACGTGCAGAAGGCCACAAGCCCATCTTCACACGAACACGACTACACCAGCCTGCTCGGGGCTCGGCTGCTTTGTGTCTTCTTCCTCAACCAGGCTCGGTCGGTCGTCGCTCGGCCAAGGCAGCTTGCATCACTGCTTCAGTCACACTCCTCTATCCACGCCGCCGCACTGCCTCGACATCGACGGTGAGGAGGCAAGGAGAATCTCACCCCTGATCCACGCGTGTCGAGGAGGTCGTGAGGGGGGAACAAGGCCTCACCCGAGATGGTCGTTTTCGTCTCCTTGTAACTGGCCGGTGGTCGCCGATCCGCCGACCGGCAGGCCATCGTCGAATTTGGCTACTGGATTCCGTAAGTACCATCTGCGCAGCTCAAATTACAACCTGAAACCACTGGATCCCCTTTTGTAGTGTTGACTGTACGAGTAAATTGGGGCAGCACTCATGTACGAGCCTGATTAGTAATTTAGTATGCCTATTCAGTTGACTCAAGGACTTGGTCAGGCTTTAGAAAAGGAGGTCAAAAGACATTGTAAATGCTGTTCGTCTAGTGTTTGCAACAAAAGAGTGTCTTCGTCAATTGAGATCAGGCGATGGCAGGGAGGAATTCTTTTCATAATTGTTAAATTTTGTGTGAATCATGGCACTGAAATTCCGGACGTGAAGGAAACTTATATCATGCATGGTGGGCATGCACGGCATCAACCTGATCATTCACTACGGAGCAATATTTTCGAGTGGAGATATTCTGTGCAACTCATGACAGCCAACTACATGAATAGGATCACACAGGTTCAGTGACAAGATGGTGGATCTTCTATGCACCAGTGCCACGTGAATTCCTAGAAATAAATTTAAATTTGAAGGTAGTGATATATGTGAGTTGGTGAAGTATTAGTGTATTACCCAACACATTTTAGTCAACAAGACTAGTAAGTCCACCGAAAACACAAAGGAGTTATGAATTCTTAAAAACAAAGGATTAGTACCTTAAAATCATACAAGTAATTATTACGTCACTTGTGATTAAATTTGAAAGATCGTTAGCATGTTCCTTCCCCATTCTCCTATGTATGGAAAGCACGACGGTGATTTTTTGAAAAAGTCTCATGTGCAGACTGACAAAACCAATAATTAGAAATCATGATAATTTTCATGAAGCAACTTCATATCCACCCTTTTTCCATTTTATTCAACCATCTTTGTCAGTGGCTAATTTAGTTCTGAAGTTGTATGTGTGACGTGCATTACACATGGACAAATAACTAAAGAGTAAAGAGTCTATACCAACAACCTCTACTTGTGTGCAAAATAGTTTTCTTATATATAGCTCACCAACCTTCACTTGCGTGAACAAGGTTCTCATCTCATATGTATCACTCTATCTTTACTGCGGGTAGCAGTAGCCAACTTATTTCATCAAATAGGTGCTAGTCAGATAAACATATACTATAAAGGAGTGTTTGATACGAATGGAAAATATATTATAAATCATGGGAATACGAGACATCAGGAGCGGTGGTTGAACGAGCTGTCTCGGGACCAAACCAAGGTGATTGATAGCATCGTGTCACCGATAAGCTTATCGCTCATGTTAGGCTTGTGGTGCAAGTTGTCCTGCTCTTGGACGCTCAGGGTCTCTGCATGGTAGCTGCACTTGGACCGGTCAAACACTGAAGCAAACCTCTACCACAAGGTGCTCCAGAAAACAACCATATGTTCGCGTCGATAGGGACTAGCTCCATTTTTTCTTTGGCTACTCCAGCTTGCTCCGCCGTCCGAGCACATGATGGTCTGGACCGGCCCTAATCGACACCTTCACGGATGTCTTGTCTGCATCTCTACCTCAGGATCTTCCACCATGTATTCGCCCTCGGTACATCTCGTGACGTTATAGAAACTTTGCGATCATCGCAATGCCAAAAAATTTTGAGGATCGCACTCACACAATGGCAGAAACACTCTCTAATAGAATCTCCAACCAATCCTTGAAAAGCTTTAAAATACTTTAGAGGTCTAAAAATTCACTTTTCTTTCTTCTAAGCTGCATCTATCATATCCCTTTTAATGCTAACTAGATAGGAAGTGCGACACGCACCCACCTGCCCCAGCCATATCTAACCCGGTAAAAATATGGTTTATATTCCAAAGGTTCGCAAAAAACAAAAGAATCCAAAGGGTCAAAGCCCATTAGAAGCAAGTGGTACATTCTGAGATGTAGCATGACATAACAAAAGAAAGCCGCATAATCAATCATTCATCTACTATTATCTCCGGATGATGAGTCAAAGGAGTAAGAGCATCCATCATATATATACATTATTCAATCCTCATCCATAATCGTCCATTACAATTACACAACAAACTAAATATTTCCATCAAAAGAAACTGCATAATTCAAGGTGAATTCTTATTCCGATACAGATGACCAAAATGTATACATTGGAATTCTTGCAAGATTCATCTGACCAGAAGTAGAAGATATCATACGTACACATAATTCAGTCTTCATCCATAATCTCTCCAATCCATGCAACCTCCAAGTAATGAGAAGGAACCAAGTAGCTCGTGACACTGGTTGAGTTTGAAAATAATCTCTCCAATATTGCAGCATAAGAGAAGTTCATATCATTATGAAATGAGAGAGAGAGAGAGAGAGAGAGAGAGAGAGAGAGAAGTAACAGACCTATAATATAGCAATATATTTATTTTCATAGCGGCAACAACCCAAGCAATTAATGTTTGACACTACAATAAGAAATCTCATAAGCAAAAGGAATTGTAGAACAGAAGAGAAGGAGATACAGATGAAATGAATGTAACAAACACATGTACCAACTTGATAAGAAAGCGGCATTGTTACCCCGGCCTACTCCTATGCAATCAATGATGACTTATGACTCCGATCAAGTCATGTCCAATCTATTTGAGGGTAAATGCAAATAAAGGCCAAAAAATAACACATAATAGTAGGAGATTAAGTAACTGGTCACCAACCATATTCATTCATATTTTTGTGGTGGTGGCCATGGTTCTCCTAAGAACTGAGAAAGAGGGATTTGTTTGAACGTATTTTCCTCTAGCCTTCATTTGCTGAACCAAACCAGCAAATTTATATGATATATAGGGCCATGTATTTTGATACTAAACTGTCAGTCTTACAGTACTCGTACAATATGTACATGCCTCTCTCAGTTATATGATATACATGATTATGTACTTAATGTAGCTATGCAAGCGGTAGGTGAATTGTATATTGGGTCAAATATAAATAGAGATGTGACAGTACATACCATTAGCAGAAAATAAGCGTGTATATGTGAAGTGATTAAAATTTAATTAGATAAGAGTTGATCCTATTTGCGCCTTTCTGAAAAATAGAAACAATGTACATGTAAAATGCAAGCAAGACATGAAACAAAATCCATTACAAGCATACTAAATAAGCCAGTCAATTATGTCCTTACATTCACCAGCAACCATCAGCTAAGTAGATCCCACACAAAAGCAAAGCCAATTCAGATCCGAGTACTACCAGCGATTGGTCTTTCGCAAACACCACACTAAAGTTTCCCGTGTCGGCGGAACAGAACATCGATTCATAAACAACATGACACGACAAAAGGGACGATATACCTAGAGCGAGGCTTCACCGTCTAACCTGCGTCGAGATGTCCTTCTCTAGGTGATCACTTCGAGCACACACATAACCAACTCAGTGTGATTCTGAAAAAAATAGAAGCTAAAATGAAAACCAAATCGGGTATAGGACAAAGGGTAGTTAATGATAGAAAAGGCAGTAGACAGACACACCAAAAGAATAGGCTCCTAAAGCCTCCTGAACTAAAGCTTGAGCATTTTAGCCGCATTGGAACCGTCTCCTTCTGCTGCCAGGTCATCAGTTGATTTGCTTCAGGGACAAACAACGACCATGTAAAAGAAGGAAGCAACGACACATATACTGTTAGACACTTGCTTCAAACCAAAGCCAGATACCTCGAGGTAGCAACAAGATCATCACCGAGAACAACAGAGCCACCATCCATTTTTGCACCCCCCTAGCAGGTATAAACAAATATGCCATGTCAACTGACCACCAAATAATCATGTGATCAGGTCTGGATGAATCATCACCAAGCAAACAAAAGAAAATACCTTTGCATGGCCATCAGGAAACAAAGGCTTACGCAGCCCTGACTTAGGCTGCCCACTGGTTGGCACTCCCCCTGCACCGACACTGTGGACAACAAAGTTAGCCAACCCACACCACAAACCTAGAACAATCTGTTTGAAACATCTTGTATCACTTTTGCTGGAAGAGTTATCATACCCTTCGTTGATAGAAGCAGGGGAAGGTCAATCCTTATTGCCTTTAGAGGTGGTAAGTTCCTAGGAAAAAGGCATATGACAACCGAGTAAAACAACAAAGACGGGACGGATGCCAAGCTACATAAATGATTTTTTTGGACAGAGAGGCGCACCTTTGAATGTGTTCCCTCATGCACAAGTTCATTTGCATGCTCGTTATCTGTAAGAGACAACGGCAGAACGGAATCAGTGGGCAGCACACTGGTCAATAAGCCAGCACCAGACCGAGAACTCGTATTACTTTCAGACTGTCCGGATGAGTCTGCCCTGAGATACAGAACCACATTTCGCACAACTGGCTCAACAGGCAAATCTAGCCTATTGACTTGGAAAGAGATCACTTCTATGTTGGGCAAGAAGCTTTTCGAGGAGATAGACACTACAAACCTATGTCTTTGCCCAACCAATGCAGTCACTTCACGGGGTATTTGTTTAGATGATAATTTCCACCCAAAAGAATATAGCACTACAAATAGATACAGAGGTGGTCCAGAGTTTACACACTACACACTGAGATTCTTGTTCACGTGTAGGTAGAGCAGCAGCCTCGAATGCACCGATACTTCAGGCAACCAGCGAATCGGTATCGGATACCGTATCCGATACCGATACACCCCCGATACAGTAGAGCACAAACTGTTGTTTGGCCACCGATACCAGTACGAACTGCATGGTATTTTTTACTGTATTCCCTAATCCCCAACATACATGAGCACCCTTTTTAGGATTTCTTCCTCCTCATCTTTGTAGCACTCCCACTCTTTTCAATAAGCATCCGGGGTCTGATCCACTAACTAATCCTATTTCATCCAGCCTAACTAACATATATACAGTTGTGGAATCAAAGGGGAGAAATTTCCCAACACAGTAAGCTTAGATGTACTATTGTCTTACAATATTAGCACTGAACTGATAATAAGCATATATTATATTGTTAATTTCTGTGCAGATGGTTTTCATACAGAATAAAACCAAAGAATGACTACTTGAACCAAATAAAAAGAACAAATAAACTATGGATGAAAAAAAGACATGTCAGACAAGGGAACAGTAAATTGATAACAAAATTGTATGAAACATAACATACAGATTTTGACCAATGGCTTTCAGTCTTGTGAGCAAGACTCCAGTCAACCGTACGCCATATGATAACAGTCCTGTCGTCTGACTGGCTTTCAATAAAAGATCCAATAGGATCCCAAGTAACTCCTTTAACTAAGCTGGAATGCCCCTGCAAGATGGCAGTGCAAATACCGTTTGTCATGCTCCAAATGTGAACAGTATTGTCCAAGATGCCACTAGCCAACGTCGATTCATCAGGGGACCAATTTAGATCTACCTACTTTCAGCATAGGAAACAAATACGTGATTAATACAAAAGACTAACGAAGACAGCTCTGAAATTTTGGCAGATAATTACCACATTCAGATCTACCTACTTTAGGCATAATAAACAGGAATGTGTTTATAGGAAGGATTAAATATCAGTGTCAATATTTTTATCAGGTTTCCATAATTTGGAAAGAAAGATAGCTGGACTGAAAATTTGGGAGATAATTACCACGTCTACAGTATGCCCCCTTAAGGTCATAATGACCTTCCAATTTTCTATATCTGCAGGCTCTCCACTTCCAAACTCAGATGTACCGAAACCAGCTTTCCTTTCACGAATTAGGATAGCTTGATTGTCTGATCCGGAAGCAAGATAGCGTCCATGCTTGGCCCATCTCACACAGTTTACTGATCTGAAATGGTCACGCACTGTAGCCAGAAATGTTTGATTGGAATCATCATTTTGGTTTTCTTTGCTCACGGATTTCATGTTCCATATGCGAACCTATTTTTGAAGAAGGCAAACAGATGGAGATTAGCAACGGTCGTGTTACTTAACAAATCGGTTAAAATAGAAAAAATAATGTACAAGAGTTGATGCACAATTCTTGCAGTATGACACAACTAGTTAACAACATCAACACTGCAGAATCCAACCAATATATCTGCATCGTCAAACAAACATCCTACCAATAAATTTGACTGACAGTCGGGTATTTTAGTAAATAAATCATGAACCATAACTTTCTATTAATTACCTTCCATTAGTAATAAAAATGGCGAATTACCATCATAAGAACGGTAGGCTTGAGCCCCAAAAATTTCAAGCTTGACCAAAGAGTGCCACCAAATAACAAGTTCCTAATACTACAGCAAAACTAACTTCAGTCAAGGACAACAATGAGAAGCAGCACCAACTGAGACACACAACCACACAGATTCTTGTAAGCCCGAAACGACAACACTGAACCTCACAAGCTTATGCAGAGAACGCCATGTAAAGCGAAAGCAACGATTACCGCTACAACACTGAACCTCACACGCTTATGCACGAAACAACATATAGAATGAGCAAGCGCCACGACACACTGATTTGTACTATTTCCATCCACACTTGGCCTCAACGCCAAAATTCATGCCTGGAAAGAACTGAGCCTGGCACTACTCACTTCATACCAGACCACCAGGAGCACCAGCTACTAAGAGCCAGAAGCCAAACAATGCAGTTCTTCATCTTACAACGATTTTAGTACATTATATAGGTTTGGAAAATTGGTTCGACATGTTTCTTATTTATAAACTGCTTTGGATAACACTACAAACTGACCCAATAATATATGCATAACTTAGATCAAGCCATAACCAGATAACTAAGATCTGAGAACTACCTTTTCATGTCCGTCAAATGACTGAGATGTTCTTTGAGCAGAATTATCACTACCAATATTTTCACAGCAGTCATTTTGTGAGAATGTGATAGTCCTAATAACATCCGTCAATGATTTAAAGCACCTCTCAAGCTTTTCAGATGCTTCAACGACAGAATCTTTGTGATGGGACCCTCCTCTTTTGGATCCAACGCATGAAGAGCACTCTCATAAAAATTTGGAACTGGAACATGAACAATCTGAGCTTCTAAACTGAAATTGGATAATGAGAATTGCAGTAACAGTGATCATAAAAATTGCTTATAAACTGAACTGGAACAATTTGAGCTTATAAACTTAGATTTCAGTTAAATCATCACGACAGTACTCTTTGACAATGCATCATACAGTATAAACTACTCATGCAAGAAGAATGAAGAACAATCTCTTGGATTACAAAACTCAGAATTATCCAAAAATTCCATTAGCGAAAATGCAGAATGCATTTTTCACATAGTGAATTCCATTAGCAGAAATACAGTGAGTTCTTCTAACTGAATTCAACTAATTAGACGGAATTGATGATCCGTTAGGAATCAGTAATGAAGCACGTAGGGAACTGCAGGATTGCTAAGTTTGGGTAAACTTAACTTAAAATCAATATCATAGCATAAAGTGCTTACTTATTTGAGTTAGTCTTGTGCAGCACAACACAAACTACCAACATTTAGCAGCCAATCTTCTGCATAAAGTGATTCATATTAAAAATCATATATAGACCAATCAATTAGATAGCAGAATCACAAATTATCTTGAATCAATCAAGTGACAGGCACAGCACAGCAAACTGATCCGAATCAAGAAAAATGCAGATAGCTAAATAGTATCTCTTCCATACATGGAAGAACCAGAGGCATCAAATAACTTAAATTTCGTTCATCCCTCTGGAGCTGCTGCACACACACCCACTGACCTATATGTCGAGCTGCAGAAAAAAGGATCAGAACAGAGAGGGAGGAAAAGGGGGAGGTGGAGAGGGCGCTCTCCTCTACCTTCAGACGACGGATCTGAGGCATCTCACCTCGAGCAGCCTTCTTCCTAGAGTTGCACGAACAACGACCAGGAGACGATGCAGTCTTGCGCGAGGGCTCGGACGGTGTCGGGGAGGACCAACCTGAGGTGCAGGCGCAGGGCGGCGTCCATCGCGATACCGTGGACCCGGCGACCATGGCGCTAAGGTTAGCCGGGGCTGCACGTAGAGGAGCGGCGCATCGGATCGACGCGGTGGAAAAGGAGCAGCGTCACGAGATGAGCTCGTGGATGTGCTGGGTGGCGACGGGCTTCGCTGGAGTTGGCCGGAATCAGGCGACGATGGGGATGGTGGCAGTAGGGAATACAGAGAGAGATCGACAAAGATATAGTTGGCCAGAGCAGAGGCGGCGCACGACCCAGAGCAGCGGGAGAAGACCTTGGCCGGGTGGCGCACGGTGATGCCGGCCGCCTCCTCGTCGTGCCCGTGTCCGGCGCTCCTCCTCCTCTGCCTGGCCCGATGGGGAGGAGGAAGGACGGCGGCATCAGGGGTGAGGGATGGCCGGAGGCTCCGCGAGATGGACGCCGCGTTCTCCATCCCCGCCCTCATCCCGGCTGCTGCTGCTCTTCCTTCATGCGTCTCGGCGGCCCGGTTGGCCGTCGACGGCGTGCTGGTAGTGGGGAGAGCAGCTAAGGCAGCGAACTCGGCGATGGGAGATGTACGCGGAGGAGAGGAGGACGGGACCTTGGCGGCGGCGGCAGCTGCGGTGGAGAAGGGGAGAGGGGCACGGTGGGGAGAATGGGCTAGGGTTCTCACCCAATCCGAGACCCTCCTCGCTCCTATGCCAAACGCAACCACCCATACGACGCCACGCACGGCCACGCAAGTGAATTCCCGCAAATGCCCTCGGCCGGGTGGCGAAATTACTGGCGGTGGCATGATATTTTGACAGCAAAACACGTACACCGGGCGCGTCTCCAGGCACAGCCTCTGACAAACGTGGCCCACACGCGAGCAACCCCACACGTCAGCGAGACCGGAACGAGCCCGCGAAGTGACAGAAAACCCCGGAAGTGCGGTAACTATTCATTGCTACAGAGACGTTTTTTGATCCGGCGGCCCAGATCGTCCAGAGGCTTGATCCGACGGCTAGATTCGCATCAGTAAAACGGATCGGACGGCTAGAATCGCGTGAGCTCTGAGAGCGTCCGGGAGTGACTGGATCTCTTATTTCTCCATAATGCTTACATGAGTAAATTTTATCCTCCGCGGCCTCCAGATTCCAAAATATATTTGGCTACCCATCGGCGGAGTAAAACATTTCTCCCTCCCCCTGGGTCGCACCCTCCCCACCACGCGCCGCATCAACTCCAGCGCCGCCCTACTTGCCTCCGTCGACCACCACACTCTGCCGCCGACACGCATAGCACCCGCCACGCTCCCCATCGCCGGTCGATTCGGTCGCTTCTTCGTCGCCGGCGCCCTAACCAATGCATACGCCCATCGCCACCGCTGTCGGATTAGAGGTCGCTGTCGTTTTCTTTGAATGTGCGTGCATCCCTTATAGTGCCTACAAGATCAAAATTTACACCCCCAACCCTCCCCCCTCGATTCCTAAATATATTCGACTGCCCAGCGACAGTGTAAAAAAATCCCCCTCCCCCCTCGACCGCACCCTCCCCACCACGCGCCGCATCAACTTCGGCGCCGCTCTACTTGCCTCCGTCAGCTACACGCTCCACCACCGACTACGTAGCACCCGCCACGCTCCTCATTGCCACTCGATTCCGTTGCTTCTCCGTCGCCGCTGCCCTATTCGACGGATCTATGCCCGTCGCTATTGCCGTCGGCGCCGGATTATAGGTCACTGTCATTGCCTGCAACCACATCTCAATCGCCGCCCACGGAGCCACCTCGACCCTCCTCCGCCGCCTGTCGGTAAGCCCTCATCCACTTGGCGCTCTCATATCAATTGCCGAGCAACCGCTGGCACTGCCCTGTCCCCCCATCGGCCAGGCTCAACCCTTGCCCAACAACTCGTTGACATTCCTCAACTGGTCATCAAGTGTGATCACTGTTGGTGGCTGGTGCTGCTCCTAGCCTCAAGCATGCAGAAACATACCAGATGGATTTTCTACAAGTGTAACAATGACGGAGTGAGTGCCTTTTTGTACGGTTGTTCTACAGATTTGTCGTAATTCAAAACTAATAGTTTTCTCAAAACTGTATGTACAAAAGATGCAAGTTTCGGTATTTGAAAGAAGAGTACATTAATCTATTGATAGCTAGAAATTTGCTAGATTTTGGTGCACTGGTTGTTTGAGATAAGACTAGATAGGACACAATGTTGAAGTTTGAGACTAGATAGGACGCAATGTCAAAATTTGGTACTAGAGAGGACACAATGTCCCAGCTTGAGGAGGCGGAGAGAATAAAGGGTGCAATCTCAATAAGCCCATAGAGGAAAACAACAATTTAGGCAATGAAGAGATAGAGTAAGCTATGATTTTACAAGTAGGGGCAGTTAGGGAAATGATGTTTCTATTGAAATGTGTAGTTTCTTTTGTAGTTTTATTTGGATCAGTTTTCATATGGAAGAACTCGTGAACTATGTGACCAAGATATCATTTAATTAAATAATTGAGTAGTGGCATTTAACTCGGTGGCCCAAAATGAAACTAATTTGGCCAAAAAATATTTTAGGGAGTTCAGTTTAGGGGATCGGTTAGAAACAACACTTTTTTTAGAGAAGCAAATATCTTCCGCTAATGAATACTTTGGCATATCCTCCTCTAGATTATAATGTATTGGTTAGACATGCACCAATGCAATACTCCTTCCATTCCTAAATATTTGTCTTTCTAGATATTTCAAGTGGACTATCACATACGGATGTATATAAATATATTTAGAAGTGTATATTCACTCATTTTGCTCCGTATGTAGTCACTTGTTGAAATCTCTAGAAAGACAAATATTTAGGAACGGAGGGAGTAGATGAATTCTCTATTTGGTCGCTTCAATTTAGGAAACAAGAACATAATGTAGTTGTTGCTTGATGGCAATGTTCCTCCAACAGTAATGTGTTACTGTGAAGTAATATATGGGAGCACCGATTTGTTAGGTGCTTGAAAACATTATTTGATTTTGTCAATTTTCATTTGAACCGTTGGATTCTCATCCAACAAACAATATAGATGTTGATCAAAAACTTATGTTGTTTCAGTCAATCTTAACACCTATTCTTGGGATGGGTATTGGGTGTCATTGTTAAAAGCGGTCCCCGATGGGTATTGGGTGTCGTCCCCATACCCACTGTACCCTATGGGGAATGAATTATTTCGCATAATATCCCCATGGGAAAGTCTTTTTCCAATCCCCATCCCCTAATAGATGAAATCTCCAAGGGTTTGGCGGGTATGAGCCCCCATTGCCATCCCTAACCTCATCAATGAAAGCCCAATCAAGATAAATCACTACAAGTACTAAGCCCAGCCTACCAAAGCCCACTAAAAAACTTGATGGTTGCTGCTACGTACCACTAGTACACATCTATACCTACTAATAAAAGAAATAGGTATTCTTTGTCCGTCATGCTATTTGTAGAAACCCCCTGATGTTTCTGACATTAAACCCGCAATACATATCAAATGTTTTTTAAAATACTTATATCTTTTAAACCGTAACTCCAAATTTATCATATTATATATGAAATTTGATTAGAAAAATATGTAGAATCTAAATATGATGTTATTTTTACCTGTTAACAATTTAAAAAATACTATCTAGGCTGCAATGTTAATCAACAATGCATTATCCGTCTTTTTTCATACCAGTACTGATTCAGATTGGGGATGAACACCTCAGCAAAATCAGTATTGGACAAAAAATTGAAGATATATTTATTAGAGACACCAATAAATAAGGACAAGCATGACAAGAATTGAAAGGACCAAATAAAGATGGAATGTCCACTATATAATAAATAAAAGAGAAAATGCAAAGGAGATCTGATGAAGATGAGATGTTGCGCTCTTCTCCTATATATAAGATGAGATGAGAAAATGCAGGTCCATATAAGAAATAAATAGTAATGAAACAGGGACCAATACCTATGACATGTATGTCAAGAAATAGTGATAAAATAGGGCAACTACCCGTGTCAACATGAGACCATAAAAAACGTTCTTTTCCAGCCAAATAAAACTCTTTTACGATTAAAAATCCTGTATCTTTTAACAACCTTTTTAACTCTTCATGTATTTAAGAAATAACTACAAATTATCAGATTATAGAACATTTTTGTAAATTAAGAGCGTGGTATTTTTTTCTCCCATTGCAACGCACGGGCCTTTTGCTAGTTATACCAAATAATCCAATGTCTAGAATTAGTTTCTGCAGGCACAGACTACACAAGAAAAGAACTGTATAACAATCACCATGTATTTTTTTTGCTATTTAGCATACATAAACTGTAATTACGAATATTAATGGAGGAGTGAAGAACGGAACTTAACTCCTGATTCTATTCTATTTATTTAGCAACCATCATGAATCTTTTAATTATAATAAAAAATAATACATTTTCTAAATCTCTGATTAGTTACAAAACTTTCTGGACCACATCTTACCACATCAACAGTATGCAAATTATGGCATGAAACTGAAAAAAAGTTAATTTGAATCAACAGTGATCGAGAAAATAGTTCGCCCGAGCCTCCGTGGTTGCTCCAGGGCACTCCAAAGGCGCCCCCAGCCGCCACCAAGAAATCCAATTACCACCACATCCAGTATATTGCGTCTTGGACCCACCTCCTAGTTCTTATATATAGTTGATGTTGTGGTCCTTATCCTGTACATAATATATACGTGCCCAGTGCACCAATCAATGCAATTGTGTTGCATGGCCTATTCGTAGTCTTCTACATGGTATCTATCGCAAGTCGGTCCTAACTCTAGCCGCTGCTCCCTCCACCCGCCTCTGCCGGTTCCCTCCGTCGCTTGCCGCCCGGTTGCCATCGTCTTCTCCACCAAGCCGCCTCCACCCGTTGCCGCGCTGGCTCCTCCTTAGCCGCCGCTCCTCCTCTCCCGCTTCCGCAACCGCCGCCCCACCCTACCCAAGAGCCCCACCCTACCCGCGTCATCCCACCCTAGTTGCGCCGCCTCCCCCAACCCTTCCTAGCCGCACCATCAACCCTAACCGCCCGCCATGAGTTCCTTGGCCTCCACCATCTCCAACACCTTTGCCGGTCCGGATGTCACCCTCGTTCGCGATTGGTTAGAAACAACAATTTTCTTTAGAGAAGCAAATATCCTCCGCTAATGAATACTTTGGCATATCCTCCTCTAGATTATAATGTATTGGTTAGACATGCACCGATGCAATACTCTCTCCGTTCCTAAATATTTGTCTTTCTAGATATTTCAAGTGGACTATCACATACGGATGTATATAAACATATTTAGATGTGTAGATTCACTCATTTTGCTCCGTATGTAGTCACTTGTTGAAATCTCTAGAAAGACAAATATTTAGGAACGGAGAGAGTAGATGAATTCTCTATTTGGTCGCTTCGATTTAGGAAACAAGAACATAATGTAGTTGTTGCTTGATGGCAAGGTTCCTCCTGCAGTAATGTGTTACTGTGAAGTAATATATGGGAGCACCGATTTGTTAGGTGCTTGAAAACATTATTTGATTCTGTCAATTTTCATTTGAACCTTTGGATTCTCATCCAACAAACAATATAGATGTTGATAAAAAACTTATGTTGTTTCAGTCAATCTTAACACCTATTCTGGGGATGGCAATGGGGACAATCTCCTATTGTGATACCTAGAACATCCCCATACCCATCTTCCCATACCCATCCCAGTTGACATGACTAGGGATGAAACTTCCCCATACCCATGCTCCGCTGGGGATTGGGGCCCCATTAGGGTCCCCATCCCGATAAACAAATATTCATATACATAATATGACAGCTATAATCAATATATATATATGCATGGTGTTGTTCTTGTCCTGTTAATGGCAGTCTAGGTGGTACTAACTTCTTGGTCATGGTGGCGGCTGAGGTGAGGAAGTGAGGTAGGTTTAATATTTTCTTCACGGCCTTTTTGTTTTCGCTAGTTTGTTTATGAAAATTTTAAGGTTGATCGCAGTGTCATTATTAAAAGCGGTCCCTGATGGGTATTGGGTGTCGTTCCCCATGCCCACTGTACTCTATTGGGAATGAATTATTTCGGCATAATATCTCCATGGGGAAGTTTTTTTCCAATCCCCATCCCCTAATAGATAAAATCCCCATGGGTTTGGCGGGTATGGGCCCCACTGCCATCCCCAACTTAGTCAATGAAAGCCCAATCAAGATAAATCACTACAAGTACTAAGCCCAGCCTACCAAAGCCCATTAAAAACTTGATGGTTGCTGCTGTGTACCACTAGTACACATTATACCTAATAATCCAATGTCTAGAATTAGTTTGTGCAGGCACAGACTACACAGGAAAAGAACTGTTTAACAATCACCGTGTATTTTTTTTGTTATTTCGCATACATAAACTGTAATTACGAATATTACTGGAGGAGTGAAGGACGGAACTTAACTCCTGATTCTATCTATTTTATTTAGCAACCATCATACTAAATCTTTTAATTATAATAAAAAATAATACATTTTCTAAACTCCCTGATTAGTTACAAAACATTCTAGGCCACATGTTACCACATAAGCAGTACAGAAATTATGGCATGAAACTGAAAAAAAGTTAATCCAAATCCACAGTGGTCGAGAAAATAGTTCGCCCTGAGCCTCCAGGGCCGCTCCAGGGCACTCCAGAGGCGCCACCAGCCGCCACCAAAAAAGCCAATTACCACCACCTCCAGTATATTGCGTCTTGGGCCCACCTCCTAGTCTTCCTATATAGTTGATGTTGTGGTCATACTGTATATCATATATGCGTGCCCAGTGCACCGATCAATGCATTTGTGTTGCACGGCCCATTCGTAGTCTTCTAGATGGTATCTATCGCAAGTCGGTCCTAACCCTAGCCGCCGCCGCCGCCGCTCCCTCCACCTGCCGCTGCCGGGTCCCTCCGGTCGCCGCCACCGCCTTCCCCATCCGAAGCCACCGCCACCCGCTGCCGCCGCTGGCTCCTCCTTAGCCGCCGCCGCCGCCGGTCGCCGCCGCTCCCTCCTCTCCCGCTTCCGCAACAGCCGCCCCACCCTACCCGCGCCGCCGTGCCCAACCCGTGCCGTCCCACCCTAGCCGCGCCGCCTTACCCAACCCCTCCTAGCCGCGCCGCCTTCCCCAACCCCTCCTAGCCGCGCCATCAACCCTAATCGCCGCCATGAGTTCCTCCGCCTCCACCATCTCCAACACCTTTGTCGGTCCGGATGTCACCCTCGTTCGCGATCTGAACATCCACGCGCCTTCCGGTGGTTCTTGATCAATCCACCGCCTCCTACTCTGCTTGGAGTGGTATTTCTCCTTGGTGTTTCGCGAGTACCTGCTCCACGACCACGCCGATGGCACCGTGGACTCCAGCCTCATGATCCACAACGTGGAGTGGATGATCCTCGACGCCACCATCATACGCTGGTTCTTCCTCACCATCCCCAAGGACCTCTTCCACACGGTGGTGGATGATGACGACGACACCTACGCCGTCTGGACCAAGCTCAACGGCCTCTTGACCAACAACAAACCGCAATGCAAGGTCCTCCTCTATGGCAAGTTTTACGGTGCGAGCAGCTTGACTCGTCTATCGATGATTTTTGCATGCGCCTCAAAAAGCTTGTGGATGAGCTCCGCGATCTCGACGAGACGGTCGGCGATGAGCTCCTCATCAGCACCCTCACTGCAGGTCTCAACGAGGACTTTGGGAACGACGCCTCCAATCTCACCCTCATCCCAGAGCCCACCTTTGCCAAGCTGGTGGCCTATCTCAAGTTGGAGGAGGGACGGATGAAGATGGCCCGGACTTGGGTGAACCACAACAATCGCCCCTGCCCCACACGGATGAAGATGGCCCAGACTCAGGGGCCGCAAGCAGCAGCAGGACGCCGGGGCTCAGGGAGGAGCAGCCTACCCCCAGCAGCAGTATCAGCTGACCCCTTGGTACGCCGGCCAGAACCCGTGGACCCGCTTTATGCACGCCTACTCAATGCCGGTTCCTAGCGCCCCTGCCCCAGGTATCCTCGGCGCGCGGCCTCCCTCCCATCAGGCGTTTTACCCCACGCCGCAGACCTATGTGGCCCCCTACAGGCCTCTCTCCTACAAACAGCCTCCGCAGCCAGGAGGGTTGCCACTGCTGCCCCTGACAACCCCGCCCCAGCAGCCCGCGCTCCCACCTGCACCGTGGGACCTGGCTCTCTTGGCGGCCCTGCACTCCGCTCCCTCTCTGTCCACCTACACCGGTGGCGGCGACTGGTATATGGACACTGGAGCTACCGCGCATATGGTTGCTCATCCCGATAACCTCTACACCTCCTATCCCGTCCACACTTCCACTCGCATCACGGTTGGTGACGGTTCCTCACTTCCCATTACTCACATAGTGAAGGAAATATGCCCTAGAGGCAATAATAAAGTTATTATTTATTTCCTTATATCATGATAAATGTTTATTATTCATGCTAGAATTGTATTAACCGGAAACATAATACATGTGTGAATACATAGACAAACAGAGTGTCACTAGTATGCCTCTACTTGACTAGCTCGTTAATCAAAGATGGTTATGTTTCCTAACCATAGACATGAGTTGTCATTTGATTAACGGGATCACATCATTAGGAGAATGATCTGATTGACATGACCCATTCCGTTAGCCTAGCACTTGATCGCTTTAGTATATTGCTATTGCTTTCTTCATGACTTATACATGTTCCTGTAACTATGAGATTATGCAACTCCTGCTTCCGGAGGAACACTTTGGTGCTACCAAACGTCACATCAGAACTGGGTGATTATAAAGGAGTACTACAGGTGTCTCCAAAGGTACATGTTGGGTTGGCGGATTTCGAGATTAGGTTTTGTCACTCCGATTGTCGGAGAGGTATCTCTGGGCCCTCTCGGTAATGCACATCACTATAAGCCTTGCAAGCAATGTAGCTAATGAGTTAGTTATGGAATGATGCATTACGTAACGAGTAAAGAGACTTGCCGTAACGAGATTGAACTAGGTATTGGATACCGACGATCGAATCTCGGGCAAGTAACATACCGATGACAAAAGGAACAACGTATGTTGTTATGCGGTTTGACCGATAAAGATCTTCGTAGAATATGTAGGAGCCAATATGGGCATCCAGGTCCCGCTATTGGTTATTGACCGAGAATAGTTCTAGGTCATGTCTACATAGTTCTCGAACCCGTAGGGTCCGCACGCAAGGTTTCGATGGCGGTTATATTATGAGTTTATGAGTTTTGATGTACGAAGGAGTTCGGAGTCCCGGATGAGATCGGGGACATGACGAGGAGTCTCGAAATGGTCGAGACGTAAAGATCGATATATTGGACGACTATATTCGGAGTTCGGAAAGGTTCCGAATGATTCGGGTATTTTTCGGAGTACCGGAGAGTTACGGGAATTCGCCGGGGAGAAGTATTGGGCCTTATTGGGCCCTGCGGGAAAGAGAGAGGGGCTGCCTAGGACAGGCCGCGCGCCCCCCCATGGCCTAGTCAGAATTGGACTAGGGGGAGGGGCCGCACCCCCTCCTTCCTTCCCTTCTCTCTTCCCCTTCCTTGTCTCCTACTCCTAATACATGGAAGGACTCCTAGTTGGACTAGGAAAGGGGGAATCCTACTCCCGGTGGGAGTAGGACTCCCATGGCGCCGCCTCCTAGGGCCGGCCTCCTCCTCCCTCCCTCCTTTATATACGGGGCAGGGGCACCCCATGAACACACAAGTTGATCTACGGATCGTTCCTTAGCCGTGCAGCGGTGCCCCCTCCACCATATTCCACTTCGGTCATATCGTCATGAGCTTAGGCGAAGCCTGCGCCGGAGAAGTCATATCGTCGCGAGCTTAGGCGAAGCCCTGCGTCGGTGGAGCATCATCATCGCCACCACGCCGTCGTCGACGGAACTCATCCCCGACACTTTGCTGGATCGGAGTCCGGGATCGTCATCGAGCTGAGCGTGTGCAGAACTCGGAGGTGCCGACGTTCGGTACTTGGATCGGTCGGATCGTGAAGACGACGACTACATCAACCGCGTTGTTATAACGCTTCCGCTACGGTCTCACGAGTGCGTGGACATACACTCTCCCCTCTCGTTGCTATGCCATCACCATGGTCTTGCGTGTGCGTAGGAAATTTTTTGAAATTACTACGTTCCCCAACAGTGGCATCCGAGCCTAGGTTTTTATGGTTTGATGTTTTGCACGAGTAGAACACAAGTGAGTTGTGGGCGATACAAGTCATACTGCCTACCAGCATGTCATACTTTGGTTCAGCGGTATTGTGAGATGAAGCGGCCCGGACCGACATTACGCCAGACGCTTACGCGAGACTGGTTTCACTGCTACGAGCACTCGTGCTTAAAGGTGGCTGGCGGGTGTCTGTCTCTCTCACTTTAGTTGAACTGAGTGTGGCATACGCCCGGTCCTTGAGAAGGTTAAAGCGGAGTCTATTTGACGAAGTATCGTTGTGGTCTTGATGCGTAGGTGAGATTGGTTCTTGCTTAAGCCCGTAGCAGCCACGTAAAATTTGCAACAACAAAGTAGAGGACGTCTAACTTGTTTTTGCAGGGCATGTTGTGATGTGATATGGTCAAGACGTGATGCTATATTTTATTGTATGAGATGATCATGTTTTGTAACCGAAGTTATCGGCAACTGGCTGGAGCCATATGGTTGTCGCTTTATTGTATGAAATGCAAACGCCCTGTAATTGCTTTACTTTATCACTAAGCGGTAGCGATAGTCGTAGAAGCAATAGATGGCGTAGACGACAACGATGCTACGATGGAGATCAAGGTGTCGCTACCGGTGACGATGGTGATCACGACGGTGCTTCGGAGATGGAGATCACAAGCACAAGATGATGATGGCCATATCATATCACTTATATGGATTGCATGTGATGTTTATCCTTTATGCAACTTATTTTGCTTTGATTGACGGTAGCATTTTAAGATGATCTCTCACTAAAATTATCAAGTAGTGTTCTCCACAGTATGCACCGTTGCCAAAGTTCGTCGTGCCGAGACACCACGTGATGATCGGGTGTGATAAGCTCTACGTCCATCTACAACGGGTGCAAGCCAGTTTTGCACGCGCAGAATACTCAGGTTATACTCGACGAGCCTAGCATATGCAGATATGGCCTCGGAACACGGAGACCGAAAGGTCGAGCGTGAATCATATAGTAGATATGATCAACATGAGATGTTCACCATTGAAAACTACTCCATCTCACGTGATGATCGGGTATGGTTTAGTTGATTTGGATCACGTGATCACTTAAATGACTAGAGAGATGTCTGTCTAAGTGGGAGTTCTTAAGTAATATGATTAATTGAACTTTAATTTATCATGAACTTAGTCCTGGTAGTATTTTGCAAATTATGTTGTAGATCAATAGCTCGCGTTGTTGCTTCCCTATGTTTTTATATGTGTTCCTAGAGAAAATTGTATTGAAAAATGTTAGTAGCAATGATGCGGATTGGATCCGTGATCTGAGGTTTATCCTCATTGCTGCCTGAAGAATTATGTCCTTAATGCACCGCTAGGTGACAGACCTATTGCAGGAGCAGATGCACGTTATGAACGTTTGGCTAGCTCAATATGATGACTACTTGATAGTTTAGTGCACCATGCTTAACGGCTTAGAACCGGGACTTCAAAGATGTTTTGAACGTCATGGACCATATAAGATGTTCCAGAAATTGAAGTTAATATTTCAAGCAAATACCCGAGTTGAGAGATATGAAGTCTCCAACAAGTTCTATAGCTAAAAGATGGAGGAGAATCGCTCAACTAGTGAGCATGTGCTCAGATTGTCTGAGTACTTTAATCGCTTGAATCAAGTGGGAGTTAATCTTCCGGATAAGATAGTGATTGACAGAATTCTCTAGTCACCATCAC
Source organism: Aegilops bicornis (assembly GCA_021605145.1). Classification (NCBI taxonomy): domain Eukaryota; kingdom Viridiplantae; phylum Streptophyta; class Magnoliopsida; order Poales; family Poaceae; genus Aegilops; species Aegilops bicornis. The sequence goes on from CM038671.1 coordinate 806,280,736, forward strand.
CAAGTTAGTAGAACTTCGTGATGAACTATAGTATGCAAGGGATGATGAAAATGATTCCAGAGTTTTTCATGATGATGAAATCGATGAAGGTAGAAATCAAGAAAGAACATCAAGTGTTGATGGTTAACAAGACCACTAGTTTCAAGAAAAGGGCAAAGGGATAGAAGGGAACTTCAAGAAGAACAGCAAGCAAGTTGCTGCTCAAGGTGAAGAAGCCCAAATCTGGTCCTAAGCCTGAGACTAAGTGCTTCTATTGCAAAGGGACTGGTCACTGGAAGCGGAACTACCCCAAGTGATTGGTGGATAAGAAGGATGGCAAAGTGAACATAAGTATATTTGATATACATGTTATTGATGTGTACTTTACTAGTGTTCATAGCAACCCCTCAGTATTTGGTACTAGTTCAGTTGCTAAGATTAGTAACTCGAAACGGGAGTTGCAGAATGAACAGAGACTAGTTAAGGGTGAAGTGACGATGAGAGTTGGAAGTGGTTCCAAGATTGATATGATCATCATCGCACACTCCCTATACTTTCGGGATTAGTGCGGAACCTAAATAAGTGTTATTTGGTGTTGAGCATGAATATGATTTGATCATGTTTATTGCAATACGGTTATTCATTGAAGTAAGAGAATAAATTGTTGTTCGCTTTACATGAATAAAACCTTATATGGTTACACACCAACAAAAATGATTTGTTGGATCTCGATAGTAGTGATACACATATTCATAATATTGAAACCAAAAGATGCAAAGTTAATAATGATAGTGCAACTTATTTGTGGCACTGCCGTTTAGGTCATATTGGTGTAAAGCATAAAGAAACTCCATCTTGATGGGCTTTTGGAATCACTTGATTAAGAATAACTTGATTCATGAAAACCATGCCTCATGGGCAAGATGACTAAAGCTCCGTTCTCCGGAACAATGGAGCGAGCAACAGATTTGTTGGAAATCATACATACTGATGTATGTGGTCCGATGAATATTAAGGCTCGCGACAAGTATCATTATCTTTTTGATCTTCACAGATGTTTTTGAGCAGATATGGGTATATCTACTTGATGAAACATAAGTCTGAAACATTTGAAAAGCTCAAAGAATTTCAGAGTGAAGTGGAGAATCATCGTAACAAGAAAAATAAAAGTTTCTACGATATGATCGCAGAGGTAAAATATTTGAGTTACGAGTTTGGTCTTCAATTAAAATAATGTGGAATAGTTTCACAGCTCACGCCACCGGAACACCACAGTGTAATGGTGTCTCCGAACGTCGTAACCGTACTTTATTAGATATGGTGCGGTCTATGATGTCTCTTACCGATTTACCACTATCGTTTTTGGGTTATGCATTAGAGACAGCTGCATTCACGTTAAAAGGGGCACCATCAAAATCCGTTGAGATGACACCTTTTGAACTATGGTTTGGCAAGAAACCAAAGGTGTCGTTTCTTAAAGTTTGAGGTTGCAATGCTTATGTGAAAAAGTTTCAACCTGATAAGCTCAAACCCAAATCGGAGAAGTGCGTCTTCATAGGATACCCAAAAGTAAATGTTGGGTACACCTTCTATCACAGATCCGAAGGCAAGACATTCATTGCTAAGAATGGATCCTTTCTAGAGAAGGAGTTTCTCCCGAAAGAAGTGAGTGGGAGGAAAGTAGAACTTGATGAGGTAATTGTACCTTCTCCCTTATTGGAAAGTAGTTTATAACAGAAATCAGTTCCTGTGACTACTACACCAATTAGTGAGGAAGCTAATGATGATGATCATGTAACTTCAGATCAAGTTACTACCGAACCTCAGAGGGTCAACCAGAGTGAGATCCGCACCAGAGTGGTACGGTAATCCCATTCCGGAGGTCAGGTTACTTGACCATGACGAACCTACGAACTATGAGGAAGCGATGATGAGCCCAGATTCCGCAAAATGGTTTGAGGCCATGAAATCTGAGATATGATCCATGTATGAGAACAAAGTATGGACTTTGATGGATTTGCCCGATGATCGGCAAACCATAGAAAATAAATGGATCTTCAAGAGGAAGACGGACGCCGATAGTAGTGTTCTTGTCTACAAAGCTAGAATTGTCGCAAAAGGTTTTCGACAAGTTCAAGATGTTGACTACGATGAGAGTTTCTCACTCGTATCTATGCTTAAGTCTGTCCGAATCATGTTAGCAATTGCCGCATTTTATGAAATCTGGCAAATGGATAAACAAAACTGCATTCCTTAATGGATTTATTAAAGAAGAATTGTATATGATGCAACCAGAAGGTTTTGTAAATCCTAAAGGTGCTAACAAAATATGCAAGCTCCAGTGATCCATCTATGGACAGGTGCAAGCATCTCAGAGTTGGAATACATGCTTTGATAAGTTGATCATAGCATATAGTTTTATACAGACTTGCGGTGAAGCCTGTAATTACTAGAAAGTGAGTGGGAGCACTACAACATTTCTGATAAGTATATGTGAATGACATATTGTAGATCGGAAATAATGTAGAATTATTCTGCAAAGCATAAAGGAGTGTTTGAAAGGAGTTTTTCAAAGAAAGACCTCGGTGAAGCTGCTTACATATTGAGCATCAAGATCTATAGAGATAAATCAAGACGCTTGATAAGTTTTTCAATGAGTACATACCTTGACAAGATTTTGAAGTAGTTCAAAATGGAACAGTCAAATAAAGAGTTCTTACCTGTGTTACAGGGTGTGAAATTGAGTAAGACTCAAAGCCCGACCACGACAGAAGATAGAAAGAGAATGGAAGTAATTCCCTATGCCTCAGCCATAGGTTCTATAAAGTATGCCATGCTGTGTACCAGATCTATTGTATACCCTACAATCGAGTTTGGCAAGGAGTACAATAGTGATCTAGGAGTAGATCATCGACAGCGGTCAAAATTATCCTTAGTGGAATAAGGATATGTTTCTCGATTATGGAAGTGACAAAGGTTAGGTAAAGGGTTACGTCGATGCAAGTTTTGACACCGATCTGAATGACTCTAAGTCTCGATCTAGATACATATTGAAAGTGGGAGCAATTAGCTAGAGTAGCTTCGTGCAGAGCATTGTAGACATAGAAAATTGCAAAATACAAAACGGATCTGAATATGAAAGACCCGTTGACTAAGATTCTCTCACAAGCAAAACATGATCACACCTTAGTACTCTTTGGGTGTTAATCACATAGCGATGTGAACTAGATTACTGAATCTAGTAAACCCTTTGGGTGTTGGTCACATGGCGATGTGAACTATGGGTGTTAATCACATGATGATGTGAACTATCGATGTTAATCACATGGTGATGTGATCTAGATTATTGACTCTAGTGCAAGTGGGAGACTGAAGGAAATATGCCCTAGAGGCAATAATAAAGTTATTATTTATTTCCTTATATCATGATAAATGTTTATTATTCATGCTAGAATTGTATTAACCGGAAACATAATACATGTGTGAATACATAGACAAACAGAGTGTCACTAGTATGCCTCTACTTGACTAGCTCGTTAATCAAAGATGGTTATGTTTCCTAACCATAGACATGAGTTGTCATTTGATCAACGGGATCACATCATTAGGAGAATGATCTGATTGACATGACCCATTCCGTTAGCCTAGCACTTGATCGTTTAGTATATTGCTATTGCTTTCTTCATGACTTATACATGTTCCTGTAACTATGAGATTATGCAACTCCGTTTACGGAGGAACACTTTGGGTGCTACCAAACGTCACATCGTGAATCGGGTGATTATAAAGGAGTACTACAGGTGTCTCCAAAGGTACATGTTGGGTTGGCGATTTCGAGATTAGGTTTTGTCACTCCGATTGTCGGAGAGGTATCTCTGGCCCTCTCGGTAATGCACATCACTATAAGCCTTGCAAGCAATGTAGCTAATGAGTTAGTTACGGAATGATGCATTACGTAACGAGTAAAGAGACTTGCCGTAACTAGATTGAACTAGGTATTGGATACCGACGATCGAATCTCGGGCAAGTAATATACCGATGACAAAAGGAACAACGTATGTTGTTATGCGGTTTGACCGATAAAGATCTTCGTAGAATATGTAGGAGCCAATATGGGCATCCAGGTCCCGCTATTGGTTATTGACCGAGAATAGTTCTAGGTCATGTCTACATAGTTCTCGAACCCGTAGGGTCCGCACGCTTAAGGTTTCGATGACGGTTATATTATGAGTTTATGAGTTTTGATGTACCGAAGGAGTTCGGAGTCCCGGATGAGATCGGGGACATGACGAGGAGTCTCGAAATGGTCGAGACGTAAAGATCGATATATTGGACGACTATATTCGGAGTTCGGAAAGGTTCCGAATGATTCGGGTATTTTCGGAGTACCGGAGAGTTACGGGAATTCGCCGGGGAGAAGTATTGGGCCTTATTGGGCCCTGCGGGAAAGAGAGAGGGGCTGCCTAGGGCAGGCCGCGCGCCCCCCCATGGCCTAGTCCGAATTGGACTAGGGGGTGGGGCCGCACCCCCTCCTTCCTTCCCTTCTCTCTTCCCCTTCCTTGTCTCCTACTCCTAATACATGGAAGGACTCCTCGATGGACTAGGAAAGGGGAATCCTACTCCGGTGGGAGTAGGACTCCCCATGGCGCCGCCTCCTAGGGCCGGCCTCCTCCTCCCTCCCTCCTTTATATACGGGGGCAGGGGCACCCCATGAACACACAAGTTGATCTACGGATCGTTCCTTAGCCGTGCGGTGCCCCTCCACCATATTCCACTTCGGTCATATCGTCATGGAGCTTAGGCGAAGCCCTGCGCCGGAGAAGTCATATCGTCATGCGGAGCTTAGGCGAAGCCCTGCGCCGGTGGAGCATCATCATCGCCACCACGCCGTCGTGCTGACGGAACTCATCCCCGACACTTTGCTTTGGATCGGAGTCCGGGATCGTCATCGAGCTGAACGTGTGCAGAACTTCGGAGGTGCCGTGACGTTCGGTACTTGGATCGGTCGGATCGTGAAGACGACGACTACATCAACCGCGTTGTTATAACGCGCTTCACCACGGTCTCACGAGTGCGTGGACATACACTCTCCCCTCTCGTTGCTATGCCATCACCATGGTCTTGCGTGTGCGTAGGAAATTTTTTGAAATTACTACGTTCCCCAACACATAGGACATGCATCTTTTCCATCCACATCTTCTCCATTGTCATTATCTAACATCTTAGTTTCTCCTGATCTATTAAAAATCTTGTCTCTTTTCGTTCTTTTACATGTGAAAATCCTGTTACCATTGAGTTTAACGAGTGTGGTTTTTTTGTTATGGACGCTCGTATCCGGATGGTACTCCACCGATGTGACAGCCCCGACAAGCTCTATCCGGTCCACTCCATCGCCCCCACCACCTCCGCCGCCCTTGTCGCCCTCGCCATCGGTGTGGATCTTTGACATGCTCGCTTGGGTCATCCCAACCCCGCCACCCTTTGTCGTATAATTCGGAGTTTTTCTTTCACGTGTAATAAAATGGATGATTACTCGTGTCATGCATGTCGCCTCGGCAAACATGCTCGTCTTCCTTTGAGGGCATCTTCTCATGTTGCATCGTACCCGTTTGGTTAATTCATAGTGATATTTGGACCTCTCTAGTTGCAAGTAATACGGGCTATCTTTATTATCTTATTATTCTTGATGATTTTTGCACTATGTGCGGACCTTCCCGTTGCGGTGTAAGTCTGATGTGATCTCCACTCATGCCGCATTCTACTACTATGTTTTCATGTAGTTTGGTCGTGCTATCCTTGCGGTTTCAGACATATAACAGGAAGGAGTTCGACAACTTAACTGTTCGCACTCTCCTCACCACACATGGTGAAGGAAATATGCCCTAGAGGCAATAATAAAGTTATTATTTATTTCCTTATTTCATGATAAATGTTTATTATTCATGTTAGAATTGTATTAACCGGAAACATAATACATGTGTGAATACATAGACAAACATAGTGTCACTAGTATGCCTTTACTTGACTAGCTTGTTGATCAAAGATGGTTGTGTTTCCTAGACATAGACATGAGTTGTCATTTGATTAACGGGATCACATCATTAGAAGAATGATGTGATTGACTTGATCCATTTCGTTAGCTTAGCACTTGATCGTTTAGTATATTGCTATTGCTTTCTTCATGACTTATACATGTTCCTATAACTATGAGATTATGCAACTCCCGTTTACCGGAGGAACACTTTGTGTGCTACCAAACGTCACAACGTAACTGGGTAATTATAAAGGAGCTCTACAGGTGTCTCTGAAGGTACATTTGGAGTTGGCGTATTTCAAGATTAGGATTTGTCACTCCGATTGTCGGAGAGGTATCTCTGGGCCCTCTCGGTAATGCACATCTATATAAGCCTTGCAAGCAATGTAGCTAATGAGTTAGTTACGGAATGATGCATTACGTAATGGGTAAAGAGACTTGCCGGTAACGAGATTGAACTAGGTATTAAGATACCGACGATCGAATCTCGGGCAAGTAACATACCGATGACAAAGGGAACAACGTATATTGTTATGCGGTTTGACCGATAAAGATTTTCATACAATATGTAGGAGCCAATATAAGCATCCAGGTTCCGCTATTGGTTATTGACCCGAAATGGTTCTCGGTCATGTCTACATAGTTCTCTAACCCGTAGGGTCCGCACGCTTAAGGTTTCGATGACAGTTATATTATGAGTTTATGATTTTTGATGTACCGAAGTTTGTTCGGAGTCCCGGATGTGATTACGGACATGACGAGGAGTCTCGAAATGGTCGAGACATGAAGATTGATATATTGGAAGCCTATATTTGGATGTCGGAAGTGTTCCGGGTGAAATCGGGATTTTACCGGAGTACCGGGAGGTTACCGGAACCCCTCGGGGGCTTGATGGGCCTACATGGGCCCTAGTGGAGAGGAGGAGAGGAGGCAAGGACTGGGCCGCACCCCTCTCCCCCTAGTCCAAATAGGACAAGGAGAGGGGGGCGGCGCCCCCCCTTTCCTTCCTCTCTCCCTCCTCCTTCCCCCCTTCTCCTATTCCAACTAGGAAAGAAGGGAGTCCTACTCCCGGTGGGAGTAGGACTCGCCCTTGGCGTGCCCTCCTTGGCCGGACGCCCCTCCCCCTTGGCTCCTTTATATACGGGGGCAGGGGGGCACCTCTAGAGACAACAATTGATCTCTTGATCTCTTAGCCGTGTGCGGTGCCCCCCCTCCACCATAGTCCCCGATAATATTGTAGCGGTGCTTAGGCGAAGCCCTGCGACGGTTGAACATCAAGATCGTCACCACGCCGTCGTGCTGACATAACTCTTCCCCGACATTCTGCTGGATCGGAGTCCGGGGATCGTCATCGAGCAGAACGTGTGCTAGAACTCGGAGGTGCCGTAGTTTCGGTGTTTGATCGCTCGGGCCGTGAAGACGTACGACTACATCAACCGCGTTGTTCTAACGCTTCCGCTTTCGGTCTACGAGGGTATGTGGACAACACTCTCCCCTCTCGTTGCTATGCATCACCATGATCTTGCGTGTGCGTAGGACTTTTTTTGAAATTACTACGTTCCCCTACACATGGCACGACTTTTCGTCTCAGATGCGGTACACTTCAGAATAAAACGGTCGTGTTGAGCGTCTGCTCGCACTCTTAATGACTGCGTTCGGACGCTTCTCTTTCATGCCAATGTGCCTCCGCTTCTGGCCTGACGCCCTCGCCACCGCATCACTCCTCATTAACATCCGCCCTTGTCGTACTCGCGGGACCTTTGCACCCCATCATCTTCCTTTCGGTGCACCACCCTCTTATGATGAGCTTCGCATTTTTGGCTACCTCTGCTATCCTAGCATCGCCGACATTGCGCCTCATAAGCTTGCACTCCGCTCTATCGCTTGCATCTTCCTGGGCTACCCACCTAACACTAAAGGCTACAGCTGCTGCGACCCTATCTCACATCATGTATTCACCTCCCGACACGGATAGTGGTCGCGGGGTGCTCCCCCATTCCTCCCCTCCCTCTCCCATACAATGTCCAGATCCGATGGCAAGTCCCTCCTCGTGGGGGCCTTTGCAGCAGCGACGGGCAAGCTCAGATTGGTGTTGCCGGCCGTGAGAGGCCAGACATGATACTGGTGCCCATCCTCACGGTCATCTACCCATGAGGGTTGGGCTGGAGATTGGTCCATCTCGCGCGGGTCGCTGGCAGCTTCTGACCCGATCTGGTAAAGGGCGGTCGACCTTGTGGCCCACGTCGGGCGGAGGGGCAGCTACCTTGCCATGCCCACGTAAGCGCCCTGCTCTGCATTGTTTTCAGAAATGGGAGCCAGGCACTAACCAATGTCTCGTTGTCTATTTTTTTTCAAAAACTAGCAGAGTGGCCCGCTCGATGCGCGGGCTAGTACTTTGTGTGGGCAACATAATAACATTTAATTATTTTTTTATGGAATACTAACAATTAATTGTTTTGTTTTAAAATTTGTAATCAGTAATAATACCTGTATTACAAAATGTGCACTATTTATGGAGCTATTCATTTATCAAATAATGTAGGCAACATTTCTCATTACATTTATCTTTCAACTAATGTGACGTATCTTTTATAAAACAAAGTGTTACAATGTTTATGATTTTTTACTATTGACTGATCATTGAAAATTCCACAATAGTTAGAGGATATCCCTCCTACTCCATATCATATGTTCAATGTTGTTCTTGTTTGGTGTTCCATGTGCCACTCTTTTCATGGCATCGTTTTTGCTCTCTTACTTTCCCTTTTGTTCTACCTTCCTTTGAATGGTCTAACCTCCAAGGAGGACCCTCGAACCACCACTATATGTCCGGAGCACAGTAATCAACCTCTTTTGTCATCCCACGGGACCTGTATATATGTCTGCTTAGCAGTCCGGACGTACGGATTTCGATATCCAAGAGAAAAACATGGGTGGCTTTGCTGGAGTTCCGACATGCATTCGACCAATCACATGCATGGTCCTCTTCTCTCTCTCTCTCTGCTCCCAACCGCACTTGCATGGTTCCCCTCTGCACTCTCTCCTTCCTACCGGATACTAAACCACAAATATCCCACCACATGCATGGTCCCCACATATTTTTTTCTCCCCCAAACTGGATACTTTGTCCTTAGAATTGAATGGCCCCTCCAGCATGATGTTCGCGGACCACGTTCGGACATAAAAACGGACATATACCGGAGACATTTGCGGGTCAGCCTTGAAGATGCCCTAAGTCAAGTAGTAACACAATAGAACATTGTTCAGAAACTGATCCAACCCGGAGGCTTCTAATGGCACTTTATACTGACGTGGGCCCACAACGACACCTCAAGTTGCATCTCGGTAGAGGCATCGCAGATCATCGCATAACAGTGGCGCCAACACCAGCTATGTATGAGAGGATGAGATCAACACCAGTTTTTTCATCGTACTTCTCTTCCCCATAGCTTATTTTAGATAAAGAGCCATATACCGATTTGATAGATCAGCTTCCCTTTGGGATTCACAGGTACCAAGTGAGATTGTGGAATGTGACGTGTTAGAGTAATACGTGCGGGTACACTAATTGAGAGATTGTATAATCGCACGTGTTTGTGACTTGACTGTTTGCAATCTACATTGGATGTACTATTAGGTATTTATTAGATTGCTTAATATCATCAAAAAAACTTCATTTATCTTAATAAGCCACCAGTACAGCGAATGGATGTTATTTTACATAATTTTTTCACTTATTCTATGCCCTTTTCTCTCAGCAATGGTGTCTAGCATATAGGGAACCTCATTAATTTAATGAGGGCCCACTGGATCAGAAATGAAATGCTTTGCTATATTGTGAGAATACGTAGTGTGGTTCCCTTCTTTCTTTCATCCTAGCTCGTGTACAACAAAAGGGAAACCTGTTTAATAGTATTCAATTTACTGAATCAACAAAAAACAACTGTATGGAATTTACTCTATGTGTAAGAATGTCATCTTACATTCAGATATGGCTTTTCTACATGTTATTTAGCCAGTTGGTCATTCATACATCAAAACTCATGAGAAACATTGCACATTCATATCTATATTGGGTGCAACTTATTCCATTGTTTGTAGTATAAAAGCTGCACTATGCATGATAATAGACTGTCACAGTTTTCAACTAATCTGTTGTTTGTAGATTACATGGATATACGTTACAAAGAGTTCCCAAAACTATGTGGTTGACTCATCTCATTTTTTTTATTAGTGCAAAATTACAGATGAAGCATCTTAGTAGGGATGAAGAAGAGGTGGCCAGTGGGGCATGAAGGCCATCTATTAGTTATGAACGCTCTAACAAAAACAATCTACAGGCTAAGCTATTTAGTGGCAGCTGCTCCAGCAACTATGAGAAGCGAAAGCAGTTTTGCTAGAATCATGAAAGTATCAAATAGTAATCATCAATCGGGTATCATCTTTTTATCACATATATACATGCAGGCAACCAAGTAATCCGACAGCATACTAATAATTTATCATAGAGAAGTAGAAAAATGGGAGGAAAATTGTCAGAGAGAATAACTTACGGATGCCCCTTGATGCGGTCGCCGCCGTCGTGACCTCCAGCATGATTGCCCACCAGTTGCATGTTGCTGTTACTGCCGCAGATCGACTGTCGAAATACAACATGTTCACGCCCCAAGCGGCCACCCATCACCTTACTCCTTCCTCTGGGTGGTTGCAGCATCTAAGCAGCTGAAGGTGGGTGGTTGCCCCTATCTTCTTCCTGGCCTGGAATAGCGATTTTAGTCTGCAAGTGGTTCCGCGCGATGTGTTTGGAAAGGCTAAAAATTTCTAGGCATGCTGCATTTCAGCGCTAATTAATTAATGGTTAAAATTTCGCTCAGTTCGCGGTTCTGTGGCGTGTTTAATGAATTTACTAATTTAGATTAACATGTACTCCCTCTGTGCAGAAATATAAGAGCGTTTAGATCACTAAAATAGTGATCTAAACGCTCTTATAGCTTTTTTCAGAGGAAGTATATAGCAAGATACGTGTTGACAATTGCTTCATCCATGTAACTACATGATCCTTTTTATTCTGCTGAGAGTCTCTGTGTCTATCATCTCTCTATATGTAATTTGCTGATTCGTTGATTATCTCAGCTAGGCTCAATGCATCAGCACACCTGCTTGCCTGTGGGTGCATGCATGGACGTCTCCCACGGGCCAGCTCGCCGGGTCCATGGTGTAAGCTCTCCTGGTTTGGCCGGCGGCTCGTAGGCCTTCGTGCATGTAGAGAGTGTACATGTGAGGTTCTACATCGTGGCAGCATGGGGACCATATGGGCCTCAAGATGTGCACAACTCAGAGATGGACAGCCTCAGCCACGAAACCACCTTGGCCGCGTCGTCCTCATCCGCCTGGCCGTGCCGAGCCGCCGCAAGAGGTCAGCCCTAGCCTGGATTGGTCTTTTCGCCGGCGATTAATGCTGTCACCCTACTTGCAAGCCTGACGTGCAAGAGAGTGATTAGGTTGGGAGGAGGGGCAGATTGATTAGGTTAGAGAGATATTGGGGGATGATTTTTTTACCGGACGTGATATTAGGTTAGAGAAAGAGAGGTGTTTGGTTTTTGCCAACAATAACCCTGAACTTGTGCTTCCTAATAACCTGGATTTTGATGCCAGTGATTTGGTTAGTACACCTAATGGTGCCCCTCTCCTGGAACCAGTGGGCACTGCTCATGCTTCCAGGAGAACACCAATGGCTCTAACTAAAGTTAAGCCTTGTGGCTTGTCCCATCCTTTCAAAATTAATTAATGATAGGTCTTCTTTGGAACATTAGAGGTTTAGGGCAGCATGGAAAGGTTCAGTGCATGTGTGATACCATTGCTAAATCTAATCCTGATTTTATTGGTTTTCAAGGAACTAAGAGAGAAATCATTTCTGAGGGTTTCCTCAAGTCTATAGATAAATTTGATAATTTTGTGTGGCACTTCTTGCCAGCTGATAATACTGCAGGAGGGATCCTTGTGGGTTTCAAAAAGATTTGCTTTGAAGTGGTCAGTTTTATTAATCAGAAGTTTTCCATTATTGCTACCATTAAAAATAAAACTGATGGCTTCGTTTGGCAGTTGGTGTTGGTTTATGGGTCTGCCTACCCTGAATTTAAGATTGACTTTATCAATGAACTGCATGATACTTTATCTAATGCTTCTTATCCTGTTATGATCTATGGAGATTTTAATTTGGTTAGGAATGATAAGGAGAAGAGTAGTGGTTTGGTTAATCAACAAACTGTCTTTTTGTTTAATGACTGGATCAATAGGTGGGCATTGATGGAGATTTCTATCTCTAATAGGGTGTTTACTTGGTCTAACAACCAGGTTTCCCCTGTTTTTGCTGTATTGGATAGAGTGTTCACTTCTGTGAGCTGGGACACACATTTTCCTTTTTCCACTTTAGTTGCCCTTCCCAGGGTGGGGAGTGACCACACTCCCTTGGTCCTGGATACTGGTGCTAGAGCCCCAACCACCCCCAAGCCATTTAGGTTTGAGAAATGGTGGCTCTCACAGCCAGACTTTCATCAAATGGTGGTGGAAGCCTGGAATTCCGTGTCTTCAGTCAAATCCTCTGCTGATAATTGGATGCTTAAGACTAGGAATCTTAGGAAGAAAACTAAGGGGTGGAGTATTAATAGAGAAGCTGTTCTTAAGAGGAAGAAGAAGGCACTCCTTCTGGAGTTTGATATACTAGATGTCATGTCTGAAACCCATCAACTATCTGTTGCTGATTATGATAGGATGAAAGAGATTAAGAAAGAGTTAGATGAATTGTGGAAGAGAGAGGAAACTGCCCTCTGGCAGAGGTCCAGAGATAGAAAAATCCTAGAAGGTGATAGGAATAATGCTTATTTTCATGCACTGGCTAATCACAGACACAGAAAGAACCACCTTTCTGAGTTGAATAGTCCTAATGGTGTGGTCACTTCGACCGGAGAGATGCTTGAGGTGGCTACCTCTTTTTATAAAGAGCTATTTGCCTTTGATCCCAAACCTGATATTCATTTGGATACTAACTTCTGGTCTGAGGATGATTTGGTTAGTGCTGATGAGAGAGAGTACCTGGAGAGACCTTTTTCTGAGGAGGAAATTAAGCAAGCTGTGATGAGCTCTTATGCTAGTGGTGCCCCTGGCCCTGATGGTCTGTCCTTTTTATTTTACCAAACCTTTTGGGACTTGATTAAGAAAGACTTTATGTGGATGGTTAGAGATTTTGAGAGAGGTACCCTTGATATATATAAGCTCAACCATGCCATTATTACTCTTATTCCCAAAATCCCTATGGCTAGAGACATGAAGACTTTCAGACCCATTAGCCTTAGTAATTGTGCTGTCAAGATTTTTTCTAAAGCTATGACCACTACCTCCCTTGTGTGACAAGCTAATCTCCTCTAATCAAACTGCGTTTATCAAAGGGAGATTCATTTTGGAAAGTGTGGTTATGGCTCACGAGGTCATTCATGAAGTTCATAGGTCTGGAACTGCTGGCTTGATTCTTAAATTGGACTATGAGAAAGCCTATGACAGAGTTAGTTGGGATTTCTTAAAAGAGATGCTTCTTTCTAGAGGCTTTGGTAATAAATGGGTGGATTGGGTGATTTCCACCATACATCAGAGCACTTTTCAAGTTAGGATTAATGATTCTAATGGTCCCCAATTCTCAGGGGGGAAGGGCTTGAAACAGGGTGACCCTCATTCACCCCTTCTTTTTAATTTGGTTCTAAAAAATGCTCCAAAAAGCTACAAGTATTGGTTTGATTCGTGGGCTTCTGCCACAGGCTTTCCCAGGTGGTGTGGTCAGCCTGCAATATGCTGATGACACCATCTTATTTTTAGAGAACTCGCTGGAATATGCCAAAAATTTGAAGTGGATTCTTTCATGCTTTGAAAATCTATCTGGACTAAAAATTAATTTCCATAAGAGTGATTTACACGCTATTAATATCTCTGAACAGTTGTCCAATGAATTTGCTCAAGTCTTTTGCTGCCAACTGGGGGATTTCCCCTTTAAATATTTAGGTGTCCCCCTTCACTTTAAAAAATTGAGGAGGGAGGACCTTCAACCCATTATTGATAGGATTATTAAAAACATCTCAGGCTGGTTAGGAAGATTTCTATCTTACAGAGGGAAATTGATTTTGCTTACCACATGCATTGCTAGTATCCCTGCTTACCGTATGTCTATTATGAAATTTCTCAAATGGGCAATTGATATGATTACCTCTCAAATGTCTCACTTCTTCTGGGGTAACATGGGGGATCCTCATAAATACCACCTTGCTAATTGGGGGCTGATCTCTAGGAAAAAGGAGTTTGGTGGCTTGGGGGTATCCAATCTTAGAGAATATAACATGGCCCTCTTGGCATCGCGGGGGAAAAGATTTTATGATGAAAGGAGTAGTGATTGGAAGAAAGTGCTGAAATATAAATACAACACCACTTGTCCTAATTTTTTAACACTAGGGTGGTTCTTGGTTCTCCATTCATGAAAAGTTTATCTTGGGCTCTTGCAGTTGCTAAGAATTTTTATAGATGGGTCCCAGGGGATGGAAATAGCATTGCCTTCTGGCATGACATTTGGACAGGAGATTGTTCTTTAAAAACTGCCTTTTGGGACCTTTACGATGTTGCCAACAGCAAGATTCTACCCTGGCTCAGGTCTGGGTGGATGGTGAGCTGCGGTTAACATTTAGGAGGTGTGTCACAGAAGATACACTAGTAAGATGGGAGGAACTCATTGAGATTGTTAAGACTGTTTGTCTATCGACTCTCCGGATCAACCTCTCTGGATGTTAGATTCTTCTAACAAATACTCTGTCAAATCCTTTTATAAGCTAGTTAATTTTGGAGGGATTCCTTCTGTCATTAAAGATGATATATGGAAAATCAAAGTGCCACCGAATATACATGTTTTTCTCTGGCTGGTTTATTACAACAAGAGTTTAACCAGAGATAACTTAGCTAAGCGTAGGCATGTTGAGGACATGTCCTGTGAAACTATCCAACATCTGTTCTTTGAATGCATTGTTGTTGAATCTGTCTGGAGTTTAATTGCTGATATCTTTGCGAACGATGTTCCTAACTCTTTTGATCAATTAACTTCCTTCTGGAAGGGAAGGAAGCATTATGAAGCTTTGAACATTGTTTCTGCTGCTGCCTTGTGGAGCTTATGGCGTCTTCGAAATGATTTTGTTTTCCAGGGGCGAAGATGGCGAAGTATACGGTGTGTCTTGGACCTGTTGGGGGCGACGATCAAGAAGTGGAAAATATTATGCTCAGAAGCTCAGGGTGCGCTACTTCTCCGGTGTTTAAGGCTTTTGAACCACCGAAGAGGGGAATTGCTTAGAATTGCGTGGAGATCTTAGTGCTTCTTCCCAGTATGGCGTCGCTGGGCTGTAGTCGCTGATTACTTGTTAGTTAGCGGGTTACTCCCTGGTTATGTCCTTTTGGTTTGAACTATCCCAGAACTTGTAATAGGGCAGTCCTTTAAACCCTTCTCTATCTGCGGCAGCTACTCTCTGTCGTCGAGCGCTATTAAAAGTCCGTGCCTGGTTGTTTTGCCTTGGCTTTATATAAAAGTCGGGGCGGGGGGAAACCCCTTTTCGTCAAAAAAAAATTAGGTTAGAGAAAGGGAGGGTGGATTTTTAATGGCATAAAAAATGGACCACCAAATTAATGGCTAGATGTTTTTGATTATTGTGTGATTTTCTAGAATTTACTTTTGTCTGGAACAACCTCTTAGGGACGGACGCAGGTATTGTTTCCTTTGGTAGTAGGCACCTTGCAAGGCAAAAGTCTGATAGTAAGTTCTTTTTAGGGAGATCGATTCTAATAAGCAACCATTTTTCTTCCAGATGAATGTATACTTACGTGCATAAGGCAATCTAGTAGGCCCCACCTCACCTCATGAAACGTTTTCTCCACTAAAGTTATAATGGCAATGGTGGGTAAATTTCTTACTTTAAATCTTATCTAAAGGCTACAAAATTAAGTATATTATAAAATTAACGGTTGGATTTTTCTAATTTTTGTGGTAATTTCTAGCAATTTCTATTTTTTCTGGTTAACCCGTTTATTACTTTTTATATATAATAGATAGATGTTTTTATTTTGACATGAAATTCTGTCTTGATTGCTTCTTTTTTCATATTGCAATTTGTGGTTATATTTTACATGTCTTTATTCTAGTTTGTGCTAATTAAGGTTTATAATTAGTGAAGCAGAGTGAAACAATTGTCTTCTGTTTCAAAATTTATATCAAAAATAAAATATGAGTCTTGTTTTTTATCAAACTATCGGATAACTTTAGCCGGTAACTCCACTGGAAACACAATGGAGTAATGTCTTCTTAAAAACAAAGGATTAAATCTTAAATCATAAAAGTAATTATACGTCACTTGTGATTAAATTTGAATGATTGTTAGCATGTCCGTTCCCCGTTCTCCTGTATAAAGAAACTATAACAAGGATTTTTCAAAAAAGTCTCAGGTGCGAACTCAGAAAACAGAGAATTATAAATGATGATGGTTTTAATGTAGCTACTATGTATCCACCTTTTTTCCATTTTAGTCAACCATCTTTTTGAGTGGCTAATTTAGTTCTGAAGTTGTATATGTCACGTGCATTGCACATGGACAAATAACTAAAGAGTAGAGAGTCTATACCAACAACCTCTACTTGTGTGCAAAATAGTTTTCTTATATATAGCACACAAACCTTCACCTGCTGAACAAGGTTCTGTTCTCATGTGTATCACTTGGTCTTCGACAGGCTAGCTCCACTTGCTCGCATTAATTGCTTTATCTTTAGTGCTGGTGTTAGTAGCCAACTTATTTCATCAAATAGGTGGTATTGACCAAGGTTTTGGTTACCTAATGGTGGCTTTTTACCGAGGGGGACCGGTAAACGTGGCTACCACGGTTACCACGAAATTTTGAACAAATTTTGTAAATGAATTTTGAATTCAAATTCTTTCAAAGTAGATATAGATAGCACTTGAACTTATATTTATCATAAAAGAGCTACTAGCTAGTGGAACCTTGTCTACACGCGTGCTGTCAAGTTTTGCCATACTTTACTGTACATTGAGCGTTTGTATTCAAAACATTCGATTTTTTTGCTCGAAATGCCCATTTACCGAGGGGGACCAAAATATGCGGTAACCGTGGTAAATCTCAAAATTTCGAGCGTTAACCAAAACCATGGTATGGACATAAACAGATGTAAAGAAGTGTTAGATAAGAATGGAAAATATATTACAAATCACGGGAATACGAGACATCAGGAGCGGTGGTTGAACGAGCTGTCTCGGGACCAAACCAAGGTGATTGAATGTCTCGTGTCACTGATAAGTTTATCGCTGATGTTAGGCCTGTGGTGCAAGTTGTCCTGCTCTTGGACGCTCAGAGTCTCTGGACGGTAGCTGCAGTTGGACAAGTCAAACACTAAAGCAAACCTCTGCCACAAGGCGCACGTGAAAACAACCATATATTGGCGTCGATAGAGACTAGCTCCATTTTTGTTTGGCTGCTCCAGCTTGCTCGCCCGTTCAAGCACATGATGGTCTTCACCGGTCCTGAATCGACCTCTTCACAGATATCTGGTCTCTATCTCTACCTCAGGACCTTCCACCATGTATTGGTCCTTAGTACTTCTTGTGATCTTATATAAACTTTGCGATCGTCGCAATGCCAAAAGTTTTCGACGGTGGTTGAACGAGCTGTCTTGGGACAAAACCAAGCTGATTGAAAGCTTCGTGTCACTGATGTTAGGCCTGTGGTGCCAGTTGTCATGCTATTGCAAGCTCAACGTCTCTGGACGGTAGCTACACTTGGACCGTTAAACACTAACCGAAAAAGTCTTTCGCCCCGCTATATTTATATAGCAACCGCCCGATACAACAAAGAGACCAATGTTGGGGCAAACAGCACAAGCATGCCTAAAAGAAACAAAAGAGAAAGAAGAGAGAAAATAATGTCCACAACGTCAGATCGACGAAAACGATGATAACCCAAAACCGTTGCGCCCATCGGAGATGTACCACCTCGCTCCAGGCACCTCGAACCTCCGCATACGAAGCAGCACTTCAGGAAGAAACACGACGACGACGACGCTGCTGCCCGGACAGGTCCTAGGGTTTCCCCCGGTACGCGGAGGGGCGTGGGGAAGGGGAAGACCCGACGCCCTTCAGGAAGGAACGATGGCGCCCACGGGCGTCACCGCGTCGGTGCCGGCAAGCCGGCCCGGATTTCTCCCATCCGCCAAACACCCACAACCCCGAACGGTCCGACGCGCACCACCAGACAAGCCACCCACGAACGTGCGCCACCACGGACTTGCCATCATCACCGCCGCCTCACCGTGGTCATCGAGCGAGACCGACGAGGACGAGAGGGAGCAGCCGGGAACGAGGAACGGCAGCGAGAGCAGCCACGCCGGAGGAGACAACCTCCACCGCCATCGGCGGTCACCGACCGGACGCGGCAAGGGGAGCGTACCAGGCCCTCGAGGCCCGGCCGAGCCCAAAAGGGGCTCGTGAAGCACCCGTCGCCGAGCTGCAGTAGACGTGCCGCCGTCTCCACCACCCCCCGCATGAGCTGCCCCACCGCCGGCCCCGCCGGAGCCGCCGCAGGCGAGACCGAGTCAGGCCCGCCCAGACCCAGATGGGGCCCAAAAGGGCCCAGATCTGGGCCGGGAGGGCGCCGCCACCATCCACCGCGCCAGCGCGCCGCCAAGGGGCTGCGCCGCCGCCTCTAGGCCACCCGGAGCTGCGCCGCCAGGAGTAGCCGCCGCTCCCGGAACCACCGTTTACCGAGGAGCACCGCCGCGGGACGCCACCACCCGAGCCGTGGCACTGCGGCTGGAAAACCGCCGCCGCCGCCGCCAACACCATCCGGGCAGGGCCCGTGGCGCAGGCAGCGGCAGCGGGAGGAGGAGAACGGAAGGGGAGGCGCTGGAGGGCGGGAGATGGGCCCCAGTCGCCTCGCTGGGAGGCGACGCGGGCGGGCCGGGAGGAGGAGGGAGGCGGGTGCGGTACGATGTGTGAGCCAAGGCTGGGAGGGAGGGGGAGGGGGCCGGTGACGGCGGCGAAGCGGGGGAGCCCTCACAGGGTTTGCCTGTTTGTGGTCCTGGTTAAACACTAAAGCAAACCTCTACCACAAGATGCTCCAGAAAACAACTATATATTCACATCGATAGAGACTGTTTGCGCAGCCCGACCTGGCACACGACGACGTTCACCGGAGACACGGTCGGAGAGGACAAGAAGGACACAGAGGATTTCCGGGTGCGGCCGCCTGCACAGGACAAGAGCCGCGAGCACCGGCGCCACTCCAGGATGGATTGGCCACTGAGCCATGGATAGTCCATAAGCGGAACTGGCCACCATTGCCAAGGGTCCACACTGTCGAGGCTCGGAAAATTGCCACGGTCTCGGGTTCGCAGGGCAGCTTTAGGTGGCCGCGCATGCCGCAGTTGTAGTTCCGGCCACCCCGCCTCCCTCCGCCCGATACCGTTCTGCTGCCGCCGTTGTCATCGAGGCCGCCATAACGCTGCCGCGGGCGTGCCTCCCACTGGGCCGCCATGAGCATTAGCTGGTGGCCGCCACACCCGCTGCCATCCAGTATGCGCCGCCGCGAACACTCGTCGAACGCCTTCAGCCGACCCAACGCCTGCTCAAATGCCATGGTGTCGACGCCACAGAATTGCTCGATGCCGGCCACCGCCGCGTACAACCGGTCGGGCACCGTTTCAAGGAGTTTCTTCACCATTGCCGCGTTGCCGAGCGTCGACCCGAGGCTAGCGCAGGTCGCTGCCATGCCGCCGATCCTCCTGGCGTACGCGTCTAGCTCCTCACCGTTGTCCATCCGCAGCCAATTGAACTCGCCGCGGAGGGTGGAGAGCCGCGCCGCCTTGGCGTGATCGGTGCCGACAACCTCGTCTTGAGGCTGTCCCGCACCTCCTTAGCCGTCTTCTTCGTGGACACCTGAATGAGGATGTCCTCCGGCAGCGCGGAGAGCAGCTGCGGGCGCCGTCTTGTTTTTCTTGTCGTCAACAGCCGCACCGTCCGCCAGCGCCACGGCCTCAAACAGCACCTGTGCATCGAAGATCACATCCGCCTTGATTGCCCACACCGTGTAGTTCTCCGGTGTGAGCATCAGCAAGTAGAACGGCACCGTACTCCCTCGGGCACCATACAGGACGGTGGACATGGCTGCCGGCAGGATCGCAACGAAGCTCTGATTCCAGGTGTTGGGGTGGGGTCCTTGCCTCGCTCGCTCTCTCTGACACCACACTAGAGGTAGACAAAGCACTTTCTCTGGCGACGAACGCCTGGACAACGAACCCTTGCTTTTTCTTTAGCTGGACTAACCAACGCCGGCTACAAACCTGAACGCACCACACGCACACAACAAACTCACGCCCGGGGGGAATTTATACTTGCGCGTGTGCACATACACATCGCACCCCACCTCCACCAACTGCAGCTTTTTTTTGTGGGGAAATTCAGAGAGCTTTATTGAGTAAACTCATTCTTGGAACAATCAGTCAAAAGGCTGGACACCAAGAAGCTAGGAGTCTCGTCAAGCCAACTATCGGTCACATTAAGTGTGCAAGCACGCTTTGCACACAAGTGAGCCGGTAAATTAGCTGACCTGTTTACATGTTTGATATCAAAAGAGGAAAAATGAATACTAAGCTGTCCAATCTCTAAAAGTAAAGGAGCCACAATCGATCGAGAATTATGGTGAGTGGTCCAGAGTGTCACCAACTCCAAGCAATCGACTTCCATTATCACATGCGAGAATCCACGAAGAGATGCGAAACGAACACCATCTCACAAAGAAAGTCCCTTCATGATCAAGGGATCGAAATCCCCATATATGGCTTGCACCAAGCACCTAGAAGAGCCGTAGGAGAACGAGCAATGCCTCCCGCGCCTCCCCTGCCATCCGCCAGGTTGAGAGCTCCATCGGTTGTGATTTTTACAAACCCATCATCAGGACGCCGCCACCCAAAGCCCGGCAAGACCAGCGTGTCTTTGCGCAGCAAATGAAGGAGTGCAATGGCCTCCTTTGTAGCTCGGATCGTCGCAGTAGGGTCTCGTCCTTCTTCACCGTGCTTGACACGATTCCTGGAATGCCAGATAGACCACATGATAGTGGTGATCTTTGCACGGTCATCATCCGTAAAACGCAAGTCACATAAAATGTCGCGAGCCCACGAGTCCGGGTGTAGACGTAGAAGCCGGAGCCCGAACCATGCACATGCCTCCTCCAAAAACGGTTAGCGTGCGAGCAATGTATCAATGCATGTTCCAGGTCCTCATCCATAGCAAGACATACTTTGCATCTGCGAATTTCTGCAATGTGTCTATAGTTGAGAGTAGCTCCATCTGGAAGAATCCCACGAAGAACTCTTCACCAAAAAACTCTCACTTTTGGGAAAACATTCAATTTCCACAAGGCTTTCCACATCTGTTGTTCATCATTCGAGGTTCCGGTAGCCGTCCCTTCATCTAGAGCCAAACGCTCGTTCTGCCTGATCTTTCAAATGCCCAAGCAAGATAATCATCGCCTCCCCCTTGCCGGATGGGAATATTAAGAATGGCCCCAGCATCTGGGGCAATGAAAGTCTCCCTGACCACCTCATGCTTCCAAGCCCAGTTTGATGTATCAATGAGGTCTGCCACCTTTTGGATAGCAGTGTTTTGTGGTCTTGAGATATGTGACATAGATATAGTACCTGGAATCCACTTGTCGGTCCAGACATCGATGGTGTTGCCATCTCCAACGCGGGAGATCAAGCCGCACCAAAGGGCTTCTCTTCCTGCTATAATAGCTTTCCAAGTGGCCGAGGCCGACTTAGGTAAGGTAGCATGCATAAAATCTGTGTCAGGAAAATACCGTCCCTTCAAAACTCTTGCACAAAGGGAATTAGGGTTCGTCAAAAAACGCCATCCATGCTTCCCCCAACTACAGCTACTGCGAACGATTCGCCCGGCCATGCGCTACACATGCTACACATGTACGCACACGGCCGTGACCCAGCCGGCGAACCCAACCTGACGTGCTCACGCCAGTCTGCACCGACACAAACCTTACATGGCGCACTGACGCAGGTCACCACCGTGCTCCGTCATATCTTATTCCCAACATTATGTGCTGCAAAAAATTGTACATGGAGAATAATTTAGAAGTCCTGAGGACCAGACCACCAACCTCTTATCCTCTACTTGTGTGCATAATGTTTTCTTATATACCACAGAAACCTTCACTTTACGTGAACAAGGATCTCTTCTCATATGAACCACTTCGTGTTCAATAGACTAGCTTGCCTTTCAGTATATTTTAATGTGCTGGCAGCATCAACTAACTTGTTCCATTAAATAGGTAACGGGAGTGTTAGAAAAGAGTGAAGAACATATGAGAAAATCTAGGAATATGAAACATCAGGAGCAGTGGCTGAACGAGCTGTCATCTGTGATCGTATCGCTGATGCTAGATAGACCGATGGTTCTAGTTATCATAGCCCTTGCACACCCTTGAGAATCCAGCGCACGTGCACATTCAAGATTCGCTTTGTTGTAATCATATGGGGGTCGGCTATCAGGGTTGCGAACGACAGCCCGCATCCCGCGCTCTAACCCGCGAGCGGCCACACGGGGGACGCGCGTCCTCGTATGCGGGATACGCAGGCCGCCGCAGCGTCGCCAGCCCGCCATCTATACGCACGTAGCCACGTACGCATGTGTGCGCACTGATATGCATGTATCAAAGTTTCTCGCCGACTGATACGGATGCATGCGTGAGCAATATTTGATATTTCTATCTTCCGACTGGACGTATTGCACGAGGAGGTCCTCCAGGTTGAGGCCAACATTCAGTGGGAATAGCCAGCTCGACTGCGGCCACGGAAATAATGACGCATACATATAAATGTACATGTACGAGTTGAATCGGCGACATTCGCAGTAAGCGAGCAGACAGACGGAGATGTGGAGCGGGGAGAGGCGGTTGGAGAGGGTGGCTCGGCCGGACAGAAAGGCGTCGGCGACGAGGAGCATGCCAGGGCGTCGAGGTCCCTGAGCTGCGCCGCGAGGACGAAGTTGTGCTCGTCGCCGGTGCGCGCACAGCTCAACCTGTGCCCCATGGCCTTTTCCCCAGCTCCTCCTCCTCCTCCAATGGCGATTCAGATGCGGCGGTGGAGGCTCCGACCAAAGCTCCTCCCGCCCCGGCAAAGTATGGTCGGATATGTGAAATCGTGAATAAAAAGATTGCTCACATAGTTTTCTCGGAAATAGCTTTAAGAAAGAAGAAGATGCTTTGAGATTGGTGATGACACGTGGCTTCATCCTGGTTGGGTCTCACGTGATCGAAGGAAAGACCTGGTCGTTAAGATTTTCTTCCTAGCGGGGCGGCCTTGCGGGATTGGCGGGCAGCCGGCACCGCTTGCACCCTTAGCTGTCCCTTTCTGAGGATGCCTGCTGCACTTTGATTGGATAAGTATTGAAGCAGACCTCTACTGCAAAATATTACTCCATCTGTTTCAAAATATAAGGTGTATTGATTTTCGTGTAAGTCAACCATTTGAATGTTTGACCAAGATTATAGAATAAAATAACAACGTCTGCAATACCTAGTAGATAAAATATGAAACGATTTTTCATGATAGATAAAATGATATAAATTTCGTATTATGAATGTTGATATATTTTTCGAAAAACTCGATCAAACTTGCACTCATTTGACTTTTTAAAAAACAAATACACCTTATATAAAAGAACAGAGGGAGTACAAACTGTGGTGGTACCTATACAAACTATTCCTGTACCTCCGTATATAAAAGCAAAGCGAGAAATGATCATCATACGCTAAAATAGTTTAACCCTGAGAAGCATGGTTGGTTTCATTGTATTTTCTTGGTGCACGTGTCACCAACCAACATGCTGAGAAGTTGCTTTCACCCAAGTGGGTAAACGTGAGCGCAAAAATGTTCCCAAAAATAGAGGCTTGGGTATGTTGCATTATGTGAAAAACTGCACAGATATGCAAAATAGTTATAAAGTGAAGAGCGCTAGACCACCAACCTCTGCATGTTGGTTGCACTACCTTACTGCATCAAAAATGTGGTTGGCACATAAAAAGATCAGAGGGACAGAGGGGTAGTGTTAGAGCACTAACTTACCATAACAAATAAAATAAATAGATCAAAGAGAGCACGAGAGAAGACACAAGAATGAAAAAAAATGCAAGAATAGATGAGAATAGGAGACATCAGAAACATTTTTGCACACCCTGGGTTTAAGCTACGCAGTTGCCATCGCCGAGAGGTCACGGTATGTCAGAACGAGCACGAGGAGCTTGAGAAGCATCTGCGGCAACAGACCGACACCCTAGCTTTCTGCCACCTTCATTCTCTATTGCAGGACGAGCGAGTCGGCCTACCTCACAGCTGCTCCCCGCACATCCTGGAAGTTGGTCCGATCGGTGGTGCTGGTGTGGACTTACGCAGCATCAGTCACATAGGCGCAGGAGCATCAGCTGTGCGCGGCATTGATCTGTCCGTTGTGCCGACAGCGGCCCCCACTTCCAATACAGGCACTGCAGCATACACAACGCATTCTCACGATGCCTACAAGCTGTTCGATCCAATGCAGCTCTGCAGGTACTTCTGAGCATCAGTGCTGTGCCGCACAATCTATCCGGTTGGTGAGGGGGTGCTCTCTCTGATCGTTGAAAATTGCTTAGAACTAACTAAATTTTGACCAACACTTCCCAGAAGAAGCTACTTTGAGATCCTGGTTGTATAGCACTTTGAGTGCTCGTTATTTTTTATTTATG
The DNA here is from genome assembly GCA_021605145.1 of Aegilops bicornis. Classification (NCBI taxonomy): domain Eukaryota; kingdom Viridiplantae; phylum Streptophyta; class Magnoliopsida; order Poales; family Poaceae; genus Aegilops; species Aegilops bicornis. Next base: position 806,305,621 of record CM038671.1, read on the forward strand.
TAAGATACTCCAAACTTAATAATATATGGCTTTGTAGATCGTCTGATGCAGAGGTCGGTGTTAAATCCTCCTTTTGAAAAAAAGACATGAGCTTACCGTCGCACCAAAACATATATGTATGTCGTGTACATGCTTTTGTAAAACCTTAGTAGTTAAAATTTTAATGTAGCGTTCAGACTATTACATTTTCATAGAAATATTTAAACTTTACCGAACGTTGTTCAAGTGTTGAGGAGAAACTTTGAGCTTATTAGCATATTAATTTGTGCAAGTGGATCACATATACGTTTACAGATGGATCTCATAGAAAAAGTATTTCAATTTTCAACCTTGTGTTCACACTACAAATAATTCACGGAATTATTTGAAATTTCATGGGTGGCTGTCCACGTGCTGAGCAGCAACTATGAGCTTACTAAGTCCATGCAAGTAGATATCACGCACTTGTACATATGCTCTGCATAAACTTCTGTATTTAAAATTTCAACATTACATTTACACAGTTAATCAATTGTCCCTTTTACCTGACATTGTGAGAATTTCTTCTCACAGCAATTTTATTTTTATTTTTTCGGCATAGTCAGGCAATTTTCATGTTCGGCCTGTTATTAACACCACAATATGGTATACTATCCTATACTTTGCATTGTTGTTACTGTTATACATAAAAATTAAATCCTTCAAAAACTGCCTCATGCCCTTCCCTTCCTCGATCTGTCTGCTCAACAAAATAATTTAGTGCTAATATAGGAAAATATTAATCATCAAGGGAGATTACTTTAGAGTATCTCTTTGTATCAACCTTGTGCCATTTTTTGATCATCGATCTGTGAGGACTGTATCGCACTTGCAGAATAGCTATAAAGAAATGAGTACTATGCACCCACCTCCACTTGTGTCAAAATGGTTTTCTTCCACATATATATCACATCAACCTTCACTCAAGTATGTATTTCTTTGTCTCAGCCGCAATAGCTCCACTGACCGTCTGAATGTTAATGTCTCAATAGCACTAGCTTATTTCATCAAATATGTGGTAGTCACCTAACATGTGAAAGGGAGGGTGTTGGTAGCATTAGCTAATTACATTAAACAGGTGGTAGTCACATAATCTCTTCAAAGAGAGAGTGGAAGAAGAATGAGAAAGAAGTTAAAACACTTGGGAATAGGAGGCATCAAGAGTATTAATTTGTGAAACAGAAAATCCAAGTACTGGAGTAGACCGACCAGTTTGATCCTGGTGAGTACAACACAGAAGAGCTTTCCTTTTCTGTTCAGGAAATTTATTGGTGTTCATTTCATCTAGCCGGTCCAACATTCTTTCCTGATGGAGAATTAATTTTTTGTTGGAAGGGGCCATACCATTTCTAGCCAACCATGGCCTGAGGCAACAAGTACCAAGACAAGTTATGTTCTAGTTTAACATCTAGGTTCAAATAGTTATCTTAGATTTTCTCAAAAATAAATGTATACCCCAGTTTTTCTACATCAATATTTTTTTCGACAAAGGGTGGATTTTATTGATTCAAATTGGATCATCAAGTGGATACAAACACAATAAGCACACACCTGACCTCTGCATAGTTAGAATGCACACAACCACCACCAATGCATACATACAAATAAAAACACAGACATGTAGCAAAGTTATATAAGCCCAAAGCTATGTTAGAGCAAGGAAAAAAATGAAGTAATCAAATCTGCAACGAGAAACTATAGCAATGACCATATCTGCACCACCCATCTCTTGTTACCACAAGGACAATGAGATTCTTCAAATGCAACGTCATCAGAAAGGGAGCGACTCTCAAGCATCGCTGCCATTGGATCCAATCACCAAAGATCAGATTCTAGGTTTTCACCTTGAAGAACCAATTCGAGCAAATTTGGACAGTGCTTTCAACAAGGTAACCACCAAAAGAAGTTGCCAATGCCAGGTATAACTAACTCAGGTTAGACCTATGTTTTCACCTGAGAGTTAGAGACCTAAGTGCCGACATGGCTGGATCTGGAGAACGAGAGGCAGATATGAATAGTGGCCAAGAACCAAGGCGACAGATCCTGTTTGGCATAACACAAACGGCCCCGGCACTACCATCTCATCACCGGCATCAACAGTGATGACGTCTCAGTAGATTGAGACGGACGGCACCGCTTCGTTGAGAAGGGCTCATGACCCAATGTGCCATGGAAATGAAGCTAAGGGGCCGCTACCCCACCACCGGAGGGCGAGCTCCATGGACGCCGAGGAGAATGGGAACAACAAATGGAGGGGGAAGGGGAAGTTAACTAGAGAAAACTTTGAACAACTGTAAAAAGTCACCCGGTTGTCTCCCTGGGAAGGCGATAGCAAGAACAAGTAGGCCAGGAAGCAGGAACGGAAACAAACCACCAACATCTTGCCCAACTCCTCGCCCTACAAGTTTTGGCACCATTATCATGTGATGTAGCATGCTGCTGGTTAAGTGTAGTCTTCTCGTTCTGGTATAGAGGAAGGTTGCATTTCTGACCTTTATCGGAAGGCTATTCTACTTACTACTGTCATTATTATTATAAAATAATCAAATCTTATAGGCTACTGCGTGTCTCATCTGTGTGAATCTTATAGGCTACTTACTACTATGGTATATAGGAAAGCTGCAGCTTTCCTATATTTCTCTGAAGTGCGTGATGCTATCATTTCTGATAGACGCAGCTGTGCCAGTGCGTCATCACATTTGAAATAAATCTATGAGTTTTATGTACATGAGCGTTGGTCTGTCGTAACAAATGTTCCTGATAAGACCGCGCAGCACGTGACGTGGAAGCTCTTTGTCAGCGGCCAGCGTTTCTTTCACCATCCTTATGGTAAAGCTGGTGGTGCCGATTGCCATGCACCCTCAGGATCATTTTATATAACATCAAAAGCACATCATTCGATTCGTATTCAAATAAAGTTTCTGAACTAATAGTTGCCTCCCGTGAAAAACATGCATTGCACATGGAGAATAGCCAGAAGGTAAAGGGTATTATCACACCACCACCTCTATTTTTGCACAATGCTTCTCTTATATATACCACAGCAACATGCACGTAAGTTCTCTTCTCATCTTCACTACTTATTCGACTACAGAGTAGCTTGTCTTACTCTATTTTGAAGTGCTAGTAGCACTATCTAGGTTATTTCATCAAATAGGTTGTATGCGTGTAAGTAGATGAAAGAGACCGCCGTGGAAAAGATATATTAGAAAACACGGGAATATGAGACATCGGGAGCAGTCGATAAACGAGATATTTTGATACCAGAACCACCTGCTTCATCACTGTTGGGCTCCTGTTACACTGATGTCCGGGTATCAGGCACTCCACGCTGTTGAAACATATTGCCCCTCTCGCTCCAACGGTTTGGACTTTCGGAGCAACTGGTTGGAGCATAAATTCAGTATAGTATCCGAGCCAAGAGATATGGAGTCAAAAACCCTGCCAGCACAATATTAAAAAAGATTCTGCGACCTACATCGATCCCACGTCTAAGGACAGAATAAGTCTAGAGGTGAGGGAAGTGTTGAAATATATGATCTGTCTCTCTCCATCTTCTTGGACTGCTAGGGCGGCGTGCGTGTCCGACATGTGTCTGTGGTTGTACGTTCACGGCTTGAAGCATGCCCTCTTAATCATCAGCTACAACAAACCGCTTTGGTACTTCCTTCTCCTTTATTAGCTGCAACAAACCATGTGTGTGTGTGTGTGTGTGTGATGAGTGCAGTGCCTGATGAAATTTACGGGTCGCTCCACTTTGCTTCTAGTATAGCGCACAAATCCATCCAAGATTATTAATTTGTTGCTTTGTCAGATCAAATCATGGGTACCGGATATACGAAATTAGCGTACCTTCACGCTCATGCATTCACTCGGGAAGGACACTGGACGGTGGGGGATCTCGGCATTTCTCCTAACGTTTTCTCTGTGGCTATCATTTTTTTTGGGTACTTGCTTTTCTTTTAAGGTAGATTTTCGGATTTTGTTAGAGTTGACCATGACGACGAGAGGATTGGTGATGGAGGAAAGAGAAGAACAGAAGGGCTGCTAGCCATTTACAAGTGGGATTTTATATTATATTTTCTCTTTTTTTATTTGAAGTGCTGTCTGCCACGTCAACAACTTCATATTGAAAAAACCACCGTCCCCAACTCCTATGGGGTCAGTTGTCAGGTATTCTAAACATTAGGAGGTTAAATTCCTAGTATTATAGGAAACACGCAGATCATATTCGCGAGGTGGTAGGGTTAGGTGATTCTGGGGCGACAACCCTGGCGCCGCCGCCACCACTCGCCGGATCGGCCCTCGAGGCCGCCGGCGCCGTTTCCATGTCCTCCCTAGGGAGGGCTATGGACCTGCTGCGGCCATGTCCGCCTGTTCTCTGCCGGGGCTGCGTGCTCGTGGCGGACTAGTTGTGGCGCCGCCTCTCGCAGCGCCGCTTCTTCTTCTACCCCTCGTTGTCTCTCACAACTCTCTTCTCTTTCAAGCGAACAAGAACGCACACTTGGAAGGAACACACACACACACCTCACCGTGGAGGAACCAGCTTTGCTTTGTTCTCCCGGTGAGACACACATATGCTACATCCTTTCTCCTCAGCCCTCTCGGCCTCACTCCTTTCATTACTCCGATGCAAGATATATATACACATAGCCAGGGGCTAATGGCCTGATGCAAATCCCATGCACACGCACGCACACATAGCCCGGCCGGCATACTCGCCACTAACCGCACCACCTCCTTGCATGCAGTAAGCCACTAACTAACTCATATCTACATGCACGTACTAACTGGCCTTATCTTACTCCTTGCTAGAATCACTCCAACTGCCACAAGACTCGGCCATATTCAGCAGCCACCGCAACGGCCAGGCTCAACTTGATCTTGCAACCCATCACGCTTCAGCGACCATCGCGTCGTGCCGCATCTCACGGCGTGGCCGTATCTCACAGCAACATCGACATCTCGTCGTGCTCGCCGCGTCGCACGGCAGCCTGACATCTCATCTTCTCCGCGTGCCTCCGCTGAAGCTTCACCGGACTAGCTACTCTCTAACCTATCCTACATGCACAACGAAAGCAAACTAAATATGCAGATACATGGAATCAAGATTAAGTCTAACACTAGTTACTCACCAGATTGGAGAGACAAAGATTGAGACTGCATCTTTCATACGGAGGAAGGAGTCTGATGGAGCTACGAACCCCAACCCCTCCGTCAAGCACTTGGAGTTGGAGGCCCCGTCCTGCCCATACCTAAAGGGATGGAGGCCCGCTGCTGCAATCCACGTCAAATCCCGAGAGCCACCTGATCGAGGTCGTTCTACCAGTCGACGATCTCCCCTTCAGACAAGCCTGACCGCGATGACATCGCCCGCGCTGCCGTCTGCTTGCGTGCTAGACACTGCCAAGGTGAACCCGGAAGTTGGTGGGGGCGAAAAAGGGGCTCCCATAGCGGACGCCGCCCGCCTGAAGCCTTCTAATGGGGAAAGTGCGGCCATGCCAGCGGCGAGCCCTAATGCCCCGGCGATCGTCTTTGCTACACAGGGAGAAGAAAAGACCACGGAGGTGGCCGATGATGCATATGATGTATGCCTGGGCATGCAGATAAATCCAGGAGCACATGACAAAAGGAAAGCTCCTGATCTTTCAGTTACGGAGTGGAAGGAAGGATACACAGGGCACAGCCATGGTGCTGCACACCACTGCGAACAAGGAAGACAGGAGGGTCGAGGGGACGCCGAAGAAGCCAAAGCTCAAGGGTACAAGCGATGCAGATGCGGTACCTATGGTGACGGAGGAGATGGGATCGAACAACGTGGAGGCAACCGGCTCAAGGGCCGCCGGTAAACTGACGGGATCGCAGGAGACGCCCCGTCAGGAGCAATGAATTGTATAAGCTGGAACTGTCGGGGGGTGGCCAACAAACCGACAGTTCACGAACTTGTTGGCATGGTAAAAGCTACAAAATCAAAGTTAGTTTTCTTGTGTGAGACTAGACAGAGTTCAGAAAAAGTTAAACGTCTGTGTGGTAGGTTAGGATTAAGAGGTTTTTCTGGAGTTAGCAGTGATGGTTTGAGTGGAGGGCTGGCCCTCTTTTGGTGCGAAAGTTTGCATGTGGAAGTTCAATCTGCTAGTGAAAGATATATTGATGCGCATGTGCGACTCTCCAAGCATGACCCTCTGTGGCGGCTGACTTGTGTGTATGGGGAACCACGTGTGGAAAATACACACCGCATGTGGAAACAAATGAGAACTCTAAAACAATCATCTGATTTGCCATGGTGTGTTATAGGTGACTTCAACGAAGCTATGTGGTCGTTTGAACATTTCTCGCTTACACCACGCAATGAAGGGCAGATGTTGGCATTCCGTGATATGCTGGAGGTCTGTGAGTTTGTTGATCTTGGTTTCTCTGGCTTACCGTTTACATATGATAATAAATAACATGGGAGGAAAAATGTGCGTGTAAGGCTTGATCTGCAGTGGCGGACAACAAGTGGCGTGACATCTTTTCTGAAGTGCGGGTGGTGCACAATGTATCGCCGTGCTCTAATCATACACCGCTCACGCTGGAATGTATAAAGGAAGATACCCCTGACATCCGATGCAAATTCCGTAGGTATGAGGCATTTTGGGAACGTGATCCTACATTACCTGAGAAAGTTGTGGCAGTCTGGGAGCAAGGTGGCCGTAAATTCAGTTTAGGTGATGTACGTGCAGGACTAACAAAGCTCATGGTTGAGCTGCATGCCTGGGGCAAAAAGAAATTTGGTAACATCACACAGGAGCTTGAACGTTGTAGATGCCGGTTGGAAGAATGGATGAATATGAATGCTGACCGTAATGAAATCCGTGAGGTCTCTGATAATATGCAGGAACTTTTATATCGTGAAGAAATGTTGTGGATGCAACGGAGCCGTATTGACTGGCTAAGAAATGGAGACCGGAATACCAAGTTTTCAGAACCGAGCCAAATGGTGTGCACGTAGGAACAAGGTCAAACGTCTGATTGATGCAGCAGGTGTTGGCTTTATAACGCTAGATCAATTCATCAGGAGGTATAACGCACCAAAGCTAGCTAGCAAGCAGCTAACAGCTCGATGGATTATGCATGCACGTAATCGTACGTGAACCTGGGATTTCAACTAGCACTAGGATCGATTGATCTCTCACGGAACGTAGCGACTTGGCTCTCTCTCGACGGAACAGACACGAAGGCACGAATCGATGTGATGGCCACAGGCTCGTGTCGAGCCTGTTGAATACTTTGTATTGCTCTTTTTCTTTCGTTGTGTTACAGGGTTGGGGTACAGGCATATATATATATATATATGCGTAAGATAGCTAGAAGCTAGCCGATTTGGTGTCCTAGTGCTAATCCTACTCGGTGTCCAAACCAAGTCCTAGACGGACACTCATCCACGCACTTGTAATTAACAAGTACATGTATAGAATATTAGGATTAAACAGGACGTCCAGGTCCGAGTAAACATGTGTGTACGTATCCGAGTAGTACTCGTTCCAAGTAGGATCCGACCTGGTTAGCTACCGGGCTGTTTAGCTCCTTTATATTCTCATGTAACCCCACGATGTAAACATACCATCGAACAGATCAAAGCAATAAAGCAAGTCATGTCAAGAGCCTTTGGCAATCATCAAAGCGTTTCCTCTGTCTAGTTTATTTAATCGCAAAGTGTTTCGCTGAGACGCCGGGAGTTCCCGTAAAGGCAGGTTCGCATACGTACACACGCTGGACGTGCGCGTGTGATACTGTTCATCCATTAAGCTACTTGCTTGCTAGCTTCAGAGCTAGCTAGCTTTACAAGTACGTGGAGTTCCTGGGCGATTTGATCTAGAAGATCAAAAGCCAACAATTGGTATCTAGAGCCTCGACGATCTACGATCTACGATGACGGACAGCGACGCTGAGTCGGTCAAGTCCGGCAACGGCGGTTCCAAGGCGAACAAGAAAGGCGACAATGTGAAGAAGGGCGGCAAGTCAGCAACAAGTGGTGGCGGAACGGGCGGCTCCAACGTACAGGCGCATCGCAACATCCCCATCCAGTACCCGATGCTCACCGACGCCAACTACGGCGTGTGGGCGGTGAAGATGAAGATCATTCTCCGAACCCTTCGAGTGTGGGAGGCCATCACGGACGACGACGTCGACAAGGAGTGCGACGAAGGTGCCATGGCCGCCATAGCCCAGTCTGTGCCGGATTCCGTGCTGATGACATTGGCGGAGTTCGAGACAGCAAGAGAGGCGTGGAACGCACTCAAAGAGATGAGGATCGGAGAAGATCGCGTCACCAAGGCTCGGGCACAAGTGCTGAAGCGCCAATTTCACAAGTTCCAGATGGAGGAAACTGAATCGGTGAACGACTATGCCATGCGTCTGACTACATTGGTGGGAGAGATCCGCGTGCTTGGTGCAAAGCTCGAGGAGACCGAGATTGTGGAGAAGTTTTTCAGTTCGGTGACTGATAAATTCACGTACATCATCGGCACGCTCGAGCAGCTTTACGACATCGACGACATGACCATAACGGAGGCGATCGGACGCTTGCGGACATGGGAAGAGAATGCTCGTGGTTGTCGGAAAGGCAAAGGAGGAGGTGATGAACAACTCATGTACTCACGCGCAGATTGGGAGTCCCCAAGTAGCAAAGGAAGGCGCAACGTTGGCGAAGGCTCAAGCAACGCAAAGCGCGGTGGACAAACCGAAGAAGGCAAAGGAAAAGGCAAGCCACAAGGTCGTGGTAAGGCGGACCGATCTAAAGAGCGGAAGACACGGAACTTGGATATGTCCGAGGTCAAGTGCTATAACTTCAACGAGATGGGTCACTTTGCGAAGGATTGTCCGGAGCCTAACAAGAGGGAGATCAAGGCAAATTTGGCGAAGCAGGAAGACGAACGTCCAGGTCTTCTGATGGACGAAGTTTGTGATCTCGTGGAGCCTAACAAGAGGGAGATCAAGGAAAATTTGGCGAAGCAGGAAGACGAACGTCCAGGTCTTCTAATGGCCAAAGTCTGTGATCTCGTCCAAACAGCGGTTGTGAAACCAAACCGGAAAGTGCTACTTCATGAGAAAAAAGTAACACCAAAGTTATCCGGGAGCCAGAACGTGTCGTGGTATCTCGACACGGGTGCCAGTAACCACATGACGGGGTGCAAGGAGAAGTTCCTCGAGCTAGAATATGATGTTCAAGGCTCAGTCAAGTTCGGTGATGGTTCAAATGTGGAGATTTGCGGGCAAGGTTCTGTCCTCTTCGAGGGTCTCACAGGAGAACATCGCATACTCACCGGAGTGTACTACATCCCACGGCTTCGAAACAACATCATCTCTGTCGGGAAACTTGACGAGAATGGATGCAAGGTGGATATCGAGAACGGAGTGATGACGATCTTCGACAACCTCCGAAACATGCTAGCGCATGTGAATCGCACGCGGAACAGGCTCTATATCCTCAGTCTTGATCAATCTCAACCGGAGTGTTGGCTCGCCAAGAGTGATGATGATTCGTGGTTATGGCATGCTAGATTTGGACACGTCAACTTATACGCCTTGAAGAAGATGTCGAAGATGGAGATGGTATCTGGGATGCCGTTTATTGACCATGTTGATCGAGTATGTGATGGGTGCTTGGTTGGAAAACAACACCGCAGGCCGTTCCCTGCTCAGTCTACCTATCGTGCAAGTGATGCACTCGAGCTGCTCCATGATGATCTATGTGGCCCTATCACCCCAGCAACTCACGGAGGAAAAAAGTACTTCTTCCTTGTGGTAGATGACTACTCGAGATACATGTGGGCCGTTCTCCTACGATATAAAGATGAGGCGTTTGAAGCGTTCAAGAAGCTGAAGGCTGCAACGGAGATGGAACACAAGCTGAAGGTTCGTGCTCTACAGACAGATCGCGGCGGAGAGTTTACGTCAAACGAGTTCAATGACTATTGCGAGAAGATTGGCATAAAGAGGTTCCTCACGGCACCTTATACGCCGCAGCAGAACGGGGTTGTTGAAAGGCTTAATCGAACCCTCGTTGCCATGGCGAGAAGTTTACTCAAGAGCAAGAACTTGCCGGGGACTTTTTGGGGAGAAGCTGTCTCGACGGCGGTCTATCTTCTCAACCGGGCTCCAACGAAGGCAGTGATCGGCAAGACTACGTATGAAGCAATTTACGAACGTAAGCCGAATGTGTCTCATCTACGGACATTCGGGTGCGTGGCGCATGTGAAGACGGCGGAGCCGCATATCTCAAAGCTTGCCGATCGTAGCACCAAGATGGTGTTCATCGGATACGGGAGGAGTTCCGGCACCAAGGCATACCGCTTCTACGATCCACAAACCAAGCGTCTACGGATTTCACGCGATGTCGTTTTTGCAGAAAACCAAGCGTGGAATTGGAGCGCAGCAGCCGACGATGCTCCAAACGGTAACATATTCACAGTTGAATTTCCAACTGATGATGACGCAGGGGAGGATGTCCAGGTGGTTGGCAAGACACCCAACCAAGGTGACCGCAATGGCAGCGATCACCATGGTGCCGACACCAACGACGACGCGCATGGGTCGCAAGGTGATAGCGACAACGACGCGCAAGACACTGGTAGAGATCTCGGCGACGACATCGACAATGAGGCGCATAGTGACGACGACAATCAAGATGATGGTCACGGTCACGACGACTACGCCAACGACGTGGATGTCAACGATGCGGATGCCAACGACCCGGCATCTACCACGCTGAGACTCGGCCATCTTCCTCAAGTGCATCGACACCGACACAATTTGTGTCGCCCCTTCGCAAGCCACGACGGATTCTTCCGGGCCTCGTCGCTACAAGCCCCTCAAGAAAGTCTACAAGTACGCAAAGCCAGTTACACTCGAGTACTCCGATTTGTGCTTACTCGGAGTTGAGGAGCCGGCAAACTTCGTCGAGGCGAGCAAAAGTACAAGTTGGACGCACGCTATGGATGAGGAGATGAAGGCGATCGAGAGCAATGGCACGTGGACTTTGGTAATCCTGCCTCCGAACAAAAAGGCCATAGGTTTGAAGTGGGTTTACAAGATGAAGAAGGACACGAAGGGTGCCATTGTGAAGCACAAGGCAAGACTCGTCGCAAAGGGCTACGTACAACGTCAAGGAGTTGACTATGAGGAGGTGTTTGCACCGGTTGCTCGAATCGAGACGGTGAGAGTGCTCCTAGCTTTGGCAGCACAAGAGGATTGGAAGGTTCATCATATGGATGTTAAATCGGCTTTCCTCAATGGTGACCTCAAAGAAGAAGTGTACGTGAAACAACCCCTTGGCTACGAGAAGAAAGACGAAGAAGGGAAAGTTTACAAGCTCAAGAAGGCACTTTACGGGCTGAAGCAAGCGCCAAGAGCTTGGAACTATCCGAAAGACAGTCTATCAAGCACCGAAGAACAGGTGAACGTTGAAGACGCGACCAAGAAGAAGTGCTGGCGTCAAGCTACGAACGAGCCGACGGCAGTAAAGTCAGTCCCTGGAATGCTACGGAGAACGGCAAAATCAATGCCAAGGATATTGCCTATGAGTAGTAGTCATCGCATTTAGGATCCAGGTCGCAGCGAGGACGTCATGTTTAAGGGGGTGAATATTAGGATTAAACAGGACGTCCAGGTCCGAGTAAACATGTGTGTACGTATCCGAGTAGTATTCGTTCCAAGTAGGATCCGACCTGGTTAGCTACCGGGCTGTTTAGCTCCTTTATATTCCCATATAACCCCACGATGTAAACATACAATCGAACAGATCAAAGCAATAAAGCAAGGCACGTCAAGAGCCTTTGGCAATCATCAAAGCGTTTCCTCTATCTAGTTTATTTAATCGCAAAGTGTTTCGCTGAGACGCCGAGAGTTCCCGTAAAGGCAGGTTCGCATACGTACACACGCTGGACGTGCGCGTGTGATACTGTTCACCCATTAAGCTACTTGCTTGCTAGCTTCAGAGCTAGCTAGCTTTACAAGTACGTGGAGTTCCTGGGCGATTTGATCTAGAAGATCAAAAGCCAACAACAGGCTGCAACCATGGTGACAGTAAGGTAATGGGCGGTATGGCCACTTCTTTTTTTGAAAACTTGTTTACTCGTGATGACAGTCTTGACCCGCAGCCGCTTTTGTCTTTATTTGAAGAGAAAGTGTCACAAGAAATGAATAATCGTTTATGTGCTGAGTTCACAGAAAAAGAAATATCTGACAGCTTGTTTCAAATGGGAATGCTGAAAGCCCCGGGGAAGGATGGATTTCCAGCAAGGGTTTTTCAGAAAAACTGGGCAGTGATGAAGGAGGAAATTGTAATGGCTGTCAGAGAGTTTTTCCGAACAGGTAACATGCCTCAAGGGGTAAATGATACAATAATTGTTCTAATTCCAAAGGTCGACGACCCAGTTCGCCTCACTGACTTCAAGCCTATAAGCCTTTGTAATGTCATTTACAAAATTGTTGCTAAGTGTTTAGTAAACAGATTGCGTCCCGTGCTTGATGAGATCATATCACCATACCAAAGTGCCTTTGTCCCCGGGCGCCTGATTACTGATAATGCGCTCCTAGCCTTTGAGTGCCTGCACTTTATTCAGCATGACAAAAACCCTGAAAATAGTTTTTGTGCGTACAAACTGGACCTTTCGAAGGCATATGACAGGGTGGATTGGGGGTTCTTGGAGCAAGCGATGATCAAGTTGGGCTTCTCTCACCAGTGGGTACAATGGATAATGTCATGTGTCACCACTGTGAGATATTCCGTTAAATTCAATGGAGCCATCTTGGATTCGTTTGCACCGACGCGAGGGCTTCGGCAAGGTGACCCCCTATCGCCTTTCTTATTTCTATTTGTGGCTGATGGTTTATCTGCACTGCTGAGACAGGGAGTGGAATCACAGGCTGTCCAACCGGTCAAGATTTGCAGCAGAGCGCCGGGGATATCTCACTTGTTGTTTGCTGATGATACCCTACTGTTCTTCAAAGCTAATGTTGAGCAGGCCAATTATGTGAAGGACGTTATCCACAGATACGCATGGGCTACGGGCCAACTTATAAACCCACAAAAGTGTTCCATCTAGTTTGGTGATAATTGTCCTACGGTGGCACAGTTCGGGGTCAAACAAGTGTTGCAAGTTCAAACTGCAGATTTTGAAGGTAAATATCTCGGATTACCCACACCAGATAGTCGCATGAACAAAGGGAAATTTCAAATGTTGCAGGCTAGTCTGACTAAGTGGATCATGCTTTGGGGAGACACTTTGTTCCAGGCAGGGAAGGAAACTTTGGTAAAATCTGTCCTACAAGCTATACCTACCTATATGATGGGGGTGTTTAAATTACCTTGCTCTGTTTGTGATGATCTCACGCAACTTGTGAGGAACTTCTGGTGGGGATCAAAGGAAGGACAGAGGAAAACTCACTGGTTGGCATGGGATAAAATTATTGAGCCAAAAGGAAAGGGTGGGTTGGGCTTCCGTGACTTCCGCTTATTCAACCAAGCCCTCCTAGCGAGGTAAGCTTGGCGTCTACTTATCAACCCAGTCTCGCTATGCTCCCAAGTGCTAAAAGCAAAATACTACCCTAATGGTTCCCTTGAGGACACTGTTTTTTCAGGGAACGCATCTCCGACATGGCATGCCATACAACATGGCCTGGAGCTCCTTAAAAAAGGGCTCATCTGGCGAGTGGGGAATGGCGAGCACATCCGCATATGGCGGGACCCTTGGCTACCACGGCCAGCATCGTACCGGCTGATCACACCAAGGGGCACATGCCGGCTTAGGCGGGTATCTGAACTCCTGGACATAAATGGCCGGTAGCGCACGGATCTTCTCCAACAACACTTCTTGGCCCCGGATGTCCAATGCATCTTGGCGATCAAAGCCAGCCCGCGTCGATTGGAGGACGTCCTCTCTTGGGCACCCGACAGGAGAGGTGTTTTCAGTGTCCGCAACGCCTACAAGCTAGCGTTGGAGGACCGTATTCGCACCACCGCGTGCGCCACGAGCAGGGCACCGGACGGCACCCGTGCCGTCTCGGAGGCAGTGTGGGGGTGCCCTGCTCCCCCAAAGGTACGCGTTTTTGCCTGGCGAGTCACGACGAATTCTTTGGCCACCCTTGAAAACAAACGGAAAAGAAAACTTGAGGTTTCTGATACATGTGCTCTTTGCGGTATGGAATGCGAGGACTCATTTCATGCCCTATGCAGATGCCCTTTGGCGCAGCGACTATGGAAGGCTATGGCCGGCATATATATGGAGAATGCCTAAGGTGGACACTATCGCCAACACAGGCAAAGAATGGATCATTCATTTGCTTGATGGCTGTCAGGATGAAGTTCGGCTTCCTATTATCATGACGCTATGGCGAAGCTGATACGTTCGGAATGAGGTGTATCATGGTAAACCAGCACCGTCGGTTGATGTGTCCTGCCGATTCCTTTGTGGCTACATCGATACATTATTGCACATACGGCAGCACCCAAGTGCTGATATGGAGAAAGGGAAGACGGTGGTCTCCTATGTTGGACGGGACAGAAAGCAAAAATCACATGAAATGCTTTTACGAGACAAACCCCCTGAGCGATGGACACCACCGCCACTGGGCTCGTGAAACTTAACACTGATGGGTCATGGTTGGAGGAGGAGAGTACATGTAGAGCTGGCATGATTCTTCGAGACTGTACAGGGGCCATCATCTTTGCCTCATGTCGTTTCATCCCTCGCTGTGCAAGTGGGCTTGAAGCTGAGATTGCAGCTATCATGGAAGGGGTGTCTATCGCACTGGATAGGAGCACAGACCGGCTGTTGATCGAGACGGACTGCATGGCGGCAGCACGCATGATTACTTCCCAAGCTCCTGATAGATCCCCGGCTGCTGCTATGGTGAATGACATTAAGAAATTACTGAGCTCTAGAACACATGAAATAAAGCTCGTAGGACGTGCCCAGAACAAAGCTAGTCATGTACTAGCTCGCATGGGCCGATCTCTCCCTAAAACAGCTGTCTGGTTGTGTTGTGCGCCTGAGGAAGTTGAGACTCTATGGCAACTTGAGTGTAATAACTCTATTTAAATAATGAGTTTGTTCCTTTCGCCCAAAAAAATAATTCCTAGTATTATATATCAAGGGCTCATGTAACCGATTCGCTAAAACACGGGGGTTCTTTGTCATGCGGTCTGATGCTCGTGAGCTAGCACATGGGTCAGTAATGCACCTGCAGCTTCAATGTGGAATTCTAATGACAAACGGATCCCACACGAAAAGGGAAAATATGGCAATGGCAACTGAAACATGATGATTCTTGGTTTATGTGTGGCCTGGCCAGGCTTCAAATGCATATGATCCCTGCGTGGATTTTATCTACCGCCTGCCTCCACAATCAGTAGGAGACCACAAAAAATATAGCAAGGCTGGCGAGCTAGAGCTGGCTAGCTGATGGACGTAATACGCCAGAAGACACACGCGTGCGCACAAGCTAGCGTGATCGGTTCTCAGCTGCACAGGCATGCACGCTGCTACACACAAGAATCACGTACGCTAATTAGAACGTGCGGAGCTGCTAGTGTACACGACTGTGGAAATGAGGACGCGTTGGTTGCGGGGTTGATGCAGGGCAGGTGTGTTGGTGAATGTTGTCCGTCGACGGTGTGCGGCGGAGGAGCAGGCGGCTGGCTAACGGATGTGGACAGGCAGCGGGATGGCATAGTGTGGAGGATGCAGACCTGCATCATCTTTTTATTTTATTAATTGGATTCATTTGGATTAAAACACAGAAATGACAGATCATTCTCTAATAGAAAATTACCAGTCCGTTCTGGAGCACAATCCTGAGCTGGCCTGTATTAACCATTTGATGAACTTAATGCTCTACTATATTACACATCATGTTATGTACGGGACTGGTTCTCACACATCAGGGGCCCTTTCCAAGATGACAAAGCGGGACCACTTTGTAGTATATACTCTATACACAAATAATTATAGAAGAACTGATATTTTTATATCAACTATCATATCGAACATATCATGGAAATGTGATCTCTAAACTCTCGCATTAGTTACAAAACTTTCTAGAACACATCTTACCACACAAACAGTACAGAAATTATGGCATGAAACTGAAAAATAAGTAACCCAAAAAATACACAGTGATTGAGGAAACTGTTCGCCCCGAGCCTCTAGGGTCGCTCCTAGGCACTCCAGAGTCCAGAGGGGCCCCCCAGCCGCCACCAAGAAAACCGATTACCACCACCGGAACCCTCGCCACGCAGGAGGAGGCCGTCCAACCGCGGATAGTGTCGGCGGGGCGTTCCCCCATTCCTCCCCACCCTCTCCCATACCACACCCAGATCCTATGGCATGTCCCTCCTCGTGGTGGCCTTAGCGGTAGCATCAGACAAGCTCAGATTGGTGTTGCCAGACGTGAGAGGTCGACTTGATCCTGGTGCCCAGCCTCACGGTCATCTACCCATGAGGGCTGGGCTGGTAAAGGGTGGTCGAGCTCGTGGCCCACGTCGGGCGAAGGGGCCGGAAGCTGCCTTGCCATGCCCACCACAGCGTCCTGCTCTGTATTTTTTTTAGGAATGGGAGCCAGGGATTAATCAATGTCTTGCCGTCTGTATTTATTTTTTCAGAAATGTTTTTGTTTTGACATGAATTTCTGTGATGATTGTTTTTTATTGCAATTTTTGGTTATATTTTACTTGCCTTTATTCTAGTTTGTGCTAATTAAGGTTTATAATTAGTGAAGCAGAGTGAAACAATTGTCTCTTGTTTTAAAATTTATATCGAAAATAATCATTTAAACAATAGCTCACACACTTTTACAGTACCTCAAAATAAGTATGAGTCTTGTTTTTATCGGATAACTTGAGCCGGTAACTCCACAGGAAACACAATGGAGTAATGTGTTCTTAAAAACAAAGGATTACAATCCTAAAATCATAAAAGTAATTATACGTCACTTGTGATTAAATTTGAAAGCTGGTTAGCATGTCCGTTCCCCATTATCCTGTATAAAGAAACCATGACAGGGATTTTTCAAAAAAAAAAAACCTCAGGTGCGGACTCAGAAAACAAAGAATTATAAATGATGATGCTTCTCATGTAGCTTCTTTGTATTCACCCTTTTTTCATTTTATTCAACCATCTTTATGAGTTGCTAATTTAGTTCCGAAGTTGTATGTGTCACGTGCATTGCACATGGACAAATAACTTACAAAGTAAAGAGTCTATACCAACAACCACTACTTGTGTGCAAAATAGTTTTCTTATATATAGCACACCAACCCTCACTTGCGTGAACAAGGTTCTCTTCTCATATGTATCACTTGTTCTTCAACAGACTAGGTCCCTTGCTCGCATTGCTCTATCATTACTGCTGGTAGCAGTAGCCAAATATATTGCTGCTTGCTCCGCCGTCCGAGCACATGATGGTCTGCACCAGCCCTAATCGACACCTTCACGGATGTCTTGTCTGCATCTCTACCTCAGGATCTTCCACCATGTATTCACCCTCGGTCGCTTGTAGAAAACGGACATTTAGTCCTGGTTTCAGAGGGCTTTTAGTCCCGGTTCTGGAACCGGGACTAAAGGGTCGAGACTAAAGCCCAAACCTTTAGTCCCGGTTTGCTTATGAATCGTGACTAAAGGAGCTCAATGTGGTCGCTGTCTGGAACTCCACCTTTAGTCCCGGTTGATGTAATTTTTTTTTGAAATTATGTTGTTCTGATTTTTTTAAATATATTCGAGTTTTTTTTCAATTTTTTTCTTATTTTAAATTTCTGAATTATTTGACAATTTCATATCTAATCACCCACTCTAATCACCCCTTATCACTGCTCACTACTCAATTATGAACCACTCATTCCAAACCGTCTAACTTTTCGGCCGGTCACCTATCCTATCACTACACCAGCCTGAGCACGCTTAAATTTCGAGTTCTATTCCCCCTAGTTTCCAAGTCTGCACTTGTTGTTTTCCTGACAATACTAAGCTGTCAATCCTATTAACCCTTAGGAGTTGAACTTGAGCATTAAGCACCGTTTGAGTCTGAAACTATTATTCTAAAAACAACAATTATTTAGTAACACTAATATTTCATGAGTAAGTAGTTTGACCAAAATTTGACCAGATTTAATCATAGTTTGACCATAGTTTGACCAGATTTGACCATATTTTGACCATAGTTTGATTGAATAAGTAGTTTGACCATAGTTCGACCATAGTTTGACCAGATTTAACGAAAAGTCAAAAAAATACTGAAATTTGAGCATATCTTTTTTTCCATTCAGAATTTGAGGATTCTAAAAATTTGCAAGCGGGCATATCGTGGTCAAAATTGGATGCGGATTTTCGTGCTCATTTTTTTGATATATTATGCTTTTTTTCGACATCTTATGCAAAAGATATGGCAATTTTACTTTTTCATAACACTTTTTTGCAAAACATGTCCAAATTTAAGTTTTTTAATTTTCCTAACTAGTAGATGTAGTAACATAACAACATCTCGAAGGATTTTAATTTTTGAAGTTTTTATCATTTTTCTTTTCTTTTTTACAAAACTGAAAAGGCGATACAAGGGGGGTAGATTTTAAACCTTTAGTCCCGGTTTGAGAGACGAACCGGGACTAAAGGGCATCACACCCTTTAGTCCCGGTTCGTGTCTCAAACCGAGACTAAAGGTCTAAAGGTTGCGATGCCCTTTAGTCCCAGTTCGTGTCTCAAACCGGGACTAAAGGTCCCATTTGAACCGGAACTATTGCCTTCCCAATGCCTTAGCCGCTCGAACCGGGACTAATGTGAGCATTAGTCCCGGTTCCTGATGCAACTGCTTTCTACTAGTGTGTACATCTCGTGACGTTATAGAAATTTTGCGATCATCGCAATGCCAAAAGTTTTCGAGGGATCGCACTCACACAATGGCAGAAACACTCTATAATAGAATCTCTAACCAATCCTTAAAAAGCTTTAAAATACTTTAGAGGTCTAAAATTCACTTTTCTTTCTTCTAGGTTGCATCTACCAGATCGCTTTTAATGTTAATAATGCTTACATGAGTAAATTTTATCCTCCGCGCCCGCCAGATTCCAAAATATATTTGGCCGCCCATCGGCGGAGTAAAACATTTCTCCGTCCCCACAGGGCCGCACCCTCCCCACCACGCACCGCATCAACCCCATCTCCGCCCTACTTGCCTCCGTTGGCCACAACACTCCACAGCCGACACGCATAGAACCCGCCACTGTCATCATCCCGGTCAATTCGGTCGCTTCTCCTTCGTCAGCGCCCTAAGTAACGGATACGCCAATCGCCGCCACTGCCGGATTAGAGATCACTATCGTTTCCTACATAGCCACCTCTCTTCGAGTGAGCATGATCCATATTCGTCCGCCCATCGATGGCGTAAAAAATGCCCCCTCCCCCTCGGTCGACCCTCCCCACCATGCTTCGCATCAACTTCGGTGCCACCCTACTTTCCTCTGTCAGCTCCTCATCGCCGCTTGATTCCGTCGCTTCTCCATCGCTGGTGCCCTATTTGACGGATCTATGACCGTTGCTGTTGCCGTCGGGGCCGGATTGCAGGTCAATGTCATTGCCTTCAACCACCTCTCCATCGTCGCCTGCGGAGCCACCTCGACACCTCCGTGTTTCCTGTCGTAAGCCGTCCTCCTCTTAGCTCTCGAATTTCAATAGCCGAGCAACCGTTGTCACTGCCCTGACGCCCCATCGGCCAGCCTCGGCCCTTGCCAACAGCTTGTCGACATTCCTCAACTGGTCATCAAGTGTGATCACTATTGGTGGCTGGTGCTGCTCCTAGTCTCAAGCACGCAGAAACATACCAGATGGATTTTGCACAAGTGTGACAATGACGGAGTGAGTGCCATTTTGTACGGTTGTTCTTCAGATTTTTCGTCATTTGAAACTAATTTTTTCTCAAAACTGTATGCACGAACGAAGAAAGTTTTGGTATTTGGAAGAAGGGTACGTTGACCTATTGATAGCTATAAATTTGCTAGATTTTGGTGCACTAGTTGCTTGAGATAAGACTAGAGAGGACGCAGTCTCGAAGTTTGAGACTAGATAGGACGCAATGTCAAAGTTTGAGACTAGAGAGGACACAATGTCTCAGCTTGAGGAGGCGGAGAGAATAAAGGGTGCAATCTCCATAAGCCAATAAAGCAAACCAACAATTTGGGCAATGGAGAGATAGAATAAGCTATGATTTGACAAGTAGGGGCAGTTAGGGAAGTGATGTTTCTATTGAAATGTGTAGTTTTTTTTGTAGTTTTATTTAGATCAGTCGCCATAGGGAAGAACTCCTGAGCTATGTGACCAAGGTATCATTTAATTAAATAATTGAGTAGTTGCGTTTAATACGGTAGCCCAAAATGAAACGAATTTGGCCAAAAAATATTTTAGGGAGTTCAATTTAGGGGATCAGTTAGAAACAACACTTCTTTTAGAGAAGCAAATATCCTCCACTAACGAATACTTAAGCATACCCTCCTGTAGATTAAAAGGTATTGGTTAGGCATGCACTAATTCAATAGATGACTTCTCTATTTGGTCGCTTCAATTTAGGGAACCCGAACATAATGTAGTTGTTGCTTGATGGCAAGGTTCCTCCTACAGTAATGTGTAACTGTGAAGTAATATATGGGAGCAACTATTTGTCAGGAGCCTGAAAACATTATTTGATTATGTAAATTCTCATTTGAACCATTGGATTCTCATCCAAAAACCAATATAGAAGTTGAGCAAAAACTTATGTTTTCCGGTCAATTTTAACACCTACTCTAGGGATGGCAATGGGGATAATCTCCTATGGTGATACCTAGAACATCCCCATACCCATCTATTACCCATTGTCCCATCCCCATCCCCGTTTATATGACTGGGGATGAAATTGGCCCATACCGGGCATCGGGGGCCCATTAGGGTCCCCATCCCGATAAACAAATACTCATATAAATAGTATGGCAAACCATAATCAATATATATGCATGGTGTTGTTCTTGTCATGTTAATGCAAATCTAGGTCGTACTAACTTATTGGTCATGGTGGCGGCTGAGGTGGGGATATGAGGTAGGTTTAAGGTTTTCTACACGGATTTTTTGTTTTCACAAGTTTGTTTGTGAATATTTTAAGGTTGACTACAGTGTCATTGTTAAAATGCAGTCCCCTATGGGTATTTGGTGTGGGGAATAGGATATCGTCCCCATACCCGTTGTACCGTATGAGGAATGAATTAGTTCGGCAAAATATCCCCATGGGGATGTTTTTTGCCAATCCCCATCCCCTAATAGATGAAATCCCCATGGGTTTGGCGGGTATGGGGCCCCATTGCCATCCCTAACCTAGTCAATGAAAGCGCAATCGAGATAAATCACTACAAGTACTAAGCCCATCCTACCAAAGGCCATTAAAAATTGATGGTTGCTGCTACGTACCACTAGCGCACATTATACCTAATAATCCAGTGTCTAGAATTAGTTTGTGCGGGTACACAGTAGATAGGAATAGAACTGTATAAGAATCAGCATGTTTTTTTTGGTTATTTCGTATAAATAAACTATAATTATGAAGATTACTGGAGGAGGGAAGGAAGGAACTTAACTCCTTATTCTGTTCTATTATATTTATCAACCATCATAGTAAATCTTCCAATTATAATAAAAAAATAAATTACATTTTCCATGTCGAATTTCTAAAATGTTTTGGGTCTTTAAGGTGTGGAATTATATTATTGGGTGAAAATCAAAGTATTGGGTGAAAATTAAAGTATGGCACACATTTCAACAAAGAAGTAAAAATGTCCAATCCAATGATTGAACTGAACAATCGACATGAACATGGAAAGCCTATACCAAAATCCAATTTATGAATTAAAAAAGGCAAAAAAAAACAAATTTTAATCTAGGGAAGAAGGAATCGTGGGAGTGGTGTTACTCGACAGAAGAAATGCAAAAAAAGAGAGAGGAAAAAGATCAATCTGAGGTAAAGAACTCTAGAAATAGTGTTATCTTAAAAAGGAAATGGAAACAAAAAGAGAACAAGTTTCTTTCTAGCCAACAGAGAAAAATTAATTTTGGGAGTAGTGTTCCCAGTAGAAAAAAAATGAACAAAGACATATCAAAGAATAATTTTTAAACTATAACTAACACAAACAATCATACAGATTTATTGTCCCTTTTCTTATATATAGGGCCGGAATATATTGAAAACTTGCACGAAAATGACGCCTTTGGATTGTTCGGTAATGTACAAGAACAAGTGTAATCTAGTGCAACTTTTATAATTATTATATTAAAGTAGATCAATTACAAAAGGCACGTGCATAAATATGGGGGGAAATCTGATGGGCAAAAAGATTGACTAAGCATGAATAAAGGAAGACATGAGAAACCGGAGGAAAAACTAAAAATGGATCTTATTCTGAGGTAGAAAGCATTTAGGGCATTTGTATATATGTCCCTAAAATAAGAAAGATATGAAAAAAACTCAAGGAAAATTATAACTATAATTTGCCAAAGATTTGCAAGACATGCACTATTCCATAAAATGCAATGCCAGACATATATTAGTGTAACTTCATAAATATAAGTCTCAAGTAGATCACTTACAAAAAATGAATTATATTTTATGTTCCTAATGTAAAGTACGTGTATCACATAACGGCAATATCAAATAAGATGGCACATGCATAGAAAAACTCCTATGCCTGAAAAAATTGACTAAGCATCAATAAACAAGGCATAATAAAGAAAAACAAAGACAAAACACATTTTTATGCTAAGATTTCATAGAACTTGCACCATTCCATAATACGCAAGAACAAGCATATAGTAGTGTATGTAATTATTATGATTCAAGCAGATCACATACAAAAAGAATTACTTATTAGATCTTAATACAAATATACTTTCAGACATTTCATTAACACATACGAAATTGTCATCAAGGATTCTTTGAAATTTCAGCTCTAGTGTTAATTTCTGGTCCCTTGCCTTTAAATGCTCAAAAGGTCGCCAAATATGAGGTGGTAGCAAAGGTAGGTGAAAGAATGAATGTCCTCTCCCCTCTGATGGTTAGTGTTGGTTGTCACTTTTTGTCATGGTTGATAGAGAAAATTCTAGAATCATTCTTGTGGTACGTGCATCATTTGAAAATTTCCCAAAAAAATAAAATTTTAAATTAATTCCACTCATGAACGATGCATGAAGGTTTATTTGTGTGGTATATTCTTTATTATAGTTATTTGTCTTTATTGCAATTAGTGGCATTAGGCCATTAACACCATAGAATGATACAAGTAACACCCTTTAGTGGCAAGCAGAACAATAGATAATCCTGAACAAGGGTGAATTTGGGCAGCTATGTATTCTGTTTTAACCTTGTAACATTTTCCAATATCTCCTATGTGGCTAATTTATTTGATATATTTGCACGTGCATAAGAGCTATAATGTAAAAAAGGTACTCCACCACTAGCCTCCACATGCGTCAATGCTTTCGTTTTACATACCACACCAGCCTTTACTACTTATATGAATAGTATTGTCTTCTTATATACTTCACCTTCTGTAGAAATAGATCCATCTTCTCATGCATTCTTTTTCGACAAGTTGGCAGGACTTTATTTTGAACAGAACAGCTCCACTGTTCCACTCCCTTTAACATGTTAGTAGTACTAGCTTATTTCATCAAATATGTAGTAGTCACATCAACATATCAAAGAGAGGAATATGGAAGATGTTAAAACACACAGCAATAGGAGGCATCAGGAGTAATAGCTGAACTAGCCATTATTGTGTTGTGTCTGGATGATGAACTAGTTGACCATCATGAGAGGATGATGCTAGAGTTTTCTTCATCTTCACTTGCCATTTATTTGTATCCGTTTGACTGGTTCTTCCGGTTGTTGCCAGCTTCGCTAAGGTAGCTACATTACATGATTACCTTGCTAGTGACAAAATTGAAGAAAGGCATATTACCCTTCTCTGATCTTACATTCTTGTGGGTATCAATTTGAATTTGATCCATCTCAATCCTTTTTTATCGCTATCTTTTTGAAATCCCAGGTTGGGATTTTATCACTATCTTTTCATGAAATTCCAGGTTCAGGTAGTATAATTCATGATAGAAGCACCTTCTTTCCTAGAGAGAAGAGGCACTACTTCTGCCACTATACCATCGATATCCGCGAGCTTGGGGCTAATGGCATGTCGCCGGCGTAAGGATGTCAGCCTACCTTCAGATCGGGTGATGGGGATTGGGGACACCCGCTGGGAAGATGGAGATAGGGGATAGGGATGAGTGATGGTAGATGGAGAGAAGAAATCAGAGGTCAGTGTTGGAGAGGAGGGGACGGCAAGAGGCATGTTGGAGAAGTAAATACAGGAGTCGCGAGGGAAGTGCGGAGGATGGGATCGGATGAGTGTGCAGCTGAGCAAGAAGATGAAAAAGTTGAGCAAGGGGATCCGAGACGTTACGTGGTGGGCTTCGTTCTGAGCATCTATTATTCAATGATCTATTTTTTTGCGTTGGTGGTAATGTTGTGGGGATGAGGACCAAAACTTGCTGATGTGGAAGGATTTATGAGGTGGACATGTTGCATGTTTATACAAATAGATTAGTGGGGATAAATCTCTTAGGTATATAGGATAGGATATGGTTGTGTGCATCTTTTGGTGCAGAAACAGAGTACAATGGTTTCAACCTCCTTTTATAAAGAATTATTCTTTACATTTTTCTCACTGGAATTATTTACCTATTCCGAACTCTTGTTTTTTTATAGTTACTATGTACTGTTATGCTCCAAAATTAGTGTCGTTGTTTTAATTCAAATCTGAACTATAACCATGACACTTACTGAACTAAAATCACGACACTTATTTTGGAACAAAGGGATTATAACATATAGCACTACGTCCCATGCCTCGCTCTACTTTAACGTGTTCATAGCGCTAGCTTATTTCGTCAACTAGTTGGTCATCACATAAACACATCATAGTGAGTGTTAGAAAAAAGGGAACTCGTAGGTCATCACATAATTAAACACACAAGGCAGGGTGCTGGAGAATCATTGAAAAGGTACGAGAAAATACGAGGATATGAGGCACTAGGAAAATTGGCCGAACGAGCTGTCTGATTTGAGCGACGTAGTACCAGACAAAATCTGATTGATGTGCACAGAAGTGAGATGCTCGAGCTTCCTTTATTTGACAGGCCTTTTGTCTGCATTCTTTTGGCGGGTCCTTTAGTATATATCCACACTTCTGCTATACAACGCAAGTTGAATCTTGATTTGTTGTCGTGAAATTTCTTGTTGTTGGGCATTTCCTTTTTACCATAAACCAGTCTCCGTTTCAGCGTAACTCAATGGCAGTTTAATTGTTATTACCTTTTTCGCGATGCCATGAGCAAATAATACAACAAGTTGAACCTTTGCGGCACAATCACTTCATTCGCTTTTACAGAGAGGTTGAGTGAATCACTCCACTATCCCATCGGATTGGTTTGATATCATGCATCAACGCCATGGGGATAGGAACCGTGCTTAATTCTAGTAGGATGTTTTTTTTTTGCGGGGATTTTCTAGTAGGATGTTGTTTGGACAATGACCCAGCCAAACCATTCAGCACCATGGGTTTGGTCATCCGGTGCTTCAGCCTATCCTAGTGTTGGTGGCGATGATAATGGTGTTATGAATGTGTGGTTATTCTGATCTCATTCTGCCTGTCTCTTTTTGCTCCTAACATCTGTCTTGGCAGTACGGCGACAAAGAAAAAGTTTGGCACTCTACTCATGACACTGTCACCACAAAGGCGGATACTCTACAAGGCGGCAGAAGCAGTAACCACCGTGTGCCCACGGTGATAGGGCCGCCAGGTGACCCACACACGACTATAGTTAAGTGCGCCCATTGACCATCTGCATCATCAAAACCGTCTTTTACCTAAGTGCTAGTGAGGCAAGACTTAAGGAGAGAAATAGAGACCTACTCCCTTCGTAAATTAATATAAGAGCTTTTAGATCACTAAAATAGTGATCTAAACACTCTTATATTAATTTACAGAGGGAGTACCATCTTTTAGATTTGCACATTAGATCCCACAAACACTGCCACGAGTCCCTTTTGTTGTAACCTCCTCGACGGCACAGCCGTGGCCAATCAGATCAGAAGAAAAATCGTGACCAAATCGCCCTTAATCCAACCGGAATTAACACGTTTCCTCCAAGCGTCGCTCCATCCGGCCCGCGTATTGTCCTTTTCAAATTCCGTCCAACGTTCCCATCCGGTACACCTTGCACACACCCAAGACGTCCCCTGTTGCGATGCAACTCCTGCACGGCTCCTCCTTCACCCCCTGCTTGACGCAGCGGTGAGGAAGCGAGGGCGGCACTGGAACGTGGCCATGGAGAGACCGCTCGAGCTGGACCTCCAGCTCTCGTTGAAACTCCTGGCCTGTCGCAGTGGCCTCGGCGAAGAAGATAGGCAAGGCCAGATGGGCAGTGGCCCGCCCAGTACTGCAGAAAACAACTGTTTTATAGGAAGCCCAGCCCACAAGAATGCATTGATTTTCAGTTTAATAGCCAGCCCTAAGACTAGCCATAGTGGGAGTAACTTCAGTAGTAACATCGAGTCTAAGGGCCTGTTCTGAACTCCTCCAACTCTCAACTCCACAAACTTCTCGTTTGAAGTTGACCCGAACGCTTTAGCTTCTAGATGTTAAATTCCCGAAGCTAAGATGGGCCGTAGTGCAAATTTGCGAAGCAAAGGAAACCCAGCTCCATGTTTTGAAGAATCTGGAGTTCCCCTTATTTACAAACAGATTGCCACCGCTAAGGAAAACGATTCGCTCGCTCGAACAGACACGAACGAACCGCTCGGTCATATCTCCCTGCCCCTCGCGTTCTCCCTCTGGAAACCCTCAGCGCCGTCGTCCCGCCGCCACGCCCGCCCCCCTCGGTCGCCGGCCGGATTCTCTCCATCGACTCCAGATCCGGACGTCCCAGCTAGTTCCTCACCGATTCCCGTCCTCACAGCCGCGAGTACCGCCGTCAGCGAGGAACGGCGCCATGGGGGAAGGAGGAGCTCACCCCCACACCATTGATGCCAGCAAGGAGCAGCGCCGGTGGGGGAAGGAGGAGATCAGCGAGGAGCAGCGCTGGTGAGCAAGGAGGAGCATCCCTACGACCAAGCCCGTCGCCCAAAGCGCAATGTGAGCTCCTCTGTCTTCGTTCCTATGGTGTACTGTACGTACTGTTAATGTAAAGTGCAAAAAGATTCAGATATGTGTGCAGCTTCATAGTTCAGATATTACATGAGGCGGCATTGTTGCTGTTATTACATGCTGAAAATTTTCAGCTGCTGTAGTTGTTGTTATTGCACGCTGAATTCCTGCTGAATAGTTAAGGGGCACTGCTAAGGATAGACTACTGACCCTAGTAGTATATCAGACCAGATAATTTTCTTTGATCAGAATTCTTTCTTTTTAACATAACAAAAATATGTGTCCTTCCATGTAACATAATTTTGCATCTAAGAATTTGTTTCCATATCAAAACTTTGAGTCCTACATATATTTTCTATCAAGTTTCCAACAATAGAAAACTTTGCTTTCATCCAATGTTATGTGACAGCACAATATGCAGGCAGCAGCGTCATGCAGCCGGTGGCAAGGTGTTGTAGAGGAGCACGCAGAGCCAAGGTTGGGGGCACACGCTGAGGAGGACTGCAACGTTGCCGCTGTATAGACATGAACTAGCTACCGCCATTGCTCTTAGTTAGGGAAGTAATCATGTTCATGTCTTTAGATGAGAGACCATTTTGATTTGCAAACTTATACGAATGAAACTTTTGTTGTATGACATATAACAAAATTAGTTATTCGTCATTATTATGACTTGCCTTAACTTGAAATATTTGTGGCATGTTCAAAAATACATTTCGGCTATATTTGGAACACTACTTTACTACAGAAATGTTCTCTCTACACCTCTCTGTACAGCCAGAAATCGCATAATTTATCTCCAGTGAAAAAAATATGCCCAGCCATTCACCCCAGGAACCAGGCCCAGCTCATTTCTCTCTTTTTTTTGGCCTGTGTGCACTTGAGTCCAAAATGGGCTTCTTCCAGCCGGCCCAAGGTGGCAAGAACCTGGGCTTCACCGCCCCAGCTGGGCTGCCAGCTCACTCAGGCGCTCGGAGAAGCTAGCGAGGCTCTAGAACGGTTTGGTGCACTCTAGGTGAAGTGAGAAGTCAGATTAGAAGCTGGATACAAGAAGTTTTGGAGAAGCTAGCGAGTCTCCGAACAGGCCCTAACTCAGCAACTTTGCTTATGTGGCAATGAGTTAATGAGGAGAGAGGTAGTTACAGTAACTTAGCTAGTTACTGTAACATCACATGTCCCAATGCAATATGAGTCTATAACCTAATAAATGAAGCTTTGCAAGTTACCACACTTATGTTACTACCCACTATGAAGGTAGTAACATAGTCTAGGGATTTGTGTATGTTACTAGTGTATGTTACTATGCATTATGGCTAGTCTAATACCGCGCAGAGAAGGACGAGGGCCCCAAAGAGCATGTGGGGTGGCGCCCCCGTGACCATGGAGATTCACATCCACCCGCCTTTGCCGAGAACCAGCCGCTACGTACCGTCTGACATCACATTAGAGCATGGTTAATATTATAGCCAACTGCTGGCTATAAGCCATTGCCATGTCATCTATAGCCCATCTCATAGCTAATATGTACAATAGTTGATTAGAAGAGTGTACTATTTTTTATTATATGGCCCACCTTTCACTCTCACAAAATGCTTAGTAGCACGTGCTAGAGCTGACTCTTCACCAAAAACCCGCTTACGTTCTCTCTCATCTTCTCTTTCCTCCAACTAAACAAGAATATACTAGTTTATTTTTTAGAGCCAGATGACTGGCTCTATTGTACTTGCTCTTAGAGCGAAGAGGACAAGAGAGGGTTTGCGGTGCGGAGGGCGCAAGAACACTGCTTTAATAGCTGGAGCACGCAGAGCGATGCTACTTCAGTTCGGTCCAATGGTCGGAGAAGCTTCTTGGATGCCAGATCCGCATTGAAGCGGCGCCGTCCGTCCTGCCCGGCAATATCGATGTAACCAGCATGATGGCCGCCGAATCACGTCGTCTTTGGGGCAGGCAAATCGGCATGAATGTGTGCTGATGACTTTGAGTTCGGCCGACTAAGCGGACACGTTGCGGCACGGGTCTGCATGCCCAAAAGCCCCCCCCCCCCCCCCCCCCCCCCCCCACCACACACACACTTGTTTGGAGCCGGTTTGCGGGAATTGGTACGCGTCACGGATGTTTGTGGCACCACATCGGGTGATAAGAAACATTCAGACGCGTCGATATGCAGGTTTGTGGGTGATTTGTGGAGCTACATTAGATATTCCCTTAGCATCTAGAGTGGGAAGCCTCAAACAACCCACATTCCCTTAGCATCTACAGCGGGAAGCCTCAAACAACCCACAAACACCCGGCTAGACACCCCGTAATTGACCAGTAAAAAAAGCAACCCGAACGGGCGCCTCCAACGCCCAGGCTGACTTGCACCACGCATATCGAGCCGAAATTTGGGGTGGATATGGGATGGACCAGGCTCAAGAGGGCACGTCCGCCACGTCAGACTAACGTTGGGTACCACAGAAAACACCCGGAAAACCGACGGTCCGTTGGGTGTCTCTTCCGGTGGAGTGTGAACGCCGTGTGGCGCCGCTACGGCTCGACGTCTGAGGGCCAATGTCCGGTTATTTAAGCCGGACGGCATTCCCCAACCGCAGCCATACTTTCTGCTTCCTGCCAATCTGCGCTGCCAGCCCGAGCCCATCGAACTCTCTCCCTCTCCTCCTTCCTCTTGCCTTGTCGTCCTCCTCCCCCATGGTCAGACAGAAGAAGACCATGTATGATATGCTAACGTTGGAGCGCAGCTTCCAGATGCTCAAGGAGATCAAGGAGAGGCCACCCGCACGGCAGTTAGCCTGCCTTTGGACACGCCGGCGCCGGAGGAAAAGCAAGGAGGGGGGGAGGGGGACAGCTGGAGGCCGAGCACTAACTGGTGGCCAAGGAGAGGGTTGATCCGGAGAAGGAAGACGTGGTTGAGCCGGAGGAGGATTCGTCGCATGTTGCGTGATTTTCCATGAAGTGCACCATGGCTGAGGTCGAGATCGCCCAAGTGGCAGAGATGGCGGAGCAGCAGACCATCTAGGATTCAATCCTGGATGAGGCCTACGTGTTGGCTAACTGGCGCTTCATCCGGCAAGAACGGGCGGAGATTGACACGCTTTTAGAGGAGCCGGATGTGGAGGAGAAAGCGGAGGCCAAGGCGAAGGCGGGGGAGCAGGCGCAGGAGCTGGAGTTGATTCAGCGGCCCATGTATCCAGAGCCCGTCACGGAGATTCTAGACATCTCCGTCGACAACAAGTAGTGTAGGGTAGGTTTAGTTGATCTATGTAGTATGTAGCTGTTTCATTTGCATTCTTTGTACGGTTTTAAGAATTCAACTATGAGGTGTTCGGATGCAAAGAAGGAAATTCGAGGTGTACCCAGTTAGTGCCCGCGAACGAGTCTAGGTGCGTCTGCGGGCATTTGAGGTACCAGATTTGCTAACCGCGTTTATAGATGCTCTTACTTGCACTAGTGGAAAAAATGCTAGCCACAACTTACGTTTGTGGCGCGCCATTTTTCATCAACGCCAACACTATTTTTTCCAAATAGTGTTGGCATCTGCCAAATTGGTACGACAGCTATAAGTTGCATTTCCTGACGTTGGCAATACATCCTACGCCACTACTATGTGGGCACAGTTGTCGTGACCAGTTGCAGTATATTCCTGACGTGCGATTTATAACACGCCATAGATACTTAACTTTGTGCTGTCGTGTCTTTGTCCGGAACGCCTGCACTAAGTTGTGCATATATATAGATGTGTTGGCAGCCGCCTCCCTTGTTGTCAAATACATTCAAACTTCCATTCTTCACAAAATTCTACTCCCTCTTAGTTAGCTGCTTTGGTGACAATGGACACACCGGAGCTTGTCGAATCAGCACGAGCCGCCCGTTCGAGCCCACATCGGCAGGGTGTGTCACAAGTTTGGGACTCTGTCGCCTTGGCGAGCTCCCATCTGGCCCCGTTGGCCACGACAAGCGCTCGCCATGGCCAATGCAGCCACCCCTGTCTGGCGAATCATCCCCCTGCAGCGCGACGTCCCACTACTAGAAGAAAGCCTACTAGTAGCGCTGAAAATAACCATAGCAGCAGCGTTGGGGGCAGCGCTCCTGCTAAGGCGCTACATCTAAGTCTTATCAGTAGCGTGGGTCTTCCAGCGCTACTGCTAACATACCTGTAGCGCGGCTACTTAGCCAGTGATGCTGATAATCCCGCGCTGCTGCTAGTAGTTAACCCACGCTACTGCTAAAATTCCTTCTTTTCTGTATATTTACGCCATATTTGTACAGGTTTTATACACTAGCTAGTCACATCATATCATACACAAATGTTTATATAGTGGCAATGAAAGTGGATGGATCCAAATGACCAAGTGTAATATGTAAGAAGATATGATGTTGGGATGACACACAAGTGCCGAATCGACATTTCTGTGTTGTCCCACCATCATATATAAATTCCTACATATTCGACTTGGTCACTTGGATACATCCACGCCAATGATATACAACCCATATCATCATCATGATATATATAACAACCCATCATCATCGTAGTCATACAACCCATAAGTTATCCACTACTAGGTAAGTGTTATCATCCTACATGAGAAGTTCTAGCAGGACCTGCTACTCTATCTCAGGTAGCATAGCATAAAACAGAAAAACTCTTCCTTCTCCCTTATGCAGCATAGAGATCCAACTGTCTTCATTTTGTGGCCTTCTCTCAGCCACTATTTTTCTCCAAGCCTTGATTTTGAGGCCTCCATTTGTTTTAGAGGTCGAGTATGCATATTTGACACCCTCCGACCATGGTCGTACGCAAACAACAGTCATCTCACCTTCGACAAACACAAATGGAGGCAGAACCACATCCGGGAGCTTCTGTTGAAGAACATAATAGTAACATGTATAGTTGGCAATGTAGTTTACTTCAGAAGAATGTATGAAAAAGATGGACTAACTAGTGACACAATAGTAAAAACCTAACCATGATACTTGCACGAATGTTAGCATTGCACAACTCATGGACTAGTGGCACATATCTAGCATAATTTTTGCCAACTCCAAAGATGATCTGAAATTTCAGAACGTCATTAGCAAAGGAGATAAGATAATTCTTCTCCTGCCAAGTTAGCTCTGAGCCATGACTGTAGTCGGTGTCGTCTATTATCCTTTGTATTTCTTTGGAAGAGAGAAAATAAGATGTCAATTATAAAAAAACAAGTTCAGCAGGTATGAATAACAAGTAATTTTAGATAAGAAATATAAATCATTTAACAAATTTGTTTAACAAACTCACACGGAGGCAGAATCGGAATCATGTTTGGATCCAGCCAAATGTTTTGATCTTCAGGATTGCCAAGATCGAATGTTATTTTCATATCCTCCTCAAATCCATAGGCCTTTCACAATCCTTCCCAATTTGAACATCCAAAATGAGTGTGACCTACTTCAATTATGATCTTAACCTCAAAATTGAAACCATGTTTCCTTTTAAGGTGAGTTATCTTCGCGTCCACCTTGGACATCTCTTCGAAAGATAGCTTCTCAAGGACATATGGTCTTGCATAGCAGGGTATGCACTAGTCAAATAAAAAAATGGAAATTACAAGTTAAATCAAAAATCTTAAGCCATGCTTAATTAAGAAGAAACACATGCCACTGAAGTTACATACCGTAGAAACTTCGAAGCCCTCCTTAAGCGTGAGGGAGAAACATGTATTGTTATTTAGGTGCGGTCTATTGCACATACCCCATCATTGGTGCAGTCATCGCACTCGGGCATCCTATCATCGTTTGACATTTCCTATGTTCATAATTCAAAGATTAAAAATTAGGGCATGACCTTTGCTAAAATAGGACATATGCTTGCATATTCCACCAAGTGAAAATTTTAGATCACCAAATATCATATAGCGTTCTTTGATGACAAAGTGATAATGACATAAAAATAATTAAATTGTCAAATACTTTTCTATATTAAGAAATAATTACTAAAAATTTATATTCTATACCTAAAACATTTTATTGAATACCACACTACCTATATTCAAAAAACCTATGCGATTACTAGAATAGTAAACTAGTAAAAAACCTATATTCAAAAAACCTATGACATAAAAAACCAATATGCAAATCCACACTACTGCCTACTACCATTCTAACTATTTATTCTATTTAAAAAAACATATGTTCTACCTATCCATCCATCTACCTATCTATCTATCCATCTATCTATGCAATGTAGGAGGGATTGGAGGGAGGGAGAGGGCCAGAGGGAGAGGGCTGGGAGGGAGAGCGGGATGGAGGGAGAGGGTTGATCGGAGGGAGCAGGGAGGGAGAAGGGAGGGATGGAGGGAGAGGAAGGGTCGGGAGGGGGGAGAAGGGAGGGATGGAAAGAGAGGGTGGGAGGGAGATATACCGGGCGACGGCGGCAGAGCGACGACGACAGCGGGGGTTAGATGGTGAGGGTGTGGGAAGGGAGAGTGATCGGGCCCACCGGGAGGATAAGGTAGTATTAGCAGTAGCGTTGGATGGAAGCCCAACGCTACTACTAAGTTGGGCCCACTTATCGGCAGTGGTGGGCAGCCCAGCAGCGCTACTGCTATGTCTGTAGCAGTAGCGATGTATTGTGGGCCGCGCTGCTACTATCGATAGCGTCGGTGGGCTCGTTGGGTCCCACTTATCAGCAGCGCTCTTCCTATTTCCAGTGCTACTGATAAGGTGTCACTTATAGCGCTCTCTGGGACATACGCTACTGCTAAATAGCAGTAGCGCTGATTATTTTCAAGCGCTACTACTGTTGTCCTACCTATAAATATTTCCCTAGTAGTGTCCCTTCAACGATCCAGCAGCTATTCCACCAACGCTGAAGCTGCCATGAATCGAGGGAGGGCATCTGTGCTGCTTTTTTGCGGTTGGGGACACCCCGCTGATAAGCATATGTTGCACACACAAAGTAATCTAGAGCGAGAGTTCTACATCTGCAGAAACCGTGGAAAGGTAATATGACAGAAAATACCTCGATATTCTCCTAATTTGCACAATTCGCGATCATTATTATATGTGTGTGTATATTGTGATCCATAGGCGTTAGGGACAAAATCTTGCTACACATGGATATGGGTTGATCTAATGCAGAAGTATGTGAGCAAGTTTCTTGAGTACTCCATTGGTGAACTAAGACAACAGATAGATGAGATGCAGCTGAAGACTGATGTGATGCACGGCCAAATCCAAAAATTCAAGATGCTTCGATATGCCCTTTTAGGTGGTATTATGCTTGGCCTCATTCTCCCTGCTGGATCGGTGGCAACTTTTTTTCTCATGGGAATCATTACACTGATGATGTTCTTAGTCTAGATCAAGAGTGTGTAGTACTTGAAAATACGAAAATTCAAAATGGGTCATACTGCCATATGGTACTATTATACCAGCAGTTGGTCCTCCTCGAGATCCACGTTCATGCAGGTAAAGGCCGACGTATTCACTTCGGGAATTTGTTACCACAGAATTTCTGGGTTAAATCTACACCGCATCACCGTCAACACCTTGGCCAGCAGCTCTGCCGCATGTGTTCTTTCTATGGCCGACGACGCTGCAGTTGCTGCACTTTGCTTCTTTTCTAGGCATTTTTGGGGCATCACCTCGTTGCGGGCAAGTCGTGCGCTGTTGCCCCTTAGTCTTGCAGATGCTGCGGAACCGACTCCTCTTTGTCATCCCTTCGTACGGAGCTTTGTCTCTACCGTTCGTCGGCCTCCCTGCCTTCGTCTTCTTACCGGGAGGCACCAACTCAACAAGCAAATTGTCGTGCCCAGAAATCCTGTCTTCCTGATCTTCAATGCACTGAACTTAACCTTGTCTCCATTTCGCTGACCATTGCTGTTCACGCGATCTTCAAGTCCTAGGCCATCTCTCGCCATATCAAATGGCGCCATCAGGGCCAGTGCTTGATTGAACAGAGCCATCAGAGTTTCGTAAGCTTTCACACTAGCATCCCCCAGCCTCACCAACTCCAGCGCCTGAACATACATTCGGTTATGCCTGAATGTCAGTGTGGTCGCACCAATGTTACCTCGCTAGTAGTGTTGCAGGTGTTCTGGTAGTACGTCACGAGCCTCTTTTGTCCATCTTTTTACTATATGCTTTTTTGGTATCTCAGTCATCCCAAGATAATCCATCACCTGAAACGCATGAATATTTTTGTCAACAAATTAGGGTTTTTACAAACATCGGCTTTGTGATCTGATCCGAAATGCAAAGTATAGTCAACAACCTTCAGTACATGGGCATGTGTTCAGACAGCCCACACTCGCACTCAAAGTGTTCACCATTGTCATGCATTCTCACCAGGGAAACAACTTCGCTCCATTTCTCCCGTTTATCATGCCTTGTGTGTGTCTCTTTGTACAATGCATCTTTTTCTAATTCCTGAACTCGGTACCTACCAGCCTCGTATAGAATCAGTTGAAATTGCTCAAACATGGACCTAGCGTACATCTTGCTTGCATCCAGTTCAATAGATGAGTTGGTTCGTACTACAACACCACCTTGCAAATCCTGCGTGAATTCATTCCTCTTGCCATATAGCGCTCCCAGACTTTCTTTTGCTTTCTTCACGACATGCAATTTGCACCAACGATGGACCTTATCCGGAAGGATCTTCTTGATGGCTATCTCCATCACTCTGCACTGATCTGGAATCCAGCAGAAAACATAACATTAATAACCTGCTGCTTCGCAACAAAAAAACACAGGGGCAAAAACAAAATTTTCAAAACAAATGTGGGCATATGAGGCAGGGTAGATTACACACCTGTCAGTATTGTTGTTGAGGCCACACCGCCCATCATTCTCACAAACTCCGTGAATACCCACTCAAAGCTAGCTTTCCACCTGCTCATCTTTGATCGGCACCCCTGCTAGCAATATGCTCTGGAAATGGTTCTTAACCCCTACAAACAGTCCAAATGGCATGTTGCACAAGTTCGTCTGATATGTGGTGTCGAATGTCACAACATCACTGAATAACTTGTACTTCAGCTTGCTATCCCCTGTTGCCCACATCAAATTCGTTATCTTACTTTCTCCATCAGGCTGCACCCTGAACAGGAATTCAGGGTCCTTTGCGCCCAGCTCATTGAAAACTTCGATTGTTCTCCACACATCGTCATCTGCCTCGCCCCGACTTATTTGACCACACAAGTTCCGAAGCGATCTTTTCGTGAAAGGCGCATTTTCAACTGTGCCAAAGAACCCACCAATTATGTTGTACACCTTGCTGATGTTGATGTTGTTCTTCCGCAGATTGCAAACCAGATCTCTAGTGTATACATCAATGTGCCTGTGCAACGGTCAGTGCAACATCTCACCAAAATTAGGGGTCGTCACCTGGTTATGCTTCACTTGATACTCTGTTATGTACCAGCCATTATCTGATGCCCTCAAAAGCCTAATTATTGCCGGACACTCAGGACCGAGTGTTCTCACGCAAGGGCTTCCCCTGTTCCACATCATTTAAAAAAAACCAGATCAGTTCCTTTAGTGGAAAAGCATATTAATTCTACCCACAGACGATCACATAATGGCTAGTGCTTGTACCGAGCATCCACAGACGATCTCCTGCATGGACTTCCTTTTGTCTGGATTCAGCCGACTTTTCCCGTATCTAATTCCAAAACCATGCTCCCACAGTCCCACGAATATAAATTGTAAATATTGTAAGCCTCTGTCAACGAGTCGAAGGTTGTACCCAATTCTGGCTTCACAACCTCCTCTCCGTCTCTGTCTGCAAAACCCGTGATTGTCTTCTCTAGCGTCCCCATCCTTCCTGGGCATGGTGTTCGCTCTGTCGGATTTGCGCCCACACGGACCCTGTGCCACCAAGACATCAAAGCGAAATGTAAGGAGTAAAACATTTTTTTCAATACAAGGAGAACTCTCTGAACCACAATTTTATCCTACCACATTTTTGGGGCCACACTTTTTGGTTATACAAAAGACAATTTTCGCCAAGATTATTTTCTATACGTAACTATATCGTCGCAGCCCAACAAATGATATAGGAATTCTTTAGTTTGGATGGCAAAGTCATATTCTTTTACCATCACCCCCTCTCAGGCTGAAACACACATTGGCTTTGTTTCATTTCTTGCTCACACTCACCAAATTTAGCAGTTCACACCATAGAGCTAATTTTTTGGACTTACGAACACTCTCCTAACAAAAATACAGCGCCGGTACTAAGGAAATTCATGTAAACAACACTGAGGGGGCATCCACCACGAACTGTCCATTTGTTTGGGTTGTCATCTATGATTTTCAGTCTACGGGGAATGATATGAGATGTACCTTCTTATCCAGCCGGTTGCCTTTGGATCAGGCTTTATTGCTGACTCACCGGACTCCGCTGGAGCGCTATCGCTGCTGCCTTCGCCCGGGGCTGGCCGCAGTTATCTTGACCAGAAACAGAAGAACCAGATACCCCCAGCACGGCGCCAGCCGGCCCCCTCGCTAATCTCATCCTAGACGGAGCCACCCAACGCCACGCCGCCGCCGGGAAAGATGGGCCACCTGAGATGCAAAACGAACATGGACGGACATTCAGAAAAAATCGGTGGACCAGGTCGGGCGAACGGGAGGGAAGGTGGGGGAGGCCGTGGTCACCTGCACACCGGATCTACCAGGAAACCTCGTCGGCAGCCACGGTGGTGGCCGCTTCCGTCGCTGCCCAGGACGCACCCGCCTCCATTCAGCGCCCCTTTCCGCTCTAACCCAGCGGTCCAACTCCGTCAGCTCCCGTGTGTTCTATGCGGGGCCGACCCACGTGACCCCCCGTATTCATACCGTATCCCGGCTCCATGGGGTGGCCCGCTCTCGAATTACGCCATTTTTTGGAGATCGTGCACATGGCATTCAATGCGCCGAAATGCCCTGATCTGCACGGTTCAATGGTCCGGATAGTAATACCATATAGTAGTACGACCCATATCGGCGCTCTCTCGAAAATACTCCCTCCGTCCGGAAATACTTGGCATCAAAATGGACAAATCGGGATGTATCTAAAACGAAAATACATCTAGATATATCCCTTTTTATTCATTTTGATGACAAGTATTTCCGGACGGAGGAAGTATATATATGTGTTATTATTTTTTTCCTTTAACTATTATGTATCTGTGCTAGATTAATGAGATCGATCGATGTTGGCCTGTGTTATCTAATTATTGGTTTCCCTTGTATGATTACATATTTACACAAAATAATTAGTAAAAATAACAATATATTAATCAATAGGAAAACAAAACAATAAAATAATAAACTAAACATCTATATAAATATAAAAACAATATGTCTAACACATAATTAAAAGTAAACAAAATATGTGTAGCAGATAGCAATGACATTGGCCGCGTAGGCCAACGCCAACAATAACCCCGCTGCCCCCTGCGAGAGATATTAATTGACTAAATTAAACCCCCCACCCACAATCGTCGATCCCCACTAAATCCCTGCCGCCCCCGTCGCCCTCGCCTCCACCGCCACCGCCTCCACCGCTGAAGTCACCGTCGCCGTCGCCTCCGCCTCAACCGTCGAAGTCCCCGCCCCCGTCGTCGTCGCCTCCGCATCCACCCCGGCCACCGCCCCCGTCCCCATCCCCGTTGCCGTCGCCTCCATCGAAGCCCTCGTCGCCGTCGCCTCCGCATCCACCCCGGCCACCGCCCCCGTCCTCGCCGCTGTCCCTGTCCCCGTCGCCGTCGCCTCCGTATAGAAGCCCCCGTCGCCGTCGCCTCCGAATCCACCCTGGCCACCGCCCCCGGCCCCATCGCCCGCAACTCCTCCTCGCCGTCTACTGCCGCCGTGGATGAGTTCTACTTAGTGTACTTCTATTGTATTTCTAGTAGTGTATTTGTGGTGAAAGAATGTAGTGTAGTTGTAGACTATGATTTTAGATTGTGTACTTTTATTGTATTTCTAGTATTGTACTTGTGGTAAAAGAATATAGTGTAGTTGTAGACTATGATTTTATATAGGTATTTTTATTGTATTTCAAGTAGTGTACTTGTGGTGAAAGAATGTAGTGTAGTTGTAGACTATGATTTTAGATAGTGTAATATTATTGTATTTCTAGTAGTGTACTTGTGGTGAAAGAATGTAGTTTAGCTGTAGACTATGATTTATGCATTCTAGGTATTGAATGTACTCATTAATATGCCCATTTTTACTAACTTGTTAGTTATATATATGCATCATC
The DNA here is from genome assembly GCA_021605145.1 of Aegilops bicornis. Classification (NCBI taxonomy): domain Eukaryota; kingdom Viridiplantae; phylum Streptophyta; class Magnoliopsida; order Poales; family Poaceae; genus Aegilops; species Aegilops bicornis. The sequence goes on from CM038671.1 coordinate 806,345,121, forward strand.
ACAGATGGCCCCGAAGTTTCGTGGTGTGTGATAGAAGGGAAATAAGTACTATGCCACCATTAGGAAGGACAATGCCGTCCATGAACTTGGTCATTGGGACACCCCGGAGTTAGCGGCGCGTGCTTATGATGCCATGACAGTAACGTTCTTTCAGGAAGGGGCAAATCTGAATTTCCCTGAGTGTCGTGAGTTCGCGATGTTCCTCGCGCCCGAGGACATGACGATATGCACTAGGGTTGAGGAGAAGGAGAGTAAGAGGCCGAGATGCAGTTCTTCGACCCATTGGTGAGTGAGCTTGTGAGAGATGACAAACACGGGGACGCCAACAAGATAATGTTACTTCAGTATGCAGTCAGGAAGAGTGCATAGGAGGATCCCATAGACTGGGATGCCTTGGAGCATGAGGAGGGTCAGCAGGGGTGTCGTCGTAGGTCGACTAGGCACGATCACGATGCCTGTCCCTCTGGCCACTAGCTTAGCGCGCGCTACCTATTTCATATGAACTGTTTAACTTTATGCATGTTTTATGTTTGAACTACGCATGGTTTGTAGAACTGTTTTATTACAGGTATGTATGTGTTAATAACTAGATGGACGGATAGTGTTGGTTCGTACTAACTGCTTAGAACTCTTCCAATGCAACGGTTCATGGATGAGGTGCTAAGTATATTAAATGCATTAGCAACTCAAGTCCCCAATGCAAAGGTGCTAAAGCTTGTGGGTGCTAAGCTCCATGCATTTAATTAGTTGTAGACTCAGAATTGTGCTTCCACCTAGGTACACGTGCTTAGCACCGTTTCTTCCAAGGGTCACCATACTACTCTTTCTCTCTCTCTTCCATACATTTATTTTGCATTATATTTATGTGCATCTTAATTATGTATGCCTATTTTTCTCAACTTCATGCATGAAAGCAGTAAATGGATGCCCCATGTGAGACATGTGGTTCGGTGAGATGCCAAAGGGATAAGAAGTTCTTCATAGATCTGCCGAATTACTTTCTCAATAGGACGGTATGTTTAGTTGAACATGTTTTGATTGAGTTTCTTGCATGATGTATACGGTTGTGCCCTAAATTGTGTAACTAGCTAGCTCCTCCTTTCTTTCTATTTTGCTCAGGTCATCCCTTGCGGGGCAAGGCGTGCCTTCTTAAAGAAGTCTAAAGTTCCAGTTGATGCCACCATCATATTCCAATGCACCCTCATGAAGATGTTGACGGCCCAAAAATTCAATTGTCTTGTCACCAACAACGCAAACCGCACCTACTTCGGTTGCCCTGGTTGGAAAGCCCTTGCATATGCTTACGAGATGGAAGCTGTGGAGAGAGCCACGTTCTACCTCGACTACGATTGTGACCAGATCATGGTCTACTGCAGTTCTGCTGGCAGTGATGATGGTGCACTTACTCCGAACAATGACCCTGACTCCGCCCGCCGCAAAGTTGTAGTTAGCTATTTGGCATGCATGGAAGATATCATGTTATTATCACCTCTATTTATTTGAACTTGTACATTCATATGTGTGTTACTTTGCCTATTTTGTTGAACTATATCAATAAGTGCATTGTTGAACGTAAATGTTGTCATTGAGTCTATTTATAGTTGATTTAGTGACTGTTCTTAAACTGGATTATACTGTCATTCTGGCTGAAATCACGGTTGCACAAATTTTATTTCAAATTTGAAAATCAAAGTACTGGCGTCGAGAAAACATGAAACGTCACAACTGATTACTAATACTGCCGGCGTGGACATCACGGCACACCACTACCACCCAAAATACTGATGGCGTAGGTGCCAACGCCAGCGCTAATTTTTAACACTGGCGTCATATTGGTGGCGTCTTGTGCCATGCCACCAAGGCTGCTTTTGTCACCCGTAGCTAGGCTTTTCACCATTAGTGTTAGTTTATTTCACATCATCATGCCAGAGTTGTTCCTTGCTATTTGGAAAATAGTCAAGCAAGTGTCAGGTTCAGTCAGTAATTAGAAATATTAGGACATGTAATTAAATCATCAAAATATGATACTATTTTCAATACAATACTATCTTATACTTTGTAATTTTGTTAGGTTTACGTATCAACTGAAATCCTGCACACATTGCCTCTTGCCCTTCCTCTCCCCTGTTTATGTGACTATAAAGAAATAAGTACTATATTACCCACCTCTATTTGTGTGCACAATGCTTTTCTTGCCTATATATATACCACATCAACCATGTCCATGGTGAACAAGGCTCTCTTTTCATTTGTACTACTTCATCTCGGCCGGAATAGGTCACCAAGCACACTCAATGCTAACGTCTTGGTAGCACTAGCTTATTGGATCAAATATGTGGTAATCACATCACCATATGAAAGAGAGGGTATTGGTAGGGTTAGCTTGTGGCATTAAATAGTTGGAAGTCACATAAACTGATCAAAGAGAAACATGAGAAAGAAGTGAGAATACACGGGAATAGGAGGCATCGAGAGTATTGGCAGAACCAAATGCCGTGCTCGCTTAGGACAGGACCTAGCTGTTTAATCGTTACGACCCCAATACTGTACGGCAGCACTTATTTTGACTAGCTTTTTTCGCTTTCATCCAGCTGGCGCTTGCGGTGCCTCTTGAGAGTAACTCTGCTGAAGCATACCCATTTCAAAATTTTCAAAAGTGTAATTCGTCCATAATTTCTGAATGAGGGAGTATTTAGTAAGGATATTTTCTAGGGAATTCTCATTTACGATGTACATTAGCCCCACACTGCCTGCCACTTCTCCTGATAACTCTCACCTATGCACTGTCAGACCGCCGGATAATTCTCACGAATGTTGTACAACCATACATGGCGTGTTTATTGAAAGTCAATCCAACTAAAAGCCCACTATAGCCCATGTATCTTCGTTCTTCTTCTATTCGAAGAAAAAGGATGGTACGACACGACCGAAGGTTGAACAACATCGCCGGCGTCGTCCGGGGTACTTGCCGTCCTGTGCTATACTGTTCAACGGTCCATATAACGTGTTGCTGCTAGCAGCCTTAGGCCCTGTTTGGTTCAGCTTTTACTGATGGATTCCGTTGCCGCGCAGTAGAATCTGAACCAAAGGGCGAACCCAGCAGAATCCGATGCCAAAATCTGAACCAAAAGCGGAAGCAGCCCAGGAGTGCTTTTCAAAATCTGATTCCGCTGCGGGCCAAAATCTGAAAAAGTTGTGTCAGCTGATTTGCCAAATGACCTACATCTTTTTCACATCAGAGTTTCCACAGCTGTTTTTCCACATCAGATTTCTCACAGCTGCTTTTAGAAATCCACAACCGAACCAAACAGGGCCTTAAACTGTTAACATGTCCAGTTTTGGTGTGGCACAGGAATGGCAGCACAAGGACATTGCACCGGCGGTGAACGCTGTTTCTTTTCAAGAAAAGGCACAACTCGAGCCGAGTAGGGCTCGAGCACAGCCCGACTTTGAATTAACAAAGTCATCAACAGGCCAGGATTACAACGAACCAAACCATAAAACGAACAGAAAAGAGAGTAGGGATGCAACCCCGCAACGGCCGATACAAGGAGCTGAAGGAAAACCAAAACGCTACGAACAGACAAGAAAAAGACAACAGCGTGAGAAGCCGCCGCCCACAATTGAAGCACGTCGCAGACGCTAGCCATTAACCAGGGACGTCCCAAGAAGACACGGCAGTGATTTGAGCAACAAATCCACCAGGAGGAACTAGAGCATGCCAAGGCCACCATCTCACAACTACCATCGCATCCTAATCGCCGTAGAGGGAACCACTATCCCCTCCTGCCCAGGTCGTGGTCATCGATCCGCCGGACAGACAGGGCCACATGGAGGAGAGCATGGCGGGCCGAGGAGGGAACCGGTCATCCACGACGAATTGTTACCACAAGAAGAAGAAGCCGCCGCCACCAAGAGCACCCGAAGCACGCAGCAACCGACCCGCCACCCCACAGACCCAAAACGGCCCCTTCAAGAAGGTAGCGACGCCGTCATGGCGCTGCCAGCGCCCAAAGCAGAGTTTTGGGTTTTCACCCGGGTGCAGGGGAAGGGGGACGAGGGGGAGGTGGACCTCAATGTCGCCTTCAGGAAGGAGAACAGCGCCCGGAGCGCTGCTAACGAGGTGGTCGCCACCGGCCAAGGGGTTACCCCGATCCAGACCTCCCCATACCAAATCCACGCAGCCAACAGCCGGATCCGACGGGATCAGACAAGGAAGAGGTTGCTGCAGGCGACAGGGCGCGTCTTCAGATCTGGCGCAGTAGGTCGTGGGGGCACCGGCGCATGACCCCCTTGTCCACCGCCGCCTCACCACCCATGCAGCCGAGGAGAGGCGACCACAGCTCCAGTGGACGCCGCCAGCCGCCGGGACACCGCCGCCCACACCACCAGGCCGCCGCCAGGAGCCCTAGGACCGTTCCCCGGAAGGAACGCGACCGAAGACCTCGCCGCCACCCTCATCGACGGCCGCGTGGGGCCGGCGACTGCCTCCGGCGGCGGCAAGGGAAGATGCGAAGGGGAGGGGGTGGCGGCGGGCGAGATCTAGGTCGCCCCCTAGTCGCCCCTAGGGGACGACGCGAGGGAAGGAGGGGGGGGGGTCGCGGGTCGGTGAGCACTATTTTGCCAGTGTCGGTTGTGCAAACTCGATAGCTAATTAAGCACACAGCTTGCGGCAAGGAAGAAGGGATGAAAAAGAATAGTGTACCAATTAATCGGACTTGTCATATAGTGCTAGATACATCCATCTGAGGACCAAGATTTTTCCGACGGAGGGAGTAGTTAACATACATATACGTACATCCCTTGGCTAAAAAACGTTTAACGACATTCAAAAGTCACTCAGTAGCACAAGTAGATAGCACTAGGTTATTGGATCAAATATGTGGTAGCACTGGCTTATTGGATCAAATATTTGGAAGGTAAGTCCACCAACCCACTCAATGCTCAGGGCAACTCCAATGCAGAGACACAAACGGACACGCTTTTCGTCCGTTTGGGTCGGCCAGCCAGACACCAGCGTCCGTTCTTGTCCGCGGGTCCATAGGTGCGCCCAACGCGGTCGACACATTTCAACAATTTGAAATTTAAAATATGTTATATTGCCATTAAAAATCCAGGCCATACATTAACTTAAACTAAAAAGGACTGAAATAACTTGAACTAAATGGAACCCTAGATCTACTACTTGTCATCACCGTCGCCGTCATTGTTGTCTGCATCGATGAGGTCGACAAAGGGCGGAGGCAGCCACGAGGCGTCCACGGGTCAAGCTCTATTAGGAAAGGGCTTATAGGTCAATCCAAAAGGGTGGCGGGTGAGGCGTGGCACCCGCCACAACTATTTTTGTAAACAAGCAGTGGTGGGTGCTAAAAAGGCTCGTCACGGCTACATAAGTAACAGTGGCGGGCTCGGCCGGAGACCCGCCACAGCTAAGCAATTTCTAATTCCTTGACGGGTGACAAGCAGTTGGGCCGGGCGAGGTTGCGCACCCGCGACAGTTACCTTGTGCAGCTGTGGTGGGCAACTGCTAGTACCCGCCACAACTATATTTGGGTACCCACACGTCGAACATTTCAAAATCTTTTTGGAGCATGGGTGGCTGGTTTTTTGTCACCCGCCACAGCTATATTTGATCACGTTGACGCCTATCGTGCATGTACTATAGTGGCAGGCTCAGCTCTGCACCCGTCGCTGCTAAACACGACCTTATCCACCGGATTCCCCCCACCCGCAACAGTTAGATTTCATTCCCCGACCTTTCTCCCCTCTGTCTTGCCGTCGCCAACGTCGTGGCGTCGCGGTCATCACCGGCGAGGCCGCGGTCCGCTGCCTCGAATGGCGTCGACGATCCAATCTTCCCTCACTAGTAGAAAAGGGGGCAATGGTCCAGGCCAGGTCAGCCCATTAGTCCCGGTTCAATCCAGAACCGGGACCCACGGGGGCATTGGACCCGGTTCGTGAGCCCCGGGGGCCGGCCGGGCCACGTGGGCCATTGGTCCCGGTTCGTCTGGACCTTTTGGTCCCGGTTGGTGGGACGAACCGGGACCAATGTGCCTCGCTCCTGGCCCACCACTATTGGTCCCGGTTGGTGGCCTGAACCGGTACCAAAGGCTGCCCTTTAGTCCCGGTTCATGCCACGAACCGGGACCAATTAATTGCCTATATACACCCCTCGCCCGCGAGCAGAGCACTCCCACTGCTCTGTTTTTCCTGGCCGGCGAGGAGAGAGCTTTGTGGTTCTCTAGCTCACCTCCTATGCACATGAGGTGTTCGATGGAATGCCCGAGCCACACTACTTAAGCTTTCTCCTCTCCAAGCTCGACCTCCAAGCTCCATTTTCCTTAATATTTGTCTAGGTTTAGCGGTCCGTCACGTCCCGTCCCCGTCTTCACCGCCGTCGATCGCCCGCGCCCATCTCGTCGCCGGCACCACCGTGGTGAGCCTCTTGTTCTTATCCTCTTTCTGAAAGGAAAAACAAATTTTTACTTGTATGTTTATATAGATACTTGTATAATTTTCTTACTGTTATTATTGCATCTTATATAATGCGATGGTTTTGGTATCCGCCCCCGTCAGCCCTCGTCCTGTCTATGATTCGGATGTGGTATATATTACGTTTTCATAACTATTGGTTCATTTATTGTTTATGACAAGTATGCCGACCAACGTGACATAGATTTTATTTATCTAGGAGGTTGTTGAACCGGAAATTCCAACCGACCCTATTGTCGAGAGGTCAAATTTAGTTGAAGAAGAAAACAATTTCTTGAAGGAAAAAATAAGAAAAATTGAGGAGGAGAAGATGATAGTGGAGTTGCATGTTGCGGATGTCGCCGATGATCACAAGATCAAGATGGGTGCAATGCGCTTGAAGATTAGAAAGATTAGAAAATATGCCATTCATACCGAGGCTTGGTATCATTATGCCGTTGGATTAGTTGTTACATTGGTTACGATTATGATCGCATTTGTTTTCGCATTGAAATATTTTACATAGTTTCAATGTATGGTTTAATTAATTTAGATACTCTGCAGAGCTTTATGTTGTTAGATGAGAACTATGTATGTACTTTGGTTTTAATGTGATGATGAACTTCTATTAATTTGGTCACTTAATTATCTATTCATGATGTTCTGTAATGATTTTTGACACACTTAATTATATATAATGCACGCAGATGAACCGGCAATGGATGTACGGTTCAAGACACACCTCTGAGTACATTAAGGGCGTGCATGATTTTCTCGAAGTGGCTGAGGCAAACAAGCAGAATGGTTTTATGTGTTGTCCATGCCCTATATGTGGGTATACAAAGTCTTACTCTGACCGGAAAATCCTTCACACCCACCTGCTTTACAAGGGTTTCATGCCACACTATAATGTTTGGACGAGGCACGGAGAAATAGGGGTTATGATGGAAGACGGCGAAGAAGAAGAGTACGATGACAACTATGTGCCCCTGAATACGGTGATGCTCTTGAACATCAGGAGGAACCAGACGATGTGCACGATGATGCTGCAACGGTGAAGCTGCTGAAGATCAAGAGGAACCAGACGATGTGCCCGATGATGATGATCTCTGCCGGTCATTGTCGATGCAAGGACGAAATGCTAAAGTCAAAAGGAGAAGCTGAAGTTCGATCGCATGTTAGAGGACCACAAAATAGGGTTGTACCCCAATTGCGAAGATGGCAACACAAAGCTCGGTACCGTACTGGAATTGCTGCAGTGGAAGGCAGAGAATGCTGTGCCTGACAAAGGATTTGAGAAGCTACTGAAAATATTGAAGAAGAAGCTTCCAAAGGATAACGAATTGCCCGACAGTACATACGCAGAAAAGAAGGTCGTATGCCCTCTAGGATTGGAGGTGCAGAAGATACATGCATGCCCTAATGACTGCATCCTCTACCGCGGTGCGTACAAGGATCTGAACGCATGCCCGGTATGAGGTGCATTACGGTATAAGATCAGACGAGATGACCCTAGTGATGTTGACGGCGAGCCCCAGTGAAGAGGGTTCCTGCGAAGGTGATGTGGTATGCTCCTATAATACCACGGTTGAAACGTCTGCTCAGAAGCGGAGAGCATGCCAAGTTGATGCGATGGCACAGTGAGGACCGTAAGAAAGACGGGAAGTTGAGAGCACCCGCTGACGGGTCGCAGTGGAGAAAAATCGAGAGAAAGTACTGGGATGAGTTTGCAAGTGACCCAAGGAACATATGGTTTGCTTTAAGCGCGGATGGCATTAATCTTTTCGGGGAGCAGAGCAGCAATCACAGCACCTGGCCTGTGACTATATGTATGTATAACCTTCCTCCTTGGATGTGCATGAAGCGGAAGTTCATTATGATGCCAGTTCTCATCCAAGGCCCTAAGCAACCCGGCAACGACATTGATGTGTACCTAAGGCCATTAGTTGAAGAACTTTTACAGCTATGAAATGGAAACGGTGTACGTACGTGGGATGAGCACAAACAGGAGGAATTTGACCTAAAGGCGTTGCTGTTCGTGACCATCAACGATTTGCCTGCTCTTAGTAACCTTTCAGGACAGACAAACAAGGGATACCACGCATGCACGCATTGTTTACTTGACACCGATAGTATATACCTGGGAAGCTGCAGGAAGAATGTGTACCTGGGCCATCGTCGATTTCTTCCGACCAACCATCAATGTCGAAAGAAAGGCAAGCATTTCAAAGAAGAGGTAGATCACCGGAAGAAGCCCGCCATGCGTACCGGTGATCACGTACTTGCTATGGTCAATGATTTACACGTAATCTTTGGAAAGGGTCCCGGCGGAGTAGCTGTTCCGAGTGACGCCGGGGGACACGCACCCATGTGGAAGAAGAAATCTATATTTTGGGACCTACCCTACTGGAAAGACCTAGAGGTCCGCTCTTTGATCGACGTGATGCACGTGATGAAGAACCTTTGCGTGAACCTGCTAGGCTTCTTGGGCGTGTATGGGAAGACAAAAGATACAACTGAGGCACGGGAGGACCTGCAATGTTTGCACGAAAAAGATGGCATGCCTCCAAAGCAGTATGAAGGTCCTGCCAGCTATGCTCTTACCAAAGAAGAGAAGGAAATCTTCTTTGAATGCCTGCTTAGTATGAAGGTCCCGACTGGCTTCTCGTCGAATATAAAGGGAATAATAAATATGGCAGAGAAAAAGTTTCAGAACCTAAAGTCTCATGACTGCCACGTGATTATGACGCAACTGCTTCCGGTTGCATTGAGGGGGCTTCTACCGGAAAACGTCTGATTAGCCATTGTGAAGCTATGTGCATTCCTCAATGCAATCTTCCGGAAGGTGATCGATCTAGAAATCATACCAGCGCTAAGGAGTGATATGGTGCAATGTCTTGTCAGTTTCGAGCTGGTGTTCCCACCATCCTTCTTCAATATCATGACGCACGTCCTAGTTCATCTAGTATACGAGATTGTCAATATGGGCCACGTATTTCTACACAATATGTACCCCTTTGAGAGGTTCATGTGAGTCCTAAAGAAATATGTCCGTAACCGCGCTAGGCGGAAGGAAGCATCTCCATGGGCCATCAAACAGAGGATGTCATCGGGTTTTGTGTTGACTTCATTCCTGGCCTTAAGAAGATAGGTCTCCCTAAATCGAGGTATGAGGGGAGACTGACTGGAAAAGGCACGCTTGGAAGGGACTCAATAGTATGCAGGGACGGATATTCTTGGTCTAAGCACACTACACAGTTCTACAGAACTCTACCTTGGTGACCCCGTATGTCGATGAACACAAGAACAGTCTGCGCTCCAAAGACCCAGAGCAGTGCGACGACTGGATTACATGTGAACACATCAGGACTTTCAGCAGTTGGTTGGAAACATGTCTCAGAGGTGACAACACTGTTTGTGATGAGCTGTACTTGTTGTCCAGGGGACCATCTTTGACTGTTACGATTTGGAAAGGATACGAGATAAATGGGAATATATTTTACACGATTGACCAAGATCAAAAGAGCACCAACCAAAACAGAGGTGTCCGCTTTGATGCAATAACCGAGAGGGGAAATGACACATATTATGGTGACATAGTGGTGTTGGGGAACGTAGTAATTTCAAAAAATTTCCTACGCACACGCAAGATCATGGTGATGCATAGCAACGAGAGGGGAGAGTGTATGTCCACGTACCCTCGTAGACCGTAAGCGGAAGCGTTATAACAACGCGGTTGATGTAGTCGACGTCTTCACGATCCGACCGATCCAAGTACCGAGCGACGGCACCTCCGAGTTCTGCACACGTTCAGCTCGATGGCGATCCCGGACTCCGATCCAGCAAAGTGTCGGGGATGAGTTCCGTCGACGACGGCGTGGTGGCGATGATGATGCTCCACCGATACAGGGTTTCGCCTAAGCTCCACGACGATATGACTTCACCGGCGCAGGGCTTCGCCTAAGCTCCGCGACGATATGACCGAAGTGGAATATGGTGGAGGGGGGCACCGCACACGGCTAAGGAACAATCCGTAGATCAACTTGTGTGTTCTGGGGTGCCCCCCTGCCCCCGTATATAAAGGAGCAAGGGAGGGGGTGGCCGGCCTAGGAGGAGGCGCACCAAGGGGGGAGTCCTACTCCCACCGGGAGTAGGATTCCCCCTTTCCTAGTCCAACTAGGAGTCCTTCCATGTATTAGGAGTAGGAGACAAGGAAGGGGAAGAGAGAAGGGAAGGAAGGAGGGGGTGCGGCCCCTCCCCTTAGTCAATTCGGACTAGGCCATGGGGCGCGCGCGGCCTGCCCTAGGCAGCCCTCTCTCTTTCCGCAGGGCCCAATAAGGCCCAATACTTCTCCCGGCGAATTCCCGTAACTCTCCGGTACTCCGAAAAATAACCGAATCATTCGGAACCTTTCCGAACTCCGAATATAGTCGTCCAATATATCGATCTTTACGTCTCGACCATTTCGAGACTCCTCGTCATGTCCCCGATCTCATCCGGGACTCCGAACTCCTTCGGTACATCAAAACTCATAAACTCATAATATAAGCATCATCGAAACCTTAAGCGTGCGGACCCTACGGGTTCGAGAACTATGTAGACATGACCTAGAACTATTCTCGGTCAATAACCAATAGCGGGACCTGGATGCCCATATTGGCTCCTACATATTCTACGAAGATCTTTATCGGTCAAACCGCATAACAACATACGTTGTTCCCTTTGTCATCGGTATGTTACTTGCCCGAGATTCGATCGCCGGTATCCAATACCTAGTTCAATCTCGTCACCGGCAAGTCTCTTTACTCGTTCTGTAATGCATCATCCCGTAACCAACTCATTGGTCACATTGCTTGCAAGGCTTATAATGATGTGCATTACCGAGAGGGCCCAGAGATACCTCTCCGACAATCGGAGTGACAAAACCTAATCTCGAAATACGCCAACCCAACATGTACCTTTGGAGACACCTGTAGTACTCCTTTATAATCACCAAGTTACGTTGTGACGTTTGGTAGCACCCAAAGTGTTCCTCCGGTAAACGGGAGTTGCATAATCTCATAGTTACAGGAACATGTATAAGTCATGAAGAAAGCAACAGCAACATACTAAACGATCGGGTGCTAAGCTAATGGAATGGGTCATGTCAATCAGATCATTCAACCAATGATGTGACCTTGTTAATCAAATGACAACTCCTTTGTCTATGGTTAGGAAACATAACCATCTTTGATTAACAAGCTAGTCTAGTAGAGGCATACTAGTGACACTCTGTTTGTCTATATATTCACACATGTATTATGTTTCCTGTTAATACAATTCTAGCATGAATAATAAACATTTATCATGATATAAGGAAATAAATAATAACTTTATTATTGCCTCTAGGGCATATTTCCTTCAGTCTCCCACTTGCACTAGAGTCAATAATCTAGATCACATCACCGTGTGATTAACATCGATAGTTCACATCATCATGTGATTTAACACCCATAGTTCACATCGCCATGTGACCAACACCCAAAGGGTTTACTAGATTCAGTAATCTAGTTCACATCGCTATGTGATTAACACCCAAAGAGTACTAAGGTGTGATCATGTTTTTGCTTGTGAGAGAATCTTAGTCAACGGGTCTTTCATATTCAGATCCGTTATGTATTTTGCAATTTTCTATGTCTACAATGCTCTGCGGAGCTACTCTAGCTAATTGCTCCCACTTTCAATATGTATCTAGATCGAGACTTAGAGTCATCCAGATCGGTGTCAAAACTTGCATCGACGTAACCCTTTACGACGAACCTTTTTCACTTCCATAATCGAGAAACATATCCTTATTCCACTAAGGATAATTTTGACCGCTGTCGATGATCTACTCCTAGATCACTATTGTACTCCTTGCCAGACTCAGTGTAGGATATACAATAGATCTGGTACACAGCATGGCATACTTTATAGAACCTATGGCCAAGGCATAGGGAATGACTTTCATTCTCTTTCTATCTTCTGCCGTGGTCGGGTTTTGAATCTTACTCAATTTCACACCTTGTTACACAGTCAAGAACTCTTTCTTTGACTGTTCCATTTTGAACTACTTCAAAATCTTGTCAAGGTATGTACTCATCGAAAAAACTTATCAAGCGTCTTGATCTATCTCTATAGATCTTGATGCTCAATATGTAAGCAGCTTCACCGAGGTCTTTCTTTGAAAAACTCCTTTCAAACACTCCTTTATGCTTTGCAGAATAATTCTACATTATTTCCGATCTACAATATGTCATTCACATATACTTATCAGAAATGCTGTAGTGCTCCCACTCACTTACTAGTAATTACAGGCTTCACCGCAAGTCTGTATAAAACTATATGCTATGATCAACTTATCAAAGCATGTATTCCAACTCGAGATGCTTGCACCAGTCCATAGATGGATCGCTGAAGCTTGCATATTTTGTTAGCTCCTTTAGGATTGACGAAAACTTTTGGTTGCATCATATGCAACTCTTCTTTAATAAATCCATTAAAGAATGTAGTTTTGACATCTATTTGCCAGATTTCATAAAATGTGGCAATTGCTAACATGATTCGGACAGACTTAAGAATCGCTACAGAGAAAATCTCATTGTAGTCAACACCTTGAACTTGTCAAAAACCTTTTTGTGACAAGTCGAGTTTTGTAGATAGTAACACTACTATCGGTGTCCGTCTTCCTCTTGAAGATCCATTTATTTAACATGGCTTGCTGATCATCGAGCAAGTCAATCAAAGTCCATACTTTGTTCTCATACATGGATCCTATCTCAGATTTCATGGCCTCAAGCCATTTCGCTGAATCTGGGCTCATCATCGCTTCCTCATAGTTCATAGGTTCATCATGGTCTAGTAACATGACTTCTAGAATAAGATTACCGTACCACTCTAGTGCGGATCTTACTCTGGAAGACCTACGAGGTTTGGTAGCAACTTGATCTGAAGTTTCATGATCATCATCATTAACTTCCTCACTAATTGGTGTAGGAATCATCGAACTGATTCCTGTGATGAACTACTTTCAAATAAGGGAGAAGGTACAATTACCTCATCAAGTTCTACTTTCCTCCCACTCACTTCTTTCGAGAGAAACTTCTTCTCTAGAAAGGATCCATCTTAGCAACGAAAAACTTGCCTTCGGATCTGTGATAGAAGGTGTACCCAATAATTACCTTTGGGTATTCTATGAAGACGCACTTCTCCGATTTGGGTTTGAGCTCATCAGGTGAAAACTTTTTCACATAAGCATCACAACTCCAAACTTTTAAGAAACAACAACTTTGGTTTCTTGCCAAACCACAGTTCATACGGTGTCGTCTCAACGGATTTAGATGGTGCCCTTTTTAACGTGAATGCAGCTGTCTCTAATGCATAGCCCCAAAACTATAACGGTAAATCGGTAAGAAACATCTTAGATCGCACCATATCTAGTAAAGTGCGATTCTGACGTTCGGACACACCATTGCGCTGTGGTGTTCCGGGAGGCGTGAGTTGCGAAACTATTCCGCATTGTTTCAAATGTAGACCAAACTCGTAACTCAAATATTCGCCTCCACGATCAGATCGTAGAAACTCTATTTTCTTATTACGATGATTTTCAACTTCACTCTGAAATTCTTTGAACTTTTCAAATGTTTCAGACTTATGTTTCATCAAGTAGATATACCCATATCTGCTCAAATCATCTTGTGAAGGTCAGAAAATAACGATACTTGCCACGAGAATCAACACTCATTGAATCGCATACATCGGTATGTATTATTTCCAATAAGTCAGTAGCTTGTTCCATTGTTCCGGAGAACGGAGTTTTAGTCATCTTGCCCAAAAGGCACGGTTCGCAAGCATCAAATAATTCATAATCAAGTGATTCCAAAAGTCCATCAGCATGGAGTTTTCTTCAAGCGCTTTACACCAATATGACCTAAACGGCAGTGCCACAAATAAGTTGCACTATCATTATTAACTTTGCATCTTTTGGTTTCAATATTTTGAATATGTGTATCACTATGATCGAGATCCAATGAACCATTTTCATTGGGTGTGTAACCATATAAGGTTTTATTCATGTAAATGTAACAACAATTCATTCTCTTACTTAAATGAATAACCGTATTGCAATAAACATGATCAAATCATATTTATGCTCAACACCAAATAACACTTATTTAGGTTCCACACTAATCCCGAAAGTATAGGGAGTGTGCGATGATGATCATATCAACCGTGGAACCACTTCCAACTCTCATCGTCACTTCACCCTTAACTAGTCTCTGTTCATTCTGCAACTCCTTTTCGAGTTACTAATCTTAGCAACTGAACTAGTACCAAATCTTGAGGGGTTGCTATGAACACTAGTAAAGTACACATCAATAATCTGTATATCAAATATACCTTTGTTCACTTTGCCATCCTTCTTATCCACCAAATATTCAGGGGTAGTTCCGCTTCCAAAGTGACCAGTTCCATTGCAGCAAAAGTACTTAGTCTCGGGCTTAGGTCCAGACTTGGGCTTCTTCACTCGAGCAGCAACTTGCTTGCCGTTCCTTTTGAAGTTCCTTCTTCCCTTTGCCCTTTTCCTTGAGACTAGTGGTCTTGTCAATCATCAACACTTGATGCTTTTCTTGATTTCTACCTTCGTTGATTTCAACATCACGAAGAGCTCGGGAATCGTTTTCGTCATCCCCTGCATACTATAGTTCATCACGAAGTTCTAGTAACTTAGTGATGGTGACTAGAGAATTCTGTCAATCACTATCTTATCTGGAAGATTAACTCCCACTTGATTCAAGCGATTGAAGTATTCAGACAATCTGAGCACATGCTCACTAGTTGAGCGATTCTCCTCCATCTTTTAGCTATAGAACTTGTTGGAGACTTCATATCTCTCAACTCGGTATTTGCTTGAAATATTAACTTCAATTCCTGGAACATCTCATATGGTCCATGACGTTCAAAACGTCTTTGAAGTCCCGATTCTAAGCCGTTAAGTATGGTGCACTAAACTATCAAGTAGTCATCATATTGAGCTAGCCAAACGTTCATAACGTCTGCATCTGCTCCTGCAATAGGTCTGTCACCTAGCGGTGCATTAAGGACATAATTCTTCTGTGCAGCATTGAGGATAAACCTCAGATCGCGGATCCAATCCGCATCATTGCTACTAACATTTTTCAACAC
The DNA here is from genome assembly GCA_021605145.1 of Aegilops bicornis. NCBI lineage: Eukaryota > Viridiplantae > Streptophyta > Magnoliopsida > Poales > Poaceae > Aegilops > Aegilops bicornis. Next base: position 806,360,796 of record CM038671.1, read on the forward strand.
AATTTTCTCTAGGAACATATGAAAATAAACATATGAAAGCAACAACGCGAGCTATTGATCTACAACATAATTTGCAAAATACTACCAGGACTAAGTTCATGATAAATTTAAGTTCAATTAATCATATTACTTAAGAACTCCCACTTAGACAGACATCTCTCTAGTCATCTAAGTGATCACGTGATCCAAATCAACTAAACCATAACCGATCATCACGTGAGATGGAGTAGTTTTCAATGGTGAACATCACTATGTTGATCATATCTACTATATGATTCACGCCGACCTTTCGGTCTCCGTGCTCGAGGCCATATCTGCATATGCTAGGCTCGTCAAGTTTAACCTGAGTATTCCGTGTGTGCAAAACTGGCTTGCACCCGTTGTAGATGGACGTAGAGCTTATCACACCCGATCATCACGTGGTGTATGGGCACGACGAACTTTGGCAACGGTGCATACTCAGGGAGAACACTTCTTGATAATTAGTGAGAGATCATCTTAAAATGCTACCGTCAATCAAAGCAAGAATAAGATGTATAATAGATAAACATCACATGCAATCAAAATATGTGACATGATATGGCCATGATCATCTTGCGCCTTTGATCTCCATCTCCAAAGTACTGTCATGATCTCTATCGTCACCGGCACGACACCATGATCTTCATGATCTTGATCTATATCAATGTGTCATCACATGGTTGTCTCGCCAACTATTGCTCTTGCAACTATTGCTATCGCATAGCGATAAAGTAAAGAAATTATTTGGCACTTGCATCTTATGCAACAAAGAGACAACCATAGGGCTTTTGCCAGTTGCCGATAACTTCAACAAAACATGATCATCTTATACAACAACTTATATCTCATCACGTCTTGACCATATCACATCACAACATGCCCTGCAAAAACAAGTTAGACGCCCTCTACTTTGTTGTTGCAAATTTTACGTGGCTGCTACGGGCTTAGCAAGAACCGTTCTCACCTACGCATCAAGACCACAACGATAGTTTGTCAAATAGACTCCGCTTTTAACCTTCGCAAGGACCGGGCGTAGTCACACTCGGTTCAACTAAAGTGAGAGAGACAGACACCCGCCAGCCACCTTTAAGCACGAGTGCTCAGAACGGTGAAACCAGTCTCGCGTGGCGTACGCGTAATGTCGGTCCGGACCGCTTCATCTCACAATACCGCTGAACCAAAGTATGACATGCTGGTAGGCAGTATGACTTGTATCGCCCACAACTCACTTGTGTTCTACTCGTGCAAAACATCAAACCATAAAACCTAGGCTCGGATGCCACTGTTGGGGAACGTAGTAAATTCAAAAAAAATAACTACGCACACGCAACATCATGGTGATGCATAGCAACGAGAGGGAGAGTGTATGTCCACGCACCCTCGTGAGACCGTGAAGCGGAAGCGTTATAACAACGCTGTTGATGTAGTCGTGCGTCTTCACGATCCGACCGATCCAAGTACCGAACGACGGCACCTCCGAGTTCTGCACACGTTCAGCTCGATGACGATCCCGGACTCCGATCCAGCAAAGTGTCGGGATGAGTTCCACAAGACGACGGGCGTGGTGACGATGATGATGCTCCACCGACGCAGGGCTTCGCCTAAGCTCCACGACGATATGACTTCACCGGCGCGGGGCTTCGCCTAAGCTCGCTGACGATATGACCGAAGTGGAATATGGTGGAGGGGCACCGCACACGCTAAGGAACAATCCGTAGATCAACTTGTGTGTTCTGGGTGCCCCTGCCCCGTATATAAAGGAGCAAGGGAGGGGTGGCTGCCTAGGAGGAGGCGCACCAAGGGGAGTCCTACTCCCACCGGAGTAGGATTCCCCTTTCCTAGTCCAACTAGGAGTCCTTCCATGTATTAGGAGTAGGAGACAAGGAAGGGGAAGAGAGAAGGAAGGAAGGAGGGTGCGGCCTCCCTAGTCCAATTCGGACTAGGCCATGGGGCGCGCGGCCTGCCCTAGGCAGCCCCTCTCTCTTTCCGCAGGGCCCAATAAGGCCCAATACTTCTCCCGGCGAATTCCGTAACTCTCCGGTACTCGAAAAATACCGAATCATTCGAACCTTTCCGAACTCCGAATATAGTCGTCCAATATATTGATCTTTACGTCTCGACCATTTCGAGACTCCTCGTCATGTCCCCGATCTCATCCGGGACTCGAACTCCTTCGGTACATCAAAAATCATAAACTCATAATATAACTATCATCGAAACCTTAAGCGTGCGGACCCTACGGGTTCGAGAACTATGTAGACATGACCTAAAACTATTCTCGGTCAATAACCAATAGCGGGACCTGGATGCCCATATTGGCTCCTACATATTCTACGAAGATCTTTATCGGTCAAACCGCATAACAACATACGTTGTTCCCTTTGTCATCGGTATGTTACTTGCCCGAGATTCGATCGTCGGTATCCAATACCTAGTTCAATCTCGACACCGGCAAGTCTCTTTACTCGTTCTGTAATGCATCATCCCGTAACCAACTCATTGGTCACATTGCTTGCAAGGCTTATAATGATGTGCATTACCGAGAGGGCCCAGAGATACCTCTCCGACAATCGGAGTGACAAAACCTAATCTCGAAATACGCCAACCCAACATGTACCTTTGGAAACACCTGTAGTACTCCTTTATAATCACCCAGTTACGTTGTGACGTTTGGTAGCACCAAAGTGTTCCTCCGGTAAACGGGAGTTGCATAATCTCATAGTTACAGGGAACATGTATAAGTCATGAAGAAAGCAACAGCAACATACTAAGCGATCGGGTGCTAAGCTAATGGAATGGGTCATGTCAATCAGATCATTCAACCAATGATGTGACCTTGTTAATCAAATGACAACTCCTTTGTCTATGGTTAGGAAACATAACCATCTTTGATTAACAAGCTAGTCTAGTAGAGGCATACTAGTGACACTCTGTTTGTCTATATATTCACACATGTATTATGTTTCCTGTTAATACAATTCTAGCATGAATAATAAACATTTATCATGATATAAGGAAATAAATAATAACTTTATTATTGCCTCTAGGGCATATTTCCTTCAAGTGGACATATGGGAACTTGACTACGGACATGATTTTAAGGTCCCTTTGTTTAAGTGCAAATGGAATGTCAATGCAGCCGAGGAGGTGGGAGAATGCAGAGTAGACCCACAGTACGGAATGACAACAGTGGATCTGAAATGCTGTAGTGCTCCCACTCACTTACTAGTAATTACAGGCTTCACCGCAAGTCTGTATAAAACTATATGCTATGATCAACTTATCAAAGCATGTATTCCAACTCGAGATGCTTGCACCAGTCCATAGATGGATCGCTGAAGCTTGCATATTTTGTTAGCTCCTTTAGGATTATGAAAACTTCTGGTTGCATCATATGCAACTCTTCTTTAATAAATCCATTAAAGAATGTAGTTTTGACATCTATTTGCCAGATTTCATAAAATGTGGCAATTGCTAACATGATTCGGACAGACTTAAGAATCGCTTCTGAGAGAAAATCTCATTGTAGTCAACACCTTGAACTTGTCAAAAACCTTTTTGTGACAAGTCGAGTTTTGTAGATAGTAACACTACTATCGGTGTCCGTCTTCCTCTTGAAGATCCATTTATTTAACATGGCTTGCTGATCATCGAGCAAGTCAATCAAAGTCCATACTTTGTTCTCATACATGGATCCTATCTCAGATTTCATGGCCTCAAGCCATTTCGCGGAATCTGGGCTCATCATCGCTTCCTCATAGTTCATAGGTTCATCATGGTCTAGTAACATGACTTCTAGAATAAGATTACCGTACCACTCTAGTGCGGATCTTACTCTGGAAGACCTACGAGGTTTGGTAGCAACTTGATCTGAAGTTTCATGATCATCATCATTAACTTCCTCACTAATTGGTGTAGGAATCATTGGAACTGATTCCTGTGATGAACTACTTTCAAATAAGGGAGAAGGTACAATTACCTCATCAAGTTCTACTTTCCTCCCACTCACTTCTTTCGAGAGAAACTTCTTCTCTAGAAAGGATCCATCTTAGCAACGAAAAACTTGCCTTCGGATCTGTGATAGAAGGTGTACCCAATAGTTACCTTTGGGTATTCTATGAAGACGCACTTCTTCGATTTGGGTTTGAGCTCATCAGGTGAAAACTTTTTCACATAAGCATCACAACTCCAAACTTTTAAGAAACAACAACTTTGGTTTCTTGCCAAACCACAGTTCATACGGTGTCGTCTCAACGGATTTAGATGGTGCCCTTTTTAACCTGAATGCAGCTGTCTCTAATGCATAGCCCCAAAACTATAACGGTAAATCGGTAAGAAACATCTTAGATCGCACCATATCTAGTAAAGTGCGACACGACGTTCGGACACACCATTGCGCTGTGGTGTTCGGGAGGCGTGAGTTGCGTAAACTATTCCGCATTGTTTCAAATGTAGACCAAACTTCGTAACTCAAATAGTCGCCTCCACGATCAGATCGTAGAAACTCTATTTTCTTATTACGATGATTTTCAACTTCACTCTGAAATTCTTTGAACTTTTCAAATGTTTCAGACTTATGTTTCATCAAGTAGATATACCCATATCTGCTCAAATCATCTTGTGAAGGTCAGAAAATAACGATACTTGCCACGAGCATCAACACTCATTGAATCGCATACATCGGTATGTATTATTTCCAATAAGTCAGTAGCTTGTTCCATTGTTCCGGAGAACGGAGTTTTAGTCATCTTGCCCAAAAGGCACGTTTATAAAGCATCAAATGATTCATAATCATGTGATTCCAAAAGTCCATCAGCATGGAGTTTTCTTCAAGCGCTTTACACCAATATGACCTAAACGGCGATGCCACAAATAAGTTGCACTATCATTATTAACTTTGCATCTTTTGGTTTCAATATTTTGAATATGTGTATCACTATGATCGAGATCCAATGAACCATTTTCATTGGGTGTGTAACCATATAAGGTTTTATTCATGTAAATGTAACAACAATTCATTCTCTTACTTAAATGAATAACCGTATTGCAATAAACATGATCAAATCATATTTATGCTCAACACCAAATAACACTTATTTAGGTTCCACACTAATCCCGAAAGTATAGGGAGTGTGCGATGATGATCATATCAACCGTGGAACCACTTCCAACTCTCATCGTCACTTCACCCTTAACTAGTCTCTGTTCATTCTGCAACTCCCTTTTCGAGTTACTAATCTTAGCAACTGAACTAGTACCAAATACTGAGGGGTTGCTATGAACACTAGTAAAGTACACATCAATAATCTGTATATCAAATATACCTTTGTTCACTTTGCCATCCTTCTTATCCACCAAATATTCAGGGGTAGTTCCGCTTCCAGTGACCAGTTCCATTGCAGCAAAAGTACTTAGTCTCAGGCTTAGGTCCAGACTTGGGCTTCTTCACTCGAGCAGCAACTTGCTTGCCGTTCCTTTTGAAGTTCCCCTTCTTCCCTTTGCCCTTTTCCTTGAGACTAGTGGTCTTGTCAATCATCAACACTTGATGCTTTTTCTTGATTTCTACCTTCGTTGATTTCAACATCACGAAGAGCTCGGGAATCGTTTTCGTCATCCCCTGCATACTATAGTTCATCACGAAGTTCTAGTAACTTAGTGATGGTGACTAGAGAATTCTGTCAATCACTATCTTATCCGGAAGATTAACTCCCACTTGATTCAAGCGATTGAAGTATTGGACAATCTGAGCACATGCTCACTAGTTGAGCGATTCTCCTCCATCTTTTAGCTATAGAACTTGTTGGAGACTTCATATCTCTCAACTCGGGTATTTGCTTGAAATATTAACTTCAATTCCTGGAACATCTCATATGGTCCATGACGTTCAAAACGTCTTTGAAGTCCCGATTCTAAGCCGTTAAGTATGGTGCACTAAACTATCAAGTAGTCATCATATTGAGCTAGCCAAACGTTCATAACGTCTGCATCTGCTCCTGCAATAGGTCTGTCACCTAGCGGTGCATTAAGGACATAATTCTTCTGTGCAGCATTGAGGATAAACCTCAGATCGCGGATCCAATCCGCATCATTGCTACTAACATTTTTCAACACAATTTTCTCTAGGAACATATGAAAATAAACATATGAAAGCAACAACGCGAGCTATTGATCTACAACATAATTTGCAAAATACTACCAGGACTAAGTTCATGATAAATTTAAGTTCAATTAATCATATTACTTAAGAACTCCCACTTAGACAGACATCTCTCTAGTCATCTAAGTGATCACGTGATCCAAATCAACTAAACCATAACCGATCATCACGTGAGATGGAGTAGTTTTCAATGGTGAACATCACTATGTTGATCATATCTACTATATGATTCACGCTCGACCTTTCGGTCTCCGTGCTCCGAGGCCATATCTGCATATGCTAGGCTCGTCAAGTTTAACCTGAGTATTCCGTGTGTGCAAAACTGGCTTGCACCCGTTGTAGATGGACGTAGAGCTTATCACACCCGATCATCACGTGGTGTCTGGGCACGCATTTAACTTTGGCAACGGTGCATACTAGGGAGAACACTTCTTGATAATTAGTGAGAGATCATCTTAAAATGCTACCGTCAATCAAAGCAAGAATAAGATGTATAATAGATAAACATCACATGCAATCAAAATATGTGACATGATATGGCCATGATCATCTTGGCGCCTTTGATCTCCATCTCCAAAGTACTGTCATGATCTCTATCGTCACCGCACGACACCATGATCTTCATCATCTTGATCTATATCAATGTGTCATCACATGGTTGTCTCGCCAACTATTGCTCTTGCAACTATTGCTATCGCATAGCGATAAAGTAAAGAAATTATTTGGCACTTGCATCTTATGCAACAAAGAGACAACCATAGGGCTTTTGCCAGTTGCCGATAACTTCAACAAAACATGATCATCTTATACAACAACTTATATCTCATCACGTCTTGACCATATCACATCACAACATGCCCTGCAAAAACAAGTTAGACGCCCTCTACTTTGTTGTTGCAAATTTTACGTGGCTGCTACGGGCTTAGCAAGAACCGTTCTCACCTACGCATCAAGACCACAACGATAGTTTGTCAAATAGACTCCGTTTTAACCTTCGCAAGGACCGGGCGTAGTCACACTCGGTTCAACTAAAGTGAGAGAGACAGACACCCGCCAGCCACCTTTAAGCACGAGTGCTCGTAACGGTGAAACCAGTCTCGCGTAAGCGTCTGGCGTAATGTCGGTCCGGGCCGCTTCATCTCACAATACCGCTGAACCAAAGTATGACATGCTGGTAGGCAGTATGACTTGTATCGCCCACAACTCACTTGTGTTCTACTCGTGCAAAACATCAAACCATAAAACCTAGGCTCGGATGCCACTGTTGGGGAACGTAGTAATTTCAAAAATTTCCTACGCATACGCAAGATCATGGTGATGCATAGCAACGAGAGGGGAGAGTGTATGTCCACGTACCCTCGTAGACCGTAAGCGGAAGCGTTATAACAACGCGGTTGATGTAGTCGTGACGTCTTCACGATCCGACCGATCCAAGTACCGAACGACGGCACCTCCGAGTTCTGCACACGTTCAGCTCGATGGCGATCCCGGACTCCGATCCAGCAAAGTGTCGGGATGAGTTCCACAAGACGACGGCGTGGTGGCGATGATGATGCTCCACCGACGCAGGGCTTCGCCTAAGCTCATGACGATATGACTTCACCGGCGCGAGGGCTTCGCCTAAGCTCATGACGATATGACGAAGTGGAATATGGTGGAGGGGCACCGACACGGCTAAGGAACAATCCGTAGATCAACTTGTGTGTTCTGGGGTGCCCCCTGCCCCGTATATAAAGGAGCAAGGGAGGGTGGCCGGCCTAGGAGGAGGCGCACCAAGGGGAGTCCTACTCCCACCGGGAGTAGGATTCCCCTTTCCTAGTCCAACTAGGAGTCCTTCCATGTATTAGGAGTAGGAGACAAGGAAGGGAAGAGAGATGGGAAGGAAGGAGGGTGCGGCCTCCCCTAGTCCAATTCGGACTAGGCCATGGGGGGCGCGCAGCCTGCCCTAGGCAGCCCCTCTCTCTTTCCCGCAGGGCCCAATAAGGCCCAATACTTCTCCCCGGCGAATTCCCGTAACTCTCCGGTACTCCGAAAAATACCCGAATCATTCGGAACCTTTCCGAACTCCGAATATAGTCGTCCAATATATTGATCTTTACGTCTCGACCATTTCGAGACTCCTCGTCATGTCCCCGATCTCATCCGGGACTCCGAACTCCTTCGGTACATCAAAACTCATAAACTCATAATATAAGCATCGCCGAAACCTTAAGCGTGCGGACCCTACGGGTTCGAGAACTATGTAGACATGACCTAAAACTATTCTCGGTCAATAACCAATAAGCGGGACCTGGATGCCCATATTGGCTCCTACATATTCTACGAAGATCTTTATCGGTCAAACCGCATAACAACATCGTTGTTCCCTTTGTCATCGGTATGTTACTTGCCCGAGATTCGATCGTCGGTATCCAATACCTAGTTCAATCTCGTCACCGGCAAGTCTCTTTACTCGCTCTGTAATGCATCATCCCGTAACCAACTCATTGGTCACATTGCTTGCAAGGCTTATAATGATGTGCATTACCGAGAGGGCCCAGAGATACCTCTCCGACAATCGGAGTGACAAAACCTAATCTCGAAATCGCCAACCCAACATGTACCTTTGGAAACACCTGTAGTACTCCTTTATAATCACCCAGTTACGTTGTAGACGTTTGGTAGCACCAAAGTGTTCCTCCCGTAAACGGGAGTTGCATAATCTCATAGTTATAGGAACATGTATAAGTCATGAAGAAAGCAACAGCAACATACTAAGCGATCGGGTGCTAAGCTAATGGAATGGGTCATGTCAATCAGATCATTCAACCAATGATGTGACCTTGTTAATCAAATGACAACTCCTTTGTCTATGGTTAGGAAACATAACCATCTTTGATTAACAAGCTAGTCTAGTAGAGGCATACTAGTGACACTCTGTTTGTCTATATATTCACACATGTATTATGTTTCCTGTTAATACAATTCTAGCATGAATAATAAACATTTATCATGATATAAGGAAATAAATAATAACTTTATTATTGCCTCTAGGGCATATTTCCTTCAAGTGGACATATGGGAACTTGACTACGGACATGATTTTAAGGTCCCTTTGTTTAAGTGCAAATGGGTCAATCTGTCAGGAGGTGGGGTACAGGTAGACCCACAGTACGGAATGACAACAGTGGATCTGAAAAATCTTGGGTACACTGACGAACCGTTCGTCCTAGCCAATGATGTGGCACAGGTTATCTATGTGAAGGACATGTCTACCAGACCGAGAAAAAGAAAAGATAAGAAAGCAGATACATCATACGATGAGCCAAAGCGCCACATAGTTCTTTCAGGAAAAAGGGACATCGTGGGAGTGGAGGGCAAGACAGACATGTCTGAAGATTATGAAAAGTTTCACGAAATTCCTCCCTTCAAAGTCAAGGCTGACCCCAGCATCCTGATAAAAGATGAAGATTATCCATGGTTACGGCGCAATAAGCAAATGACACAAGCGAAGAAAAAGTGAAGACTTTCTCCCGCAACTATTATGATGATACCCTGCCAACTTTGTAACAGACGAGTATGATACCATTGTCTGTTTTGTACATGCACATGCTATGCAGGTGAATTTATGATACCATGCCAACTTCAACTTTTTCAGAGTTCATTTGAAATGCTTTAATATCTTATGGTTCGACCCTCGTAATGCCATTAATCCCGGTTCGCTCCTTGTCAACTATGTTCTCACCAAGAACACTCTCAACAGAAAGTTTATAATTTTTCTAAAACTAATGGCACTAACAGAAAGTTTATAATTTTGCTGACCTAAAAGCAAAAAGAATTAAAAAATAAAGCAAAAACAAAAAGAAAATGAATAATGCAGAAAACAAAACAAAAAACTGGAAAAATAATAAAAATAGCAACAATAAGTATTTTGTTGTAAGTAGAAACAAAATAAAATAAATAAAGCAAGAAAGAAAACAAAAAAACAAAAAAAAGTGTTTTCAAATTTGAAAACTAATGGCACAAACAGAAAGTTTATAATTTTTCTAAAACTAAAAGCAAAAAGAATTTAAAAATAAAGCGAAAAAAAGAAAATAAATAATGCAAAAAAACAAAACAAAAAACTGGAAAAAAACTAAAAAAACTGCCACCTATTGGGCCACCACGGCCTGAATACGACTAGAAACCTATCCTGGGCCAGGATTCAGGCCCGCAGAAGGCCCAATAGGCCCACAGCAGGAAAGTGTGAGATTAGGCCCGAAAGCCTGCAGTTGAGAGGAGCTCGAGAGGGTGGGCGCAGCAGCGCTTATAAACCACTCTCGAGCCCTCTCAACTAGCGAGGTGGGACTAAACTTTGGCCGCGACGCGGGCAGCACAGGGGCCTTTGGTCCCGGTTGGTGGCACCAACCGGGACCAATGCCCCACCTTTAGTCCCGGTTGGTGCCACCAACCGGGACCAAAGGCCGCCGCTTCCCGCCCTTTGGGCTGCCGAAAACTGGCCTTTGGTCCCAATTGGTAGCACCAACCGGGACTAAAGGGGGCATTGGTCCCGGTTCGTTCCACGAACCGGTACCAATGGCTTTGCTATATAAGCAAAGACTTGTGAAAAATTCTCAGTTTTCATCGCCAGTTGCCCCCATCCCCGACGACGCCGAGCTCATCGACGCCGCCAGGCTGCTCCACCTCGCCGTCGTCGCCGCCGCCGCCAAGGCCGTCGCCTCCCCGAGCCCGCGCCGTCCAATTCGTCGGCCTCCCCGATCCCGCGCCGTCCAATTCGTCGGCCTCCCCGAGCCCGCGCCGTCCAAGTCGCCGGCCTCCCAGAGCCCGCGCCGTCCTCGTCGCCGGCCTTCCCGAGCCCGCCGTCCTCGTCCTGTCGCGTGCCTCCCGAGCCCACCCTCCTCGTCCTCGCCGTGTGCCGTCGAGACCGCCGTCCCCGTCACCACGTGCCACCCCAGCCCCTGCCCCGTCCCGCCCCCGCGCGCCGGCGCCCTCGCCGCCCCCACCGTCGCCATCGTCATCGCTAGCCGCCCCCGCTGTGAGCCGATGCGCCGCCCCGGCTCTGTTTTTTTCATTTTTATTAGTTTAATTTTTTTCATATATATATATAATGTATATGTGTATGTATGTGCCTATGCGGCTCTGTTTTTTTCATTTTTATTAGTTTAGTTTTTTGTTCATATATATATATATAATGTATATGTGTATGTATGTGGCTATGTGTATGTAGATGTTCAAAATATATTAAAAAATTGTTCAGAGCATGTATTTGTTCATATATGTATTTTTTGTTCATATGTGTATTAATGTTTTCATATATGCAAAAGATAGATTTTTAGAAAAGTTAGGATTTTTTCTGTTCATAGATTTTTTTGGTGATATTAATTATTGTAGAATATGCAAATGTTTGTATATTCATATGAACAATGCATTAGGCAAAACATTTGTTCTTTTCGAAATTTTCTATTTAAACAATTTTTTTTAAAACAAGCAATACTAAAAGAATGAGAGGAAAAAGGAAAATAAGAAGAGGAAGAAAGGAGAAGAAGAGGAGAGGAAGAAGAGGAGAAATAAATAAGAAGAGGAAAAAAGAAGAAAAAGAAGAGGAGAAGAAGAAAGGAATAGAGGACAAGAAGAAAAAATCGAAATTTTCTATTTTTTCTTCTTCTCCTCTTTTTTTTCTTCTTTTCTTCCTTCTTCCTTCTTCCTCTTTTCTTCCTTTTCCTTATTTTCCTTTCTCGAGGGAGAAGAAGAAAAAGAAGAGGAGAAGAAGAAGAAAGGAATAGAGGAGAAAGAAGAAACTTCAACACGAGGGGGGGGGGAGGTTACCGATACCCCCTCCCCGATAACATTATTTTCCCATGTATATGTATGTCGCGTCGCTGTCGATATAACCCCCTCGAGATAACTTCGACATGAGGGGCGGTCGATACATATACCCCCTCTCGACCGTGATAACTTATACCACGGCAGCAGCAACCTCGGCCCTCTCGCTCGACCAAAACTCTCGAGGACACCCAAACCCTAGAGAGAAAACGATGTTGGTCTCCTACCCGCTCCCGCCGCGCCCCTACCCGACAAATTAACTCTCTCGAGGCCACCCAAATTTACCAAGTTAAAAGAGCGTTGTCGTCAAGGCCACCCCAGACCCTTGAAGCGTTGTGTCGAAGCCACCCCAAACCCTAGAGAAGCAGCGTCGAGGCCACTAACATGATTCCTTATTGTGATTAGCTAGCTAGTTCTACGTTTGCCACTAATATATATCCATCTGTACCATGTTTGAATAATAATGGACATGTTGTAAATATTTGCAGAAACTATGGTGCACTCCCGAGACGAAGCAACAGAAGCGATGTTGGGGGACATAATCGCACAAGGAAGTGATGTCGTTGCGTCATTTCTCAACGACACCGATGGTCAAGAAGGACTGGGTGAAGAAGAGGGCTATGTTCATGATGGCTCCGGCTCATTAATGCCGGTACAAGAAGAGGGCTATGTTCATGATGGCTCCTGTGACCCAATGGAGGTACAAGAAGAAGACCGTGCTGACTGCTCCGGTGACCGAACCGAGTCCGGCCAGGTATATATATATGTTAGTTAAGCCCGTGCTGACTAGTTAATTGATGCATTCATTGTTTTGGTATATGTACACATATTAATTAACTCTCATCTTTCTTCCTTTTTCTAGCCCTCCGGATCGAGCACAACTTCGGTAAGGAGACGAGGCCCGAAGAAAAAGTTGAGCTCGGATGAAAGGTTTGAGATCAGAGAAATCGCGCCCGACGGCGAACCGATTGAACCCATCCGGACAAAGAACGCATTTTCTGCTCAGTGCGGGGTTCTTGTTAGGGACAAGATCCCGATCAGCATCCAGCAATGGTATAAGCCTAAGGAGGAAGACCCTGAGGTGTCTTATGTCAATGATATGCAGAAAGAAGATCTTTGGACTCAGCTGAAGGCAAATTTCACCCTACCGCCAGAGGAGGATCCGGAGAAGCCAGTTAAAGAGCAATTAATCAAGTCTTGTGCTCTTAAGAAGATGGCAACCCTATTCAGGAGGTGGAGGAAAGAGCTGAACAAGTTTGTCGACAAAGAAGAGACACCAGAATTCATCGGCAAATATGAGAAGATCAAAGATCACTGGCCCGCATTTCTGGCCCACAAGACATCGGAGAAGAGTAAGAAGACGTCGGCGACAAACAAGCAAAATGCTGCGAAGAAGCAGTTTCACCATCGCACGGGGTCAGGTGGCTACCTCAAAGCCCGGCCTAAGTGGTCCAAGGCTGAGAATGATCTGCTTGATAAAGGGATCGAACCAGAGACAATGAACTGGCCAGACCATTGCCGGACTTGGTTCTTCGGGGCTGGCGGAACCTTGGACCTGTATCGTGGAAGTGCCACGGACGGACGCCAAGAACTGAAAATACCAGTCAAGAGGCTTCGGCACTATATCAATGCAGCGCAGCGAGGGACGTTCGTTCTAGACAGGGAGAAGGACGAGCTCACAATGGCCCTCAGGAATCCTGAGCACCCTGGACGGACACGAGGCACGCCAGACTCCATTCCGTGGAAGGTTGATTTTCCGGACGCAGGGGGTTACAAAACCCATGAGAGGAGGAAGAAACTGGAGCAGGGCCAACTGTAGGCGCTGCACAAAAGGGTAATGGGGCTAGAGGAACGAGAAGAGGAACGAGAAGCAGCAGATCGCAGCAAGCGACTCCGTCAAGCTTCCCCGAAGCTACCCCGCCATCTCAGCGGAGAAGCAGCGTGTCTTCCACCGAGCTGCTTCAGCCGGAGCATGTCTTGACGGCTCCTGCCAGCTATCCCGTGGATGCTATCACGGAGTCTCAAAATTGCCACATTATGACGCGATGGATGAATTTGAAGGTCAAGGCGGTTGTTGGCTCTGTTTATCCTACTGAACGCGGCGCAACTTTTCACTGCCGGCCGATTCCAGAAGGATATGCTAGGGTGATGGTGGATGAAATAACAGAGGGATTTGAGGACCTCCAGATTGTCCACCCTACCGGTGAAGGGGATAGTAGGCTGGGTTCTGCTCTGAAGACTCCATTCCTATGGCGGAAGGAGCTCATCAACCTTCCGAACTGGACGCCTCCGCCTCCTCCTACTCCTCCGGCGATTCAGGGCACTCCGCCTCCTCCACGCCTCCTCCTCCAGCGAGTGACGATCAGGGCACTGGGCCTCCTTCTCCGGCGCGTGGCGGCACTCCGCCTCCTTCTCCGCCTGCGCCGGCACGCCCGAGCAGCCAGCAGCCTCCTCCTTCTCCGCCTCGCAAGCAAGGGCGGAAAAGACCCGCCGCCGTCCCGGCTACTCCGGCGCGTCGTAGTCGTTCTCCTCCGCCTCGTAAGGAAGCACGAAAGAAGACAGACGTCGTAGCCGCTCCGTCTGCTCCGGCGTCTAGCAGTACAGCGAGAGGCGGGAGGCAATATAGATACGGTCCTTCTCTCAAGCCTCTAGAGAAGTTACCGTACGAGAGGACCAAGGAGGAAAACGCGAAGATCGTGCAGGCCGAAGTGGACGACTTCTTTGAAGGTTTGGAAGCAAAGAGACATCCACCTCCGGAGGAGAAGGTAGATTCGGTGAAAGCAAAGCGCACTCTCGATGCCCTGAGGAAACCGGCCTAGTCTCCGCCGAGAACCAACTATGAGCGCATTACTGAACAGACATATCTCCAAGCGGAGCGGTCGGGAAGTACTGTCAGACATCAATGGTCAAGAGAACGAGCAGCTGCGAAAAAATTGACCAGCTCGGTGAACAAGCAAACCAATCGTGCCCCCCGCTCAATGTGTCTAGCGGTAACATCGTCGCTAATGCTCCAGGGATGGTGGCCGGTTATGGCAATCTACAAGATTACCTGCCTGACAATCAACTTCCTGATTTCATGGAGGTGGTCGAACACAGATACGACTACGGGAAGTCTCTTGTCAAAGATGAAAAATCTCTAACAATGATGATGCGAAGATTCCATAATTGGTACATGAAAACCTGCAGAGAGTCTGGGGGGACGAATACTTTGTATCTGAACATTAAAGAGGAGCACGACCTCGTTGGAACTGATCTGTTGCCTGTTCCATTTGAGGAGTTCTTCGAGTTCTTCAATCAAAAGGCCCTCGATAAATTAACGGTCTTTTGCTACTGCTTGTAAGTACTATTTCTGTCATTAAGTCTCTATATATAGCTCGGCTCTTTCATTGCATGTATTTATAGTTAATTATCCTCAATATATTATGCAGATTGAAGATCGTCGAGTGCAGAAAACAAGAAATTTATGATATTGGGTTCATTAACACAAATATCATAGATGAATTTCTGGTTAAAAAGCACGCCGAAGAGGCCGAGGACAACTTGCTACAATCGTTGATCAAAAATCAAAACAAAGATACCATACTCTTTCGGTTTCCCTTACAACTTCAAGTGAGTGTTACTGTCGTGTGCATATTCGGTTTCCCTTATTACTCGAGCGTGGTTATAGTAATGTAATTGATGAGTTATGCATGCGTGCGCAGCTTCCACTATGTTCTTCTGGAGATTAAGCTTGAGCGGGGACTATTAACCGTCTTAGACTCGAGATGAAAAGATCCCGAAACCTATGCGGACATGAATAAATTGCTCAACAAGTAAGTTCAATCGATCATTATCGCACTATATCAGCAACTTTTTGTTCATTTCATGATATCTCAAGTAATAATAATTATTTTTTGTCTTGCAGGGTTTGGAAATAGCTCACCGCAGAAGCTCCGGGACTGCCGAAGGAGCTGTGATATACATACCCGAAAGTAAGTACTACTGGCTAGCTAGTTGCGCGCATCTCCCGTTGATTCTATAGCTATACTTTCATAAATGACATTTATAATGCTTCATTATCAGTTTGATTGACCTCTATTTCTCGTAAAGTGCTTGTGGCAGGAAGAAGGGAATAATTTTTGTGGATACTACGTGTGCGAGTTCATCTACAACGCGACTTTGAAAAATAAGCGGGGCTACTCTAAAAGACAATATGAAGTGCGTAAGCAATAGTATTCACAATTTCATTTTATTACACCATCAATTATGTTGAGTTTCATTCATATATATGTATTAATTAACCCCCTTCTTCAAATTAGACGTGGCAGATGCGGAATGAACTCCTACCACAAGATCGCATGAAAGCAATTCAAGAGGATTTGGCGGGATTCTTTCTTGACCACGTCATCAATAAGCCGGAGAATACCATGTGGAAATTGAGTTCAAATGCTAGGGGATTGTAATTAAGAGATCTTACATATTGTATATGTATGTAGCTAGTAGCGTCGGATAGATAATACGAAAACTTGTTGTTCGACCAATCTCTCGGAGAAGGAGAGGTCGATCGATCACTTCTCTCGGTATGCAGGACGAACTTCTGTACTTAATGGTTCCCTTCATTTTCTTACTAGCTAGCATGTCGAGGGCCTCTCTATGTATAGTACGTAGCGTCGACCAAGCACGGACATAAGAGAGGACACTTCTCTATATTAATTCGCTATCAAACACAATATATGAAACACCTAAATTAACTCCCCAAAACCCCCAACCCCCCCCCCCCCCTTTCAAAAAGAAAAATAAAACCCCCAGCCACTGGAATGCTGACGCGTGGATGCCTTTTGGTCCCGGTTGGTGCCACCAACCGGGACCAAAGGCCCCCCTGCCTGGGCTCGCCGCACCGGCCACATGGAGGCCCATATGTCCCGGTTCGTGTTTGAACCGGGACTAAAGAGGGGAGGTATTAGTAACGACCCATTAGTCCCGGTTCATGAACCGGGACTAAAGGCCCTTATGAACCAGGACTATAGGTCCTTTTTCTACTAGTGCCTGTCGCCCGCACCATCTGTCCCCGCCTCAAAGTTCATCGGCGTCGCGATGCAACGCTACCTCAAACTACTTCTACGTGACCACAGCTCGTGCCTTCCTCCGCATCCAACGTCATCCACGTCTCCGTCGAACTCGTCGTCCGCCGATGACTCCTCCTTCAACCTCGGCCTAGTGTAGCCCGCCGTCCAACTCCGGCCCGGTAAGCACACCTCCCTTCTCTCTGTTAATGGTGATTTTATTAGTGTAGTTAAAATGTACTATATATGGATAAAATATAGTACAACATTTTATTAGTATATCTAAAATTTGTTGTATGATGTACCATTGAATCTTCATAAGTAAATGTGTTGAAATTGAATGTGTGTGCTACACAAAATGTACTCCATATGGATGAACATATAATACATTATTTTTTCATTGTGCAAGGGTATTCATAGTGAGTGCCAATGTTTTTACGAAGCGTGGATTAAGTTCCGTTTCGCTAAAGTTCTGGCACTCAATATGTCCAAATTCTAGCAAAGCTCATGTTGTTTTTTCCATAAATATTTTTATGGACAAGCTACTTACGAAGACAACTAAATCCTTTATATAAATGTCAAATTGTTTAATGTGATTTAGATGGAGAAGCCAAGATGCCTCGTTAGGACTCCTACACCCATAGACAGAATTCCTACCGGCGTAGACATTGCCCCGAGGGTGGCTCAGTACACAGAGATCATGCTCGCCTATATTGATAGTGCTTGAGCAGGCACCGAGAGCGCTCAGGCATATTCTGACAATGCTAGAGCAGTCGCTGAGAGGTGCGCAAGCGGATGTAGAAAGTGCGTGAGCAGCCGTCGAAGCTGCGAGGACCACCCAGGCCAAGATCACCAAGATTATGGAAGGCGAGGATAGCTCATGATGGATCTTAACATTTACTTCTGAACAACTAGTGCACTGCCTTCATGTGATCTATGTGATTGATGTGTGTGAACTTAATTTCTAAGGTGCCATGATGGAGCTAAACTTTTGCTTCCGAACTACTAATGAACTGTTCAACATGGTCATTTGTATCGTCTATGATGCTATGAAGATTATGATGTGAATTCTCTCTATGTGACTGGATCACTATGAAATTGACTGGATAACTAAGGATCATTATGTCAACTATGTTCGCAAAGAGAAAATCAACTATGAAGTATGCAAGACCATGTGGACAAGCGGACGAGTAAAGAGTTTGATAATCTTTATCCAGCTCATTGTAATTATGGTATTGTTGTTATCATGAGGTCTTGTATGTATGTGTATGTACTAATGATGGTACGTGAGTTGTTGTACTCTACTGCATACATCTATTTGTATGAAGTTTAGATTATTGTGAAGTAAAATGGAATGTGCATGATCGCTTAAGTTAGTTGTATACTGTAATGTGGTTATTTATATACTATAATGTGTATTGGCTGCCGAAAGTTTTAGTGGCTGAAGAAGTAGTTGTGGTGGGTGCCACAGAAGGCCCGCCACAACTAATAATATAAACAAATGGCAGGCAAGAAGGATTGCTCGCCACTACCGAGACTTTACAAGTGGTGAGTGCGCGCCCACCACTGATGCCATTATAGCAGTGTCAGAAGGTCAGTGGCGGGCGCCCCTAGGAGCCTGGCACGCTATTGCTGGCCTTTTGGCGCCCGTCACTGCTTGGCATTCCTCCAGTAGTGAAGTGGCGCCGGCGCATGCGATGGTGCAGCGGGCGGCACCTGCTGCAGCTCCGACTGCGGTTGCACCAACGGCTAATGCTGCCTTGACCACGTCTCCGCGCCCATCCAAACGGTCAACTCGGGCGTGTTGGGCACCGTGGTCATCCACGACCAGGATTTGATTTTTCAATGGAGGCAAAAAAAAAATTGCCTCTTGCATTAATAAAGGAGAATTGCATTGAGTTTTTTGGTGTTACATCCATTTAGGAATTAAGCGTTACAACACCCCCTAGTACAGCCATCCCTCACTCTCCGCCATGATTTGCCCTAGCTTCTTAGCCCCCGCAAGCACCCATAGGGCCGCCTCCTGCTTGATCTCATGAAGAAGGTTTGTCGTCGGGACACTTTTTTGAGAGAACACATGTGAATTTTTTTCCTTCCAAATGGCCAAAGAGGTGAGCATGACAATCGAGGCGACGGCCTTGCAGTCGGGGGATGCTACCGTCAGAGATACCCACCCACCAGTCTTTGGTGGAACGTAGCAGTTGCCAGGTGGAATCAATACTCTCAATCTGAAGCAGTTACGACCAGGATTGTGGGGTTGCTAACTTTTATGAATCTTATATTTTTCTATAAATTATCTGGTCAATGGATAACTTTTTGATATGTTATCTTTTATGAAAAACGTGAACTGTATGCATAGGATACCTATACGGCAAATAGTATAAAACCACTAACCTCCACTGGTGTATATTCATTATCTATACCACACCCAACTTTACTTACATGAATATTGTTCTCGTCTTATATATACTACATTCATCTTATACTGAATAGCTCCATTGTAAATTGGCATGTTGCTGTTATTAACTTAGGTTTCATCAAATATATAAGTTGTTGTCATATATATAGATCAAAGATAGTTCACGAAATGCAAGATATGCGAACACATGGGAATAGTAGACATCGGGTGTAATGGTGGAAGGACTTTTATCCGTAGGATGAGGATAGCACGACTACTGAAAAGCGCGTAACAGATTTACTCTATACCCTATTTTATACGGGTATTTTTGCCATCTATGTAGGACAGTGTGTGATCCCCAGGGTGTTCAAACTTTCACGAACATCTGACAGTGACACGGCTTTCATGTCCAACGCTGAAAAAGAATCGACAAGAATAGCTATATCGCAAGGCGGACCAGGATTGAAAACTGTCTGCGACAGAAGCCCTTAGAGCCACCGCAACTGAAGGGCTCCTATACTTGGTGCACTCTACTTATACGGGTCTAAAGAAGGGTTTGGTTTGGCCTGATGGACACGGGTAGAATGTTGAAGTTTTGCACAATAATTATGGACTGATAAAGCAGCCGAGCTCAGTTGAACATCTGAATTTTGATTTCCTCAGTTTTTGACCTCATCAATCCACTTACTGGATATTGGGACATCTATCTGGTCAAGAAAACTTTCAGTGATGATGATGATGGGAAGCAAATCCTCAGTATTCTAATTCGTGAAGATTTTACTTTCAAATCTGCAGTCAATATTTCTACAGGGCAAATTGACACTTTCCACTCACAGAGTCTTCGACTATGCTTGTTTCTCTGCCCCGGAGATCTAAATATATGTTCAAATTTTGGTCCGCACAACGTATGTCCTAAAGATGGCTTCAATTGCAAACTGTTCAACATCAAAATGTGTATCTCATTAAGGCAAACAATTTTGCCTTTTGATTAACCTCATCCGAGGTCATGTGCGACTTTAGAGGAAAAACCAGCTCAGAAACAGAATTATGCAATAAGAAGCTTGAAGCCAGCTCGGAGGGTTCGGATGCCGAGTGGGAATACCACTAGACAGTAGCGTGCAACAATTGGCTTGGCATCATTATGGCGAGTAGTCAAGGGTACCCCTTGTAAATGTCACTCCCGCGGGATGTGCCCCAGTCGCAGTATGAAAGTTTATTCCTTTTTCGTAAATTCATCTATTCAAAATACTTTATGTCTTAAACTACGCCTTCAGATTCTGAATAGTTGTAAACATTAGATTTCTCACGTAAATATCTTCAAAACTAGATCTCATGTTAATAGGTTGAACGAGCGGGTTTTTTTGATGAAAAAAGAAGAAGAAAATACCTGAGCCGAAAGCATGGATTTTATCACCACTTTTTCTCCTTTCCGAGATGCACAACCGTGCCTCTCGCGATAGCAAATTTTTGGCTCCACGAGAAATATATAGAGCCTCTCGCAAAAGCCAAAAAAAGCGTGGTTTCCCCCTTTCCGAGTGGGACCGGTCTGCATCTCGCGGAAGCAAACCTGTTGACAGAGTCTGTGTCTGTTCCGTCCTGGGCCACGACACATATAAGGAAGATTTCACAAGACTTGGCATATAAGACAAGGCTCCCCTGCACCGACTTAGCCAACTAGGGCTCACTTGTTGAACGCCCGTGCATTGTAACGGGCTACAATGTATATAAATGAAACAAAAAATGATTAAGGTCTTCTTCAAAGTCGAAGCTCATTTCTGCTGATGCGTTTGGGCATGTTCGGACATCAACGGGCTCTCGAAAATTCAACAGTCTAGACAGTGCGGGCTCCCCCAAATCCAGCCCATATGTGGGGAAAAAATGTGGTTGTCCAGATCATCCCCTTGTTATCTCCAACACGCGGTCCCAATACAAACCCCCC
Source organism: Aegilops bicornis (assembly GCA_021605145.1). Lineage (NCBI taxonomy): Eukaryota > Viridiplantae > Streptophyta > Magnoliopsida > Poales > Poaceae > Aegilops > Aegilops bicornis. The sequence goes on from CM038671.1 coordinate 806,382,155, forward strand.
ACCCGAGTACGCACCCTTCCGCTTCCTGCTTGGTTTCCTGCCGTGGGACATTTCGCGCTGGAGCCATGTCACCTCTCTTCTTCACATCGTACTTCCCCACGGAGCACCAAGGAGGAGCCCCCCCGCCAACCACCCCGAACTCCACCCTGATCATTCCCCCTGTGTTCGTGTCGATCCCCCACCCGCCATCAAGGGGGAGGAGGCGTGCATCGCCCGTAACGCCCCTCGAGCCAAGAAGGCATATCCGATGTCTCCCAAGCCATTGTCAGATTGTAACATACAGTTGAATGTCGTGCATTACCACGAAACAAAAAAATGATGTTCATTACTGTACATGTTTTAGAATGAAATGCAAGTATAATCTTTGCACGAATAATATAGCATAGTTGCACAGAAAATAATCTCTATAAAGCCCGCTTCCTTCTCAGGCAAAGCTCCCTTCTCCTTCCGATAGCTGGAAAAAAGGCAAACATGTTATATGCTTTAGACAAAATCGTTGTGTTGCTAACAATAGACTTACTGATTGCGAGAGGGAGATTCGAAGAAAGCTGAGAGAATTGCCGTCACTATGAACAACAGTTCGGAACCATGTAGATGCAATCGTCCCCGGTACAAGGCGATCACACAGCAGATCGAATCTTTCATACTACTATGCAACTGTGTGCTGCAATGAAGCGTAGGAATTTGAATTATGTTCTTTCAAAACAGAAAATCTGAATGTAGGACCGAATTACATACACCACGCACATCGCTGTCAGGTTCACATCGTTGTACGTCATTATTTTGCGCATCCCAGCTGGTATCCATTTTGTCTCACATTCGATTTGGTCAAGCTTCAACCAGTTGCCGGCTCTGATTACTAGCTAATTGACTGTGCGTTGCATCGGGGGTATATATCGAACGTGTCTAGCATATATCTTTCGGGCAGTGGATCCCTTCTTTTATTGTTATAAATCCCCCTCAATTTTCCTCTTTGTCTTCGTGTCTTTGTATTCTTCTTCTTTCTACTCCTCTTCTCCCTCTTCCTTCTCGTCCTCATCCTTTTTCCCCCTCCTCTTCCTCTTCTTCTTCTTACCATTAGGATCCCCAACCCACAATCTTCGCCTACCTGATAATAATTACCACCTCTATCACTGGCGCGTCGGACTGGCACCCCACTTCCACCTCTACCCCCACACATATTTTGACCTAGAAACATGTAACTATGTCGTTGTGTTAACACAAAGAGAACCAGACATGGATTAGTTGGAAGATGCAATAAAGAAAAAAATGATTTACAAAGTTACTACGTGTGCACGGAAGAGGAGTTTGTCTCGGCAACTGTTGTGAAACACAAAGACTGCATACATAATTAAAATGCATCATGTGTATTAATTCACGCTTAAACCAAGGAATCATATCACGAACGGTTGGTTTCTCAATCAATAACACATGTTTGTCCATCACATGCATGCATGCATGTAGTTCCTTGATCATCAGCTGGATGCAGTGCAAGATTCGTAGTTTTCCATCACACTCGGCCATCACGTGAAACTACGGACGCTCACAAGAGGCGTACGCCGGCGCTGGCCATATCATGATCATGTCGTTGTCATCGAACAGCTCTTGCAGTGTGCAGGTGCACTGAAACTTGCGGCCACTGTCATCTGCCATGGCGCCGCCCATGGTGCAGGCTATCACACAACATGCCGATGCAGCCATTACCTCAACTGACACAGGATGTGTCACTGAAGCGAAGGACATGGCGGCTGACGCCAGCCGCATCGGATGCTGCCATGCCGATTGCACCCGTTCTCACTGGTGAAGGCTATCACGGAGGCCGCGTCGCTTAGTGCAACCGAGGCACTTTCCGGCTACTGGGCCATTCTGAACATACAGTACCAACTCAGGGACCGCGTATATGCTCAACTCGGACCAAAACACCGAGCTCCAACTCTGCACAGATAGCGTCGTCGTTCCAAACGGCAGAATCGGAGTCCAGGTAGCTCTCCCCCGTTCACGCTAGCACTTCAACATTGCTTCCTCCAGTAGAAGAAGGAAGGGCCTTAAAAGCTTGTACTTGGAGCTCACCTGCTACAGCCAGCACCGCCGCCTCAAAGTTCGCCGCCAGCCAAGCTCTCGGTCAAGCTGGGCCTTCTCCGCAGCCTTATTTTCCTTCCCTTCGCCTGCTGCTCCTCCGTGACCTCCCCCTCGTCTCGATTTCTCGGTACAGAGAGCCATGGCGCTGCCCGAGTTGCAGCTTCACTGCCGTCCCAAATTGCCGCCGCTCGCCAGCAGGCCGCCCATCGATGAATCCAGCCATCCGCCCCTGGAACCTGCCTCCCGCCGCATATCCAATCCAACTACGACCGCTGCACCACATCCCGTCGTTTCCTTGCATCGGCGGGAACCTCCGCCCTCTCTGCATCGAACTGCATCGAGCCCTGCCGCGTTTACCCAGCTGCGTCGCCCTACCTCACCTCGCGTCAGCCGCCATGGCTGCGTTTACAATTGTTTTTTAACAGTCATGAATTTGTTTGTGGATAGGTGAACCAACGTGATCTAAAAAAAATATCAATTGTATTGCAGGAGGTACATGGTGCATACTTGCAATAGGAGTCCAGGAGGACTGGGGGAGGACGCGCGAAAGGAACCGGATGGAAATCAAAATCGGTGAGGAAAAAAGAGACAAAATTAACATAGATGTACTTTTAAATCTCATCCGTCCATCTTTATGCTTAACATAAAGTCAATGGATCTCATTTGTGAATTTTTTCATTCAGGTTATAGCGAGGATGAAGTGGCTACGACGATTGATCGGGTTCTGCCACCGGGTGATCCGGCGCGTATTGGTCTCCACGCGGGCGAGAAGAATGAGATGATCCGACGCGTAGTTCATCGGAAGACGGCGGCGTCGGCGATCAGACCGTGGAAAGGCCCCATACCTAAGGTGAGTCTTCCGAATCTCACGTTATTTGATTTGATTAGGCCGGAGCCTTGGATCACTGTCAAGAAAAAGAAGAACTCGAGGCGGCGCACCGGTAGTCCGGCAACGGCGGCGCCCGTGACAGCGGCGGCGATGACCAGGATCTCGCTCGCGAGATCGCAGCGTTTGAATCAGCTGCTAGGTGGAGTTGGGACGGTTCGGAGTGGACCGGATCCACGAGATGTTGGGCCGGAGAAAGATGGGTATGAGGCCCATGCTGGACCGGGCCACTCTCCTACACCTATTGTGTTGCCATGCACGTACGAGCGGGATTGTCTCTCTATTGATCGTGTATCGCCGCCTCTTCGACCTAGGGTTCGTAAGCACGGGACGAGAGGTTTTCCTGCTTGTGGTCTTCGTCGGGCTAGGAGGATTCGCCCGCTGCTAGATATGGCCGGCCGCAGGGCTGCGCCGCCGCCAGCCAAGAAGGCCTCGTCAGGTCCTGCGGGACGGGGTGGGACGGCTCCGCCGCCGGCGGCGGGTGCTGGACGTGGAGTCCCGACGCCGTCTGGCCAGAGGCCGCCGGCGGGCGGGGGCGTCATTCAGGGCAACCCGGGGCGAGGTGCTGGCCCCTTGGGCGCGCGGCCTCCGGGGCAAGTGCCCTTCCAGCCGGCCGCTGGTCGGGGCGGCATAAGGCCCCCGGCACCAGGCGTGGCGCCCCCTGCTCAGCCGGCTGCGGGTCGTGGAGGGCCTCGGCCTATTGCGCCGGGCGCGACCGGTGTGGCTCCGGCTGGCCGCGGTGGAGGGCCTTGGCCTATTTGGAGCCTGCCGGTGCCCTCGGGCAATCAACCTCGTGTTGCACCTCCGCCCCATTACGTTGCGAGGCCGGCGCAAAACCGGTCCGGTCCACTCAGACTAATCAGCTTTCAAACAACAGAGAGCCCAATGATCCGCCCCAAGACCAGTGGGGGGATGATGGGTATGATACGTATGGTGAGGGAAGGCACCGTGGCTCCTCGTCCACGGGAGGAGGTCGAGGCTATGCCTGGCAGAGTGATGGGTCTGCTGAGTGACCGTTTCTCGGCCCTCCAAGCGGATTTGTTGAGGGAGCCTCAGGCCCGGATCACCGTCAGAGAGGAGGCTTTCGGGGCCATCGTGGTGGTCGGGGAGGGGGCCGTGGGAGGTTTCGCCTACCGCCCCCGCCTAAGGCAGTTGTTGAGCACGCGGCGTCAACACTGGAGGCCGACCACGCGTCCACTGCACTTCCTTCCCAGGCGATGGAGGTGGTGACTGCTTTGGCTAGTGTTGAGGTTCCTGAGACTAGGACTTTGGCCGAGGATACCGACAGGTACGATGCTGAGAGGGTGTCCAAGTATGCGCGCAAAAAGGAAAAGATGCTTTGCTACCGTTGTGGGTAGAAGGGCCACTTCATTGCTGAGTGCGTGGCCGAGCTGTGTGAGACGTGTGGCAAGCCGGCACATGCCTCGGGGGAGTGCCCGTTCTTCCGTGACCAGGCTCCATCGCTGACTGTGTATGGAGTCTACTGTGCTGAGCTCATGCTCTTTGAATTACCGGCTGCGCGAGAGATTCCGGAGGAGACCCCGAGCTTGACTACCGGGGTTGTGAAAGCTACCCAGGGAGAGGTCACTGAGGCTCAGATCGTGCAGAGGCTTCAGGAGCAGGCTCCGGGGGACTTTCGGTGGGAGCTGGTGGTTCTCGAGGATAAGGTCTATAAGGTTGATTTCCCCACGGTGGATGACTTGTAGCGGTTGTTGAGCTTTGGTTTATGTAGAGTTCCTGGCACTTCGTGCATTCTGGAGTTCCATGAGTGGAAGAAGGTGGAGCCTAAGGGAAAGCCGCTTACGCAGGTCTGGTTGCGGTTTGTAGGGGCCCCGTCTAAGCCTTTGCAGGATGTTCGAGTTGTGGCCAGTTTGGGTATGTTGGTTGGGAAGACGGAGAGAGTTGATATGGCTTTCACCCGGGCTCATGGGGTGGCCCGACTTTTAGTCAGTGTTTTGGATATTGAGTTCGTGCCTGACGTGGTCAACTGGACTTATAGGGGAGAGGTGTTCCCGCTCGAGATTGAGTTTGAGGACACTGATCTATTTGCTGAGGCGGTTAATGGGAATGATGTTGATATGCACGAGGGTGATAGCGGTGCGGGAGCCAATGGGGCAAAGACTGATGAGTCCAAACGAGAGGGGTCTAACGGCTCTCGCCCAGATGCTCAGTTGCCCGGGGATGGGACCGGGGTTGAGCCGGCAACATCGCCATCGGTGCTTATGACTTCGTTGCGGTTCGGGTCCTTTGAGCCATCATCAGCGCCTCCCAGACTTTAGAGTGACCGGGTAGACTCTGATATACGTTTGAGCGCACGCTTCCTCTGTTGGAGTTTGAGGGGGCTGGCGGTTCTATGCCTGGACGCTTGGTGAGGGTCTCATCGGCGAGGTCTCTGGATGGAGTTGGGGTGAGGGAGTCGGAGGTTGCTTCTCTTTCCCTTCCTCCTCTTGTGGTCGAGGCTCCGATGGAGATTGCTGCTTGTGAGCTGGTGTTGGGGGGAGGGGGGTCGGGGCAGGAGGCCTTGACGTCTCCCCTCCATATCTCGACGCCGGTGACGTCGGTCACGTTGGGGTTGGCCAGCGCCGGGGGAGGGAGCCCGAGGCAGGTGGCCTAGGCTCCTGCTACTCCGGTGGTGGCGGTGTCACCCGCGCCAGCTGCTGCGTGGGGGGGAGGCTGGGGCAGGAGGCCCTGGCTCATCCTTCTCCCCCGGCGGTCAGGAGGACCGTTTCTCCTTCGCCGACGGCTCTTCCATCTGCACCGGCGGGTGGGGCGGGAGGAGGGCGCGGTCAGGCGGCCCCCATCATCCCCTCTCCGTTCGTAACGGTGGGTGTGGACCCCGGCATGGGGCACCTGTCTGAGGGGCTTGGGAGCCCGCAGCCGCCTTCTCTGGTATCCTCGGCTGACCCTTTGAGGGATTTAGCACCAGGTTTTACTAGGGAGGAGGTTGTTTCTTTTGGCGGGACCCCGGACCCCGTCTCGACGGGGAGACGGATGAGTGCTCGCATCCACGAGCTCCCGGAGGTGAATGATATGCAGCAGCGGTGCGCTATGAGGGCGGCCAAGCGGCAGGAGGCTGCATTATCTTCTGGTATGTCCGTCAACATATCTAATTCTTTATTGCATTTTTCTAATGAGGAGATTATAAATAATGCAAACCAATTAGGAGTTTCACTAGGTGCCATGGATAGTGAGATTACTAATTCGGTCAATGATCTGTTAGATTTGGAGGCGGAACGTGCCTTAGAGACTATTCGTAATCTTGCAGCGGTTAAACCAATGAATGATGATGAGATTGATGCGTTAGGGGTTAGAGTGCTCGATAATCTGTGTGCGGATCTAGCACCCCCAAATCATGAGTCTGAGGACGATGATGTACCCCTAGAGAAGGATGCTGGTAGTATTAGTGCACCCGGTTATGAGGACCGAGCGTCAGAGCCTAGTAAACCAAAACGTAAGTGGAAACGGAAGATCTATCCTGATTCCGCAGTTCGTAGGAGTGCTAGGAATCCTGATTCCGCAGTTCGTAGGAGTGCTAGGATTCAAACCACTAAAAAATTCCATGATGAAATATGAGAGGAATCTTTTGGAATAGCAGAGGTCTGAAGGACTTGGCTAAAAGAAGGTTCCTTGCTGAGGCAGCTTTAGAGCAGAAGTTAGATTTTGTTGCTCTATCAGAGACTGGTAGAGAAAACTTTGCGCCCTAGTTTCTGTCTTCTCTTGTGGGTGGTATTGATTTCGATTGGCATTGCCTCCCTCCGCGAGGAAGATCGGGTGGTATCTTACTCGGTGTGAGATGCGATTCGCTTGAAGTCCGAAGTGTAGTGATGGGAGACTTCGCGGTAAAGTTTCAAGTTAGGTCTAAGATAGATGGTTTTAACTGGGCTTTGGTGGTGGTTTATGGTGCCGCACAGCCCGAGCTTAAACCGGAGTTTCTAGCGGACCTTGTTCAAATCTGTGGGTCTGAACTGCTTCCAATTTTAGTTGGAGGTGATTTCAATATCATCAGGAGGAGAGAGGAGAAGAACAATGATAACTTTGACGGCAGATGGTCGTTTATGTTCAATACCATTATTGAAAGCTTGGATCTGAGGGAGATAGAGCTTTCTGGTAGAAAGTTTACCTGGGCTAATGCTCTGCCAAACCCAACTTATGAAAAACTTGATCGAGTTCTTGCGAGCGTGGAGTAGGAACAAAAGTTTCTTACGGGGTTGGGCTAAGCACCTCAGTGGTGTGTATAAGATTGAAAAGGATAGGCTCCTTTCTTTTATACAGGCCCTGGACATAAAGGCCGAATCCACTATTTTAATGCCAGCTGAGCTTCTGGTTAAAAATGAGGCGGAGAAGAGGTTGAAAGAACTGCTCCGCGAAGAAGAATTGAAGTGGGCTTTGCGTGCTAAAGTCCGCAAAGTGGTCCAAGGGGACGCGAATACTCAATTCTTTCATTTGATAGCCAATGGTATGCACAGAAAGAAGCGTATCTTTCAGCTTGAACAAGATGAGGGCACTATTTTAGGACAGGATAACCTAAAAACATATATTACTGAGTATTACAAGCAGTTATTTGGACCTCCAAAGGATAATTGTGTGTCCCTCGATGAGTCCAGGACTGAGGATGTGCCTCAGCTATCGGCTGCCGAAAATGATATTCTGGTTGCCCCGTTCTCAGAGAAGGAGGTGTTTGATGCTATTGCACAGATGAAAAACAATAAGGCTCCCGGACCGGATGGATTCACGGCCAAGTTCTATAAAAAGTGTTGGCACATTATTAAGGGGGACTTGCTACCTATGTTCCATGATCTGTTCTCTGGTTAGCTTCAATTATTTCACTTGAATTTTGGAACTATCACACTGCTTCCTAAGAAAACGGATGCTGTGAGAATTGAGCAATTCAGGCCGATCTGCCTCCTCAATGTTAGTTTCAAAATTTTCACCAAGGTAGGGACTAATAGGCTCACACAGATTGCGCATTCTGTGGTGCAACAGTCCCAAACTGCTTTCATGCCGGACAGAAATATCCTTGAAGGGGTGGTCGTCCTGCATGAAACGCTCCATGAAATCCATTCCAAAAAATTAGATGGAGTAATCTTTAAGGTGGATTTCGAGAAAGCGTTTACTTCCAGACATAAAGATAAGGTCAAATGGCCATTCCTCCAACAGTCATTGTGTATGAAAGGTTTTGATGAAGCCTGGCGCCGAAAGGTTGAATCATTTACGCAAAAAGATAGTGTGGGAATTAAAGTTAATGATGACATAGGTCATTACTTCCAGACACATAAAGGCCTAAGACAAGGAGATCCGATGTCCCCTATCCTGTTTAACATTGTGGTGGATATGTTAGCAATTTTGATAGGAAGGGCTAAGGAAAATGGTCAAGTAGGTGGATTGGTACCTCATCTTGTTGATGGAGGTGTATCCATCCTTCAGTACGCTGATGATACAATTATATTTATGGAGCATGACTTGGCCAAGGCGAGAAATATGAAGCTTGTGTTATGCCTATTTGAACAATTGACCGGGTTAAGGATTAACTTTCATAAGAGCGAGCTGTTCTGTTTTGGTAGAGCCAAAGACGAACAGGAGGCTTATAGGCAATTGTTTGGGTGCGAGTTGGGAGAGTTACCCTTCTCTTACCTGGGTATTCCAATCCACCATCGTAGGCTGACAAACAAAGAGTGGAAGTGCATCGAGGACCGATTTGAGAAGAAACTGAGTTGCTGGAAGGGTAAGCTCATGTCATACGGAGGCCGATTAATCCTGATTAATTCGGTGCTCACGAGTATGCCTATGTTTCTCCTATCGTTCTTTGAGGTCCCAGTTGGTGTTAGGAAGAGACTGGACTTCTATCGATCGCGTTTCTTTTGGCAGGGTGATGAGCTTAAACGAAAATATCGGCTTGCTAAATGGGACATCATCTGTAGACCGAAAGACCAAGGGGGTCTCGGTATTGAGAATCTAGAAGTTAAGAATAGATGCCTTCTTAGCAAGTGGCTGTGAAAGCTCTCTAACGGAGAATGATGCCATGTGGGCTCAAATCCTTCGTAGCAAGTACCTCCAGACAAAAACTTTGTCCCAGGTTACAGTCAGGCCGACCGATTCACCTTTCTGGAAAGGTCTGATGAAAGTCAAACAATCTTTGTTTAATAGGATGAAGTTTGTTATTGGAAACGGCTCTAGTACACGTTTCTGGGAGGATACTTGGCTCGGCGAGACACCCTTGGCCATCCAATATCCGTCTTTGTACCGTATTGTTCAACGACGTGAGGTGTTCGTCGCATCGGTATTTCAATCTATCCCCCTTAATATTCAGTTCCGACGGACGCTAGCGGGCAATCGTTGGGAAGAATGGCTCCGTCTAGTTAGGAGACTGATGGAGGTCCAGCTTTCTCAACAACCCGATGAATTACGCTGGAAATTGACTAAGTCTATTCACTGTTAAATCAATGTATATTGATGTTATTAATTCGAACTCCATTCCTACCTCCAAACATGTTTGGGATGTCAAAGTTCCTTCAAAAATAAAAGTGTTTATGTGGTTTGTCCATAAACAAGTTATTTTAACCAACGACAACTTGATAAAGCGTAATTGGACAGGACCTACTAGGTGTAGTATCTGTGATCGGGATGAGACAATCAAACACCTTTTTTTTGATTGCCCGTTGGCCAAAGTACTTTGGCAGACGGTCCACATCGCTTTTAATATCAATCCACCGAATTATGTTAACGCGTTATTTGGGACATGGCTTAATGGGATTGAGCCAGACTTAGCGAGACACATTCGGGTTGGAGTTTGTGCTTTGCTGTGGACTATCTGGACTTGCAGAAATGATTTGGTTTTTAACAGAATATCATGTATCCATTTTTTGCAGGTTATATTCCGAACTACGGCACTGATCCGTTCGTGGTCACTACTCACCCCGACGGAGGCCAGGGAGCATTTGGTTACTGGGTCTTTCCGCTGGGAGATGGTAGCTCGGGATATCTTCAACCGGTTTGGATGGCGGTCATGTAATAGGATAGGCATGTAGTTTACCTATCTACTTTTAGCCAGCCGGTTGTGGCGTCTTTTCATGGCTAGTGGGTGTTTCTAGCCCTTTTTGGCTCTGTGTGAGCTTTCTTTGCTTTTTTATTACTTTTGGAGACCTTGGAACCATGTTGGCACTGCTTTATTTGGTTAATAAGATGGCCGTATGCATCACTCTGATGCAGAGGCCAGGGAATCCCCCTTTTCGAAAAAAAAAGAAAAAAAATCAAGTTGCTCCGTCGACAACCCATTAATTTTAATGTGTTGGTAGCACTAGCTTATTGCGTCAAATATGTGGTTGTCACATACACATATCAAAAAGAAGGCATCGGTAAAGCTAGCTTATAACATTAAACATCTTGTGTTACATAGTCAATTAAAAGAGAGTGGAAGAAGAATGAGATAGAAGTGAAAGGACATGAGAATATGAGGCATCAAGAGTATTTGTGAAATCACGTCTCCAGCTTGCCAATTTAGTTCATACCTGGTGTACCCTAATTTGTGTGTTGACTGAGGAACTATGAACTTGGGTGCAACTGGCTGGACATGATTGCACGGAGTTTCTTCAGTTAGGTTGGATGACAATTAAATGATAGGATACTAGCAAACATGCCCGTGCGTTGCAACGGGTTAAAATGAATATCACAAGCCCAGCCATTTTGTCATTTATTGTGTTCTCCACACTTGCCCACGATAGTTGTGATGTCTAGGTGATCGCAATGCACAAAAATGTGATTAATCCCAAAATGATGAGCTGATCTAGCACATAACACACTATTAATGTAAGCTAGCATTGCCTGGCAAGCTCATGTGGAATTAGTGACCACACATGGATATAATTAATAGCTAACGATCATCATATGACAAGATTAAAAATGTCACTCTAAGACCGGATCCAATGCAAGAGTGTATAGAATCCTAGGCAAATTAGCATGCAAAACCATCTAGGGCTAGCAGCTACATTCTACTCCCTCCGTTCGGAATTACTTGTCACAAAAATGGATGTATCTAGATGTATTTTAATTCTAGATACATCTATTTCCAAGACAAGTAATTCCGAACGGAGGGAGTATATTTGATTTTTAGTGTCCGACTCTAGGTTATTTGTGGACGGCACGAAAATAGCAGAGACGATGCGACAATTGCCAGAATTTTATACCTTGTGCCTGCATTGTATGTGCCCTAACCAAGTTTCAGGTGGCAAAATTACTTTTAATTTTCTGAAAGAACCTGAGATGGCTTCCCTGAACTCCGCTTGATCACCTACATCCATGTCGTAGGGGGCCTCCAAAAGCTCAAAAGCAAAAGAGCAACCGGGGTTAGGAAACATATGTTTGTTCCATTATGGACATCTTATTGTGGAGACGAAGAAGCTCCTCGATCTGCATGGGTATGTTCCATTGAAAAATTGATCGTAATCAAAATAGAGTTGCTCATAGTCTAGCTAATATTGATCGTTCTGAAGGTAGCATCACTTGTTAGCTGGGTCAGGTTCCAAGCAGTGTATTTGAGTTTGTATTAGCATGCTGTTATTGAGGCATAAATTCATATTTTTCTCGCTAAAAAATATGTTTGCTGCTAATTGGTGGAGCCAAGCAGCTGGTCGACACAACTGATGATTGCACTGACAGTGGTGGTGATGACTTGAAGAGGACGTCTAGAAAAAAAACCATTCAGACATAAGAGCAAACACTTGGCATACAGAGAGATATAGAGAGAGATCATTTCTACCCTCTTGCCTAGAATTTATGAGACAAAGCGGCAAAAAAAATTCCTAAATAAGCTACAGTAATTATAACACACTACTCAATCCAAAGTTCGTTTGTACGTGAACATGGTGCTCTCGACAAACTGGCTGTAGCACTTTTTTTAATGACATTGCTGTGGTCATATATAAGCCATCACTCATGCTATTATTATTTTTTGCTATTATTGTTAACAAGGTCAGCGAAGGTACACCTTTTCTGTTCATTGACATAATCCCCGTTTAATTAGCACAAATTGATTCCCATGCCTCCATAATTTATTTACTCGCCTTCCACTTTTGTCACGCATGCAACGTTGTTAATTATTCCCGCGGTTAATTCTTCCGTAATTTGCTGGCCTTCCACTTCTCTCACCCAGCCACGCAATTAAATCTTCCGAAATTTACTCACCTTCCACTTGTGCCACTCATGCAACGCAATTAATGGTCCTCGCCCCTCTCTTCATTCAAATTTGAGGTGGCTTGCAGATTTAAAATTAAAGACGAATATAAACTGGTGCAATAGGTTGTAACGGAGCGAGGAGGAACTATATTAAATAAATAAACGAAACCTTTCTCCTGCACGCATTGATGACTTGGCTCAGTGGAACGACTCCTACGCTTCTGCAAGGCAGGTTGGGAGGTCGATTCCCTCATTGGCAAATTTCTTTTCATTGCCAGGGCCGCCACTGCAGTCGTGCCATGGCAGGCTAAGGCCCAGGTGCACGACGTAGCACCACAAAATTTGTTTCGTTAAATTTGATGGACGGATGAAAAAATAGTACCACCTCAGATAGAAGAAAGATCTCCAAAAATACTATAGGTGAACGGATGAAAAGAATCAACGAAACGCACCTTGCTTTAATAGTAGGTATAGTTAGATAGATATAGATGTGATTGTGTCAATTTATCGAGTTCCCAGGGTCATCTGCACCCGTACGGGAAACAAATTCAAACAATTCCAATATTATTTTGCATGGTAGAAAATTTATCACGTGAGGTCCGCTCAAAATTTTAGCTCATTTGGACTTTTGAGAAGCTCTCAGCAAAAAAGACAAACCGGGTCAGAACAGTGCATGAACAGTACACATTTTTACAGACTCTGAATTTGTCTTTTTTACCGAGAGCTGCTGAGATGTCCAAATGATTTGAAAATTGGAGCGTACCTCACGCATCAAATTATCTACCACACACAAAAAAATTGGAATGTTTTGAATTTTTCAAGTATTTATTTTAATTTTTTTCGTAAGGGTAGGTGCAGCTGAGGCTGGGCTCAGAAGTGGATTTGTGCTCTTTTTATTGACACCTTTTGTACCGCCGTGTAGGTTTTTGACACTTTGAACTTAATAAATATGGATGTGTGCACTGTCTCATGCAGAGACTGGGGAAATTTCATTTATAAGAAAAACAACCAAGTAATGGAGGAGGCCAAGCTGGTTGATCTTGACGAGGCAGCTATCTTTCTTGTATGGGGCTATTGATTAATGATCATCTAGCAGGTCCAGCGTTTCTACTTGATGGAGAATCACTTTACTTGTTTAAAGTGGCCTTAACATTGTTAGCCAGCCATGCCCGAGTCAACCCATACCAGGAGATTTTATTCTCTTTTTTAGCATCTAGGTATAGAGAGTGGTTTTCTCTACACCCACCTCGGTGCACCCACGCAAGAAAATATAGCAAAATATTTCAAAAAGTTCTGAAACTTTGTGAAAATGATCACCAACAAATCTTATGAGCGCTTGTAAAGTTTGGTGGTTAAATAACATTCGAGGAGCTCTGTACAAAAAAGACAAAATCACTAAAAATTAGTTAAAATGTAAGTGCACAGTTTGAGCAGATTTTATAATTTTGTCTTTTTTGTACAGAGCTCCTCGAATGTTATTTGACCACAATACTTTGCAAGCACCCAAAACATTTGTTGATCATCATTCTCACAAAGTTTCAGAATTTTTTAAAATATTTTATTCCTACTATGTTTTCTTGTGTGGGTGCACCGAAGGTGGGTGCAACCACTACTTTCCCTCTAGGTATATACCCGAGGTTTCCTTAAAAATAAATATATGCCCGAGGTTTTTATACGTCCATGTTTATATAATAATTTGCCGTGGGGTTGTAATTCTTAAGTTGGCTAAAGAAAAAAAATAACAGCCATGAAAGACACCAAGTAGGGACATGTTGGAAAGTAGGGACATAAGCAAATCTCCAAAATCTTGCGCACTTCCTCCTTGACTCATTAATCGTGGCCACTGGAATCAAATAGCTTTTTCGCAATTATTGACAGTTTAGTTCACACTAGAGTTCAGCACTAACAACTCACATGAAGGGGCTTTGTTGGGATAGGAGAATCCTTCTCGACATGTTTTGAGGTGAATGCATACAAAGTTGTGTGTGTGATGATGAGTATTATGAAAACTCTGAATAACAATCGATTGAAACTATAATGAATTCAGTCCGGAGGAGCCTCTGCTGCGCCAGAACCAGAATGTGCCGCTGCATCTTGTTTGGCTCCCAAAACTTGAACTATAATTAAATTCTGTTAGGACTGAATTTGATTTCTCAAATATGCCATTTCCAATATTTATGTTTGGATACCACATGAAAAGGAAATTAATCATTATAAGTAATTTTGTTGTTTAGAATGTGAACCCTGTGTTCACAAAGAAAAAACCTTCTGAGAATCAACTAAATTGGGACGAACAATTTCCATGTAGTAGAAGCTACTTTAAGCTCCTGGTTGTTTTAACCTTTGAGCTCTTTTTTTTATGTAAGATACCATGGATGGTTGATACTCTGAACTTAATAATATATGGCTGTGTGCATCGTCTGACGTAGATATTTTTTTTGACCTCATCGGCTGACCGGAATATATATTTGTGTCGTGTGCATGCTATTGTAAAACATTAAAATTTTAAAAAAAATTAACCTCTCATTCACATTCCGTAGAATTATCTTAAATTTAACAAGCGTCGTTCAATTGCCGAGGAGAAACTTTGAGCTAATTAGCATATTAATTCGTGCAAGTGGATCCCATATACTTGTACAGATGGATTTCATAAAGAAATGTATTTAAATTTCAACCTTGCGTTTACACCACAAGAAATTCACGGAATTATTTGAAATTTCATGGGTGGTTGCATACGTAGCGATGAGCAACTTTAAAATTATTGGCGGATCAGTTCATCCAAGTAGGTCTAATGCACTTGTACAAATGCTCTTCGTAAACTCTCGTATTTCAAATTTTCCACCTTGCGGTCACATCATAAAAAAATTGATGAAATTATCTGCAACATTCTGAGATGATTTCGTGCATACATGATCAACTTTATGAATTCTTTTGGGTCCATATGGTCATGTAGGTCCCAGGAGTGTGCTCGGCCTATGAATTCCATTCGATTCATTGGTGACATTAAAGAATTGATTTAGTCGTATTTTGGCACGGAGGAATTTGTTCAAAGTTTATCTCCTTAACAAGACATTTTAGTTGCAACTAAGGAAGACAAATAGTTGCAACCTCTTCTTTTCAATCACCCCGTCAGTGGCTAATTCAGTTCCTGAACTGTGTGGTGCAATAAATTGCACATGGAGAATAATTTAAAATTAAGAAGTGCTGGACCACCAACCTCTACTTACATGCATAAAGCTTTTCTTATATATACCACAGAGACCTTCAGTTACGTGAACAAGGATCTCTTCTCATATGTACCACTTCATCTTCAATATACAAGCTAGCCTTATTATATTTTAGTGTCATGGGCTCATGGCAGCACCAACTAAATTATTATATCAAATAGGTACAGAAGTGTTAGAGAATAATGAAATATATACGAGAAACCTAGGAATATGAGACATCGGGAGCAGTGGCTGAACGACCTGTCCTGGAAGTAGACCTAGCAACAGCAGAGCTCCGTGATATCCTCCTGTTGCATGCTTCGGAATCCAGCGCACATGCATCTCACAGATCTGCTTTGCTGTTGATCATGTGGGGCTCATCTGTCCCAAACAAAGTCCGTTTCTTAGGATACCTACTGCACTTTGACCAGCTAAACATTGAAGCAGACTTCTCCTGGAGTCCTGTAGAGACTGTGGTTGTACATGTACGAACTGTGGTGAAACTTCTGGATATATGAGCAAAGCAATAAACGATCATTCATGATTTCATATGCTTCAACAGTTTAACATGAGAAGCATGGATAGTTTCATTGTTTGTTTTGTTGTCAAGCTACCGACATTATCGAGCAATCTGTTTCCTGTTAATATGTTGCAGAAGAACTACTCAATTAATCTTGTCTTACGTCAAACCTGTTTAAGCTTGACGAAGTTTATAGGAAAAAAACTAAACATCTAGATTATTTATGCATGCCTAGTATTGATCCATTGATTCTCTGGATTTGTATGCCCTTTTTGTGGTGTATAGTATTTCAAGATGTCCATATAGTCCTATGCTGTTTATCACGCTTTTCAGCAAAAATGGTGACATGCCCTTAAGAGCATTTACAGTGTTGAGAAGCGTGGCAAGAGACAAGTACTGAGGAGGCCATCGTGGAAGGTCATCATTGAATTCCTCGTAGTCAATCATGGGAAGTCCTTGATGGTTCCGCTTCCGCATGCACAACCCTGCTTGATAGAAAGTCGCAGAACAACTATGCTGCACCTGTGTGTTGTGTCCATGGAAACTGATGATGATTTACCTTAGTGCAGGATACACTAATTGGTGAAACGGAGTATGTCGATGATCACAGGTCTGGTATAACAGTTGTTAAGCTGAATGGGAGATTGAACAAGTGTGGTGTCATCATTCAATGATTGGACCTTGGAGATCAAGTCCTGGATTGCAAGACTTCTCTCCTCACCTCAGGTTACAGCATCTCTGTCCGATCCCTCAAAATGTAGGCTATTCAACAACTTAACTCCTTATCTTTGAGGAGTTCAAAAAAATCCTGTCCTAACCAAACCCCTACAACCTAACTCCTCAACAACTTACTTTAACACCAATTCATTTATTTTTAGGCCATTGAGTTAAGCTTTGCTACTCAATTACTTCATTAAACAACATCTTGAGCATATATTTCACCAGTCCTCACCAGGTGACCCAATCCAAAGAAAACGGCGAGAAAAATTACACACTTCAATAGAAACACAAATTCCTTGACTGCTCCAACAAGTCCAATAATTACTTTTTCCATCTCCTTATGTTCATATATTGCCAACATGTTTGCTCTTCTCTGATGACTTCCCTAGCGTGCACAATTGTATGTTCTCTGCCTCTAAAACTTGGACATTGCATCCTCTGTAATCTCATCTCTAGCAACTAGTGCACCAACATCCAATACACCTCTTTTGATAAACATATCGATGTATGTAAACAATGAGCACAAATTGGTTTAAACCGAAGAACAACCGCACAAAATTGTACTCACCCTGTCCATTTCACACTTGTAGAAAACCTATCTGGGATGTTGTACCGTCTTCAAGACTTGACACAACACCAGCCAGTAGCAGTCGTCAGACTTCATGATTAGCATAGGCTCGTCGATGAGTTGCTAGACGAGGGTTGAACCCAGCCGACCAGCAGCCTAGGATGCACCAGCAATCGAAGGACGAGTGAGATGTGAGCGCAAAGAGGAGGAAGACATATTGGTGGTGCAGAGTGGTCGGGGTGGCAGCAGTTTGAGAATAGGGTTTAGGGTTTTCCGTGGGGCAAAGCCTCTCCACGTCTCTCTATATATAATGATCAGCACATACAATTACATAAATACAAAGTACGTGTACGTGACACGCTAGACCTATTTTAACACTCGCTCAATCTGAACTTCTACTCTGTACAAGGTTTAGATTGAAACTGAAATGGTCTAGCATCTGTCGAGTGGCTGGTTTGGTGAACACATCAGCCAGCTGATCATTAGAGGAAATAAACCTGACCTCAAGAGCTCCAGAAGCTACACACTCACGCACAAAATGGAAATTAATCTTAATGTGCTTTGTACGTGCATGAAAAACTGGGTTGGCAGTCAGATATGTGGCTCCTAAATTATCACACCAAGCTCTCTGAGTAGTGATTCTACCCAGATGGCTTCGGCAGCTCCGTTTGCCAAAGCTTTGTACTCGGCCTCAGTACTGGACCTCGACACCGTCGGCTGTTTCTTAGAGCTCCAGGAAATGAGATTCGGTCCAACAAAGATGGCAAAGCCTCCGGTGGATCGTCGATCATCAGGGCATCCTGCCCAATCTGCATTAGTAAAAATACTAATGCTAGTGGAGGCAGCCTTCCGAAACTTCAGTACTGTGTGCAATGTCCCTTTCACATAGCGCAAAATGCGCTTAACAACTTCCCAATGAACATCCGTGGGCTGCGAGAGAAACTGGCATACCTTGTTCACTGCAAACGATATATTCGGACGGGTGAGTGTCAAATACTGCAGTCCACCAACGACACTGCGATACCGGAAAGAATCATCGGTACTAAGAGATTTTCCAAACACTCGGGAAAGCTGATCTGAGGTAGACAACGGCGTGGAAGTGGGCTTACAATTCTCCATGCTCACACGGTGCAAAAGATCCAAGGCATACTTCCGTTGAGTCAATGTCACCCCCCTGAATTGTAAGACGCTTCCAAACCAAGAAAGTACTCCAACGGCCCAAGATCTTTGATAGGAAAACTGGTCGCAATGGAGTGAACAAGACCATCAACAGCTCATGGAGAAGATCCGGCGATAACAATATCATCCACATAGACCAGCATATAGATCTGAACATCACGATAGTGGAAGAAGAACAGAGATGTGTCCGCTTCGGAGGCGACAAAACCAAGCCGAAGAAGACGCACACTAAGCCGAGCATACCACGCACGAGGAGACTGTTTTAGTCCATAGAGAGCCTGCTGCAGCTTGCACACATGCGAGGGGTACCGGGGGTCCTCAAAACCAGGCGGCTGCTGCATATAAACATCCTCAGATAAGAAACCATGCAGGAAGGTATACTGACATCAATCTGTCGAAGACTCCAACCACAAGAGAAAGCAAGAGCAAGAACCAATCGCACTGTAGCCAGCTTGACAACTGGGCTGAACGTGTCGCCATAGTCAATGCCAAGCTGCTGGGTGAAACCAGGGACGACCAGTCGGGCCTTGTACTTATCAACAGAGCCATCGGGACGATGCTTGGTCTTGAATATCCACTTGCTGCCAACAATATTGACGCCGCGCGGACGAGGCACAAGAACCCAGGTCTTGTTGTGATGAAGGCGGCTACCTCGTCAATCATTGTTGTACGCCAGGCGGTCTCCCGGAGAGCATCGCGATGGGAGACAAGCAATGCATGAAGCGCGCGCCGGTAAGGATCAACCGGACAGTCCCATCAGTCGGTACAAGCGCACGACGGGTGTGACCGCGGGTGCGGGTGACCATGGTGTGACTAGGAGCAGCTGGAGCATCCCGGTCGAGGGGACAGGGCTGCCCTGGACAGAAGGCGATGCGAGCTGATCAGTCGGTGACGACGGAGTAGCGGCATCCTGCACCGAGGCAGAGGGCGAGTCGGGCACGATGACAGCATGCGGCGAGCCAGTAACGGGTGGTGAGGGGGACGTCGGTGCTGCCGATGGGCCAGGCGAGGCGGCCGTCGGGTGCACTGATGGGCCGGGCGAAGCGGCAGCCGACCGGGCGGGGGACGTGCAAGGGCCATGCACATCGATCACCGGGGAGGGCACCGCATCTGCCGCGGGCGAGCGTGGAGCACTGGACGGGCCGGACACGCGCCGGGTGAGGGGCCTGTATGCGCCATGCACGTCGGACGTCGGGGATGGAGGCACGTCAGCCACGGTATCCTGCACAGAAGGAGCATGGCCTAGAATAGGCGAGTCAGTAGACAAGTAGGACATGTCATATTTGCGCATATGGTCACCCGTAGCCGGTTCACTGGAAGGAAAAGAGAGAACATCAGCCAAGGAGGAGACATCAATGGTGACCCAGGGGTGGCATAGGGAAAGACAGACTCGTCGAAAACAACATCACGGGAGATGTATATGCGTCCCGTGGAACGATCGAGACACTTGTATCCCTTATGCATCGGACTATATCCAAGAAACACGCACATGGTGGAACGAAAAGCGAGTTTGTGTGCGTTATATTTGCGCAAACTAGGCCAGCAAGCACACCCAAAAGTGCGCAGGACGGTGTAATCGGGTTGCACCTTTTGGAGACGAAACATGGGTGTATCATGTTGAAGGATAGGTGTAGGCATGCGGTTGATGAGGTAGCATGCAGCGAGGAACGATTCATCCCAAATATGTAATGGGAGAGAGGAATGAGCCAGCAAGGCAAGACCTGTTTCTACAAGATGACGGTGTTTGCATTCAGCAACTCCGTTTTGCTGCGAGGTGTGCGGGCAAGACACACGACGGGAGATCTCAGTGCGTTGAAAATAGCGATGCAATTTGTGGTACTCGCCGCCCCAGTCCGACTGAACGGCTATGATTTTAGTGTGGAGAAGACGCTCTACATGAGCCTGAAAAGCATAAAACACTTGCTCAATGTCAGACTTGTGCTTAAGGAGATATATCCAACAGAAGCGAGAATAATCATCGACAAAGCTCACATAATACTCATAACCTCCGGAAGAGGCAAGGGCAGGCCCCCATACATCAGAATGAATTAACTCAAGAGGCATAATGGAAACATGATGAGATAAAGTATATGGCAATTGTCTGACTCTTAGCACGCTGACAAGCATCACACATTGAAGACTGACGTTCAGAAGAACACACTAAATCATTATTCTTAACAACGTTTTGAACAATATTATTGGAGGGATGACCGAGACGCTTATGCCACTGGGACGGAGTGGCCTTGACGCCGAGAGACGCTTGGCGGGTGGAGAAAGACGACGCGCTACTAAACGGGATGGGGTAGAGTCCACCATGACTTCTACCGTGAAGAAGAATTTTCTTCGTGGCCACATCCTTAACAAGGAAAAAGAAACGATGAAATTCAACAAAAACATCATTGTCAAGGACAAGTCAGTAAACAGAAAGGAGATTTTGATGAATATGTGGAAGACGAAGAATATTGCGTAAACGAAGAGATGAACCGGGTATAGTGGAATGACCAATATGCGAAATAGACAAACCTGCACCATTTGCCACATGCACTTGATCCTTCCCGCCATAGCGCTCGTGGAAGTGGAGACGGTCGAGATCACTCATCAGGTGGTCCGTCGCATCGATGTCCAGGATCCAGTGCGGTGGGTCATAAGCGGCGGAAGAGGTGGACGCGGAGTTGGTGGCGCGGTTGTCAGTATCGTAGCGGCTGCCACAATCACCCGCCTCGTGCTCCCATATCTTGCAAATCTGGCACAGGGGGCGCCAGCGGCGATTGCGACCGTTGCCGCCGTTGTTGCCGCTATTGCGGCCAGGGGCACCGCCCTGGCCGGGGCCGTAGCCAGCCGAGCCGGGCGGGAGGGAGGCGCTAGAAGGACGGCCGCCGCTCGGGCGGCCCGAGTCAGGCGCACGGCCGGGAGTGGTGGTGTAGACCGGTCGGGACGCGGCGTTGGCGGAGGACTGCCAATCCTCAAGTTCCGATTGCTGCTGCTGTAGGGCCTCGTAGTGAAGGACACTCGAGTAGAACGCATGAAACGTGATGGGCACGCCTGCGAAGTTCATCGAAGCAGAGATAGGGTTAAATGCCGAGCCGAGCCTGGTCTGCATGTAGTCGATGATCTCATCATCGCGAAGAGGAGAGCCGGCGATGGCCATCGAGTCAGCGAGGGCCTTCACCTTCTCCATGTACTCGCCGGCGGGTCTGTCTCCTTTCCTCAACGCCTGGATCTGGTGCCGGAGATTACGCACGCCAGCGCTATTCTCGGGGGCGAACATGGTGTGCATGGCCGCCCAAGCTGCGGCCGCTGACCTGCAGCCAATCAGCTGCGCGGAGATCTCGACGTTCATTGAACCGAGGAGATTTCCGAGGACCTTCTGATCAAGAGTCCACCACTGCTCGTACTCGGGATTGGACACGGTGCGAGCAGCGTCACCGGTGCCTGTCGTCACGGTCGGTGCCGGCGCCTTGGCCGAACCATCAAGGAAACCGTGGTGGCGAACTCCGGCGAAGTTGGGGAGGGCGAGAGCCCTCCGGAGCATGAAATTGCTGCGGTCCAGAGAGACCGCGATGGGCGGAAGGACGGGGATGGGAGCCGACACCATGGGTGGAGCGATGACCAGGGCGGGGACGGAGAGGGTGAGCGCGGAGGAGGTGGCAGACGTCGCGGCCGGGGAGGTTGACATCACGGCAGGCGCGAAAAAGAACCGCGGCGGCGGCGGCGGTGGAGGGAGGAGAGGCGGCGGCGGCTAGGGTAGGGTAGGGTCTGATACCAAGTTTAAGAATAGGGTTTAGGGTTTTCCGTGAGCAAAGCCTCTCCACGTCTTTTTATATATAATGATCAACACATACAATTATATAAATACAAAGTACGTATACGTGACATGCTAGACCTATTTTAACAGCAGCACACTTCAGTTTCCGTTGAAACGGGCCTGCGTCAGGACCTAGGTGCGTCGAATCCGACGACGTCAGTGATGGGTGTATGTGTCGATTCCAGCAGCGATGACCGGAGTGCCGAATTGAAGTTGGATGGAGGAGCGTTGGGTGGTAAGGGAGTCTGCCGTGGTGCGTGGTGGCCAGTGGAGGCAAGGGCAGCCGTGCCGGAGTGGACGTGGTCGAGTGGTAAGAGCGGTGGCCATGCGGGAGATACATTTTTTTTCCTAAGAAGTGGTGCTGGTTGATTAAATTTTCTTTTGACACAAAAACCTGCTCTTTATTAAGTTGCTACCAAAGTAGCATCAGAAACAATCAACGGAAGGACTACATCAGGAGGTGAGAACTTAGCAAGTCTAGCTAGTTCATGGGCTACACCATTGTTGTTTCTACTACAATGGTCATACAAGATATGAGTGAAATCAAAAGACATAAAAAACAATCATCAAAGATGGCACTGGCTACTGAAGATTGAAGTGCTGGTCGATTAATTAAATATAAGTGAAGGACGACGCCAGGAGTAATGCGACGGTCGAGGACCTGACTACGGACATACCAGATTCGGTCAATTGGGCGTGGGAAAATGAATGGTGCTTTGTCAGTTAGATCGGCCTATAATGCGACCAAAAGTTTCCACGGCAGGAAGTGGTTCCATACAGAGAGTTTGTGTCGAAGTCTAAAGTGCCACTGCAATGTCGATTCTTTGCTTTGTTGGCCATGAGGAACCGATGATGGACGTAGGAAAGATTGGCGAGATTGGGACTGCCTCACTAAGATGCCTGCGCTTTCTACGATCAACACGAGGAATCGATTAACCATATTATCATCTCATGTGTCTTGGCTAGAACTATCTGGTTAACAGTGTGGACCACCCTTTGAAAGCCGGAATGGACGCCTAAGGAAGCACGTGCAATTGCGAATATCCATTTCTAAGCCCTGGCTCATCTGCACATATGCTGAAGAAAAAACAATCAAAACAAATACTAGCAAAATTCAAAAAATTATATTTTTTTGCATGGTAGATAATTTGATGCGTGAGGTCAGCTCTAATTTTTAGATCATTTGGACACCAGAGAAGCTCTCGGTAAAACAGACAAATTTGATGTCTTTAAAAAAGTTTACTGTCATGTATGTTCTACTCGTTAGTCTTTTTTTTACTGAGAGCTATTTAGATGTCCAAATGATCTGAAAATTTGAGCGGACCTCATGCAATAAATTATCTACTATGCAAAAACAAATTTGAGTTTTTTTGAGTTGTTTTGAATTTTTTTGTGAATTATTTTCTAATCGGGTGCAGATGAGTCTGGGCACCTAATCGGTGCACTCGCGCAATTGCCATGCTAGTCATAGAGGATTCTTCTTCTTTGGTTCATGCTACCGTATTGTAGGTTGATGACGGTGAGATTCCAGACCTAAGTTTGAGCGCATGCGTACGCATGAATCCCTCTCACCGACATATATGTACATATATGTACTACCACTAGTAGAAAAACATTTATTAGTTCCGGTTCGTAAGGGCCTTTAATCCCGGTTCATGAATCGGGACTAATGGATCGTTACTAATATCTCCCCCTTTAGTCCCGGTTCTAACACGAACCGGGACAGATGGTCCTCTACGTGGCCGGTGCGCCGAGCCCAGGCAGTCTGGACCAAAAGGCATCCACGCGTCAGCATTCCAGTGGCTGGGGTTTTTGTTTTTTTGAAAGGGGGGGGGGTTGGGGGTTTTGGGGGTTAATTTAGGTGTTTCATATATTGTGTTAGCTAGCTAATTAATAGAGAGAAGTGTCCTCTCTTATGTCCGTGCTTGGTCGACGCTACGTACTATATACATATAGCCCTCGATACGCTAGCTGGTAAGAAAATGAAGAGAACCATCGAGTACAGAAGTTCGTCATGCATACCGAGAGAAATGATCGATCGACCTCTCCTTCTCCGAGAGATTGGTCGAACAACAAGTTTTCGTATCATGTACGTCCGACGCTACTGGCTACATACATGTACAATATATAAGATCTGTCAATTACAATCCCCTAGCATTTGAAATCAACTTCCACATAGTATTCTCCGGCTTTATTGATGACGTGGTCAAGAAAGAATCCCGCCAATTCCTTTTGAATTGCTTTAATGCGATCTGGTTCTAGGAGTTCATTCCGCATCTGCCACGTCTAATTTGAAGAAGGGGGTTAATTAATATATATATATATATATATATATATATATATATATATGAATGAAACTCAACAGAAATGATGGTGTAATAAAATGAAATTGTGAATATTATTAATTGCTTACACACTTCATATTGTCTTTGAGAGTAGCCCCGCTTATTTTTCAAAGTCGCGTTGTAGATGAACTCACACACGTAGTATCCACAGAAATCATTCCCTTGTTCCTGCCACAAGCACTTTACGAGAAATAGAGGTCAATCAAACTGATAATGAAGCATTATAAATGGCATTGATGAAAATATAGCTATAGAATCAACGGGAGATGCGCACAACTAGCTAGTCAGTAGTACTTACTTTCGGGTATGTATATTGCAGCTCCTTCGGCAGTCCCGGAGCTTTTGCGGTGAACTGTTTCCTAAACCTTATAGAGTTAGAATATAATTATTATTACTTGAGATATCAGGAAATGAACAAAAAGTTGCCGCTATGGTGCGATAATGATCGATTGAACTTACTTGCTGAGCATTTCAGTCATGTCCGCATAGGTGCTGGGATCTTTCCTTCTCGAGTCTAAGACGGTTACTAGTCCATGCTCAAGCTTAATCTCCGGAAGAATATAGTGGTACCTGCGTACGCGTGCATAACTCATCAATTACATTACTATAACCTCGCTCGAGTAATAAGGGAAACCGAATATGCAAACGATCAGTAACACTCACTTGCCGTTGTAAGGAAAGAGTATGGTATATTTGTTTTGATTTTTGATCAACGATTGTAGCAAGTTATCCTCGGCCTCTTTGACGTGCTTTTCAACCAGAAATACATCTATGATATTTGAGTTAATGAACCCAATATCATAGATTTCATTTTTTTTTGCACTCGACGATCTTCAATCTGCATAATATATTGAGGATAATTAATTATAAATACATGCAATGAAAGAGCCGAGCAATATATAGAGACTTAATGACAGAAATAGTACTTACAGGCAGTAGTAAAAGACCGTTAATTTATCGAGGGCCTTTTGATTGAAGAACGCGAAGAACTCCTCAAATGGAACACACAACAGATCAGTTCCAACGAGGTCGTGCTCCTTTTTAATGTGCAGATACAAACTATTCGTCCCCCCAGACTCTCTGCAGGTTTTCATGTACCAAGTATGGAATCTTCGCATCATCGTTGTTAGAGATTTTTCATCTTTGACGAGAGGCTTCCCGTACTCATATATGTGTTCTTCCACCTTCATGTATTCAGGAAGTGCATCGTCAGGCAGGTAATCTTGTAGATTGCCATAACCGGCCGCCATCCCCGGAACATTAGCGATGATTTTGCCGCTAGACACATTGAGCGGGGGGCACGATTGGATTGCTTGTTCGCCGAGCTGGTCAATATTTTTTCGCAGCTGCTCGTTCTTTTGCTCTTTGATGTCTGACAGTACTTCCCGACCGCTCCGCTTGGAGATATGTCTGTTCAGTAATGTGCTCATAGTTGGTTCTCGGCGGAGACTTTGCCGGTTTCCTCAGGGCAGCCAGAGTGCGCTTCGCTTTCACCGGATCTACCTTCTCCACCGGAGGTGGATGTCTCTTTGCTTTCAACCCTGCAAACCAGTCATCCACTTCGGTCTGTGCGATCTTCGCGTTTTCCTCCTCGGTCCTCTCGTATGGTAACTTCTCTGGAGTCTTCAGACAAGGACCGAATCTGTATTTCCTCCCGCCTTTGGCTGTACTGCTAGATGCTGGCAGAGCAGACGGAGCGGATGTCTTCTTTGCTTGCTTACGAGGCGGAGGAGAAGGACTACAACGCGCTGGAGCAACCGGAGCGGCGGCGGGTCTCTTCCGCCCTTGCTGACGAGGCGGAGAAGGAGGAGGCTGGCTGCTCGGGCGCCGGCCAAGAAGGCGGAGAAGGAGGCGGAGTGCCGCCACGCCGCCGGAGAAGGAGGCGGAGTGCCGCCACGCGTGCCCTGATCGTCACTCGCCGGAGGAAGAGGCGGTGGAGGAGGCGGAGTGCCCTGACTCGCCGGAGGAGGAGGAGGAGGCGGAGGCGTCCAGTTCGGAAGGTTGATGAGCTCCTTCCGCCATAGGCATGGAGTCTTCAGAGCAGAACCCAGCCTAGTCTCCCCTTCATCGGTAGGGTGGTCAAGCAGGAGGTCCTCAAATCCCTCCATTATTTCATCCACCATCACCTTAGCATATCCTTCTGGAATCGGCTGGCAGTGATAAGTTGTGCCGGGTCCACTTGGATAAACTTGGCCAACAGCCGCCTTGACCTTCAAATTCATCCATCGCGCCATAATGTGGCAATTTTGAGACTCCGTGATACCATCCACGGGATAGCTGGCAGGAGCCGTCAAGACATGCTCCGGCTGAAGCAGCTCGGTGGAAGCCACGCTGCTTCTCCGCCGAGATGGCGGGGTAGCTTCGGGGAAGCTTCGCAGGTCGCTTTGCTGCGATCTGCTGCTTCTCGTTCCTCTTCTCGTTCCTCTAGCCCCATTACCCTTTCGTTGCAGCGCTGCAGTTGGTCCTGCTCCAGCTTTCTTCCTCCTCTCCTGGGTTTTGTAACCCCTGCGTCCGGAAAACCAACCTTCCACGGAATGGAGCCTGGCGTGCCTCGTGTCCGTCCAGGGTGTTCAGGATTCCCAAGGGCCATTGTGAGCTCGTCCTTCTCCCTGTTTGGAAGGAACGTCCCTCGCTGCGCTGCATCGATATAGTGTCGAAGGTTCTTGACTGGTATTTGCAGTTGCTCGTCCGTCCACTAGCACTTCCCTGTTACAGGGTCCAAGGTTCCGCCAGCCCCGAAGAACCAAGTCCGGCAACGGTCTGGCCAGTACATTGTCTCTGGTTCCATCCTTTTTCAAGCAGATCATGCTCAGCCTTGGACCACTTAGGTCGGGCTTTGAGGTAGCCACCTGACCCCGTGCGATGGTGAAGCTTCTTCTTCGCAGCATTTTGCTTGTTTGTCGCCGACATCTTCTTACTCTTTTCCAATGTCTTGTGGGCCAAAAATGCGGGCCAGTGATCTTTTATCTTCTCATATTTGCCGATGAATTCTGGTGTCTTTTCTTTCTCGACAAACTGGTTCAGCTCTTTCCTCCACCTCCTCATTAGGGTTGCCATCTTCTTAAGAGCACAAGACTTGATTAATTTCTCTTTAACTGGCTTCTCCGGATCCTCCTCTGGAGGTATGGTGACATTTGACTTCAGGTGAGTCCAAAGATCTTCTTTCTGCATAACATTGACATAAGACAACTCAGGGTCTTCCTCCTTAGGCTTATACCATTGATGGATGCTGATCGGGATCTTGTCCCTAACAAGAACCCCAAGACCGAGCAGAAAATGCCTTCCTTGTCCGGATGGGTTCAATCGGTTCGCCGTCAAGCGATTTCTATGATCGCAAACTTTTCATCCGAGCTCAACTTTTTCTTCAGGCCTCGTCTCCTTACTGAAGTTGTGCTCGATCCGGAGGGCTAGAAATTATAAGGAAGAAAGACGAGAGTAATTAATATGTGTACATATATCAAAACAATGGATGCATCAATTAACTAGTCAGCACGGGCTTAACTAATATATATATATATACCTGGCCGGACTCGGTTCGGTCACCGGAGCAGTCAGCACGGTCTCCTTCTTGTACCTCCATTGTGTCACCGGAGCCATCATGAACATAGTCCTCTTCTTGTACCGTCATTAATGGGTGAAGCCATCATGAACATAGCCATCTTCTTCACCCAGTCCTTCGGGACCATCGGTGTCGTTGAGAAATGACGCAACTTCATCACTTCCTTGTGCGATTATGTGCCCCAACATCGCTTCGCTTTCTTCGTCTCGGAGTGCTTCATAGTTTCTGCAAATATTTACAACATGTCAATTATTATTCAAACATGGTACAGATGGATATATATATATATATATATATATATATATATATATATATATATATATATATATATATATATAAGCTAATCACAAAAAGGAATCATGTTAGTGGCCTCGACGCTGCTTCTCTAGGGTTTGGGGTCGCCTCGACACAACGCTTCAAGGGTTAATTTGGGTGGCCTCGAGAGAGTTAATTCGTCGGGTAGGGGCGCGGCGGGAGGGGGTAGGAGACCAACATCGTTTTCTCTCTAGGGTTTGGGTGTCCTCGAGAGTTTTGGTCGAGGAGAGGGCCGAGGGGGGTGCTGCCGTTGTATAAGTTATCACGGTCGAGAGGGGGTATATATATCGACCACCCCTCCATTCCTTTCTTCTTCTCCTCTATTCCTTTCTTCTTCTCCTGTTCTTTTTCTTCTTATTTCCTCTTCTTATTTATTTCTCCTCTTCTTCCTCTCCTCTTCTTCTCCTTTCTTCCTCTTCTTATTTTCCTTTTTCCTCACATTCTTTTAGTATTGCTTGTTTTAAAAAAAATGTTCAAATAAAAAATTTCAAAAAAACAAAGGTTTTGCCTAATGCATTGTTCATATGAATATACAAACATTTGCATATTCTACAATAATTAATATCACCAAAAAAATTCTATGAACAGAAAAAACCTAACTTTTCTAAAAATCTATCTTTTGCATATATGAAAACATTAATACACATATGAACAAAAATACATATATGAAGATAAACATGCTCTGAACAATTTTTTATACATTTTGAACATCTACATACACATAGCCACATACATACACATATACATCATATATATATGAACAAAAAATTAAACTAATAAAATGAAAAAACAGAGCCGGTGCTGGGCGGCTCACAATGGGGCGGCTAGATAGCGATGGCGACGGTGGGGGCGGCGAGGCGCCCGGCTGGGCGGGACAACGGGCAGGGGCTCGGGCGGCTTGGGCGGGATGGGGCGAGGCTCGGGAGGCCACTGACGAGGACGGCACAGGTTGGGGGCGACGGCCTTGGCGGCGGCGGCGGTGACGGCGAGGTGGAGCAGCCTGGCGGTGTCAAGGAGGGTCGGCGTCGTCGGGGCCAACTGGCGATGAGATTCTGAATTTTTGCAAAGTGTTTGCTTATATAGCAAAGCCATTGGTCCCGGTTCGTGAAACCAACCGGTACTTATTCCCCCTTTAGTCCCGTTTGGTGCCACGAACTGGTACCAATGCCCCCCCCCCCCCCCTTTAGTCCCGGTTGGTGCCACGAACCGGGACCAAAGGCCCCTGTGCTGCACGCTGCTGGGGCCAAAGTTTAGTCCCACCTCGCTAGTTGAGAGGGGCGCTGTGGTTTATAAGCCCCACTGCCGCACCCCTCTCGAGCTCCTCTCCACCGCAGGCTTTCGGGCCTACTTGCTATTGCTGTGCCTGATGGGCCTTCTGGGCCTACTGCGGGCCTGAATCCTGGCCCATAGTAGGGTTTCATGTCGTATTCAGGCCGTGGGGGCCCAGTAGGAGGCATTTTTTTTCTTTACTTATTGTTGCTATTTTTATTGTTTTTTCAGTTTTTTTTGTTTTGTTTTCTGCATTATTTATTTTCTTTTGTTTTTTCTTTATTTTTTAATTCTTTTTCCTTTTAGTTTTAGGAAAATTATAAACTTTCTGTTAGTGCCATTACTTTTCAAATTTGAAAACACTTTTTTTGTTTTTTTGTTTTCTTTCTTGCTTTATTTATTTTATTTTGTTTCTACTTACAACAAAATACTTATTGTTGTTTCTTTGTTTTCATTTCTGCATTATTTATTTTCTTTTGTTTTTTGCTTTATTTTTCAATTCTTTTTGCTTTTAGTTTTAGGAAACTGATAAACTTTCTGTTAGTGCCATTAGTTTTCAAATTTGAAAACACTTTTTTTGTTTTTTTGTTTTCTTTATTGATTTATTTATTTTATTTTGTTTCTACTTACAACAAAAAACTTATTGTTGCTATTTTTAATTATTACGAGGGCCGAACCATAAGACATTAAAGCATTTCAAATGAACTCTGAAAAAGTTGAAAGTTGGCATGGTATCATACACGTCAGTTACAAAGTTGGCATGGTATCATCATAATAGTTGCGGGAGAAAGTCTTCACTTTTTCTTCGCTTGTGTCATTTGCTTATTGCGCCGTAACCATGGATAATCTTCATCGTTTATCAGGATGCTGGGGTCAGCCTTGACTTTGAAGGGAGGAATTTCATGAAACTTTTCATAATCTTCAGACATGTCTGTCTTGTCCTCCACTCCCATGATGTCCATTTTTCCTGAAAGAACTATGTGGCGCTTTGGCTCATCGTATGATGTATTCGCTTCCTTATCTTTTCTCTTTCTCGGTCTGGTAGACATGTCCTTCACATAGATAACCTGTGCCACATCATTGGCTAGGACGAACGGTTCGTCGGTGTACCCAAGATTTTTCAGATCCACCGTTGTCATTCCGCATCGTGGGTCTACACATACCCGCCTCCCGACAGATTGACCCATTTGCACTTAAACAAAGGGACCTTAAAATCATGTCCGTAGTCAAGTTCCCATATGTCCACTATGTAACCATAATATGTGTCATTTCCTCTCGGTTGTTGCATCAAAGCGGACACCGCTGTTTTGGTTGGTGCTCTTTTGATCTTGGTCAATCGTGTAAAATGTATTCCCATTTATCTCGGATCCTTTCCAAATCAATACAGTCAGAGTTGGTCCCCTGGACAATAAGTACAGCTCATCACAAACAGTGTTGTCACCTCTGATACGTGCTTCCAACCAACTGCTGAAAGTCCTGATGTGTTCACATGTAATCAAGTCGTCGCACTGCTCCGGGTGTTTGGAGCACAGATTGTTCTTGTTTTCATCGACATACGGGGTCACCAAGGTAGAGTTATGTAGAACTGTAGTGTGCTTGAGACCAAGAATATCCGTCCCTGCATATTATTGAGTCCCTTCCAAGCGTGCCTTTTCGGTCAGTCTCCCCTCATACCGCGATGTAGGGAGACCTATCTTCTCAAGGCCAGGAATGAAGTCAACACAAAACCCGATGACATCCTCTGTTTGATGGCCCATGGAGATGCTTCCTTCGGCCTAAGCGCTGTTACGGACATATTTCTTTAGGACTCCCATGAACCTCTCAAAGGGGTACATATTATGTAGAAATACGGGGCCCAGAATGACAATCTCGTCAACTAGATGAACTAGGACGCAAGCGCCATGATATTGAAGAAGGATGGTGGGAACACCAGCTCGAAAGCCCGACAAGACATTGCACCACATCACTCCTTAGCCTTGGTATGATTTCTGGATCGATCACCTTCTGAGAGATTGCATTGAGGAATGCACATAGCTTCACAATGGCTAATCGGACGTTTTCCGGTAGAAGCCCCCTCAATGCAACCGGAAGCAGTTGCGTCATAATCACGTGGCAGTCATGATACTTTAGGTTCTCGAACTTTTTCTCTAGCATATTTATTATTCCCTTTATATTTGACGAGAAGCCAGTCGGGACCTTCATATGGAGCAGGCATTCAAAGAAGATTTCTTTCTCTTCTTTCATAAGAGGTAGCTGGCAGGACCTTCATACTGCTACTGAGGCATGCCCTCTAGTTCGTGCAAGCTTTGCAGGTCCTCCGTGCCTCGTGTGTATCTTTTGTCTTCCCATACACGCCCAAGAAGCCTAGCAGGTTCACGCAGAGGTTCTTCGCCACGTGCATCACGTCGATCAAGAGCGGACCTCTAGGTCTTTCCAAAGAGGGTAGGTCCCAAAATATAGATTTCTTCTTCCACATGGGTGCGTGATTCTCAGGCGTCATTCGGAACAGCTAGTCCGCGGGACCCTTTCCAAACATTACGTGTAAATCATTGACCATAGCAAATGCGTGATCACCTGTACGCATGGTGGGCTTCTTCCGGTGATCTGCCTCGCCTTTGAAATGCTTGCCTTTCTTTCGGCAGTGATGGTTGGTCGGAAGAAATCGACGATGGCCTGTGTACACATTCTTCCTGCAGCTTGCGGTATATACTATCGGTGTCAAGTAAACAGTGTGTGCATGCGTGGTATCCCTTGTTTGTCTGTTACGAAAGGTTATCGAGAGCGGGCCAATCGTTGATGGTCACGAACAGCAACGCCTTTAGGTTAAATTCCTCCTGTTTGTACTCATCCCACGTACATACACCGCTTTCCATTCCACAGCTGTAAAAGTTCTTCAACTAATGGCCTTAGGTACACATCAATGTCGTTGCCGGGTTGCTTAGGGCCTTGGATGAGAACTGGCATCATAATGAACTTCCGCTTCATGCACATCCAAGGAGGAAGGTTATACATACATAGAGTCACGGGCCAGGTGCTGTGATTGCTGCTCTGCTCCCCGAAAGGATTAATGCCATCCGCGCTTAAAGCAAACCATACGTTCCTTGGCTCACTTGCAAACTCATCCCAGTACTTTCTCTTGATTTTTCTCCACTGCGACCCGTCAGCGGGTGCTCTCAACTTCCCGTCTTCCTTACGGTCCTCACTGTGCCATCGCATCAACTTGGCATGCTCTCCGTTTCTGAACAAACGTTTCAACCGTGGTATTATAGGAGCATACCACATCACCTTCGCAGGAACCCTCTTTCTGGGGGCTCGCCGTCAACATCACCAGGGTCATCTCGTCTGATCTTATACCGTAATGCACCGCATATCGGGCATGCGTTCAGATCCTTGTACGCACCGCGGTAGAGGATGCAGTCATTAGGGCATGCATGTATCTTCTGCACCTCCAATCCTAGAGGGCATACGACCTTCTTTGCTGCGTATGTACTGTCGGGCAATTCGTTATCCTTTGGAAGCTTCTTCTTCAATATTTTCAGTAGCTTCTCAAATCCTTTGTCAGGCACAGCATTCTCTGCCTTCCACGGCAACAATTCTAGTACGGTACCGAGCTTTGTGTTGCCATCTTCGCAATTGCGGTACAACCCTTTTTTGTGGTCCTCTAACATGCGATCGAACTTCAGCTTCTCCTTTTGACTTTCGCATTGCGTCCTTGCATCGACAATGACCCGGCGAAGATCATCATCATCGGGCACATCATCTGGTTCCTCTTGATCTTGATGGCTTAACCCGTTGCAGCATCATCATGCACATCGTCTGGTTCCTCTTGATGTTCAGTAGCATCACCGTATTCAGGGGGCACATAGTTGTCATCGTACTCTTCTTCTTCGCCGTCTTCCATCATAACCCCTATTTCTCCGTGCCTCGTCCAAACATTATAGTGTGGCATTAAAACCCTTGTAAAGCAGGTGGGTGTGGAGGATTTTCCGGTCAGAGTAAGACTTCGTATTCCCATTATAGGGCATGGACAACACATAAAACCATTCTGCTTGTTTGCCTCAGCCACTTCGAGAAAATCATGCGCCCTTAATGTACTCGGAGGTGTGTCTTGAACCGTACATCCATTGCCGGTTCATCTGCGTGCATTATATATAATTAAGTGTGTCAAAAATCATTACAGGACATCATAAATAGATAATTAAGTGACCAAATTAATAGAAGTTCATCATCACATTAAAACCAAAGTACATACATAGTTCTCATCTAACAACATAAAGCTCTGCAGAGCATCTAAATTAATTAAACCATACCTTGAAACTATGTAAAACATTTCAATGCGAAACAAATGCGACCATAATCGCAACCAATGTAACAACTGATCCAACGGCATAATGATACCAAGCCTCGGTATGAATGGCATATTTTCTAATCTTCCTAATCTTCAAGCGCATTGCATCCATCTTGATCTTGTGATCATCGACGACATCCGCAACATGCAACTCCAATATCATCTTCTCCTCCTCGATTTTTCTAATTTTTTCCTTCAACAAATTGTTTTCTTCTTCAACTAACCTCTCGACAATAGGGTCGGTTGGAATTTCCGGTTCAACAACCTCCTAGATAAATAAAATCTATGTCACGTTGGTCGGCATAATTGTCATAAACAATAAATGAACCAATAGTTATGAAAAGATAATATATACCACATCCGAATCATAGACAGGACGAGGGCCGACGGGGGCGGATACCAAAACCATCGCACTATATAAGATGCAATAATAAAAGTAAGAAAATTATACAAGTATCTATATAAACATACAAGTAAGAATTTTTTTCCTTTCAGAAAGAAGATAAGAACAAGAGGCTCACCACGGTGGTGCCGGCGATGAGATCGGCGCGGGCGATCAACGACGGTGAAGACGGGGACGGGACGTGATGGACCGCTAAACCTAGACAAATATTAAGGAAAATGGAGCTTGGAGGTCGAGCTTGGAGAGGAGAAAGCTTAAGTAGTGTGGCTCGGGCATTCCAACGAACACTTCGTGTGCATAGGAGGTGAGCTAGAGCACCACAAAGCTCTCCCTCGCAAGCCACGAAAACAGAGCCTTGAGAGTGCTCTGCTCACGGTGAGGGGTATATATAGGCAACTAATTGGTCCGGTTGGTGACTTGCACCGGGACTAAAGGGCAGCCTTTGGTCCCGGTTCGTCCCACCAACCGGGACCAATGGTGGTGGGTCAGGAGCGAGGCCCATTGGTCCCGGTTCGTCCCACCAACCGGGACCAAAAGGTCCAGACGAACCGAGACCAATGGCCCACGTGGCCCGGCCGGCCCCCGGGGCTCACGAACCGGGT
The DNA here is from genome assembly GCA_021605145.1 of Aegilops bicornis. Lineage (NCBI taxonomy): Eukaryota > Viridiplantae > Streptophyta > Magnoliopsida > Poales > Poaceae > Aegilops > Aegilops bicornis. Next base: position 806,417,127 of record CM038671.1, read on the forward strand.
CCAATGCCCCCATTGGTCCCGGTTCTGGATTGAACCGGGACTAATGGGCTGGCCGGGCCTGGACCATCGCCCCCTTTTCTACTAGTGTACTTGTCGTGAACCCTCGCTCAGTGTTGGAACATTCCGGTTCCAAAGCATGATGCCACATCAAAATTGTGCATTGGGTATTCAAACACCACACAACACTTCCATACATATGTTTGAGCCATATGCATGCGGTGGTTTTGTCTTTGGGCACTCCGTCGCATGGTTATCGGCGACAAGGTAGCCCAGTTGTGGGGCCACGGGGACGTACATCACTTTCAACAACAACAAGAGAGAGGTTATACTACCATGGTTGATTCTTCTTGGTTTGTGTTACAGTACGGCTTGGTGAGATGCCCTCTCCCACCGACTCAAAGTGTGTGTGGGGTGGTGGTGGGGGGGGGGGGGCAAAACATAACACATCCTGAAACCACCGGGGGGTAGGGGATGTCCGTTAATTTGCGAGGCTGTGTGCCACATCAAAATATCAAATGTCCAAAAATTGAAGAAAATGTTCATGCTTCTAAAAATGTTCAAAATATACATATATTTTTTGGATTTTTCAGATAATGTTCATGATTTTATTCTTTTTCAAAATCTAAAAAATGTTCAAAATTTTCAACATAATATGGTTTCTAATTTCCTTCATATTTTAGAAAAATGTGCGCCTTTCCAAAAGATATTTTGAATATCCAAAAAATCTTGATGAGTTTCAAAAAGGCTAAATTTTAGAAGTTGTTTATGTTTTTCAATAAAAAGGTTAAAAATAGGAAATATGCTTGTAAAAAATGTTCGCTATTTTAAATATGTTTGTGTTTTTTGAAAAATATTCGCAAAAGTTTGGAAAAAGTTCCACTTTATCTAAATTGTCCACTTTAAAAAGTCCTTTCTACTTTTTCAATTCAAATTAGAAACTAACTAAAGAAAATCCGTTGAAAATGACTAAAAATGCTTGTTACAGTGTCCATTTTGCCACACTTGTTGCGTGCTTTTTTTAACACAGTACAAACGCACGCGCTCATACTCATACGCGCATACACTTACCCCTATGAAGGCACGGACGCACAGCCTACCCTTATGAGCACTTTCAAGAGACTGAGCTGGCATACCATCTTGAAACTTACGAAGTCACCGTAGGCGTCTCGTCGTCGATGGGAATGTCTCCTCCCACTGAAAAGCACATAGCCGGAAATCCTGAAATAAATTCAGGAATAATGCAAGCACCTAAGACTTGAACCCTGGTGGGCCGGGGATACCACTGTCCCTCTAACCATCCAACCACAGCTTGGTTCGCCACACTTGTTGCATGCTAGAGTATCTGTTCACTATGGTACGAACTCGCTTCAGTAGCTTGGCAATGGGCCGGCCAACCTAGTATCAGTTTGCTATGGTCCCTGAAACTGCTATATCTCCTGGGTGATCTCTTCTCCAAATAAGTGCAAATATCTACTACTACTTATAAAATCACGACTTTGGTGAATCTGAATGGTCTGAGGCATCCAACCACCTGTATCCAATGTTTCACGCTGCTCCAATGATGTATCTGTTCGGAAACGCAATAGAACAAAAAAAGAAAATTGCGCCTACGATCACCCAAGATCAATATGAAGATGCATATCAGGTTGGGATCATGGCCATTACCTTCACAGGATTGCGGGGGAAGAAGAACGTGTCGGTGTAGATTGTATTTGGTGTCCCTAGAATCGTAGAAGAACGATCCCTCGCATCGCCCATTTAACAGTCCTCGAACCGAAGAGCGAAAGCACAACCACTGTACTTGGTTGCAAGTATGCGGCCTTCATGATCCGGCAGTGCTTCGCCGTCAGAGCTAATCGTCGCCAAGAATTAGAGCTCAGTACAACAGGAACACCCCTTCAGCAACGCATTGATATGTTGCCGATGTCCATATATGTGTTGCTAGGGTCTACACCAACGGATTAGTATGTGTTGCCGTTGGTGGAGTTGCAAGGGTCTACTACAACATATATACATGCGTTGGTAAGCGGCGTGTAGAAGCGTTGTACGCACATTGGATTTGCCAAAAGTCAAACTTAGCTAAGTTTGACCAAATTTATATTAGGAATTATTAGCATCTATAATATCTAATAAATATAATATGAAAATATATTCCGAGATGAATCTAATGATATTGGTGTTGTTATGTAAATGTCAATAATCTTTTATATAAACTTGGTCAAAGTTGGATGAGATTGATTTCAGACAAACCTAATATGCGGAGTAAAAAGGACCGGAGGGAGTAAGAAACAACACATAGAGATAGAGTTTAACAACAATTCATATGCCTTGGTGGCTGCCCTCCACAAAAGGATTTTCAAATGGACATAAGAGATAATTGCAACGAATAGAAACTTTGTTAGATCGCATGAACAATGAATGATATTTTATACATTGCCATCAAGAATTACGAGGTAACTAATAGGAGCCACAATATACAATAAAAAAAGTCTGATGTATTAAATCGATCGTGTTGCATTACAAAGAACGCATTCCAAAGATTACAAGATGTGAAACTATCTAGTAGTAGCCCAATTGTCGACCTTGCAATCAACTACAATGGTTGAAACATTGACGCTTAGAAATGACAGTCTAATTATCTAAAACTGGCCACATTCTTGACCTTGCAATCAACATATGAGCCAAGCATCATCAACTTCTTGGCCATCTACAACAACAAATAAATGAGATGAGTAACTCATGGAGAAAATCAGGTTAAAGCAGTAAATTTTGAAAGGAGGGGCACCATGTAGCTCTGTACACAGATTACATATCTTGTGTTTTAAACTCCAGATTCAACATATGGAATTGTAATTTAGAAGATCAAATATATGTATACTGACATTAAATTTGATCGATTGACAAATTGTAACCTTGTGAGCCAATAACACCCTTGGTGAACAGGAGAAACAAAATTAACTTCTGATTTTACAAAACACACTGTAGATCAGCTGTCAGTCGTTAATTAGGGGGTGTTTGTTTCAGGGACTTATTGGTTTAGGGACTTCAAAATTCCCTATAAGTCCCACCTAAACCAAACACAAGGGACTTATTGGGACTGATTGTGGTGATTTGGGACTTATCAAATAAGATCTCAGGGAGGAGCTTATTGGGACTTAGGCCCTGTTTGTTTCATAAGTCCTAGGAATTTTTGAAGTCCCAACTTATAAGTCATAAGTCCCTACCTGTTTGTTTACCGGGACTTATAAGTCCCGAGTCCCTACCTGTTTGTTTACAGGGACTTATAAGTCCATGTTGCACCGCTGCAACGAGGCTCAGGAGAGGGCCTGTCCGGCAATTGGAGGCACCGTTGCAACGAACCGAGGCAGAAGGAACCGAGGCGGGGCGGCGACGGGGCGGCGACGGAGCGGCAACAGGGCGGGAGGCGGGGCGGCGACGGGACGAGAAGCGGCGCGGTTACGGGGCGAGAAGCGGGGCGGCGACGGGGCGAGAGGCGGGGCGGCGACGGGGCGGGCGACGGGGCGTGCGGGAAACGAGCCTGGAGTGAATAAGTCCCAATAAGCTCCTCCCTGAGAGTCTTATTTGATAAGTCCCAAATCAGCACAATAAGTCCCAATAAGTCCCTTGTGTTTGATTTAGGTGGGACTTATAGGGACTTTTTTAAGTCCCTAAACCAATAAGTCCCTGGAAACAAACACCCCTTTATTCGCTCCAGGCTCGTTCCCCGCACGCACCGTCGCCACCCCGTCGCCGCCCCGGCTCGGTTCGCCGCCCCGTCGCCGCCCTGCCTCTTGCCCGTCGCCCGCCTCGGTTCGCCGCCCGTCGCCGCCCGCCTCTCGCCCCGTCGCCGCCCCGCCTCGGTTCGCCGCCCCGTCGCCGCCCCGCCTCTCGCCCGTCTTCGCCCCGTCGCTGCCCCGCCTCGGTTCGCGGCCCCGCCTCGGTTCGTTCTGCCTCGGTTCGTTGCAACGGTGCCTGCAATCGCTGGACAGGCCCTCTCCTGAGCCTCGTTGCAGCGGTGCAACATGGACTTATAAGTCCCTGTAAACAAACAGGTAGGGACTCGGGACTTATAAGTCCCTGTAAACAAACAGGTGGGGACTTATGACTTATAAGTTGGGACTTAAAAAAGTCCTAAGACTTATGAAACAAACAGGCCTTAATCATTATTCATGCACAGGTCTCGAGCCCAAATTGTTTACCTCATTTTCTAAATTACAGTATACTGAATATGAACTCTGAGTTAATCTAAATCATGAGAAATGATATTAGTATGCTGAAAATATATCTAATAAATAAATAGATTTTTCAAGGGACATGGTTTAGTATTTCAAGCAAGTGATTACTATCCTAATAGGCAGGCTACTTTTTCAACAATGTACAGTAAGTGTCGTTTGAACCCAAAAAATTGCTGCAAAAAGAATACTATGTCAGCTTAAAGTACATTGCTAAATGAGATGGGCAATGCAAAAACAAAACATCTTGGGGTTATGTCATTTTAATTTTCCTAGTACTGTACATGCAGCTAACTTTTCGCCTTGGCCAAACAGTTACCAGTAGAAAATCAATAGCTGCAAGTATACCCACTTATATCAATATAACGTCTGTGCTGCATCTTGCATTATATATATTCACTGCATAGTGTGGCCGAGTCGCTGCTGTCCATAAAGGAGACGCTCCGAACCTCCGCCTGTACATCCCATCAAGGAACCTTTGTTCCTGCCCTGCACGTTGACAACTAAGCCAAATTTTAAACCAAAAAATGATCATAGTGGAGGCTGGAAGGGCAACCAGATGGATAATATTGGTGTAACTGATGGTGCGGACACCAAAATATATTATATGAAGTGGGGCAGCACAAGAAACATACAGAACCTAGAGGAGCAAGTTAAGATGCGTAGAGATGTGCCTGTCTAACTCATTCCTTTAGTACAAAGCGTGTCAAACTAACTAATAAGATTCACACTGACAAGGGTATCTTTTTTTATCCTCAAAGTAATCAAAATGTCATTAATCGCTAGTAGTGTTATCCTATTGATCCTTGAAGGAATCCTCTTTGATAGCATGGTCACAACTAGGATAAATTTGAGATAATATGGCAGCTAATTGAACGAGTCTATGAGGATCAACTTCAATTGAAAATATTACTTCCGTCCGAAAATACTTGTCATCAAAATGGACAAAAAAAGATGTACCTAGAACTAAAATACATCTAGATACATCTATTTTTATTCATTTTGATGACAAGTATTTCCGGACGGAGGGAGTAGTAATTAAGTATTCACCTGCATAGCAGCAAGAAAATCAAAAAAATCTAATGCATCACAAAAACAGTTTGTCAGAAAAAGAGGAAGCAAATATTCTTCCTGAATTAACACAGATAGCCACGGTTCCATATATCTAATCAGTTAGCTAAGTAGCAACAACTAGCACACGGAGAACTAGATAGTAAACATCCCTAAAATTGAACGCCTAGAAAGGAGAAGCGGGAGCTTGGGCCTGCCCTGCTCTAAACAGTACTACAGCGGGAAATCCAGCGCAGATATGTTGAAATACTAAAATGACTAAGAATTTAAGGATCCAGATTCCAGAAAAGAAACATGGATGCGTCGCCACCGACGCTTGTGGATCAGATCGATGGAAGGCAGGACTTGCGACTGAGAAAGGTTGTACTGAGAAAAGAGGAGGAGCAGTACGTAGTAGGGCTGGACGTACCGAGCGGGCTTTTCGGCCCGCTCGGTCTTAGCCCGCTCGGTCCTGGCCCGCTACAGAAAATGGCCGGTCCGGGCTGCCAAATACGGCCCGAAAAATTGTCGGTCCGGTCCGGTCTTTAACCGGTCCGACCGAGAGGACCGAGGAAAAAATGGCAGCGTCGCCGCTGTTCCTCGTCATTGCGGCCAGTGGCAGACTCCGGGTGAACTACCATGTCCCCAAGGTTCCGCACTCCTTCTTTGCTCTCCTCCCCACGCGCCATAGCCTCTCGCCGCCGCTCTCCGTCACTGCCGTGCATGCACCACGGATGATCTCGCGTTCTCGACCCTAGCCATGGCAGCCGTTTCAGCACAGCATGCACGCAAATGATGATGTTGTGGTGGCGGAGGCAGAGGGAGACCTCGAAGCTGCGCTCGAACTAGCCGGCGAGTGCGGTATCCAGCTCTAGCTGGCTCACCATCCTGATGGTGACATTGCAGACGGCATACCAGACATGAACCTGGCCCGGATCTCAAACTTGGATAGGTCGGCGTTCCAGACGTCCTCGCCGTCGCTCCAGATCGTGGCGGCCATCAGGTAAATCAATTCCAAAATTTCCTGCGAGAAAGATTTGGGTGAGGGGATTCTGCTGGTGTTTCTTGATCCTTTCTCGACCCTGCATCTCAGCACCTTGCTCCGGGATAAGCATGCCGGGAGACTTGATCTGCGTTTGATCGGAAAACCAACCAAGAGGGTGGAGAGGAGATGATTGTGGAGACGGAGAGGAAGATTAGGAGCAGGTGGGTACGGGGAGGAGGTTAGCTTTTTTTTAGTGGAGAGGAGAAAAGGAAGGGGAGGAGGTTAGCTATTCGTGGGGAGGTGGGAGAGGTTGAGGCCATGGCCCAACAACGCATGATGTCTCTCTGTTGCTAAGTATGTGTTGGTCTATGTATGTTCTTGTTGATTAGAACCACACTAGGTTTCTAATTATGAGCACAACAGGATTAGACACGCTCTAACTAGGCAACTAGGACCAACTAAATATGAACTAGAAGAACTAGAGGAGTCTCCAAAACTTGTGTATCCAATAGAGCAAAAAACCCTAGTCTACATAGGTTGGAGGAGGAGGACAGGGCAACCACCAATTCGGGAAAGTCCCCCTTGGGGCGCCGACCAAAGGGGGAGGAGTAGGACCTCCCCAAGTCCAACCCCCCCCCCCCCCCCACAAGGAAAGGGGGTGCCTTCCTACTTGGGCCCTTGTGGCCTAAGTTTGTTCGACCTCTTGGCCTTTTAAGGCCCATTGATATCTAAATTAAATATAAAATACTCTAAATACCTCTAGACCATAATATATATATATATATATATATATATATATATATAAACATCTTTGAAAATTTTTTCCACCTATATATAATTTAGTGGTAATACCCAATATTACCGAAACCCTTCTGATGACCCGAAATGCTTTCGGATCCTCCCGAAACTATTCCGAATATTCGTGAAACAATTCCATAAATATTCTCATGACTCCCATTCTACTAACAATCAGCAGATCGTGATTGTCTTAAGCTTGTGACCTCGTAGATTCGGTAACCCATCGACATGAACGAAATTGTTCGATTAATGATCGGCAGCGGGACCGTGGACATCCGTATTGGTCCTATGAGCACAAAAATGATATCTGAGTGAACCTTTGGTTATCATGTGATGTTCCCTTTGTTTCGCGATACTTGAGGAAACCCGGGATGCATTGGTATCCTCCTGAGTCATCACCTTGCTCACTATACCAAAAACTTTGCTACCGGTTTTGTTCTTCTTTCTCGTTATTGTGTTCCGGCATCCCCGTGATGTATTCACGTGTGTCTGGCCAGATGATGATTGATGTTGTCCAACCGAGAGGGCTCTAAGAATATCTCTCCATCGTCAGAGGAGAAAATCCCACTCTCAAGCTATCCACTCACTTGTCAAACTTTCTGTTGAACCTGTAAGTTGTCATTATGACCACCGTGTTGAAGGAAATATGCCCTAGGGGCAATAATAAAGTTATTATTTATTTCCTCATGTCATGATAAATGTTTATTATTCATGCTAGAATTGTATTAACCGGAAACATAATACATGTATGAATACATAGACAAACACAGTGTCACTAGTATGCCTCTACTTGACTAGCTCGTTGATCAAAGATGGTTGAGTTTCCTAACCATAGACATGAGTTGTCATTTGATTAACGGGATCACATCATTAGGAGAATGATGTGATTGACTTGACCCATTCAGTTAGCTTAGCACTTGATCGTTCAGTTTACTGCTATTGCTTTCTTCATGACTTATACATGTTCCTATGACTATGAGATTATGCAACTCCCGATTACCGGAGGAACACTTTGTGTGCTACCAAACGTCACAACGTAACTGGGTGATTATAAAGGTGCTCTACAGGTACTTGTTGGGTTGGCATAGATCGAGATTAGGATTTGTCACTCCGATTGTCGGAGAAGTATCTCTGGGCCCTCTCAGTAATGCACATCACACTACTAGGGAAAAACCTAGCACTAGCGCATGTTTAAATCCTATCAGTAGCGCGGGGTGCGGCGCTACTAGTAAGGCACTATAGCTAAAGGTTAGCAGTAGCATGGGTTGGACCGCGCTACTACTACATCGACTTAGTAGCAGCGCTTTGTAGTATGAGCGCTACTGGTAATTAGTAGTAGCGCTTCTCCTAGAACGCGCTACTACTATTATTCCGTATTTCTTTTTATTTCATGTTGTATTCATACACCTTTATACAAGTTTTCATACCGCAGCAATTTAGAGAATGATTTTACATCATAATGAGTTATTACATCACTGGGAGAAAGAACCGTGGACTAGTTTCAAGTGGATGGACATCCACTTGAAACTAATCTGCGGTTCTTTCACCCAATGATATAATATTTCATCATCATCATCATATCATTAACAACTTATCATCATAATACATCATTGTCATATAACACCTCCTCATGATCATTGTTTTCATCAATGAGACATCACATACAAGTTGGTCACTATACATAATCACAACTACTCATCATCATCAACTCTCATAAACATATTGTACCTCATAGGACGTACTACATTATCTTAGGACCTACTACCTTAGCACATGATCATGAGTATGAGCTAGGACCTACTACATTCTCCTAGGTAAAATATCATAAAACAAGATAGCCCATGACTCTCCATTATGGAGAATGGAGATTATCCTGTCTCCAATTCTTGCCTTCCGCACAATCTTGCTTCCAAGAACATCCTTATGACTGTCCATACATTTTTTCCATTCTTTGATTACCATGTGTTCACCGGTTTTGGAAATCCGATATGGACAGGTGAGACTCGTAGGATGACCTGGTTGTTTGTTCAAAACATCAAGGCGACCATTCTGATACATCAAATGAGACACACAACCCATTGGGATTTTCTGTTAAAAAACATAGTAATAACTTCGTAGTTAGCAATGTAGTTCAGTTTTAGAAGTATGCAAAAGATGCACGGATCTTGTAATAGTAAAAAATCTTACCAGGATATCTCCATGGAAATTATAGTGGTTCAACACGTGCACTAGTGGCACGTATTCACCATAATTTGGAGGAGTTCGATAAAAGGCATTGTAATTCTCAAGATCAGTACAATATGCGACTGCATGACTTTTCTCCCGATAAGTTAACTCAGAGCCTTCGGTGTAGTTGGTCCACACATTCTTTGAAGAATGAAAATAAGCTATCAATGGAAATAAGCTGTCAACTATTTTGAAATAAACAATATAAATTACTTAATAACTATTTTTGAGAAGCTCACATAGGGAAGAATTGGAAGCGTATCAACAAGGACCCAAATGTCCAAATTGTCTTCGGCGGTGTCAGGATCACCAAGATCCATGGTGAAAAGCATACCCTCATAAAAACCATACATCTCGCAAAGTGCTTCCCAATTCTTGCAACCAAAAATGGGTTACGCTCTAAGAATTGTACAGATTTACTTCAAAATCCATACCATGATGGGTCCTTAGCTGAATTTTCTTCGTTTCCATACTTTCATGGTCTTCAAAACCCATCCTCTCCAAGACATAGCGTCTTGCATAGCATGGGATAAGCTAGTCGAATTGCAAAAGATGAAAAGTACATGTTGAAATAGTTGAAGTCGTGCTTAATTACGAAAAAAACACTTGTCGTCGTTGTGTACCGTTTCAACATCGAAGGTCTCCTCGAGCTTAATGCTGAAGCGACGATCTTCGTCCAGGTCAAGGAACCTGTTGCACATACCTCGGTCGTCGTGGCACCAGTCACACTCCCCCGGGAGACTTTCGTCGTCCGACATTTACATTTCCTATGTTCATAATTCAAAGATCAAACTTGTGCAATTAAATATATGAACACAAAAACTAAATTAGAACATTATCATTCATCACGGGTTGACTATCGGTCTGTCGAGTCTTTTCTTGAAAACTCTCAGCTCACGTGGTATATATATTCGATCGTCGGTGATGGTAGCTCCTCCTTCGTTCGAGTGCATTACACCAAATTGTCTAGCACACGGAACGAAAGAGAAGCTACCACCACGACAACAGTCGGGGTCCTTCGTCCTCTCATATATGGTGGACACTATCCTCACCGATTCCTCTCGACATTTGGCGACCGTCGGTGAAGAAGGAGAAACGACCCCCACAACAACATTCGGGATTCTTCGGCCTCGACAGACTTAAAGTCAACCCGAAATATCGTTTAATTATCTTTCTATAAAATCCAGGCCACTCGATATTTCCTACATATTCTAGCACAAGTCATGCCAAAATTCACGGAAAATTCCGGCATGACCTTTGCTAAAACAGGACATATCGAGCGCCTGAAATTTGCCGGAACAGAAATTAATCAACACTCGGCAAAACATAGGCCACTCGAAGGTGTAACCTAAACATGACCGGCCACTTGGGCAACCACATATCCTATTTGAGCAACACAAGATATACATGTTTGGCTGGTCTCACCTCGAGGTCGGAGGGGGTCGGTGACAGGGACGACGGTGGGGATGATGGAGGGGCTCATTGATTTCTGCAAAAACAAAAACTCTATAAGTTATCACTAATACATCCCGAATAGTATCATACATATAACATCACTAATACAACTAAAACCCTAGCTAATCCGGGTATCGACGTCGATGCGGAAATAATTGCTTAAAATAAAATAATAACAACAAATGTGACATGTTCAACTAGTTCTATTAATTCAATTAGTTCTTACTAAATATAAACTTACTTTAAATAGAAATAAACTAGTTCTTTCTAAAAATAAATTAGTTCAACTAGTTATATTAATTTTCTTACTAAAAATACATTGTATTAATTCAACTAGTTCTTACTAAAGCTAAACTAGTTCAACTAGTTTATTAATTTACTTACTAATTATTTTAAACACTTACTAAAAACAGTAAAAAAAACTACATTATACAATAGTAAAAAACTACAGGGAAAAACAGAAAAAAAAGATGGGGTCGGGGGAGACGGCTGCACCGAGGCGCGGCGAGGCGGGGTCGGGGAGACGGCGGCGAGGCAGGGTCGGGGGAGACGGCGGCGAGGCAGGTCGAGGGAGACGGCAGCGGAGAGCGAGGGCAGGGGCTCCGACAAGGTCGAGAAGGAGGAGGCACAGGCGAGCGGCGACGTCGAGGGCAGACTCCAGCGGAGAGCGAGGGCAGGGGCTCCGGCGAGGGCGAGGGCAGGGGCTCTGGCGGAGGCAACGAGGGGAGAAGAGAGAGTGGGGAATTGGGGGAGGAAGCAGAGGAGGGAAGCCCGCGCGGGGGGTTAGGTCAAAATAGGATTAGCAGTAGCGTGGGAAACGAAAACGCGCTGCTGCTAAAATACGTAGCAGTAGTGCGCTCCTAGCAAACCCGCTACTGCTAAGCTGGGCCCGTCCTGTGAACAAGTTCAAACTTAGGAGTAGCGCCCTACACTAAAAGTGCGCTGCTACTAATTTTATAGCAGTAGCGCGGTTTGTAGAAGGGCGCTGCTACTATACCTAGCATGTCGGCAACGGTCTAGCAATTATAGTAGTAGCGCGTTTTATTCCTGTCGGCCGCACTACTGCTAAGTCGATAGAAGTAGCGCCCTTTATGTCAACGCACTATTGCTAAGTAGCAGTAGCGCCTCATTTTAACACACGCTACTGGTAAGATTCTGTGTATACGGTTTTCCCTAGTAGTGTCACTATAAGCCTTGCAAGCAATGTGACTAATGAGTTAGTTGCGGGATGATGCATATTTGAACGAGTAAAGAGACTACGTAACGAGATTGAGCTAGGTATTGAGATACCGACGATCGAATCTCGGGCAAGTAACATACCGATGACAAAGGGAACAACGATGTTGTTATGCGGTTGGACCGATACAGATCTTCGTAGAATATGTAGGAGCCAATATGAGCATCCAGGTTCCGCTATTGGTTATTGACCGGAGACGAATCTTTGTCATGTCTACATAGTTCTCGAACCCGTAGGGTCCGCACGCTTAGAGTTCGGTGACGATCGGTAATATGAGTTTATGTGTTTTGATGTACTGAAGGTAGTTCGGAGTCCCGGATGAGATCAGGGACATGACGAGGAGTCTCGAAATGGTCGAGACGTAAAGATCGATATATTGGACAACTATATTCGGACATTGGAAAGGTTCCGAGTGATACGGGTATTTTTCGGAGTATCGGAGAGTTACGGGAATTCGGCGGGGAGTATATGGGCCTTATTGGGCATTAGGGGAAAGAGAGGGGAGGCTGCGCGCCCCCCAAGGTTTGGTCCGAATTGGACTAGGGGGAGGGGCGGCGCCCTCTCCTTCCTTCTCTTCTCTTTTCCCTTTCCTTCTCTCCTACTCCTACTACTTGGAAGGCCTCCAAGTTCAACTAGGAAAGGGGGAATCCTACTCCCGATGGGGTAGGACTCCCCTAGGGCGCGCCATAGAGAGGGCCGGCCCTCCCCCTCCTCCACTCCTTTATATACGGGGGAAGGGGGCACCCCATAGAGACACAAGTTGATATGTTGATCTCTTCCAGCTGCAGGCGGTGCCCCCTCTACCATATTCCACCTCGGTAATATCGTAGCGGTGCTTAGGCGAAGCCCTGCGTCGGTAGCATCATCAACACCATCATCACGCCGTCGTGCTGACGGAACTCTCCCGCAAAGCTCTGCTAGATCGGAGTTCGTGGGACGTCATCGAGCTGAACGTGTGCTGAACTCGGAGGTGCCGTACGTTCGGTACTTGGATCGGTCGGATCGTGAAGACATACGACTACATCAACCGCGTTGTCATAACGCCTCCGTTTTCGGTCTACGAGGGTACATGGAAACAATCTCCCCTCTCGTTGCTATGCATCACCATGATCTTGCGTGTGCGTAGGATTTTTTTTGAAATTACTATGTTCCCCAACAACAATGTATGTTGTTATGCGGTTTGACCGATAAAGATCTTCATAGAATATGTGGGAGCCAATATGAGCATGCAGGTTCCGCTATTGGTTATTGTACGGAGACGTGTCTCGGTCATGTCTACATAGTTCTCGAATCCATAGGGTCCGCACGCTCAAAGTTCGGTGACGATCGGTATTACGAGTTTATGTGTTTTGATGTATCGAAGGTAGTTCAGAGTCCCGGATATGATCACGAACATGACGAGGAGTCTCGAAATGGTCGAGACATAAAGATCGATACATTGGACAGCTATATTCGGACACCAAAAGTGTTCCGGGTGGTTTCGGAGAATACCGGAGTACCGGAGGGTTATCGGAACCCCCCGGGGGAGTATGATGGTCCTAGTGGGCCTTAGTGGAGAAGTGGAGGGGCTGCCAGGGCAGGCCGCGCGCCCCTCCCCCTCTAGTCCGAATTGGACAAGGAGGGGGGGGGGCGGCGCCCCCCTTTCCTTCCTCCTCTCTCCTTCCCTTCCCCCTTCTCCTACTCCTACTAGGAAAGGAGGAGTCCTACTCTCGGTGGGAGTAGGACTCCCCCCTTGGGGCACCCTCCTCCTTGGCCGGCCGCCTCCTCCCCTTGCTCCTTTATATACGGGGGCAGGGGACACCTCTAGACACACAAGTTGATCTGTTTGATCTCTCCCAGCCATGTGTGGTGCCCCCTCCACCATATTCCACCTCGGTAATATCGTAGCAGTGCTTAGGCGAAGCCCTGCGTAGGTCGCATCATCAACACCGTCATCACGCCGTCGTGCTGACGGAACTCTCCCGTAAAGCTTTGCTGGATCGGAGTTCGTGGGACGTCATCGAGCTGAACGTGTGCTGAACTCGGAGGTGTCGTACATTCGGTTCTTGGATCGTTCAGATCGTGAAGACGTATGACTACATCAACCGCGTTGTCATAACGCTTCCGCTTTCGGTCTACGAGAGTACGTGGACACACTCTCCCCTCTCGCTGCTATGCATCACCATGATCTTGCGTGTGCATAGGAATTTTTTTGAAATTACTACGTTCCCCAACACGTGTTATAGGTGACATTTGAGCAGCCCCAAAGCCCATCATACGGTAAGAAGTGACGATGATACTCTCATGGTTTATGGACCAATATCACACGTTAACACTCTGTGTTATTACAATTGAATGGACACGGTAATAGCTCAATTCATAACAATCAAGAGTGGGTCGGTTCAATATGATCGTTCTTTCAACGTCATAATGTCAATATTGTTTTAGGACTATCGTTACACTTAACGATATCCTAAGATACGGAAAACGTGATCACCAACAACACTTGAGCTAGTCTTATAGGCGTGACTTGGAACTTTTTATTTATTTATCATTCCAGACGTGCATATGAGTTTTCCACTGAATCGCATATTCCAGTATCATAGCAATTATAGCGTAGAATATAAACTCATAACAATGAATATAGAAATATAACCATACAAATATTATTGTCTCTAGGGTATATTTCCAGCGATATCAATAACATCATCAATAATTTGGAAACATATTAATTGCATCGATCATAATTTGGAAACGACATTAATTGCATTAAAAACAATTAATATAAAAATCAACATTAATTATGGTTAACCTTGGTATTATTGTCAAACTAGACATGCGTGCACATACACGATTACTAGTTTATTTTTTTTGTAAAATATGGCATGTAGGCCATGCATCCATGGTGCCCGAAGATCTCCAATGCTGACAATTAATTTTTTCTCATCATGCCGACCAAACGGTGTTCAAAACATATCATTCGTCTCTAAGAGAACTTCCTATTGAACCTTGGTTTGGAGTTTTGGGTCTGTCTCATTTACTTCCAGATTAAATATATTACTAAAGTAAGATTGAATCAACGGTTCATAGCGCTATTACCGTCGACCCAAATATCTTCATCATTTTCCAATGTTGAAATTTTGTTCATTTTTCGCCAAGCTTATGCATCTATAATCTACTACTACTTATAAAAGCATGAGTTTGCTGAATCCAAATGAGTTGAGCCATGCAGCCACCTATATCTAACGTTTCACGCTGCTCCAATGATGTATCTATCACATCATCAATAATTTGGAAACATATTAATTGCATAGATCATAATTTGGAAATGACCATAATTGCATTAAACACAATTAATTTTGAAATCAACATTAATTATGGTTAATCTTGGAAATAATATTACCGCACAATTACTAGTTTCTTTGTAAAATATGGCATGTAGGCCATCCAGCCATGGTGCCTTAAGATCTCCAATGCCGACAATTACATTTTTCTCATCATGCCTATGAAACGGTGTTCAAAACATATCATTCATTTCTGCCATAACTCTATGATGAACCTTGGTCAGGAGTTTTGGGTCTGTCTCATTGACATCAAAATGAAATATATTAGTAAAGTAAGATTGAATCAACGGTTCATAGCACTATTACCTTCCACCCAAATATCTTCATCATTTTTCAGTCTTGAGAGTTTGTTCCTCTTTCACGAGCTGATCGCAAAGCTCTGAAAGAAGGATGTATTTATGTCCCCATATTGCAGCCAACAACCGGAGATCTATGCGTATATGTTACCTCTTCCAATTCTAGGAGGAACTCAACAAGATCGCAAGCTCCCTATTTTTCTTCTTCTTCCGAGGCATTGTTCATAAGTCAACATGTACACGATTGTCTGTGATTGTAGGATCACCTTTTGTGGATGCACTCTGCTCCGTGGAGCGCTGACATGATTTTCATGAAACCGTGAATTGCAAGTGCATAATAGCAATAAAGTAGAATTACCACACCACCAACCATCGATTGTGTATACAATGCTTTTCACAAGCCTTTTCTTAAATGAATAATGTTTCTTCTTATATATACCATTTCCTCATCGACAAAATAGATCGCATCGTCTCACTCTACTTCGACGTGTTGGTAGCACTACGTTATGCCATCAAATCTATCGTAGACACATAGAAAGATCAAAGAAATGTGAGAGAAGAACATGAACGACACGAGAACACATGGGAATGTGAGACATCCGGGGTAGTCGTGGAACAAATTGTCATTCTGGCACTTGACGGCACCAAACTACTAGATCTCGACAGAGCAAGGATATTGTAGCTTCATTTATTTTAGCCAACCGTATGTTCGCATTCATCTCGTTTGTCTTTTTGCAAGCCACGACTCGAGAGTTTGAAACTAAAGTCTAGAGCAGAAGACCCTATTCTTCCTCCTTCTATGATTGGGCACGAATAATTTCTAATTCTAGCACGTCACAATCATAATCTTCTTTCTAGCATATTCATTGTTGGCATTGTGTCATCCGTTAGGACGGTGGTGTACCCTGGTCGGCCGCACCATGGGATGGCGAAGTTTTTTACTAGCACTTCCTCTGTCCCTCAAAAGAAAGGCATTTAAAATTATCGGAAGTCAAATGATGCCCAATTTGATCAGGTTTGTATATTTTTTTAAAAAAACTAGGGTAACAACTTAATATCATTACATGCGTAATAATGTATATTTTTGTATTATATCATAGCTGTCGATAGCTTTATCCATAAATTTGATGGAGCCGGTACTAGTTTACAACTAGGTTCTCATCAGGCCGTTTGTAAACTCGATGCTAGGCGATCACACGGTGCAGAGTTTGTGTCGGCTGAACATCGGACATAAAATGTCGTGTGCATGTCAATTTTGTTTATTTTTTCTCAACATTTTCCCTTTGTTTGCAAAAATCACCCAGGTCGTCGTGACCCCTGGAAGGGAAGGCGACTACAGCGAGCAGAGCATTGCACTTGTAACTCGGGTCCATCCATCCACTGAACGCTAGCCAACCAAAGGTTCCCTCCATCCACCGCACCCCACCTCCAACTCATCCATCCCTCCTACTCATTGCGGTGCCGGCTCCCCCTGTTAGTCTTAATCTTGATTCCATGAAAAACCCAAAATAAACCTTGAAGTTGTAGACGAAAGCTAAATCAAACCATGAACTTTGGATCCCGGAAATTGGCACTCTGAACTTGTAATCCCGGTCTAATTTGGACCCTAGACATGTTTGGCACACTGGGAAGACTACAATCCCGACTGGGATAACCTGCTACTCCCACAGACAAGAATTTGGGCCGGCCCACTATAACACAACAAGAATCCGTGAAGTTTAAAACATATTTGTGCACTTCTAAAATTGTTGAGAAGTTTAAAAAATGTTCCTGATTTCTATTCTGGGCACACAAATTAAATCCATGTTGTTTTTTGAATTATTTTTTTGGAATTTTGAAATTCAATTCGCATTTCTAAAAACTGCTCGGGATTTTAAAAAAAATCACATTTTTCTCAAAAATATGTTCGGAATTCTAACAGGTTTTCACATGCTATGAAAATGTTTCGGATTTTCAAAATTGTGTCACATTTTTAAAATAATATTTTTGGAATTTCGTATATAAGGTTTTAAAAAAATGTTTCAGATTGTTGGCTGCGGACTCGACTGGGCCGGGCCAGCAGACATGAAGTGTTTCTTTTTTCTTAACACGCGGCGCAAAAATACCAAACCAAAAAAAACTTCCGTGGAGTCAAAGTTGGGACCTGGCAGGGTTGACCTCATTCTGCTAGCCATTACATGAAACGACTATGACAGACATAATCAGAGGGACGAAATATTTAATCAGAAACCAAAGCATCGATGTTTGAAAACATTTTTTTGGGGCAAACAAGTATTGGAAACGTACTTTTTTCTACAATCTTCGAACATTTTATGAAGTATGAGCCCTTTTTGCGAATTTCGAATACTTATAAAAAACCAACAATTTTGAAAAAGATTTTTTTTATAAAATATAAACATTTTTTGAAACCTGAACAATATTTTAAAGTGTGAACACTATTTGAAACATAATTTTTGTCAACCTGAACAAAATTTTAAAGTGTGAACACTTTTTGAAACATAAAAATTTCCTGAAACCTGAAATTATTTTGTGACATCTAAAAATATCACAATTTAAAAAAAAAGTACGGGCCGATGCAAACAAATGTTTATACAATGTATAATAATATTTTTGTGACTCAAAAAATTGATTCATGCATTAAAAAAATGTGACATTTCAAGAATGTTCACAATTTCAAAAAAATATTGTACAATTTATTTCGAAAAATATCACCATGTACAATAAAGTTTTGAAAACATGTAATTTAAAAATGTACATAATGTATTCGAAAATAACAAAAGTATATTAAAAATATTTGGTGTATTCTTTAAAAATGCATATTGGGTACTGAGAAAAATTAGACATGTGTAATAAAGAAAAAAAGATAAGAAAATGAAAAAGAAAAAATAAAGAAAAACACAGCAGCGCGTCCGAGCGACTGTGCTAATGGGCCGGCCC
This sequence comes from Aegilops bicornis, assembly GCA_021605145.1. Classification (NCBI taxonomy): domain Eukaryota; kingdom Viridiplantae; phylum Streptophyta; class Magnoliopsida; order Poales; family Poaceae; genus Aegilops; species Aegilops bicornis. The sequence continues at coordinate 806,435,666 of CM038671.1, forward strand.
AATTAGGCAAATACCGGATAGGTCCCCTCAAGTTTCAAAATAGACCGGAATTACGAAGTTTGTTGTGCTGATTACAGGGATTGATAGTTCAGGGTTTGATTTATTTTTCACCTAAAAATTGAAGGTTTGTTTTGAACTTTTTCAATTAGCTTGTAGTGCAGTCTAGGGTGTCAAGTGTCCGGTGAAGAATGTGGCGAGCGCGATAAGATGCCCATTGTGCCGTGTGATAAGGCGATGCCGTGAGAGTCGACAAGACAGGACAAGGCTGGGGCGTGGTGGATTGGATCAGGTTGAGTCGGATGACACAGCAAGGCAAGTCGTTTGGTTTGTTGGAGTATCTGCATGCGCAGAGTTGTTAGCTACATGCATGGAGTTAATTTGTTAGTAGTAGACGGTCAAGTTAGTGGCCGAGCCGACCTGGTGTGATTCTAGGAAATGATGGGCGTGTGCTAATAGTAGTGGGTGCGTCTGCATGGGATGTGGACCAGGCCGTTGGCTCAGCGGTGTATAAATATACCTTGCATTTGGTAAGAATGAGAGAGGCCGTGAGGGCTGTAGCCAAAATGTAGCCATGGTGGTTGGTGCGCTTTCATGTGTATACGTTTGTGTGAGTTTGAGTTTCTGCAGTGTGTGTGTTCATGAGAAGAAGAGTAAGTTGTGAGAGGCAACACCGAGGAAGAAGAAGCCGCGCCAACAGCCCCGGCCAGCTCCGCGCCCGGCCTCCTCGAGCTGGAGGTTGATGGAGGCGTAAAGGTGGCCGCACGGCCTTACCCTTGCGCCGGGGAGTTATTTACCCAAAACCACCACATTATGGGCTAGGGTAACAGATCGGTACCACATTTGAGGCAGGGCACAAAAAACACCAACAATGGGGCTAATCTGTGACGCGAGCACCGATTGTCTCATTTACTCACGAAAACAGCGAAACCGATAGGTCGGACCCACATGTCAGGCTGACGTGGCAAAGACCAAGCACAAAAAAAAAAACAGTAAACAGCTGAGTTGGCAAATGATATTGCGGACCCCGCATGTCAGCGACTACATGATCATCTTTTTTCTATCTGCGTTTCTACGGGGCATTACATCGAGCAGCTTGTGGGCAGCGGGACTCCAGCGACCAGAGGCACCGGCTATTTAGCGGCGAGCACCATGGTGGTGGTGGGGGTGGGGGGCACTCCGCAGATGGACGGACCACTCCGCCACGGCGAGCACGCCGACGAGCTGGCAGCTCTTGCTCCCGAGCTATGCGCCAGCCAGCGTGAGCATGCACGCACAAGTGAGGCGGCGGCTGCCAGAGCACACGGCAACATGCAGTGATCAGGGGCGGCCGCGCCGAGGAGCTGGGTGACCTTGAGCCGCCCACGTACGTAGCACTCGCCGTGCACCGCGCCCACGGCCTCCATGCCGTACATGGCTCACTCATGGCCGTAGCCGGACATGCCCTCCACGGCACGCGCCAGCACGGGCGCAACCAAGGCCTCCCTGCGCGGCGTCGCCGGCCGCGGTGCATAGTAGTTCCAGCGTCACCAGCGCGCTCCGCCGTGGACGCTGGGCCGTCCTTCCTGCGCCGCATCTGGTCGTTGGGGAGGAGCGTGCTGCTCTCCACCAGCGGCTGTACGTGGACGTCGGAGCCGGAGTCGGAGCCGAGGAAGAACAGCGCAGCACGGCGCGGCGGCCGGCTGCTCAGGAACGGGGTCCGACGAAGGGAGGCGAGGATTTGTCTCGCGCAAGGTTCAGCTGCCGCACCCTGAGCTCCGACGAGATCCACTACGATTTGGGCGACGGGGTGGATCCTCGCCGGATCCAGGCGGAACAAGGGCTGGGGATGTGTATGGGATTGGATCCATGCGGGCCAGTGGTTGGGGCCGTGGGGAGGCTCGTCGGGGTGGGGTGGCATGCCGGGATAAGTCTCCAGCGGCGGCGGCGGATTTGGCTGGCTTTGTCGTGTTGGTGGAGAAAGAGGTGCCTGGGGGAGAGGGGGGAATCAGAGAGAGGCTGACAGATGGGGCCTTCGGCCACCTCAGCAAATTTATTCATGTAGGCATGCCACATCGGCCTGACAGGTTGGCCCCACCGGTCAGATCCGCTGTTTCTGCGACCAAATCTAAGCATCAGTGCTCCGCGTTACAGATTAGACGTAATTTCGGTGGTTTTTTGTGCTCTGCCTTAAATGTGATACCGATCTATTACCCTAGCCCATAATGTGGTGGTTTTGGGTAAATAACTCTGCGCCGGGATGGGGTGCTCGGCTTGTGTTTGATTAGCAGCTGATGGTGGATGACCAGCCCGTGGAATTCTTTTTGGGGATTGGAGTGTTATGTCCGCGTTTGGTGAGCGATCTCGCGACCCTGGGCGTGCGCTTGAGGTGTTCGATTGATCGCCGACCAGAGCACACACACCTTTCAGCCATTTTTGGTTCTCAGTATTTTGTAGCAAGTGAGAGCTGGTTGGGAGCGTGCATGTGAATAGATCGGTGAACGGCGCCAATGGCATGAAGGAGCGGCTGGACAAGTTGCGTCGGCTGCTGGGCAAGTCTTACGCTGAAGATCGTCAGCGTCGGCCCTGGCGCATGGGGCTGCGTCTTGACTGCCCTCCTGCACGAAGCCTACGGCCATTGCAGGGAGAAGGTGCAGTGCAGATACGGGTCCACCAGCGAGCATCTGAGGAGCCTGATCCAACGGTGGCGGTGCACCTACCTGAAGTACGTCGATGCGCGGCTGGGAGACCAGGCCTTTTTACCGATGAGATTTTGAGGGATAGGTTCTGTTTGAACTTTGAACATGGCGGCCATGCACTGCCGGTAGAAGGTGGTCACCAACTGTAGGAAGCTGTTTGGCTTGCTGACATTGTGGTGAATGGGCTGCCTTCCACCGAGGTTTAGCTCAGCAAGTATTCCAAGTGTGATCACCTCTCTAGCAACGGGGATACAAGTCCTTGGAGGCTTGAACCCAACTAGAAGGAAAAGTGCGCTTCGCGCACCGTTTTCTTCTTGCGACTGTGCATGTAGTTTTTATTTCTCATTATATTTGTTTTTTTAGCATTCTCTTCATATTTTATTAATTATGTCATCTTGCCACTTAATAGTCCAACAAATTAAAATAAAATATATGGTAATTTATTATCTACAATCTTGTTCTGTTGTCACAAACCAAAATTTATTTCATACATAATAGAAGAGTTATCATAATAACTCGGAAAACTACCGTAGCAAGATCCAACCTACAGGTGAATGTTTCAGATATTTCAGGAGATAGCAGAGCAGGATATCTTTTTTAATTCTTCTCCCTAGTTGTTTCTGATGGGCGTGTAGACTTCAGAACCACTGACTAGTTTGCCTAAGCTTTTGAATACAGCTCCGCAACATGCTGCAGGTATTCGGCTGAAAATCTAATAATAGAACTACCAGAATATTGATCAATGTATCTCTTTACCTAAAGAGGCAGATGAAGATCAAAGAAGTACTACCAAATTAGCCTATCTGCAAATGCAGTTCATACTACCCACCAACTATTTACACAAAGGGCTTTATATATATTCATAAGGTATTATCAATAATATGGGCTGGGTAGACCCATACCCAAAAAAATTGAAAAGAATAAAATAAATAAAATAACAATATAAGCACAGTAAGAATAATTATGCAAGAAGCAAGCATGCAACTTCTGTATCAGGAAAGGTAAAGGAGATGAGTTACGCTAAACTCCCCAATCAAGACAAGAACCTTCATCCAAGTTAAAATATTGGGTCATGCATGAAGACTAAAATATTCGGCCTTGCATGGATGAATCATACAACGGTGCATGCAAGTTTTGGAATTAAATATCTTGGCAAGAACTGCGATGGAGACAAGAGCTTTAGTCTGGACAAGATTATTTGTCAAGACAAGGCTTTCAGTCTCGACAAAATCATCTGTCAAGACAAAGATTTCAGTCTGGACAAAATCATCTGTCAAGACAAAGATTTCAGTCTGGACAAAATCGTCTGTCAAGACAAAAACTCAGTCACACAACGGAATCATGCAGGGATATGCAAACAAAGATGCTTGACTGTGCAAACTACAAGCCAGATAAAATATGGGGCTGTTTCATCGGCTCAAATAAAGGAACATACAAGACGCCGAAGCTGTTTCAAGGCAGGCTGTAGTACACCAGATAGACAGTAATAAATTGTGGTGGCCCTCGCGTGCTATAAAAGGAGGAGGACTGAGCGTTGTGAAGGAGACACACACAACACCGGACTCCAGAGCATCGCAGCATCCGTGAACCAAAATCCTCAGACTCCTCAGTAGTCGTAGTAGTAGTAGCTAGCTCTAGTTGTAATAAAGCCTTTGAGGCATTGTATATCCTCGTGGTGGAGGTAGGCAGAAGATAGTCTTCTTTTCTCTTTGTAACCCCCTCGTGGTCTCCCGGAAGGGGAATCTTTGTGTATATTATGTTGTCGAAATGGGAGAAGTGCCTACGGGTTGGCGAGAAGCTAAGGAAACGGCCTAAGGATACCCGTGAGGTCGTTTCCTTAGCTTCGCCAACCCGTAAAAGATCCTGCATAAACACATAAAATATAATAATTAGTAAATTAAGTTAATTACGAATCTGTTAATTAAATTAATTTTAATATTAAATAATTCTGAAATTTTTAATTAAGTAAGTTTTCATAATAAATAATCTTGTATTCTGCATATTTAATAATTAATAAATTTATGTATTTATGTGTTGGTATCTCAACCTGAGTTTATTCGTTGAAAGACTAAAATATTTGAATTTAGAAGTTAGTTCAGGTAGAATAATTTCTACTAAAGTAAATATTAGCATCCAGTGTAGAATAAATCCTTCTGAAAAACATACGTGGCATACTTCTCATAGCCAACTAAATTTAATTGTCGACCTCATTCATAACTTTTTTATATCTTTGGGGAAAAGGTAAGATAATTTAGACCAAAAATTTGAAAGTCTGCTAAGAGAACATCAAAAGTTAGCAGAAAAATACAGAGGTTTGAATAATAAAATTGATCTAGTTCTATAGAAATTAGAAGAATTGGAAGGAGGAAATCTTATAGTTTGTAAGAATAACGATTATATGAAAGATGTTTTATCCATACGAAAGAATCTAAGTGGTATCCTAATTAAAAGTAAAGATTCATTATGAGGTGCTAAAATAACATGCGATATACTTGAAGTTAAAAAGTTAGTACGAAAAGTAAATACTTTAGTCATAATTTGCATGAGTGAATATAGCCAAGCATTAAAGGAAGTACGTAGAAAAGTACTTAACACCTCTTGTTGGATTTTCTTATCACGATTCAGCAAAAGAAGACTCCAGAATAATTATAAGGCAGAATAACACGATTCTGCAGCTACCAGTCCAGATTTTGGAGAAGCTTAATACTAAACATTATCTTCATCCGGAATAGTCTCATCCTCTAAAAGTATCAATTTTGGAAAATAGAACTATCTAAAAGCCTGTCAAGAAGAGACAAGACCATCCAGTTAATAAATGCAAGATTCAAGACCGCTAACCATGATAAATAGGATATCATGCAAGGGTGACGACATAGATAGTTTAGAAGATATTAGAGACATGGAACGAGAATTAGAAAGATACCAGAGAGACATGTTAAAAAAGAAGACCACAACAGGTATATCACATGGGTATATTTGAAAGTAAAAGAGGGTTATATAGAATATCTAGAGAAATAGAATTAACATTGTCTTAACGCATCCAGTCGATTTAAGGGGATTCTTAGCAAAAATGTTGAGAATGAACTCAAATATTCTGGTTATAAATATATTCACCGAGGCATGTATACTATAGGAGTCAAAGGAATGACGAGAAAGAAATAAGGAACAAAGGTACTAATTACATTACTAGATAAAAGATGGCAGTCGGAAGACAAAGCATCTTTAGGCTTTATGTAAGGAGATATGAATGAAAATAGATTAATAATATACACGTAGCTCCAGACTTAACAATTTATTGAAAAACGAGCTTTGGTTTCCAAACCAAAGGATATGAAGATTTCAAACGAACAAATTTGTTAATAAGCATTGAATTCATACAAAGACTCAGTAGTGAGAGCAGCTCTAGACACAAAGTAACATAAATGGTGTAACAGAAAGCATGCAATATAAAGGCACAAAATTTATGAGCCATCTTAAAATTGGCTCTAAAGAGAGAGCAGGAGAGGAATAGAATATAAGTGGACTAATAGAGAAGAAAGAGCTGAAGTAGCCAGAAAATTATATAAGCTATCAAAAGAGCGAAGGAAGTAGTAGCATTAGGTTCATGAACTATAAATCTGCAGCCTCGGACGATATAAAATCTTTTATGTCAGAAACAGAGAGTACTGATGGTAAGAATAAAGGCGTAAAATAAGGAATATAATAATTCAATGACACCAGATTATCCTAAAATAAGATAAAGGGAATTATTCTTTATTAGAGAAATTGCGAGGTTAAAAATATTAATAAAGGATAAAAACCGGCCATTAGTAACCAAGTAGTGCCAAAGGATAACAAAACCTGAAGAAAATATGAACAATAAAAACAAAAGCGAAAGTCACAAGGGGAAAGCCATAAGTGAAGAAGAACAGTGGGATATGAGTAATAAGCTATTGTTAGAAAGTTATGAAGAAGAAGAAGAAACATGGGATGAATATGAAGATGAAAATTATATTGATTCTGACCAAAATGTTGACTTTATAAACGCTTTTAGATGACGTCTGCATAATCTAGATAATGTGCTGGAAGCTATGGAAGTAGATTTAGGTAATAATAAATGAAGAAGAGGATATGGTGAGACTTATGTAAAGAGAGAAGGGGAAAAAGAGAGACCTACTCGATCAATAGGAAAATGGCCTCCTGAAAAATACTGTTATCAACCTTGTAACTCCGGCCTAAAAGTGGAGACAAGAAATAGAATATGAACCTGAAGAAAGAGTATTATCTAGCAGAGTTCAAAATCTAGAAAATAGATTAAATAAATTAGAGGCAGAACTAGAAGACTTAAAAGCGAATTCAGAAAATAACGCAAATACAGAGCAAGAGAACATTGTAGTTGGAAGCACTGAAATGAAAGAGCAAATGATAAGGGTCGGAGATCAGAATGGAGATTGGTTAATTCAATTAAAAGATGCTATTACAAATTTTGAAAATAAATATATGGTGAGACTGCCATTTAAAGAAGTACTAGGAATAAGAATTTCGGCTAGAATAGTTTTAAGACAAAATATTTCCTATAAGACGTTACCCTTGCGGATACAGGTTGCACGGAAAACATTATTCATGACAAATATTTTGTTAAGACTCCTGAAATTGTTAAAACAATAGATGATAATAAAGGAGAGGTACCTATGGATATGTCAGGTATATAAAGAAAATCCACAACCAGTTAGCATATAACATGGAAACATATATTAATGGTACAAAATATAATAGACAAAATCATGAGAAGAAATTTATCTGTGATAAATGATGCCATGATATTAGGATTAAGAGTTTTACAACATTCTCTCCAGACCACTATTATATATGAGGAAGGCGTTATGTCCGTCCCCTATCAAGATAATGTACCATAAATGTGTGAAGTACGAAAGCAAGGAAAGGCAGTGCAACTAGCTGAAATATCTAACTTGAAAGAGAAATATTACATTAACGTGGATCTTCTAAAACCTGTAAAGAAGAAGATCTTAGTGAAGCCACAGAGGAATATCATATTGAAAATACTTCCACAAAGTGCATAGGACTATAGTCATTTGCACCAAACTGGTATAGATATATAAAATCTAAAATGGACATGGACAAGATAGTGCAAAGTTTAGAAGATATACAAATTATTGGAGAAATACCACTGAAGCATTGGGATAAGAACTCCATAATTAGTAAGATAAACATAATAAACCAAGATTATATTATTAAATCAAGCCCAATTGAAGTTACACCAAAAGATATAGAAGAATTTAAAATGTGTATTGAAGAATTATTAAAATTAAAAGCAATTAGAGAAAGTAAAATCCCTCATCGATTTGCTGCGTTCATAGTAATTCTAAAGGTTTCAAATTCTTGACCTTGTCTTTAATGGCCCTTACTAATTTAATATCTTCTGAGTTGAAATACATTTTACCATTCTTTCTTAATTTATCATATAAAGGTCCAGCAAGATTTGCCAACTTACCTATATAATTCCTTGCACAATTTACATGTCCTATGAATTGTTGCATAACCTTTTTATTATTGATGTTATCAGGGAACTGCAATATGTTCTGATAAATATATTTTTTCTTATCATATTTCATGACCAAGGAAAATTACTTTCTCTCTAAAAATTTCCATTTTGTTTTAGATAGAATGAGTTCATTTTGTTCTACCTTTCTACAGAATACTTCAAGATGAGCTATATGTTCTTTATATGATTTTGAAAATATTAACAAGTCATCTACATAGACCAATATGAATGCCTGATCTCATTGAATGTATTCTGCATTTTACTTTGAAACGATGCGGGAGCAATATTTGGACCTGCTACCTCTTGAGCACTGAGTTGGTTTTCCTTTAAGATGATAGGTTGATGCAGTAAAGCAGCGTAAGTATTTCCCTCAATTTTTAGAACCAAGGTATCAATCCAAAGTAGGAGGCCACGACGAGTCCCTCGCACCTACATAAACAAATAAAATCATCGCAACCAACGCAATAAAGGGGTTGTCAATCCCTTCACGGTCACTTACGAAAGTGAGATCTGATAGATATGATAAGATAATATTTTTGGTATTTTTATGATAAAGATGCAAAGTAAAATAAAAGGCAATAAAAATAGCTAAGTGTTGGAAGATTAATATGATGGAAAATAGACCCGGGGCCCTAGGTTTCACTAGTGGCTTCTCGAGAGCATAAGTATTACGGTGGGTAAACAAATTACTATTGAGCAATTGAAAAATTGAGCATAGTTATGAGAATATCTAGGTATGATTATATATATAGGCATCACGTCCGCGACAAGTAGACCGACTCTGTCTGCATCTACTACTATTACTCCACACATCGACCGCTATCCAGCATGTATTTAGAGTATTAAGTTCAAAAGAACAGAGTAACGCTTTAGGTAAGATGACATGATGTAGAGGGATAACTCATGCAATATGATATAAACCCCATCTTGTTATGCTCGATGGAAACAATACAATACGTGTCTTGCTGCCCCTGCTGTCACTGGGAAAGGACACCACAAGATTGAACCCAAAGCTAAGCACTTCTCCCATTGCATGAAAAATCAATCCAAAGAGGCCAAACCAAACTGATAATTGAAGAGATTTGCAAAGATAACTGTCGGTGTCAAACCGGCGGATCTCGGGTAGGGGGTCCCGAAGCGTGCGTCTAGTCGGATGGTAACAGGAGACAAGGTACACGATGTTTTTACCCAGGTTTGGGCCCTCTCGATGGAGGTAATACCCTACTCCTGCTTGATTAATATTGATGATATGGGTAGTACAAGAGTAGATCTACCACGAGATCAAGGAGGCTAAACCCTAGAAGCTAGCCTATAGTGTGATTGTTGTATATGATATCATCTCTCGACTAGCCTGGCCTTGGTTTATATAATGCACCAGAGGCCTAGGATAACAAGAGTCCTAGCCGAATACTCCGGTGGGGAGGAGTCCTTGTCTTGATCGCCAAGTCTTGTGGAATCTTCCTTGTATGCGGCAACTGTCCGGACTGGCCCATGAGTATACGGCCATGGGGGTCCTCGGCCCAATCCAACTGATCGGGAGACGACGGAGTGAGTACCCCCTAGTCCAGGACACCGTCAATAACCAATCATACATAAAAGAATTCAGAGAAGATTCAAATATTGTTCATAGATAAACTTGATCATAAACCCACAATTCATCGGTGTCAACAAACACACCGCAAAAGAAGATTACATCGAATAGATCTCCACGAGAATCGTGGAGAACTTTGTATTGAGATCCAAATAGAGAGAAGAAGCCATCTAGCTAATAACTATGGACCCGAAGGTCTGAGGTAAACTACTCAAACATCATCGGAGAGGCTATGGTGTTGATGTAGAAGCCCTCCGTGATCGATGCCCCCTCCGGAGGAGCTCCGGAACAAGCCCCAAGATGGGATCTCATGGGATGAAGGTTGCGGCGGTGGAATTAGGTTTTTGGCTCAGATCTGGTAGTTTAGGGTACTTAGGTATATATAGGAGGAAGAAGTGCGTCGATGGAGCAATGTGGGCCCCACGAGGGTGGAGGGCGTGCCTGTGGTAGGAGCGCCTCACCTCGTGCCCTCCCGGTTGCTTTTTTACGTAGGGTCCAAGTCCTTCGGATCACGTTCGTTCCAAAAATCACGTTCGAAGGTTTCATTCCGTTTGGACTCCGTTTGATATTCTTTTTCTGCGAAACTCTGAAATAGGCAAAAACAGCAATTCTTATGCAGGCCTCCGTGTAGACGCCCGATTCAATCGTACACTAATCATGCACGCAAACGTGTATGATCAAGATCAGGGACTCACGGGAAGATATCACAACACAACTCTAAAATAAAAATAAGTCATACAAGCATCATAATACAAGCCAGGGGCCTCGAGGGCTCGAATACAAGTGCTCGATCATAGACAAGTCAGCGGAAGCAACAATATCTGAGTACAGACATAAGTTAAACAAGTCTGCCTTAAGAAGGCTAGCACAAACTGGGATACAGATCGAAAGAGGCGCATGCCTCCTGCCTGGGATCCTCCTAACTACTCCCGGTCGTCGTCAGTGGGTTGCACGTAGTAGTAGGCACCTCCGGTGTAGTAGTCGTCATCGACGGTGGCGTCTGGCTCCTGGGCTCCGTCGTCTGGTCGCAGCAATCGGATAGAGATAGGGGAAAAGGGGGGGAACAAGGCAACCGTGAGTACTCATCCAAAGTACTTGCAAGCAAGGAGCTACACTACATATGCATGGATATATGTGTAAAGGGCCATATCAGTGGACTGAACTGCAGAATGCCGGAATAAGAGGGGGATAACTAATCCTGTCGAAGACTACGCTTCTGACAGCCTCCGTCTTGCAGCATGTAGAAGAGAGTAGACTGAAGTCCTTCAAGTAGCATCGCATAGCATAATCCTACCCGGCGATCCCCTCCTCAATGCCCTGTTAGAGAGCGACCACCGGGTTATATCCGCACTTGGAAGGGTGTGTTTTATTAAGTATCCAGTTCTAGTTGTCATAAGGTCAAGGTACAACTCCAAGTCGCCTGTTACCGATGATCACGGCTATTCGAATAGATGAACTTCCTGCAGGGTGCACCACATAACCCAACACGCTTGATCCCATTTGGCGGACACACTTTCCGGGTCATGCCCGCATGAAGATCAACACGCCGCAGCCCCACCTAGGCCAACAGAGAGGTCAGCACGCGGTCTAAACCTAAGCGCATAGGGGTTTGGGCCCATCGCCCTTAGCACCACCTGCACGCTATGGGCGGCCGGAAGCGTAACTAGCCCCTTAATACAAGAGCAGGCTTACGTTCCAAACCGACGCTACCGATCCATCGACGTCACGAAGGCTTTGGATGATACCACGACGCTGAGTGCCCATATCTTTCCCACGTAGTTGGTTAGCGCGTATAGACCAAATGGCCAGACTCAGATCAAATACCAAGATCTCGTTAAGCGTGTTAAGTATCCGTGAACGCCGACCAATGCCAGGCCCACCTATCTCCTAGGTGGTCTCAACCTGCCCTGTCGCACCGCCACAAGGTCACGACAGGGGCCGACGGGAACCCAGGCACACCACTACTGGGATGGAGCCAACAGCCCCTTCAGCCCCCATCTCCGAACAGTATCACGGGTAATGTAACAGTGTAAAGTATATAGTATATGCCCGTGATCACCTCCCGAAGTGATCACAGCCCAGTAGTATAGCATGGCAGACGGACAAGAGTGTAGGGCCACTGATGGAACACTAGCATCCTATACTAAGTAGTAGGATAGCAGGTAAAGGTAACAACAGTAGTAGCAAGGACAGGCTATGCAGCAGTATAGGATTAACTGAAAGCAGTAACATGCTACACTACTCTAATGCAAGCAGTATAGAGAAGAATAGGCGATATCTGGTGATCAAAGGGGGGGCTTGCCTGGAAGCTCAGCCGAGAAGGAGGGGTCGTCAACACCGTAGTCGTACTGGGTAGCAGCGGCGTCGGTCTCGTAGTCTACCGGAGAGAAGAGGGGGAAGAAACAATGAATACAATGCAAACAGATGCATAATGATGCATGACATAATAAGTAACGGTGCCAGGTGTGCCCTAACGCGGTATGAGGTGATACCGGTGAAGGGGGGAAACATCCGGGAAAGTATCCCCGGTGTTTCGCGTTTTCGGGCAGAGGAGCCGGAGGGGGAAAGTTGCGAGTTTGATAAGTTAGGGGTGCGTGGCGCGCAGCGGATGCAACCGAGCGCGTTAACATGGCGAGATCGGTGGGGACCACGGCGACTGGGGAAGAAGGAAAGCAGCGGCGTGTTCACGGGCGTTTGTAGGGCCCGGGGGCGGCGAAGCTCGTGGGTGTCCGGTGGTGGAGCCGGTGGGGGAAAGAGCGGCGGGGGCGGGGCGGTCCGGTGCGGCAGGGCGCCTCCGGGGCGAGGTGCAGCTAGGTGAGGCTCGGTCGCGTGCGGGCGGTGATGCGTTAAATGCGTCTTTGTGGAAGGCGCCGGCGACAAAGGGGAAGGAGGGAGCTCACGGTGGTGTGCAGGGACAAGGGCAGCGGTTGTTGAGGGAGGACGGGACGGCGGCCCAACGAGGAAGCAGGCGGCGTGGAGGAGGAGGCAGGCTGGCGAGGACGCTCCGGGCGGCGCCGGGCGGCGGGGTGATGGCGACCACAGTGGGGTGGCGTCGGGCGGCTTCGAGTCCACACCCAGATCTAGATCCAGATCGGGGGAGGGGAAAGGCGAGCGAGTGGGGGCGGAGAAGTGGGAGAGTGCGGGGGGTGGGGGTTAGGGTTACGGGACCAGGGGGTATGGAGGGAGTGGGGTGAACCGGGGTGGGCCGGTTGGGGGCCAGATGGGCTGGCCGACTGGGCCATTTGGCCCTGTTGGCCAGGGAGGTCTTTACCTCTTATTTATTTAATTTTCTATTGTCTTTTTCTTGTTATCTATTTTCTGTTTTTTATTTTACTTTAGTGTTATGGAATATAAAAGTTAAACCTAGAATAATATTACTGACTATATCTCTATAATAAATAAGTTGGGACTTTAAATAGTATTTTGTATTTATTTATGACTTACAAGGCATTTAATTAATTGTTTTACCGATGTTATAATTATTTTTGGCACTTTTGAAATATTTTATAGAAGGATGATTTCTCCACCGCAATTACCTATGAATTATTTGCCACATTTCGAACACTTTTGTTTTAATGTTTGAAAACTTTTATTGTTTGCCTCGGTTTTAAATTTGAAATTCGAACTAGGTTTCGAACTAAAGCGAGTTTATCCACAGTAACCGAGGTGACGCGACATCATTAGCAGGGATCACTGTAGCTTAATTATCCGGGCGCCACAATTCTCCTCCACTACAAGAAATCTCGTCCCGAGATTTAAGAGGTGTTGTAAGGGGGAAAGATCTGGTTACGAAATGCTAGCGAGTCTTCTCGATCTTGGTTGCTCTTCTCGAAGAGGTCGATCCATTAGGTTGATGTTTTCACTTCTCCGCTTCAGGTCATCATGATGAAGTTGTCGTCCTTCCTTCAGGATCTTCACCGTACTTACGAAAGGGTAAGAAGGGAAAACTCGATATGGATGGATTCTAACAAGATCGAGCATCAGACGGTTAACTCAGGGAAGAAACATAAGTATCTCTCGACTTGAAACTTAAGAAGATATCGAGAGCAAAGTAAGAAGGTACCATGAGAAGCTTCAAACGGATAGGCAATCGTTCGATGCCTAATCAGAAGGTGAAAGGGTTTTAGGAAACTGATAAACTTTCTGTTAGTGCCATTAGTTTTCAAATTTGAAAACACTTTTTTTGTTTTTTTGTTTTCTTTCTTGCTTTATTTATTTTATTTTGTTTCTACTTACAACAAAAAACTTATTGTTGCTATTTTTAATTATTACGAGGCGAACCATAAGACATTAAAGCATTTCAAATGAACTCTGAAAAAGTTGAAAGTTGGCATGGTATCATACACGTCGATTACAAAGTTGGCATGGTATCATCATAATAGTTGCGGGAGAAAGTCTTCACTTTTTCTTCGCTTGTGTCATTTGCTTATTGCACCGTAACCATGGATAATCTTCATCGTTTATCAGGATGCCGGGGTCAGCCTTGACTTTGAAGGGAGGAATTTCATGAAACTTTTCATAATCTTCAGACATGTCTGTCTTGTCCTCCACTCCCATGATGTCCCTTTTCCTGAAAGAACTATGTGGCGCTTTGGCTCATCGTATGATGTATTCGCTTCCTTATCTTTTCTCTTTCTCGGTCTGGTAGACATGTCCTTCACATAGATAACCTGTGCGACATCATTGGCTAGGACGAACGGTTCGTCAGTGTACCCAAGATTTTTCAGATCCTTGTTGTCATTCCGTCTTGTGGGTCTACCTGCACTTCGCCTCCTCTGACAGATTGACCCATTTGCACTTAAACAAAGGGACCTTAAAATCATGTCCGTAGTCAAGTTCCCATATGTCCACTATGTAACCATAATATGTGTCATTTCCTCTCGGTTGTTGCATCAAAGCGGACACCGCTGTTTTGGTTGGTGCTCTTTTGATCTTGGTCAATCGTGTAAAATGTATTCCCATTTATCTCGTATCCTTTCCAAATCAATACAGTCAGAGTTGGTCCCCTGGACAATAAGTACAGCTCATCACAAACAGTGTTGTCACCTCTGATACGTGCTTCCAACCAACTGCTGAAAGTCCTGATGTGTTCACATGTAATCAAGTCGTCGCACTGCTCCGGGTGTTTGGAGCACAGATTGTTCTTGTTTTCATCGACATACGGGGTCACCAAGGTAGAGTTATGTAGAACTGTGTAGTGTGCTTGAGACCAAGAATATCCGTCCCTGCATATTATTGAGTCCCTTCCAAGCGTGCCTTTTCCAGTCAGTCTCCCCTCATACCGCGATGTAGGGAGACCTATCTTCTCAAGGCCAGGAATGAAGTCAACACAAAACCCGATGACATCCTCTGTTTGATGGCCCATGGAGATGCTTCCTTCTGGCCTAGCGCGGTTACGGACATATTTCTTTAGGACTCCCATGAACCTCTCAAAGGGGTACATATTATGTAGAAATACGGGGCCCAGAATGACAATCTCGTCAACTAGATGAACTAGGACGTGCGTCATGATATTGAAGAAGGATGGTGGGAACACCAGCTCGAAACTGACAAGACATTGCACCACATCACTCCTTAGCCTTGGTATGATTTCTGGATCGATCACCTTATAAGAGATTGCATTGAGGAATGCACATAGCTTCACAATGGCTAATCGGACGTTTTCCGGTAGAAGCCCCCTCAATGCAACCGGAAGCAGTTGCGTCATAATCACGTGGCAGTCATGATACTTTAGGTTCTCGAACTTTTTCTCTAGCATATTTATTATTCCCTTTATATTTGACGAGAAGCCAGTCGGGACCTTCATATGGAGCAGGCATTCATAGAAGATTTCTTTCTCTTCTTTCATAAGAGGTAGCTGGCAGGACCTTCATACTGCTTCGGAGGCATGCCCTCTTTTTCGTGCAAGCGTTGCAGGTCCTCCCGTGCCTCAGGTGTATCTTTGTCTTCCCATACACGCCCAAGAAGCCTAGCAGGTTCACGCAAAGGTTCTTCGTCACGTGCATCACGTCGATCGAAGAGCGGACCTCTAGGTCTTTCCAAAGAGGGTAGGTCCCAAAATATAGATTTCTTCTTCCACATGGGTGCGTGATTCTCAGCGTCATTCGGAACAGCTAGTCCGCCGGGACCCTTTCCAAACATTACGTGTAAATCATTGACCATAGCAAGTACGTGATCACCTGTACGCATGGTGGGCTTCTTCCGGTGATCTGCCTCGCCTTTGAAATGCTTGCCTTTCTTTCGACAGTGATGGTTGGTCGGAAGAAATCGACGATGGCCCAGGTACACATTCTTCCTGCAGCTTGCCAGGTATATACTATCGGTGTCAAGTAAACAGTGTGTGCATGCGTGGTATCCCTTGTTTGTCTGTTCTGAAAGGTTACTGAGAGCGGGCCAATCGTTGATGGTCACGAACAGCAACGCCTTTAGGTTAAATTCCTCCTGTTTGTACTCATCCCACGTACATACACCGTTTCCATTCCACAGCTGTAAAAGTTCTTCAACTAATGGCCTTAGGTACACATCAATGTCGTTGCCGGGTTGCTTAGGGCCTTGGATGAGAACTGGCATCATAATGAACTTCCGCTTCATGCACATCCAAGGAGGAAGGTTATACATACATAGAGTCACGGGCCAGGTGCTGTGATTGCTGCTCTGCTCCCGAAAGGATTAATGCCATCCGCGCTTAAAGCAAACCATACGTTCCTTGGCTCACTTCCAAACTCATCCCGGTACTTTCTCTTGATTTTTCTCCACTGCGACCCGTCGTGGGTGCTCTCAACTTCCCGTCTTCCTTACGGTCCTCACTGTGCCATCGCATCAACTTGGCATGCTCTCCGTTTACGAACAAAGCGTTTCAACCGTGGTATTATAGGAGCATACCACATCACCTTCAGGAACCCTCTTCTGGGGCTCGCCGTCAACATCACCGGGGTCATCTCGTGCGATCTTATACCGTAATGCACCGCATATCGGGCATGCGTTCAGATCCTTGTACGCACCGCGTAGAGGATGCAGATCATTAGGGCATGCATGTATCTTCTGCACCTCCAATCCTAGAGGGCATACGACCTTCTTTGCTGCGTATGTACTGTCGGGCAATTCGTTATCCTTTGGAAGCTTCTTCTTCAATATTTTCAGTAGCTTCTCAAATCCTTTGTCAGGCACAGCATTCTCTGCCTTCCACTGCAGCAATTCCAGTACGGTACCGAGCTTTGTGTTGCCATCTTCGCAATTGGGGTACAACCCTTTTTCGTGGTCCTCTAACATGCGATCGAACTTCAGCTTCTCCTGTTGACTTTCGCATTGCGTCCTTGCATCGACAATGACCCGGCGGAGATCATCATCATCGGGCACATCATCTGGTTCCTCTTGATCTTCAGTAGCTTCGCCCGTTGCAGCATCATCATGCACATCGTCTGGTTCCTCTTGATGTTCAGTAGCATCACCGTATTCAGGGGGCACATAGTTGTCATCGTACTCTTCTTCTTCGCCGTCTTCCATCATAACCCCTATTTCTCCGTGCCTCGTCCAAACATTATAGTGTGGCATTAAAACCCTTGTAAAGCAGGTGGGTGTGGAGGATTTTCCGGTCAGAGTAAGACTTCGTATTCCCACGTATAGGGCATGGACAACACATAAAACCATTCTGCTTGTTTGCCTCAGCCACTTCGAGAAAATCATGCACGCCCTTAATGTACTCGGAGGTGTGTCTTGAACCGTACATCCATTGCCGGTTCATCTGCGTGCATTATATATAATTAAGTGTGTCAAAAATCATTACAGGACATCATAAATAGATAATTAAGTGACCAAATTAATAGAAGTTCATCATCACATTAAAACCAAAGTACATACATAGTTCTCATCTAACAACATAAAGCTCTGCAGAGCATCTAAATTAATTAAACCATACACTGAAACTATGTAAAACATTTCAATGCGAAAACAAATGCGACCATAATCGCAACCAATGTAACAACTGATCCAACGGCATAATGATACCAAGCCTCGGTATGAATGGCATATTTTCTAATCTTCCTAATCTTCAAGCGCATTGCATCCATCTTGATCTTGTGATCATCGCATTTACATCCGCAACATGCAACTCCAATATCATCTTCTCCTCCTCGATTTTTCTAATTTTTTCCTTCAACAAATTGTTTTCTTCTTCAACTAACCTCTCGACAATAGGGTCGGTTGGAATTTCCGGTTCAACAACCTCCTAGATAAATAAAATCTATGTCACGTTGGTCGGCATAATTGTCATAAACAATAAATGAACCAATAGTTATGAAAAGATAATATATACCACATCCGAATCATAGACAGGACGAGGGCCGACGAGGCGGATACCAAAACCATCGCACTATATAAGATGCAATAATAAAAGTAAGAAAATTATACAAGTATCTATATAAACATACAAGTAAGAATTTTTTCCTTTCAGAAAGAAGATAAGAACAAGAGGCTCACCACGGTGGTGCCGGGCGATGAGATCGGCGCGGGCGATCAACGACGGTGAAGACGGGGACGGGACGTGATGGACCGCTAAACCTAGACAAATATTAAGGAAAATGGAGCTTGGAGGTCGAGCTTGGAGAGGAGAAAGCTTAAGTAGTGTGGCTCGGGCATTCCATCGAACACTTCGTGTGCATAGGAGGTGAGCTAGAGCACCACAAAGCTCTCCCCTCGCCGGCCACGAAAAACAGAGCACTGAGAGTGCTCTGCTCACGGGTGAGGGGTATATATAGGCAACTAATTGGTCCCGGTTGGTGACTTGAACCGGGACTAAAGGGCAGCCTTTGGTCCCGGTTCGTCCCACCAACCGGGACCAATGGTGGTGGGTCAGGAGCGAGGCCCATTGGTCCCGGTTCGTCCCACCAACCGGGACCAAAAGGTCCAGACGAACCGGGACCAATGGCCCACGTGGCCCGGCCGGCCCCCCGGGCTCACGAACCGGGTCCAATGCCCCCATTGGTCCCGGTTCTGGATTGAACCGGGACTAATGGGCTGGCCGGGCCTGGACCATCGCCCCCTTTTCTACTAGTGTACTTGTCGTGAACCCTCGCTCAGTGTTGGAACATTCCGGTTCCAAAGCATGATGCCACATCAAAATTGTGCATTGGGTATTCAAACACCACACAACACTTCCATACATATGTTTGAGCCATATGCATGCGGTGGTTTTGTCTTTGGGCACTCCGTCGCATGGTTATCGGCGACAAGGTAGCCAGTTGTGGGGCCACGGGGACGTACATCACTTTCAACAACAACAAGAGAGAGGTTATACTACCATGGTTGATTCTTCTTGGTTTGTGTTACAGTACGGCTTGGTGAGATGCCCTCTCCCACCGACTCAAAGTGTGTGTGGGGTGGTGGTGGGGGGGGGGGGGCAATACTTCACACTTCCTGAAACCTCCGTGGGGTCGGGGATGTCCGGTTAATTTGCGAGGCTGTGTGCCACATCAAAATATCAAATGTCCAAAAATTGAAGAAAATGTTCATGCTTCTAAAAATGTTCAAAATATACATATATTTTTTGGATTTTTCGTATAATGTTCATGATTTTATTCTTTTTCAAAATCTAAAAAATGTTCAAAATTTTCAACATAATATGGTTTCTAATTTCCTTCATATTTTAGAAAAATGTGCGCCTTTCCAAAAGATATTTTGAATATCCAAAAAATCTTGATGAGTTTCAAAAAAGGCTAAATTTTAGAAGTTGTTTATGTTTTTCAATAAAAAGGTTAAAAATAGGAAATATGCTTGTAAAAAATGTTCGCTATTTTAAATATGTTTGTGTTTTTTGAAAAATATTCGCAAAAGTTTGGAAAAAGTTCCACTTTATCTAAATTGTCCACTTTAAAAAGTCCTTTCTACTTTTTCAATTCAAATTAGAAACTAACTAAAGAAAATCCGTTGAAAATGACTAAAAATGCTTGTTACAGTGTCCATTTTGCCACACTTGTTGCGTGCTTTTTTAACACAGTACAAGCACTGGCGCTCATACTCATACGCGCATACACTTACCCCTATGAAGGCACGGACGCACAGCCTACCCTTATGAGCACTTTCAAGAGACTGAGCTGGCATACCATCTTGAAACTTACGAAGTCACCGTAGGCGTCTCGTCGTCGATGGGAATGTCTCCTCCCACTGAAAAGCACATAGCCGGAAATCCTGAAATAAATTCAGGAATAATGCAAGCACCTAAGACTTGAACCCTGGTGGGCAGGGATACCACTGTCCCTCTAACCATCCAACCACAGCTTGGTTCGCCACACTTGTTGCATGCTAGAGTATCTGTTCACTATGGTACGAACTCGCTTCAGTAGCTTGGCAATGGGCCGGCCAACCTAGTATCAGTTTGCTATGGTCCCTGAAACTGCTATATCTCCTGGGTGATCTCTTCTCCAAATAAGTGCAAATATCTACTACTACTTATAAAATCACGACTTTGGTGAATCTGAATGGTCTGAGGCATCCAACCACCTGTATCCAATGTTTCACGCTGCTCCAATGATGTATCTGTTCGGAAACGCAATAGAACAAAAAAAGAAAATTGCGCCTACGATCACCCAAGATCAATATGAAGATGCATATCAGGTTGGGATCATGGCCATTACCTTCACAGGATTGCGGGGGAAGAAGAACGTGTCGGTGTAGATTGTATTTGGTGTCCCTAGAATCGTAGAAGAACGATCCCTCGTACCGCCCACGAACAGTCCCTCGAACCGAAGAGCGAAAGCACAACCACTGTACTTGGTTGCAAGTATGCGGCCTTCATGATCCGGCAGTGCTTCGCCGTCCAGAGCTAATCGTCGCCGAAGAATTAGAGCTCAGTACAACAGGAACACCCCTTCAGCAACGCATTGATATGTTGCCGATGTCCATATATGTGTTGCTAGGGTCTACACCAACGGATTAGTATGTGTTGCCGTTGGTGGAGTTGCAAGGGTCTACTACAACATATATACATGCGTTGGTAAGCGGCGTGTAGAAGCGTTGTACGCACATTGGATTTGCCAAAAGTCAAACTTAGCTAAGTTTGACCAAATTTATATTAGGAATTATTAGCATCTATAATATCTAATAAATATAATATGAAAATATATTCGAGATGAATCTAATGATATTGGTGTTGTTATGTAAATGTCAATAATCTTTTATATAAACTTGGTCAAAGTTGGATGAGATTGATTTCAGACAAACCTAATATGCGGAGTAAAAAGGACCGGAGGGAGTAAGAAACAACACATAGAGATAGAGTTTAACAACAATTCATATGCCTTGGTGGCTGCCCTCCACAAAAGGATTTTCAAATGGACATAAGAGATAATTGCAACGAATAGAAACTTTGTTAGATCGCATGAACAATGAATGATATTTTATACATTGCCATCAAGAATTACGAGGTAACTAATAGGAGCCACAATATACAATAAAAAAAGTCTGATGTATTAAATCGATCGTGTTGCATTACAAAGAACGCATTCCAAAGATTACAAGATGTGAAACTATCTAGTAGTAGCCCAATTGTCGACCTTGCAATCAACTACAATGGTTGAAACATTGACGCTTAGAAATGACAGTCTAATTATCTAAAACTGGCCACATTCTTGACCTTGCAATCAACATATGAGCCAAGCATCATCAACTTCTTGGCCATCTACAACAACAAATAAATGAGATGAGTAACTCATGGAGAAAATCAGGTTAAAGCAGTAAATTTTGAAAGGAGGGCACCATGTAGCTCTGTACACAGATTACATATCTTGTGTTTTAAACTCCAGATTCAACATATGGAATTGTAATTTAGAAGATCAAATATATGTATACTGACATTAAATTTGATCGATTGACAAATTGTAACCTTGTGAGCCAATAACACCCTTGGTGAACAGGAGAAACAAAATTAACTTCTGATTTTACAAAACACACTGTAGATCAGCTGTCAGTCGTTAATTAGGGGGTGTTTGTTTCCAGGGACTTATTGGTTTAGGGACTTCAAAAATTCCCTATAAGTCCCACCTAAACCAAACACAAGGGACTTATTGGGACTGATTGTGGTGATTTGGGACTTATCAAATAAGATCTCAGGGAGGAGCTTATTGGGACTTAGGCCCTGTTTGTTTCATAAGTCCTAGGAATTTTTGAAGTCCCAACTTATAAGTCATAAGTCCCTACCTGTTTGTTTACAGGACTTATAAGTTCTGAGTCCCTACCTGTTTGTTTACAGGGACTTATAAGTCCATGTTGCACCGCTGCAACGAGGCTCAGGAGAGGGCCTGTCCGGCGATTGGAGGCACCGTTACAGAACGAAAAGGCAGAAGGAACCGAGGCGGGCGGCTGACAGGCGGCGACAGGCGGCAACAGAGGCGGGAGGCGGGCGGCGACGGACGAGAAGCGGCGCGATTCTGAGGCGAAGCGGGCGGCGACGGAGGCGAGAGGCGGGCGGCAGAGGCGGGCGGCAGGGCGTGCGGAAGCGAGCACTGGAGTGAATAAGTCCCAATAAGCTCCTCCACGAGAGTCTTATTTGATAAGTCCCAAATCAGCACAATAAGTCCCAATAAGTCCCTTGTGTTTGATTTAGGTGGGACTTATAGGGACTTTAAGTCCCTAAACCAATAAGTCCTGAAACAAACACCCCTTTATTCGCTCCAGGCTCGTTCCCTTACGCACCGTCGCCACCCGTCGCCGCCCGGCTCGGTTCGCCGCCCGTCGCCGCCCTGCCTCTTGCCCGTCGCCGCCCGCCTCGGTTCGCCGCCCGTCGCCGCCCGCCTCTCGCCCGTCGCCGCCCGCCTCGGTTCGCCGCCCGTCGCCGCCCGCCTCTCGCCCGTCTTCGCCCGTCGCTGCCCGCCTCGGTTCGCGGCCCGCCTCGGTTCGTTCTGCCTCGGTTCGTTGCAACGGTGCCTGCAATCGCTGGACAGGCCCTCTCCTGAGCCTCGTTGCAGCGGTGCAACATGGACTTATAAGTCCCTGTAAACAAACAGGTAGGGACTCGGGACTTATAAGTCCCTGTAAACAAACAGGTAGGGACTTATGACTTATAAGTTGGGACTTAAAAAAGTCCTAAGACTTATGAAACAAACAGGCCTTAATCATTATTCATGCACAGGTCTCGAGCCCAAATTGTTTACCTCATTTTCTAAATTACAGTATACTGAATATGAACTCTGAGTTAATCTAAATCATGAGAAATGATATTAGTATGCTGAAAATATATCTAATAAATAAATAGATTTTTCAAGGGACATGGTTTAGTATTTCAAGCAAGTGATTACTATCCTAATAGGCAGGCTACTTTTTCAACAATGTACAGTAAGTGTCGTTTGAACCCAAAAAATTGCTGCAAAAAAGAATACTATGTCAGCTTAAAGTACATTGCTAAATGAGATGGGCAATGCAAAAACAAAACATCTTGGGGTTATGTCATTTTAATTTTCCTAGTACTGTACATGCAGCTAACTTTTCGCCTTGGCCAAACAGTTACCAGTAGAAAATCAATAGCTGCAAGTATACCCACTTATATCAATATAACGTCTGTGCTGCATCTTGCATTATATATATTCACTGCATAGTGTGGCCGAGTCGCTGCTGTCCATAAAGGAGACGCTCCGAACCTCCGCCTGTACATCCCATCAAGGAACCTTTGTTCCTGCCCTGCACGTTGACAACTAAGCCAAATTTTAAACCAAAAATGATCATAGTGGAGGCTGGAAGGGCAACCAGATGGATAATATTGGTGTAACTGATGGTGCGGACACCAAAATATATTATATGAAGTGGGGCAGCACAAGAAACATACAGAACCTAGAGGAGCAAGTTAAGATGCGTAGAGATGTGCCTGTCTAACTCATTCCTTTAGTACAAAGCGTGTCAAACTAACTAATAAGATTCACACTGACAAGGGTATCTTTTTTTATCCTCAAAGTAATCAAAATGTCATTAATCGCTAGTAGTGTTATCCTATTGATCCTTGAAGGAATCCTCTTTGATAGCATGGTCACAACTAGGATAAATTTGAGATAATATGGCAGCTAATTGAACGAGTCTATGAGGATCAACTTCAATTGAAAATATTACTCCCTCCGTCCGAAAATACTTGTCATTAAAATAGACAAAAAGAGATGCATCTAGAACTAAAATACATCTAGATACATCTATTTTTATTCATTTTGATGACAAGTATTTCCGGACGGAGGGAGTAGTAATTAAGTATTCACCTGCATAGCAGCAAGAAAATCAAAAAAATCTAATGCATCACAAAAACAGTTTGTCAGAAAAAGAGGAAGCAAATATTCTTCCTGAATTAACACAGATAGCCACGGTTCCATATATCTAATCAGTTAGCTAAGTAGCAACAACTAGCACACGGAGAACTAGATAGTAAACATCCCTAAAATTGAACGCCTAGAAAGGAGAAGCGGGAGCTTGGGCCTGCCCTGCTCTAAACAGTACTACAGCAGGGAAATCCAGCGCAGATATGTTGAAATACTAAAATGACTAAGAATTTAAGGATCCAGATTCCAGAAAAGAAACATGGATGCGTCGCCACCGACGCTTGTGGATCAGATCGATGGAAGGCAGGACTTGCGACTGAGAAAGGTTGTACTGAGAAAAGAGGAGGAGCAGTACGTAGTAGGGCTGGACGTACCGAGCGGGCTTTTCGGCCCGCTCGGTCTTAGCCCGCTCGGTCCTGGCCCGCTACAGAAAATGGCCGGTCCGGGCTGCCATCTGACCCGAAAAATTGTCGGTCCGGTCCGGTCTTTAACCGGTCCGACCGAGAGGACCGAGGAAAAAATGGCAGCGTCGCCGCTGTTCCTCGTCATTGCGGCCAGTGGCAGACTCCGGGTGAACTACCATGTCCCCAAGGTTCCGCACTCCTTCTTTGCTCTCCTCCCCACGCGCCATAGCCTCTCGCCGCCGCTCTCCGTCACTGCCGTGCATGCACCACGGATGATCTCGCGTTCTCGACCCTAGCCATGGCAGCCGTTTCAGCACAGCATGCACGCAAATGATGATGTTGTGGTGGCGGAGGCAGAGGAGACCTCGAAGCTGCGCTCGAACTAGCGGCGAGTGCGGTATCCAGCTCTAGCTGGCTCACCATCCTGATGGTGACATTGCAGACAACATACCAGACATGAACCTGGCCCGGATCTCAAACTTGGATAGGTCGGCGTTCCAGACGTCCTCGCCGTCGCTCCAGATCGTGGCGGCCATCAGGTAAATCAATTCCAAAATTTCCTGCGAGAAAGATTTGGGTGAGGGATTCTGCTGGTGTTTCTTGATCCTTTCTCGACCCTGCATCTCAGCACCTTGCTCCGGGATAAGCATGCCGGGAGACTTGATCTGCGTTTGATCGGAAAACCAACCAAGAGGGTGGAGAGGAGATGATTGTGGAGACGGAGAGGAACATTAGGAGCAGGTGGGTACGGGGAGGAGGTTAGCTTTTTTTTAGTGGAGAGGAGAAAAGGAAGGGGAGGAGGTTAGCTATTCGTGGGGAGGTGGGAGAGGTTGAGGCCATGGCCCAACAACGCATGATGTCTCTCTGTTGCTAAGTATGTGTTGGTCTATGTATGTTCTTGTTGATTAGAACCACACTAGGTTTCTAATTATGAGCACAACAGGATTAGACACGCTCTAACTAGGCAACTAGGACCAACTAAATATGAACTAGAAGAACTAGAGGAGTCTCCAAAACTTGTGTATCCAATAGAGCAAAAAACCCTCGTCTCCATAGGTTGGAGGAGGAGGACAGGGCAACCACCAATTCGGGAAAGTCCCCTTGGGCGCCGACCAAAGGGGAGGAGTAGGACCTCCCAAGTCCAACCCCCCCCCACAAGGAAAGGGGTGCCTCCCTACTGGGGCCCTTGTGGCCTAAGTTTGACACACCTCTATCCCTTTTAAGGCCCATTGATATATAAATTAAAGATAAAATACTCTAAATACCTCTAGACCATAATATATATATATATATATATATATATATATATATATAAACATCTTTGAAAATTTTTTCCCCCTATATATAATTTAGTGGTAATACACAATATTACCGAAACCCTTCTGTAGACCCGAACTGCTGTCGGATCCTCCCGAAACTATTCGAATATTCGTGAAACAATTCCATAAATATTCTCATGACTCCCATTCTACTAACAATCAGCAGATCGTGATTGTCTTAAGCTTGTGACCTCGTAGATTCGGTAACCCATCGACATGAACGAAATTGTTCGATTAATGATCGGCAGCGGGACCGTGGACATCCGTATTGGTCCTATGAGCACAAAAATGATATCTGAGTGAACCTTTGGTTATCATGTGATGTTCCCTTTGTTTCGCGATACTTGAGGAAACCCGGGATGCATTGGTATCCTCCTGAGTCATCACCTTGCTCACTATACCAAAAACTTTGCTACCGGTTTTGTTCTTCTTTCTCGTTATTGTGTTCCGGCATCCCCGTGATGTAGTCACGTGTGTCTGGCCAGATGATGATTGATGTTGTCCAACCGAGAGGGCTCTAAGAATATCTCTCCATCGTCAGAGGAGAAAATCCCACTCTCAAGCTATCCACTCACTTGTCAAACTTTCTGTTGAACCTGTAAGTTGTCATTATGACCACCGTGTTGAAGGAAATATGCCCTAGGGGCAATAATAAAGTTATTATTTATTTCCTCATGTCATGATAAATGTTTATTATTCATGCTAGAATTGTATTAACCGGAAACATAATACATGTATGAATACATAGACAAACACAGTGTCACTAGTATGCCTCTACTTGACTAGCTCGTTGATCAAAGATGGTTGAGTTTCCTAACCATAGACATGAGTTGTCATTTGATTAACGGGATCACATCATTAGGAGAATGATGTGATTGACTTGACCCATTCAGTTAGCTTAGCACTTGATCGTTCAGTTTACTGCTATTGCTTTCTTCATGACTTATACATGTTCCTATGACTATGAGATTATGCAACTCCCGATTACCGGAGGAACACTTTGTGTGCTACCAAACGTCACAACGTAACTGGGTGATTATAAAGGTGCTCTACAGGTACTTGTTGGGTTGGCATAGATCGAGATTAGGATTTGTCACTCCGATTGTCGGAGAAGTATCTCTGGGCCCTCTCAGTAATGCACATCACACTACTAGGGAAAAACCTAGCACTAGCGCATGTTTAAATCCTATCAGTAGCGCGGGGTGCGGCGCTACTAGTAAGGCACTATAGCTAAAGGTTAGCAGTAGCATGGGTTGGACCGCGCTACTACTACATCGACTTAGTAGCAGCGCTTTGTAGTATGAGAGCTACTGGTAATTAGTAGTAGCGCTTCTCCTAGAACGCGCTACTAGTATTATTCCATATTTATTTTTTATTTCATGTTGTATTCATACACCTTTATACAAGTTTTCATACCGCAGCAATTTAGAGAATGATTTTACATCATAATGAGTTATTACATCACTGGGAGAAAGAACCGTGGACTAGTTTCAAGTGGATGGACATCCACTTGAAACTACTCATGATTCTTTCATAATGATATAATATTTCATCATCATCATCATATCATTAACAACTTATCATCATAATACATCATTGTCATATAACACCTCCTCATGATCATTGTTTTCATCAATGAGACATCACATACAAGTTGGTCACTATACATAATCACAACTACTCATCATCATCAACTCTCATAAACATATTGTACCTCATAGGACGTACTACATTATCTTAGGACCTACTACCTTAGCACATGATCATGAGTATGAGCTAGGACCTACTACATTCTCCTAGGTAAAATATCATAAAACAAGATAGCCCATGACTCTCCATTATGGAGAATGGAGATTATCCTGTCTCCAATTCTTGCCTTCCGCACAATCTTGCTTCCAAGAACATCCTTATGACTGTCCATACATTTTTTCCATTCTTTGATTACCATGTGTTCACGGTTTTGGAAATCCGATATGGACAGGTGAGACTAAATAGGATGACCTGGTTGTTTGTTCAAAACATCAAAGGCGACCATTACGATACATCAAATGAGACACACAACCCATTGGGATTTTCTGTTAAAAAACATAGTAATAACCGTAGTTAGCAATGTAGTTCAGTTTTAGAAGTATGCAAAAGATGCACGGATCTTGTAATAGTAAAAAATCTTACCAGGATATCTCCATGGAAATTATAGTGGTTCAACACGTGCACTAGTGGCACGTATTCACCATAATTTGGAGGAGTTCGATAAAAGGCATTGTAATTCTCAAGATCAGTACAATATGCGACCAGATGACTTTTCTCCTGATAAGTTAACTCAGAGCCTTCGGTGTAGTTGGTCCACACATTCTTTGAAGAATGAAAATAAGCTATCAATGGAAATAAGCTGTCAACTATTTTGAAATAAACAATATAAATTACTTAATAACTATTTTTGAGAAGCTCACATAGGGAAGAATTGGGCGTATCAACAAGGACCCAAATGTCCAAATTGTCTTGGCGGTGTCGGGATCACCAAGATCCATGGTGAAAAGCATACCCTCATAAAAACCATACATCTACTTAAAGTGCTTCCCAATTCTTGCAACCAAAAATGGGTTACGCTCTAAGAATTGTACAGATTTACTTCAAAATCCATACCATGATGGGTCCTTAGCTGAATTTTCTTCGTTTCCATACTTTCATGGTCTTCAAAACCCATCCTCTCCAAGACATAGCGTCTTGCATAGCATGGGATAAGCTAGTCGAATTGCAAAAGATGAAAAGTACATGTTGAAATAGTTGAAGTCGTGCTTAATTACGAAAAAAACACTTGTCGTCGTTGCGTACCGTTTCAACATCGAAGGTCTCCTCGAGCTTAATGCTGAAGCGACGATCTTCGTCCAGGTCAAGGAACCTGTTGCACATACCTCGGTCGTCGTGGCACCAGTCACACTCCCCCGGGAGACTTTCGTCGTCCGATTACGACATTTCCTATGTTCATAATTCAAAGATCAAACTTGTGCAATTAAATATATGAACACAAAAACTAAATTAGAACATTATCATTCATCACGGGTTGACTATCGGTCTGTCGAGTCTTTTCTTGAAAACTCTCAGCTCACGTGGTATATATATTCGACCGTCGGTGATGGTAGCTCCTCCTTTCGTTCCCGAGTGCATTACACCAAATTGTCTAGCACACGGGAACGAAAGAGAAGCTACCACCACGACAACAGTCGGGGTCCTTCGTCCTCTCATATATGGTGGACACTATCCCTCACTGATTCCTCTCTGACATTTGCGACCGTCGGTGAAGAAGGAGAAACGACCCCCACAACAACATTCGGGATTCTTCGGCCTCGACAGACTTAAAGTCAACCCGAAATATCGTTTAATTATCTTTCTATAAAATCCAGGCCACTCGATATTTCCTACATATTCTAGCACAAGTCATGCCAAAATTCACGGAAAATTCCGGCATGACCTTTGCTAAAACAGGACATATCGAGCGCCTGAAATTTGCCGGAACAGAAATTAATCAACACTCCGGCAAAACATAGGCCACTCGAAGGTGTAACCTAAACATGACCGGCCACTTGGGCAACCACATATCCTATTTGAGCAACACAAGATATACATGTTTGGCTGGTCTCACCTCGAGGTCGGAGGGGGTCGGTGACAGGGACGACGGTGGGGATGATGGAGGGGCTCATTGATTTCTGCAAAAACAAAAACTCTATAAGTTATCACTAATACATCCCGAATAGTATCATACATATAACATCACTAATACAACTAAAACCCTAGCGAACGACGGGTATCGACGTCGATGCGGAAATAATTGCTTAAAATAAAATAATAACAACAAATGTGACATGTTCAACTAGTTCTATTAATTCAATTAGTTCTTACTAAATATAAACTTACTTTAAATAGAAATAAACTAGTTCTTTCTAAAAATAAATTAGTTCAACTAGTTATATTAATTTTCTTACTAAAAATACATTGTATTAATTCAACTAGTTCTTACTAAAGCTAAACTAGTTCAACTAGTTTATTAATTTACTTACTAATTATTTTAAACACTTACTAAAAACAGTAAAAAAAACTACATTATACAATAGTAAAAAACTACAGGGAAAAACAGAAAAAAAAGATGGGGTCGGGGGAGACGGCTGCACCGAGGCGCGGCGAGGCGGGGTCGGGGAGACGGCGGCGAGGCAGGGTCGGGGGAGACGGCGGCGAGGCGGGTCGAGGGAGACGGCAGCGGAGGCGAGGCAGGGGCTCCGACAAGGTCGAGAAGGAGGAGGCACAGGCGGGCGGCGTCGAGGCAGACTCCAGCGGAGGCGAGGCAGGGGCTCGTGAGGCGAGGCAGGGGCTCTGGCGGAGGCAACGAGGGAGAAGAGAGAGTGGGGAATTGGGGAGGAAGCGGAGGAGGGAAGCCAGCTGGGGGTTAGGTCAAAATAGGATTAGCGATGGCGTGGGAAGCAGCAGCTGCTGCTAAAATACGTAGCAGTAGTGCGCTCCTAGCAAACCCGCTACTGCTAAGCTGGGCCCGTCCTGTGAACAAGTTCAAACTTAGGAGTAGCGCCCTACACTAAAAGTGCGCTGCTACTAATTTTATAGCAGTAGCGCGGTTTGTAGAAGGGCGCTGCTACTATACCTAGCATGTCGGCAACGGTCTAGCAATTATAGTAGTAGCGCGTTTTATTCCTGTCGGCCGCACTACTGCTAAGTCGATAGAAGTAGCGCCCTTTATGTCAACGCACTATTGCTAAGTAGCAGTAGCGCCTCATTTTAACACACGCTACTGGTAAGATTCTGTGTATAAGGTTTTCCCTAGTAGTGTCACTATAAGCCTTGCAAGCAATGTGACTAATGAGTTAGTTGCGGGATGATGCATATTTGGAACGAGTAAAGAGACTCGCCGGTAACGAGATTGAGCTAGGTATTGAGATACCGACGATCGAATCTCGGGCAAGTAACATACCGATGACAAAGGGAACAACGTATGTTGTTATGCGGTTGGACCGATACAGATCTTCGTAGAATATGTAGGAGCCAATATGAGCATCCAGGTTCCGCTATTGGTTATTGACCGGAGACGAATCTTTGTCATGTCTACATAGTTCTCGAACCCGTAGGGTCCGCACGCTTAGAGTTCGGTGACGATCGGTAATATGAGTTTATGTGTTTTGATGTACTGAAGGTAGTTCGGAGTCCCGGATGAGATCAGGGACATGACGAGGAGTCTCGAAATGGTCGAGACGTAAAGATCGATATATTGGACAACTATATTCGGACATTGGAAAGGTTCCGAGTGATACGGGTATTTTTCGGAGTATCGGAGAGTTACGGGAATTCGGCGGGGAGTATATGGGCCTTATTGGGCATTAGGGGAAAGAGAGAGGGGAGGCTGCGCGCCCCCCAAGGTTTGGTCCGAATTGGACTAGGGGGAGGGGCGGCGCCCTCTCCTTCCTTCTCTTCTCTTTTCCCTTTCCTTCTCTCCTACTCCTACTACTTGGAAGGCCTCCAAGTTCAACTAGGAAAGGGGGAATCCTACTCCCGATGGGGTAGGACTCCCCTAGGGCGCGCCATAGAGAGGGCCGGCCCTCCCCCTCCTCCACTCCTTTATATACGGGGGAAGGGGGCACCCCATAGAGACACAAGTTGATATGTTGATCTCTTCCAGCCGTGTGCGGTGCCCCCCTCTACCATATTCCACCTCGGTAATATCGTAGCGGTGCTTAGGCGAAGCCCTGCGTCGGTAGCATCATCAACACCATCATCACGCCGTCGTGCTGACGGAACTCTCCCGCAAAGCTCTGCTAGATCGGAGTTCGTGGGGCGTCATCGAGCTGAGCGATGTGCTGAACTCGGAGGTGCCGTACGTTCGGTACTTGGATCGGTCGGATCGTGAAGACATACGACTACATCAACCGCGTTGTCATAACGCCTCCGTTTTCGGTCTACGAGGGTACATGGAAACAATCTCCCCTCTCGTTGCTATGCATCACCATGATCTTGCGTGTGCGTAGGATTTTTTTTGAAATTACTATGTTCCCCAACAACAATGTATGTTGTTATGCGGTTTGACCGATAAAGATCTTCATAGAATATGTGGGAGCCAATATGAGCATGCAGGTTCCGCTATTGGTTATTATGCGGAGGCGTGTCTCGGTCATGTCTACATAGTTCTCGAATCCATAGGGTCCGCACGCTCAAAGTTCGGTGACGATCGGTATTACGAGTTTATGTGTTTTGATGTATCGAAGGTAGTTCAGAGTCCCGGATATGATCACGAACATGACGAGGAGTCTCGAAATGGTCGAGACATAAAGATCGATACATTGGACAGCTATATTCGGACACCAAAAGTGTTCCGGTGGTTTCGGAGAATACCGGAGTGCGGAGGGTTATCGGAACCCCGGGGAGTATGATGGTCCTAGTGGGCCTTAGTGGAGAAGTGGAGGGGCTGCGGGGCAGGCCGCGCCTCCCCTCTAGTCCGAATTGGACAAGGAGGCGGCGCCCCCTTCCTCCTCTCTCCTTCCCTTCCCCTTCTCCTACTCCTACTAGGAAAGGAGGAGTCCTACTCTCGGTGGGAGTAGGACTCCCCCTGGGCACCCTCCTCCTTGGCGGCCGCCTCCTCCCTTGCTCCTTTATATCACGGGGCAGGGGACACCTCCTAGACACACAAGTTGATCTGTTTGATCTCTCCCAGCCATGTGTGGTGCCCCTCCACCATATTCCACCTCGGTAATATCGTTAGCAGTGCTTAGGCGAAGCCTGCGTGGTCGCATCATCAACACCGTCATCACGCCCGTCGTCTTGTGGAACTCTCCGTAAAGCTTTGCTTTGGATCGGAGTTCGTGGGGCGTCATCGAGCTGAGCGTGTGCTGAACTTCGGAGGTGTCGTACATTCGGTTCTTGGATCGTTCAGATCGTGAAGGCGTATGACTACATCAACAGCGTTGTCATAACGCTTCCGCTTTCGGTCTACGAGAGTACGTGGACACACTCTCCCCTCTCGCTGCTATGCATCACCATGATCTTGCGTGTGCATAGGAATTTTTTTGAAATTACTACGTTCCCCAACACGTGTTATAGGTGACATTTGAGCAGCCCCAAAGCCCATCATACGGTAAGAAGTGACGATGATACTCTCATGGTTTATGGACCAATATCACACGTTAACACTCTGTGTTATTACAATTGAATGGACACGGTAATAGCTCAATTCATAACAATCAAGAGTGGGTCGGTTCAATATGATCGTTCTTTCAACGTCATAATGTCAATATTGTTTTAGGACTATCGTTACATAGCGATATCCTAAGATCTGAAAACGTGATCACCAACAACACTTGAGCTAGTCTTATAGGCGTGACTTGGAACTTTTTATTTATTTATCATTCCAGGCGTGCATATGAGTTTTCCACTGAATCGCATATTCCGGTATCATAGCAATTATAGCGTAGAATATAAACTCATAACAATGAATATAGAAATATAACCATACAAATATTATTGTCTCTAGGGTATATTTCCAGCGATATCAATAACATCATCAATAATTTGGAAACATATTAATTGCATCGATCATAATTTGGAAGCGACATTAATTGCATTAAAAACAATTAATATAAAAATCAACATTAATTATGGTTAACCTTGGTATTATTGTCAAACTAGACATGCGTGCACATACCACGATTACTAGTTTATTTTTTTGTAAAATATGGCATGTAGGCCATGCATCCATGGTGCCGAAGATCTCCAATGCTGACAATTAATTTTTTCTCATCATGCCGACCAAGCGGTGTTCAAAACATATCATTCGTCTCTAAGAGAACTTCCTATTGAACCTTGGTTTGGAGTTTTGGGTCTGTCTCATTTACTTCCAGATTAAATATATTACTAAAGTAAGATTGAATCAACGGTTCATAAGCGCTATTACCGTCGACCCAAATATCTTCATCATTTTCCAATGTTGAAATTTTGTTCATTTTAAGCCAAGCTTATGCATCTATAATCTACTACTACTTATAAAAGCATGAGTTTGCTGAATCCAAATGAGTTGAGCCATGCAGCCACCTATATCTAACGTTTCACGCTGCTCCAATGATGTATCTATCACATCATCAATAATTTGGAAACATATTAATTGCATAGATCATAATTTGGAAATGACCATAATTGCATTAAACACAATTAATTTTGAAATCAACATTAATTATGGTTAATCTTGGAAATAATATTACCGCACAATTACTAGTTTCTTTGTAAAATATGGCATGTAGGCCATCCAGCCATGGTGCCTTAAGATCTCCAATGCCGACAATTACATTTTCTCATCATGCCTATGAAACGGTGTTCAAAACATATCATTCATTTCTGCCATAACTCTATGATGAACCTTGGTCAGGAGTTTTGGGTCTGTCTCATTGACATCAAAATGAAATATATTAGTAAAGTAAGATTGAATCAACGGTTCATAGCACTATTACCTTCCACCCAAATATCTTCATCATTTTTCAGTCTTGAGAGTTTGTTCCTCTTTCGCCGAGCTGATCGCAAAGCTCTGAAAGAAGGATGTATTTATGTCCCCATATTGCAGCCAACAACCGGAGATCTATGCGTATATGTTACCTCTTCCAATTCTAGGAGGAACTCAACAAGATCGCAAGCTCCTATTTTTCTTCTTCTTCCGAGGCATTGTTCATAAGTCAACATGTACACGATTGTCTGTGATTGTAGGATCACCTTTTGTGGATGCACTCTGCTCCGTGGAGCGCTGACATGATTTTCATGAAACCGTGAATTGCAAGTGCATAATAGCAATAAAGTAGAATTACCACACCACCAACCATCGATTGTGTATACAATGCTTTTCACAAGCCTTTTCTTAAATGAATAATGTTTCTTCTTATATATACCATTTCCTCATCGACAAAATAGATCGCATCGTCTCACTCTACTTGACGTGTTGGTAGCACTACGTTATGCCATCAAATCTATCGTAGACACATAGAAAGATCAAAGAAATGTGAGAGAAGAACATGAACGACACGAGAACACATGGGAATGTGAGACATCCGGGGTAGTCGTGGAACAAATTGTCATTCTGGCACTTGACGGCACCAAACTACTAGATCTCGACAGAGCAAGGATATTGTAGCTTCATTTATTTTAGCCAACCGTATGTTCGCATTCATCTCGTTTGTCTTTTGCAAGCCACGACTCGAGAGTTTGAAACTAAAGTCTAGAGCAGAAGACCCTATTCTTCCTCCTTCTATGATTGGGCACGAATAATTTCTAATTCTAGCACGTCACAATCATAATCTTCTTTCTAGCATATTCATTGTTGGCATTGTGTCATCCGTTAGGACGGTGGTGTACCCTGGTCGGCCGCACCATGGGATGGCGAAGTTTTTTACTAGCACTTCCTCTGTCCCTCAAAAGAAAGGCATTTAAAATTATCGGAAGTCAAATGATGCCCAATTTGATCAGGTTTGTATATTTTTTTAAAAAAACTAGGGTAACAACTTAATATCATTACATGCGTAATAATGTATATTTTGTATTATATCATAGCTGTCGATAGCTTTATCCATAAATTTGATGGAGCCGGTACTAGTTTACAACTAGGTTCTCATCAGGCCGTTTGTAAACTTCGATGCTAGGCGATCACACGGTGCAGAGTTTGTGTCGGCTGAACATCGGACATAAAATGTCGTGTGCATGTCAATTTTGTTTATTTTTTCTCAACATTTTCCCTTTGTTTGCAAAAATCACCCAGGTCGTCGTGACCCCTGGAAGGGAAGGCGACTACAGCGAGCAGAGCATTGCACTTGTAACTCGGGTCCATCCATCCACTGAACGCTAGCCAACCAAAGGTTCCCTCCATCCACCGCACCCCACCTCCAACTCATCCATCCCTCCTACTCATTGCGGTGCCGGCTCCCCCTGTTAGTCTTAATCTTGATTCCATGAAAAACCCAAAATAAACCTTGAAGTTGTAGACGAAAGCTAAATCAAACCATGAACTTTGGATCCCGGAAATTGGCACTCTGAACTTGTAATCCCGGTCTAATTTGGACCCTAGACATGTTTGGCACACTGGGAAGACTACAATCCCGACTGGGATAACCTGCTACTCCACAGACAAGAATTTGGGCCGGCCCACTATAACACAACAAGAATCCGTGAAGTTTAAAACATATTTGTGCACTTCTAAAATTGTTGAGAAGTTTAAAAAATGTTCCTGATTTCTATTCTGGGCACACAAATTAAATCCATGTTGTTTTTTGAATTATTTTTTTGGAATTTTGAAATTCAATTCGCATTTCTAAAAACTGCTCGGGATTTTAAAAAAAATCACATTTTCTCAAAAATATGTTCGAATTCTAACAGGTTTTCACATGCTATGAAAATGTTTGGATTTTCAAAATTGTGTCACATTTTTAAAATAATATTTTTGGAATTTCGTATATAAGGTTTTAAAAAATGTTTCAGATTGTTGGCTGCGGACTCGACTGGGCGGGCCAGCAGACATGAAGTGTTTCTTTTTTTCTTAACACTTGGCGCAAAAATACCAAACCAAAAAAAACTTCCGTGGAGTCAAAGTTGGGACCTGGCAGGGTTGACCTCATTCTGCTAGCCATTACATGAAACGACTATGACAGACATAATCAGAGGGACGAAATATTTAATCAGAAACCAAAGCATCGATGTTTGAAAACATTTTTTTGGGGCAAACAAGTATTGGAAGCGTACTTTTTCTACAATCTTGAACATTTTATGAAGTATGAGCCCTTTTTGCGAATTTCGAATACTTATAAAAAACCAACAATTTTGAAAAAGATTTTTTTTATAAAATATAAACATTTTTTGAAACCTGAACAATATTTTAAAGTGTGAACACTATTTGAAACATAATTTTTTGTCAACCTGAACAAAATTTTAAAGTGTGAACACTTTTTGAAACATAAAAATTTCCTGAAACCTGAAATTATTTTGTGACATCTAAAAATATCACAATTTAAAAAAAAAGTACGGGCCGATGCAAACAAATGTTTATACAATGTATAATAATATTTTGTGACTCAAAAATTGATTCATGCATTAAAAAATGTGACATTTCAAGAATGTTCACAATTTCAAAAAATATTGTACAATTTATTTCGAAAAATATCACCATGTACAATAAAGTTTTGAAAACATGTAATTTAAAAATGTACATAATGTATTCGAAAATAACAAAAGTATATTAAAAATATTTGGTGTATTCTTTAAAAATGCATATTGGGTACTGAGAAAAATTAGACATGTGTAATAAAGAAAAAAAGATAAGAAAATGAAAAAGAAAAAAATAAAGAAAAAACACAGCAGCGCGTCCGAGCGACTGTGCTAATGGGCCGGCCCAATTAGGCAAATACCGGATAGGTCCCCTCAAGTTTCAAAATAGACCGGAATTACGAAGTTTGTTGTGCTGATTACAGGGATTGATAGTTCAGGGTTTGATTTATTTTTCACCTAAAAATTGAAGGTTTGTTTTGAACTTTTTCAATTAGCTTGTAGTGCAGTCTAGGGTGTCAAGTGTCCGGTGAAGAATGTGGCGGCGCGATAAGATGCCCATTGTGCCGTGTGATAAGGCGATGCCGTGAGAGTCGACAAGACAGGACAAGGCTGGGGCGTGGTGGATTGGATCAGGTTGAGTCGGATGACACAGCAAGGCAAGTCGTTTGGTTTGTTGGAGTATCTGCATGCGCAGAGTTGTTAGCTACATGCATGGAGTTAATTTGTTAGTAGTAGACGGTCAAGTTAGTGGCCGAGCCGACCTGGTGTGATTCTAGGAAATGATGGGCGTGTGCTAATAGTAGTGGGTGCGTCTGCATGGGATGTGGACCAGGCCGTTGGCTCAGCGGTGTATAAATATACCTTGCATTTGGTAAGAATGAGAGAGGCCGTGAGGGCTGTAGCCAAAATGTAGCCATGGTGGTTGGTGCGCTTTCATGTGTATACGTTTGTGTGAGTTTGAGTTTCTGCAGTGTGTGTGTTCATGAGAAGAAGAGTAAGTTGTGAGAGGCAACACCGAGGAAGAAGAAGCGCGCCAACAGCCCGGCCAGCTCCGCCCGGCCTCCTCGAGCTGGAGGTTGATGGAGGCGTAAAGGTGGCCGCACGGCCTTACCCTTGCGCCGGGGAGTTATTTACCCAAAACCACCACATTATGGGCTAGGGTAACAGATCGGTACCACATTTGAGGCAGGGCACAAAAAACACCAACAATGGGGCTAATCTGTGACGCGGAGCACTGATTGTCTCATTTACTCACGAAAACAGCGAAACCGATAGGTCGGACCCACATGTCAGGCTGACGTGGCAAAGACCAAGCACAAAAAAAAAAACAGTAAACAGCTGAGTTGGCAAATGATATTGCGGACCCCGCATGTCAGCGACTACATGATCATCTTTTTTCTATCTGCGTTTCTACGGGGCATTACATCGAGCAGCTTGTGGGCAGCGGGACTCCAGCGACCAGAGGCACCGGCTATTTAGCGGCGAGCACCATGGTGGTGGTGGGGGTGGGGGGCACTCCGCAGATGGACGGACCACTCCGCCACGGCGAGCACGCCGACGAGCTGGCAGCTCTTGCTCCCGAGCTATGCACCAGCCAGCGTGAGCATGCACGCACAAGTGAGGCGGCGGCTGCCAGAGCACACGGCAACATGCAGTGATCAGGGGCGGCCGCGCCGAGGAGCTGGGTGACCTTGAGCCGCCCACGTACGTAGCACTCGCCGTGCACCGCGCCCACGGCCTCCATGCCGTACATGGCTCACTCATGGCCGTAGCCGGACATGCCCTCCACGGCACGCGCCAGCAGGCGCAACCAAGGCCTCCCTGCGCGGCGTCGCCGGCCGCGGTGCATAGTAGTTCCAGCGTCACCAGCGCTCCGCCCGTGGGCGCTGGGCCGTCCTTCTGCGCCGCATCTGGTCGTTGGGGAGGGCGTGCTGCTCTCCACCAGCGGCTGTCACGTGGGCGTCCGGAGCCGGAGTCGGAGCCGAGGAAGAACAGCGCAGCAGCGCGGCGGCGGCTGCTTTCGAGAACGGGTCCGGCGAAGGGAGGCGAGGATTTGTCTCGCGCAAGGTTCAGCTGCCGCACTCGAGCTCCGACGAGATCCACTACGATTTGGGCGGCAGGGTGGATCCTCGCGGATCCAGGCGGAACAAGGGCTGGGGATGTGTATGGGGTTGGATCCACGCGGGCCAGTGGCTGGGGCCGTGGGGAGGCTCGTCGGGGTGGGGTGGCTCGCCGGGATAAGTCTCCAGCGGCGACGGCGGATTTGGCTGGCTTTGTCGTGTTGGTGGAGAAGAAGGTGCCTGGGGAGAGGGGGGAATCAGAGAGAGGCTGACAGATGGGGCCTTCGGCCACCTCAGCAAATTTATCCATGTAGGCATGCCACATCGGCCTGACAGGTTGGCCCCACCGGTCAGATCCGCTGTTTTTGCGACCAAATCTAAGCATTAGTGTTCCGCGTTACAGATTAGACGTAATTTCGGTGGTTTTTTGTGCTCTGCCTTAAATGTGATACCGATCTATTACCCTAGCCCATAATGTGGTGGTTTTGGGTAAATAACTCTGCGCCGGGGTGGGGTGCTCGGCTTGTGTTTGATTAGCAGCTGATGGTGGATGACCAGCCCGTGGAATTCTTTTTGGGGATTGGAGTGTTATGTCCGCGTTTGGTGAGCGATCTCGCGACCCTGGGCGTGCGCTTGAGGTGTTCGATTGATCGCCGACCAGAGCACACACACCTTTCAGCCATTTTGGTTCTCAGTATTTTGTAGCAAGTGAGAGCTGGTTGGGAGCGTGCATGTGAATAGATCGGTGAACGGCGCCAATGGCATGAAGGAGCGGCTGGACAAGTTGCGTCGGCTGCTGGGCAAGTCTTACGCTGAAGATCGTCAGCGTCGGCCCTGGCGCATGGGGCTGCGTCTTGACTGCCCTCCTGCACGAAGCCTACGGCCATTGCAGGGAGAAGGTGCAGTGCAGATACGGGTCCACCAGCGAGCATCTGAGGAGCCTGATCCAACGGTGGCGGTGCACCTACCTGAAGTACGTCGATGCGCGGCTGGGAGACCAGGCCTTTTTACCGATGAGATTTTGAGGGATAGGTTCTGTTTGAACTTTGAACATGGCGGCCATGCACTGCCGGTAGAAGGTGGTCACCAACTGTAGGAAGCTGTTTGGCTTGCTGACATTGTGGTGAATGGGCTGCCTTCCACCGAGGTTTAGCTCAGCAAGTATTCCAAGTGTGATCACCTCTCTAGCAACGGGGATACAAGTCCTTGGAGGCTTGAACCCAACTAGAAGGAAAAGTGCGCTTCGCGCACCGTTTTCTTCTTGCGACTGTGCATGTAGTTTTTATTTCTCATTATATTTGTTTTTTTAGCATTCTCTTCATATTTTATTAATTATGTCATCTTGCCACTTAATAGTCCAACAAATTAAAATAAAATATATGGTAATTTATTATCTACAATCTTGTTCTGTTGTCACAAACCAAAATTTATTTCATACATAATAGAAGAGTTATCATAATAACTCGGAAAACTACCGTAGCAAGATCCAACCTACAGGTGAATGTTTCAGATATTTCAGGAGATAGCAGAGCAGGATATCTTTTTTAATTCTTCTCCCCTAGTTGTTTCTGATGGGCGTGTAGACTTCAGAACCACTGACTAGTTTGCCTAAGCTTTTGAATACAGCTCCGCAACATGCTGCAGGTATTCGGCTGAAAATCTAATAATAGAACTACCAGAATATTGATCAATGTATCTCTTTACCTAAAGAGGCAGATGAAGATCAAAGAAGTACTACCAAATTAGCCTATCTGCAAATGCAGTTCATACTACCCACCAACTATTTACACAAAGGGCTTTATATATATTCATAAGGTATTATCAATAATATGGGCTGGGTAGACCCATACCCAAAAAAATTGAAAAGAATAAAAATAAATAAAATAACAATATAAGCACAGTAAGAATAATTATGCAAGAAGCAAGCATGCAACTTCTGTATCAGGAAAGGTAAAGGAGATGAGTTACGCTAAACTCCCCAATCAAGACAAGAACCTTCATCCAAGTTAAAATATTGGGTCATGCATGAAGACTAAAATATTCGGCCTTGCATGGATGAATCATACAACAGTGCATGCAAGTTTTGGAATTAAATATCTTGGCAAGAACTGCGATGGAGACAAGAGCTTTAGTCTGGACAAGATTATTTGTCAAGACAAGGCTTTCAGTCTCGACAAAATCATCTGTCAAGACAAAGATTTCAGTCTGGACAAAATCATCTGTCAAGACAAAGATTTCAGTCTGGACAAAATCGTCTGTCAAGACAAAAACTCAGTCACACAACGGAATCATGCAGGGATATGCAAACAAAAGATGCTTGACTGTGCAAACTACAAGCCAGATAAAATATGGGGCTGTTTCATCGGCTCAAATAAAGGAACATACAAGACGCCGAAGCTGTTTCAAGGCAGGCTGTAGTACACCAGATAGACAGTAATAAATTGTGGTGGCCCTCGCGTGCTATAAAAGGAGGAGGACTGAGCGTTGTGAAGGAGACACACACAACACCGGACTCCAGAGCATCGCAGCATCCGTGAACCAAAATCCTCAGACTCCTCAGTAGTCGTAGTAGTAGTAGCTAGCTCTAGTTGTAATAAAGCCTTTGAGGCATTGTATATCCTCGTGGTGGAGGTAGGCAGAAGATAGTCTTCTTTTCTCTTTGTAACCCCCTCGTGGTCTCCCGGAAGGGAATCTTTGTGTATATTATGTTGTCGAAATGGGAGAAGTGCCTACGGGTTGGCGAAGCTAAGGAAGCGGCCTATGGATACCCGTTGGCCTTTACCTTAGCTCCGCCAACCCGTAAAAGATCCTGCATAAACACATAAAATATAATAATTAGTAAATTAAGTTAATTACGAATCTGTTAATTAAATTAATTTTAATATTAAATAATTCTGAAATTTTTAATTAAGTAAGTTTTCATAATAAATAATCTTGTATTCTGCATATTTAATAATTAATAAATTTATGTATTTATGTGTTGGTATCTCAACCTGAGTTTATTAGTTGAAAGACTAAAATATTTGAATTTAGAAGTTAGTTCAGGTAGAATAATTTCTACTAAAGTAAATATTAGCATCCAGTGTAGAATAAATCCTTCGAAAAACATACGTGGCATACTTCTCATAGCCAACTAAATTTAATTATCGACCTCATTCATAACTTTTTTATATCTTTGGGGAAAAGGTAAGATAATTTAGACCAAAAATTTGAAAGTCTGCTAAGAGAACATCAAAAGTTAGCAGAAAAATACAGAGGTTTGAATAATAAAATTGATCTAGTTCTATAGAAATTAGAAGAATTGGAAGGAGGAAATCTTATAGTTTGTAAGAATAACGATTATATGAAAGATGTTTTATCCATACGAAAGAATCTAAGTGGTATCCTAATTAAAAGTAAAGATTCATTATGAGGTGCTAAAATAACATGCGATATACTTGAAGTTAAAAAGTTAGTACGAAAAGTAAATACTTTAGTCATAATTTGCATGAGTGAATATAGCCAAGCATTAAAGGAAATGCGTGAAAAGTACTTAACACCTCTTGTTGGATTTTCTTATCACGATTCAGCAAAAGAAGACTCCAGAATAATTATAAGGCAGAATAACACGATTCTGCAGCTACCAGTCCAGATTTTGGAGAAGCTTAATACTAAACATTATCTTCATCCGGAATAGTCTCATCCTCTAAAAGTATCAATTTTGGAAAATAGAACTATCTAAAAGCCTGTCAAGAAGAGACAAGACCATCCAGTTAATAAATGCAAGATTCAAGACCGCTAACCATGATAAATAGGATATCATGCAAGGGTGACGACATAGATAGTTTAGAAGATATTAGAGACATGGAACGAGAATTAGAAAGATACCAGAGAGACATGTTAAAAAGAAGACCACAACAGGTATATCACATGGGTATATTTGAAAGTAAAAGAGGGTTATATAGAATATCTAGAGAAATAGAATTAACATTGTCTTAACGCATCCAGTCGATTTAAGGATTCTTAGCAAAATGTTGAGAATGAACTCAAATATTCTGGTTATAAATATATTCAGCGAGGCATGTATACTATAGGAGTCAAAGGAATGACGAGAAAGAAATAAGGAACAAAGGTACTAATTACATTACTAGATAAAAGATGGCAGTCGGAAGACAAAGCATCTTTAGGCTTTATGTAAGGAGATATGAATGAAAATAGATTAATAATATACACGTAGCTCCAGACTTAACAATTTATTGAAAAAACGAGCTTTGGTTTCCAAACCAAAGGATATGAAGATTTCAAGCGAACAAATTTGTTAATAAGCATTGAATTCATACAAAGACTCAGTAGTGAGAGCAGCTCTAGACACAAAGTAACATAAATGGTGTAACAGAAAGCATGCAATATAAAGGCACAAAATTTATGAGCCATCTTAAAATTGGCTCTAAAGAGAGA
The DNA here is from genome assembly GCA_021605145.1 of Aegilops bicornis. Taxonomy (NCBI): domain Eukaryota; kingdom Viridiplantae; phylum Streptophyta; class Magnoliopsida; order Poales; family Poaceae; genus Aegilops; species Aegilops bicornis. The sequence goes on from CM038671.1 coordinate 806,479,043, forward strand.
GCAGGAGAGGAATAGAATATAAGTGGACTAATAGAGAAGAAAGAGCTGAAGTAGCCAGAAAATTATATAAGCTATCAAAAGAAGCGAAGGAAGTAGTAGCATTAGGTTCATGAACTATAAATCTGCAGCCTCGGACGATATAAAATCTTTTATGTCGAGAAGCAGAGAGTACTGATGTTAAGAATAAAGGCGTAAAATAAGGAATATAATAATTCAATGACACCAGATTATCCTAAAATAAGATAAAGGGAATTATTCTTTATTAGAGAAATTGCGAGGTTAAAAATATTAATAAAGGATAAAAACCGGCCATTAGTAACCAAGTAGTGCCAAAGGATAACAAAACCTGAAGAAAATATGAACAATAAAAAACAAAAGCGAAAGTCACAAGGGGAAAGCCATAAGTGAAGAAGAACAGTGGGATATGAGTAATAAGCTATTGTTAGAAAGTTATGAAGAAGAAGAAGAAACATGGGATGAATATGAAGATGAAAATTATATTGATTCTGACCAAAATGTTGACTTTATAAACGTTTTAGATGACGTCTGCATAATCTAGATAATGTGCTGGAAGCTATGGAAGTAGATTTAGGTAATAATAAATGAAGAAGAGGATATGGTGAGACTTATGTAAAGAGAGAAGGGGAAAAAGAGAGACCTACTCGATCAATAGGAAAATGGCCTCCTGAAAAATACTGTTATCAACCTTGTAACTCCGGCCTAAAAGTGGAGACAAGAAATAGAATATGAACCTGAAGAAAGAGTATTATCTAGCAGAGTTCAAAATCTAGAAAATAGATTAAATAAATTAGAGGCAGAACTAGAAGACTTAAAAGCGAATTCAGAAAATAACGCAAATACAGAGCAAGAGAACATTGTAGTTGGAAGCACTGAAATGAAAGAGCAAATGATAAGGGTCGGAGATCAGAATGGAGATTGGTTAATTCAATTAAAAGATGCTATTACAAATTTTGAAAATAAATATATGGTGAGACTGCCATTTAAAGAAGTACTAGGAATAAGAATTTCGGCTAGAATAGTTTTAAGACAAAATATTTCCTATAAGACGTTACCCTTGCCAGATACAGGTTGCACGGAAAACATTATTCATGACAAATATTTTGTTAAGACTCCTGAAATTGTTAAAACAATAGATGATAATAAAGGAGAGGTACCTATGGATATGTCAGGTATATAAAGAAAATCCACAACCAGTTAGCATATAACATGGAAACATATATTAATGGTACAAAATATAATAGACAAAATCATGAGAAGAAATTTATCTGTGATAAATGATGCCATGATATTAGGATTAAGAGTTTTACAACATTCTCTCAGACCACTATTATATATGAGGAAGGCGTTATGTCCGTCCCCTATCAAGATAATGTACCATAAATGTGTGAAATACGAAAGCAAGGAAAGGCAGTGCAACTAGCTGAAATATCTAACTTGAAAGAGAAATATTACATTAACGTGGATCTTCTAAAACCTGTAAAGAAGAAGATCTTAGTGAAGCCACAGAGGAATATCATATTGAAAATACTTCCACAAAGTGCATAGGACTATAGTCATTTGCACCAAACTGGTATAGATATATAAAATCTAAAATGGACATGGACAAGATAGTGCAAAGTTTAGAAGATATACAAATTATTGGAGAAATACCACTTTGAAGCATTGGGATAAGAACTCCATAATTAGTAAGATAAACATAATAAACCAAGATTATATTATTAAATCAAGCCCAATTGAAGTTACACCAAAAGATATAGAAGAATTTAAAATGTGTATTGAAGAATTATTAAAATTAAAAGCAATTAGAGAAAGTAAAATCCCTCATCGATTTGCTGCGTTCATAGTAATTCTAAAGGTTTCAAATTCTTGACCTTGTCTTTAATGGCCCTTACTAATTTAATATCTTCTGAGTTGAAATACATTTGACCATTCTTTCTTAATTTATCATATAAAGGTCCAGCAAGATTTGCCAACTTACCTATATAATTCCTTGCACAATTTACATGTCCTATGAATTGTTGCATAACCTTTTTATTATTGATGTTATCAGGGAACTGCAATATGTTCTGATAAATATATTTTTTCTTATCATATTTCATGACCAAGGAAAATTACTTTCTCTCTAAAAATTTCCATTTTGTTTTAGATAGAATGAGTTCATTTTGTTCTACCTTTCTACAGAATACTTCAAGATGAGCTATATGTTCTTTATATGATTTTGAAAATATTAACAAGTCATCTACATAGACCAATATGAATGCCTGATCTCATTGAATGTATTCTGCATTTTACTTTGAAACGATGCGGGCGCAATTTTTGGACCTGCTACCTCTTGAGCACTGCGTTGGTTTTCCCTTTAAGATGAAAGGGTGATGCAGTAAAGCAGCGTAAGTATTTCCCTCAATTTTTTAGAACCAAGGTATCAATCCAGTAGGAGGCCACGCACGAGTCCCTCGCACCTACATAAACAAATAAAATCATCGCAACCAACGCAATAAAGGGGTTGTCAATCCCTTCACGGTCACTTACGAAAGTGAGATCTGATAGATATGATAAGATAATATTTTTGGTATTTTTATGATAAAGATGCAAAGTAAAATAAAAGGCAATAAAAATAGCTAAGTGTTGGAAGATTAATATGATGGAAAATAGACCCGGGGCCATAGGTTTCACTAGTGGCTTCTCGAGAGCATAAGTATTACGGTGGGTAAACAAATTACTATTGAGCAATTGAAAAATTGAGCATAGTTATGAGAATATCTAGGTATGATTATATATATAGGCATCACGTCGCGACAAGTAGACCGACTCACATGCATCTACTACTATTACTCCACACATCGACCGCTATCCGGCATGTATTTAGAGTATTAAGTTCAAAAGAACAGAGTAACGCTTTAGGTAAGATGACATGATGTAGAGGGATAACTCATGCAATATGATATAAACCCCATCTTGTTATGCTCGATGGAAACAATACAATACGTGTCTTGCTGCCCTAACATCCTTTGGGAAAAGGACACCACAAGATTGAACCCAAAGCTAAGCACTTCTCCCATTGCATGAAAAATCAATCCAAAGTAGGCCAAACCAAACTGATAATTCAAGAGATTTGCAAAGATAACTGTCGGTGTCAAAACCGGCGGATCTCGGTAGGGGGTCCCGAACTGTGCGTCTAGGCGGATGGTAACAGGAGACAAGGTACACGATGTTTTTACCCAGGTTTGGGCCCTCTCGATGGAGGTAATACCCTACTCCTGCTTGATTAATATTGATGATATGGGTAGTACAAGAGTAGATCTACCACGAGATCAAGGAGGCTAAACCCTAGAAGCTAGCCTATAGTGTGATTGTTGTATATGATATCATCTCTCGACTAGCCTGGCCTTGGTTTATATAATGCACCAGAGGCCTAGGATAACAAGAGTCCTAGCCGAATACTCCGGTGGGGAGGAGTCCTTGTCTTGATCGCCAAGTCTTGTGGAATCTTCCTTGTATCACGGCAACTGTCCGGGACTGGCCCATGAGTATCTGACCATGGGGTCCTCGGCCCAATCCAACTGATCGGGAGACGACGGAGTGAGTACCCCCTAGTCCAGGACACCGTCAATAACCAATCATACATAAAAGAATTCAGAGAAGATTCAAATATTGTTCATAGATAAACTTGATCATAAACCCACAATTCATCGGTGTCAACAAACACACCGCAAAAGAAGATTACATCGAATAGATCTCCACGAGAATCGTGGAGAACTTTGTATTGAGATCCAAATAGAGAGAAGAAGCCATCTAGCTAATAACTATGGACCCGAAGGTCTGAGGTAAACTACTCAAACATCATCGGAGAGGCTATGGTGTTGATGTAGAAGCCCTCCGTGATCGATGCCCCCTCGTGAGCTCGGAAAAAGGCCCCAAGATGGGATCTCATGGAGTACAGAAGGTTGCGGCGGTGGAATTAGGTTTTTGGCTCTGTATCTGGTAGTTTAGGGGTACTTAGGTATATATAGGAGGAAGAAGTACGTCGATGGAGCAATGTGGGCCCCACGAGGGTGGAGGGCGTGCCCAGGGCGGTAGGAGCGCCCCCCTACCTCGTGCCCTCCCGGTTGCTTTTTTTACGTAGGGTCCAAGTCCTCTGGATCACGTTCGTTCCAAAAATCACGTTCCCGAAGGTTTCATTCCGTTTGGACTCCGTTTGATATTCTTTTTCTGCGAAACTCTGAAATAGGCAAAAAACAGCAATAATTCTTATGCGGGCCTCCGTAGCGCCCCGATTCAATCGTACACTAATCATGCACGCATAGCGTGTATGATCAAGATCGAGGACTCACGGGAAGATATCACAACACAACTCTAAAATAAAAATAAGTCATACAAGCATCATAATACAAGCCAGGGGCCTCGAGGGCTCGAATACAAGTGCTCGATCATAGACAAGTCAGCGGAAGCAACAATATCTGAGTACATACATAAGTTAAACAAGTCTGCCTTAAGAAGGCTAGCACAAACTGGGATCTGAGATCGAAGAGGCGCATGCCTCCTGCCGGATCCTCCTAACTACTCCCGATTAAATCGTCGATTGGGTTGCGTAGTAGTAGGCACCTCCGGTGTAGTAGTAAATCATCGACGGTGGCGTCAGCTCTGGGCTCCGTCGTGCAGGTCGCAGCAATCGGATAGAGATAGGGGAAAAGGGGAACAAGGCAACCGTGAGTACTCATCCAAAGTACTACTTAAGCAAGGAGCTACACTACATATGCATGGATATATGTGTAAAGGGCCATATCGGTGGACTGAACTGCAGAATGCCGTAATAAGAGGGAATAACTAATCTGTCGAAGACTACACTTACAGCAGCCTCCGTCTTGCAGCATGTAGAAGAGAGTAGACCAAGTCCTCCAAGTAGCATCGCATAGCATAATCCTACCCGGCGATCCTCCTCATTGCCTGTTAGAGAGCGATCACCGGGTTATATCTCGCACTTGGAAGGGTGTGTTTTATTAAGTATCCAGTTCTAGTTGTCATAAGGTCAAGGTACAACTCCAAGTCGTCACATTACCCGATGATCACGGCTATTCGAATAGATGAACTTCCTGCAGGGTGCACCACATAACCCAACACGCTTGATCCCATTTGGCCGGACACACTTTCCTGGGTCATGCCCGGCCGCGGAAGATCAACACGTCGCAGCCCCACCTAGGCCAACAGAGAGGTCAGCACGCCGGTCTAAACCTAAGCGCATAGGGGTTTGGGCCCATCGCCCTTAGCACCACCTGCACGTTGCGTGGGCGGCCGGAAGCAGAACTAGCCCCCTTAATACAAGAGCAGGCTTACGTTCCAAACCGACGCGCGCCGCTCAGTCACTGACGTCACGAAGGCTTTGGATGATACCACGACGCTGAGTGCCCATATCTTTCCCACGTAGTTGGTTAGCGCGTATAGACCAAATGGCCAGACTCAGATCAAATACCAAGATCTCGTTAAGCGTGTTAAGTATCCGTGAACGCCGACCAATGCCAGGCCCACCTATCTCCTAGGTGGTCTCAACCTGCCCTATTTGCTCATACAAAGTAACAGTCGGGGCGTCGGGAACCCAGGCCCACCTCTACCGGGATGGAGCCACCTGCCCCTTCAGCCCCCATCTCCGAACAGTATCACAGGTAATGTAACAGTGTAAAGTATATAGTATATGCCCGTGATCACCTCCCGAAGTGATCACGGCCCAGTAGTATAGCATGGCAGACGGACAAGAGTGTAGGGCCACTGATGGAACACTAGCATCCTATACTAAGCAGTAGGATAGCAGGTAAAGGTAACAACAGTAGTAGCAAGGACAGGCTATGCAGCAGTATAGGATTAACTGAAAGCAGCAACATGCTACACTACTCTAATGCAAGCAGTATAGAGAAGAATAGGCGATATCTGGTGATCAAAGGGGGGGCTTGCCTGGAAGCTCAGCCGAGAAGGAGGGGTCGTCAACACCATAGTCGTACTGGGTAGCAGTGGCGTCGGTCTCGTAGTCTACCGGAGAGAAGTGGGGGAAGAAACAATGAATACAATGCAAACAGATGCATAATGATGCATGACATAATAAGTAACGGTGCCAGGTGTGCCCTAACGCGGTATGAGGTGATACCGGTGAAGGGGGGAAACATCCGGGAAAGTATCCCCGGTGTTTCGCGTTTTCGGGCAGAGGAGCGGAGGGGAAAGTTGCGAGTTTGATAAGTTAGGGGTGCAGTGAGCGCAACGGATGCAACGGAGCGTTAACATGGCGAGATCGGTGGGGACCACGGCGACCTGGGGAAGAAGGGAAAGCGGCGACGTGTTCACGGGCGTTTGTAGAGAACGGCGAAGCGGCTTCGAGGGAGGCCGGGGGTGGCGCCGGTCGGGGACAGTGCGGCGGGGGCGGGGCGGTCCGGTGCGGCAGGGCGCCTCCGGGGCGAGGTGCAGCTAGGTGAGGCTCGGTCGCGTGCGGGGCGGTGCGTTCGTGCGTCTTTGTGGAAGCGCCCGACGACAAAGGGGAAGGAGGAGCTCACGGTGGTGTGCAGGGACAAGGGCAGCGGTTGTTGAGGGGGAGGACGGGGACGGCGTCCAACGAGGAAGCAGGCCGGCGTGGAGGAGGAGGCAGGCTGGCGAGGACGCTCCGGGCGGCGCCGGGCGGCGGGGTGATGGCGACCACAGTGGGGTGGCGTCGGGCGGCTTCGAGTCCACACCCAGATCTAGATCCAGATCGGGGGAGGGGAAAGGCGAAAGTGGGGCGGAGAAGTGGGAGAGTCACGGGGGGTGGGGGTTAGGGTTACGGGACCAGGGGGTATGGAGGGAGTGGGGTGAACCGGGGTGGGCCGGTTGGGGGCCAGATGGGCTGGCCGACTGGGCCATTTGGCCCTGTTGGCCAGGGAGGTCTTTACCTCTTATTTATTTAATTTTCTATTGTCTTTTTCTTTTTATCTATTTTCTGTTTTTTTATTTTACTTTAGTGTTATGGAATATAAAAGTTAAACCTAGAATAATATTACTGACTATATCTCTATAATAAATAAGTTGGGACTTTAAATAGTATTTTGTATTTATTTATGACTTACAAGGCATTTAATTAATTGTTTTACCGATGTTATAATTATTTTCGCGCACCGAAATATTTTATAGAAGGATGATTTCTCCACCGCAATTACCTATGAATTATTTGCCACATTTCGAACACTTTTGTTTTAATGTTTGAAAACTTTTATTGTTTGCCTCGGTTTTAAATTTGAAATTCGAACTAGGTTTCAAACTAAAGCGAGTTTATCCACAGTAACCGAGGTGACGCGACATCATTAGCAGGGATCACTGTAGCTTAATTATCCGGGCGCCACAATTCTCCTCCACTACAAGAAATCTCGTCCCGAGATTTAAGAGGTGTTGTAAGGGGGAAAGATCTGGTTACGAAATGCTAGCGAGTCTTCTCGATCTTGGTTGCTCTTCTCGAAGAGGTCGATCCATTACGTTGATGTTTTCACTTCTCCGCTTCAGGTCATCATGATGAAGTTGTCGTCCTTCCTTCAGGATCTTCACCGTACTTACGAAAGGGTAAGAAGGGAAAACTCGATATGGATGGATTCTAACAAGATCGAGCATCGACAGGTTAACTCATGGAAGAAACATAAGTATCTCTCGACTTGAAACTTAAGAAGATATCGAGAGCAAAGTAAGAAGGTACCATGAGAAGCTTCAAACGGATAGGCAATCGTTCGATGCCTAATCAGAAGGTGAAAGGGTTTCAGGGCAACGAGAATAGGTATTGCGCCTCATACCAGAATAGATCACTAGACAGGTGGTCCGTGAATTACATATGAAGTCAAGCGCGAGGAACAACCTTCGGAACAGCGGGTGCAGGAGAGTCAGGTTTCGATCCTGTGGAACTGTGGGTTATGGGCCCACCATGTGGGTTAAAAGTAGAAGGAACGATGACATCTTGCATAGTGATGGTGGCAAGGCACATCAGAGGATAGCCTGTCAGTTATGTTGGCAACAACGTCGGTACCAAGGGCGAGAGACAAAGAGAACCATTTTCCTTCTCGTTGAAACGAGGCGGACCTATAGGCAAAGTTCTCGTCCATCGGTGGCTACCGGAATGTCATCAACAATAGTAACAGGGTCTCACTGACAGAGTTGTACATCGAGGTGTTTGCATATGTTGGGAATTATTTCTGCTTAGATCATATAATTCCCAAGAAAGGTCAAACAAAACCACGGAAAGGAAAATGTGATTTACAGATTAAACAGAACAATGGAAAGGAAAATGTGTTTAAACACATATTTCAGGGGTATATCCTTCCCAAGGACAAGCGAGCACGATATCCATGATAGGATATAATGTAGAAAACTCTTAAGGTAAGGGGAGAGAAATTTCATGACATTACCCATACAACGGTGTTTGGATAATTGAGTAGGAAACATTTAACATTGGGCTTCAAATGTTCTTGTTGAAAATTGGAGTACCATAGACATGCTTCGAGATAGTATTGACATGGCCAACAGGTGAAGATCAGACTTTGGAAACACAAAGGATCCATCAGGAACAACTTATAGAATAAGTCTTACAATTTCCTCCTGGAAGAATGCTAACCTTGATAAAAGGATACATATACTACAACAATAGGTCCTCTGGCCAGTGGTGCTAAGCAAATACACCATCTTTGGGTCAAAGACCAATGTTATAACTCTTGGAAATATGTTCCAACCATCATATCCGAGTGAGATTCAGATCTGATTGGTGTCAGCATAACTTAGACTCAGGATGCCTGAGAAGAAAGGTGCAACACAATTTGACGAGATGACAATGTAAGATTCTCGAGAAATGAACTATGGAAGCGATTTCCGAAACAAGAGTTCATCAATAAACCAATGAGAGGATGAGGAGGTGGCTGATGGAATCAGCGACAATTCATCGAGATTCACAAAAGATGGATTTCCACAATTAAACATTGGTTGAAAGGTGCACCCGAAATATGGGTTGGGTTGCACGACCAACGTCGGAATGGTGATTCAATAATCAATAGTATAAGAATGAACAGCCGACCATTAACTTCAAAGCAATAGGGTTGCTAGAAGGGCAGAATCCAAACAGCACCGCTCACTTGTGGGTACCACAGTTTGGAATCAACACGAGGACCCAAGAAAGAAAGGTGATGATGAGAAGTATCACTATACCAAGAATTCCTAAGAGGTGGAGTAATCCTCACAACATTCTTGACATAAAAGATGGTAACACTCCAAGGTAAAGAAGAACAAATGCTTTGGATAGCAAGGAACTCAAGGTATAATCTGAACACGAACAAGTTTGTGTTGGAGGGAAGGCAATAAAGTGGTTGATGACAACACAAATCATCGAGGGAAAGGATGGTATTTCTCATCAAGAATTCAATAGATATTTTGGAAGAGATCAGAACGTTCATGATGATCACGACACATTTGTCGAGAAGTTTCATGAAGATATAATCGATCAGCGACGACATCAAGCCAAATGATTGGTGAAGCGAAAGGTTGTCGGTACCACAGATAAGATTGCAAGCTCAGAATCAAAATTGCCTTTTGAGACAACGAACATAATATTGAGGGCTCGATTTAAGTTTAGTGTATTGATGTAATGGTGTTCCGGGGATGAAGGGCGTAGATAGCATGGTCAAGCTTCAGCATGACGATGATGGTTTAGACAATCGACCGAGAATGACATGATCGAGTACAAAATCGTAAGCAACAAAGAATACTAAGAGTTGTTAAATTGTAGTGAGGTCTCGATTCACTTATCGGTGTCCTCGAGTGATTTACCACTCAGAACCCCGGGGAAAATTGGAATCAGTAAGAATTAATAGTTGATAAACTCATAAGAAGTTATATAGTTCCTTGATATTCTCGAGATATTGAGGCTAATACTCGAAGGCATATCATAATAAAGGTTGAAGTGGCGTATTTATCCGCAGAAGGCAAGTACTTCAACTTGCCCGAGAAAAGCATCAAAGATGATCAATCATGGTCGGAACCACGGTTGCAAAGGACCAACATAGATACAAGATGAACTTATAACAAGGGACCGTTATTAAAAAAAAGCTTCCATGATAGATTCCAGATCGGATCCATGGGCATGAACACAAGTTCAAGGTCGACTCCCACTTCTCCAAATGTATAACCTTTCATTCACTTCTCGCCTTCAACGAAGTTGTGGTGTTGAAATTTTATCTGACATAACACCGATGAGAGTATGACCCATAGTAGTTTCCGGGTTCACACGGATTAGAAAAACATATGTCCAACCCATCGGGGCCTCTTAGGAACATATACCACAAACTTCAGGAATAAAAAAACACAAGCTCGAAAGCAGAGCATGGTTGACAAAGTAGAGGATACAATTTACCAAAGGCATTATGTATCAGAGAAAGAAATCGCAAGGTGATTAATTATGAAGAACACTGTCGGATAATAATCCAACAGTGGATATGGCGATCCACAATGGAGCTGATGTGAGTATCGATACCCAATCAGAGGATGAAAGAATGCAAATGCATCGGTTTATAGAACATCTGAATAATTCAACGTTTAAATAGCAAAGGAATTATGATTTTCAAATCAAGGGATCGGGAGCAAACGCCCGATCAAGGATGGATAAGTTGAATAGACTTAGGGGTACAATCGACGACAATTGGATTGGTTGAGAACCAGCTCATGTTTAAAATGACGTCTGAGCCGGAAAGGTAATTTAAAATGATCAACTGATGATTGTGTGCATTCGTACTCATGTTGAATCAAAAGGATCAAAATGACGGTGCATAAGAATACTAACAAATATTGCCAGACATATGGAAAGCATCCATCATGCAAGTAGTCAAGTATTGCAGAGCAATAAGCTACTAAGGATTTTTGGAGGATCGAATAATATTTCGAAGACCATTGTGAAACACATGAACAGCTGGGGGATGACGGATACTCGATAAGTGCGAGAATTATCCGTATGGGTATTCAGGTGACAAAGAACAGCAAGGCAGTAAGCTTAAAGGATTATCGAAACAACGAGAGTGTTTCGGGGTATCTTTTAATAACAAGACCAACTGGGGATGAATATAAGAATAACAACTGTAAGTAGTTATCCATAAGGGTTGACGGTGGAAGGGGAATTGCAAACGCGATGAACACAAGTTCTCGGGTTAACAGCGGAGAGTATCTTCAGGGTCTTCACGTGCAGCAGACGATCATCAGTAATAAGGGGCTCTCCGGGTGAAAGTGATAATGAGATCCTAATGTTAGATTTAGCAAAATTCATTTAACCTGAATAGAAGAGAGATCAGAGTCCCAGAGTATAGATAAGGAGTAAAAGATCCTAATTCCACCCAATGGCGACGTGGGCATGTAAGACACACAACCATGTTAGTAAAAGTTTTTGCAATGTCTAGACTCGACTTCGGCCAAGGAGTGTGGAAAGGGGATTCCTACAGGCAGTCGGCTCTGATACCAACTTGTGACGCCCCCGATTCAATCGTACACTAATCATGCACGCAAACGCATATACGATCAAGATCGAGGACTCACGGAAGATATCACAACACAACTCTAAAATAAAAATAAGTCATACAAGCATCATAATACAAGCCAGGGGGCTTCGAGGGCTCGAATACAAGTGCTCGATCATAGACGAGTCAGTGAAGCAACAATATCTAAGTCTGAGACATAAGTTAAATAAGTCTGCCTTAAGAAGGCTAGCACAAACCGGGATACTGAGATCAAAGAGGCGCAGGGCCTCTGCCTGGGATCCTCCTAACTACTCTGGCCGTCGTCCGCCGGGCCGCGTAGTAGTAGGCACCTCTGGTGTAGTAGTCATCATCGACGGTGGCGTCTGGCTCCTGGGCTCCGTCGATGCGATCGCAGCAATCGGATAGAGATAGGGGAAAAGGGGAACAAGGCAACCGTGAGTACTCATCCAAAGTACTGCAAGCAAGGAGCTACACTACATATGCATGGATATATGTGTAAAGGGCCATATCGATGGACTGAACTACGTAATGCCGTAATAAGAGGGGATAACTAATCCTGTCGAAGACTATGCTTCTGGCAGCGTCCGTCTTGCAGCATGTAGAAGAGAGTAGACTGAAGTCCTCCAAGTAGCATCGCATAGCATAATCCTACCCGGCGATCCCCTCCTCATTGCCCTGTTAGAGAGCAATCACCGGGTTATATCTGGCACTTGGAAGGGTGTGTTTTATTCAGTATCCAGTTCGAGTTGTCATAAGGTCAAGGTACAACTCCAAGTCGTCCCATATCAAGATCACGGCTATTCGAATAGATTAACTTCCCTGCAGGGTGCACCACATAACCCAACACGCTTGATCCCATTTGGCGGACACACTTTCTGGGTCATGCCCGGCATGAAGATCAACATGTCGCATGCCACCTAGGCCAACAGAGAGGTCAACACGCCGGTCTAAACCTAAGCGCACAGGGGTCTGGGCCCATCGCCCTTAGCACACCTGCACGTTGCGTGGGCGGCCGGAAGCAGAACTAGCCCCCTTAATACAAGAGCAGGCTTACGTTCCAAACCGGCGCGCGCCGCTCAGTCGCTGACGTCACGAAGGCTTTGGCTGATACCACGACGCCGAGTGCCCATATCTTTCCCACGTAGTTGGTTAGTGCGTATAGACCAAATGGCCAGACTCAGATCAAATACCAAGAACTCGTTAAGCGTGTTAAGTATCCGCAAACGCCGACCAGGGCCAAGCCCACCTCTCTCCTAGGTGGTCTCACCCTGCCCTGCCGCTCCGCCACAAAGTAACAGTCGGGGGCTGTCGGGAAACCAGGCCCACCTCTACCGGGATGGAGTCACCTGCCCCTTCATCCCCCATCTCCGAACAGTATCACAGGTAATGTAACAGCGTAAAGTATATAGTATATGCCCGTGATCACCTCCCGAAGTGATCACGGCCCAGTAGTATAGCATGGCAGACGGACAAGAGTGTAGGGCCACTGATGGAACACTAGCATCCTATACTAAGCAGTAGGATAGCAGTTAAAGGTAACAACAGTAGTAGCAAGGACAGGCTATGCAGCAGTATAGGATTAACTGAAAGCAGTAACATGCTACACTACTCTAATGCAAGCATTATAGAGAAGAATAGGCGATATCTGGTGATCAAAGGGGGGGGGGGCTTGCCTGGAAGCTCAGCCGAGAAGGAGGGGTCGTCAACACCGTAGTCGTACTGGGTAGCAGCGGCGTCGGTCTCGTAGTCTACCGGAGAGAAGAGGGGGAAGAAACAATGAATACAATGCAAACAGATGCATAATGATGCATGACATAACAAGTAACGGTGCCAGGTGTGCCCTAACGCGGTATGAGGTGATACCGGTGAAGGGGGGAAACATCCGGGAAAGTATCCCCGGTGTTTCGCGTTTTCGGGCAAAGGAGCCGGAGGGGGAAATTTGCAAGTTTGATAAGTTAGGGGTGCGTGGCGGACGAACGGGCTGCGTATCCGGGTTCGTCCCGTCGTTCTGAGCAACATTCATGTACAAAGTTTTTCCATCCAAGCTATGGTTTATTTTATATTAATTTTTAAAGTTTTTAAATCATTTTCTAATTTATTAATTATTAATTAAATTTGAAAATAGTATTATTGCATCAGCATGACGTCATCAAGACGTCAGCAGGGTCAACAGTCAACTTTGATCGGGTTTACTGGTCAAAGGGGCGGTGGAGCCCAAGTGTCTTTGTCTAGTTTAATTAAGCACGTTTAATTAGACTAAATATGTTCATTAGGCTAATTAATCACCGTTAATTAAGTTAATTAACTAATTATGTAATTAATTAATTAACAATTTTAAACATCCCCTTTTTTACATTTATATTTTCGTTTTCATTCTAACAGGGGCGGGCCCCATGTGTCATTGGCACAGGCGGGCCCAACCACCAAAGGGCTCCAGGGCCTAATGGGGCGGGGCGATAACGGGCGACGGGTGTGCAGGCGAGGACTTCCCCGGGCGTGGCCCGCGAGCAGGGCCGCAGCCGCGAGAGCACGCAACGAGCGCGGACAAAGGCGGCGTGACCGGGCGAGGCGCGGGCGTCGGGATGCTCGAGCACACACGGCTGGGCCGCGGAGCAGGAGCAGACGGCGCGGACGCGTTGCCATGCAGACGGTGGCTGCGACAGAGGGCGGAGTAGTCGGCGCAGTAGGGGCGCCCGGGCGATCGAGGAGGCCGTGGAAGTGGCGGAGTGAGCGCCCAACGGATGCGACCGGAGCGCGTTAACCGCGGGCGAGATCAGTGGGGACCACGGCGACCTGGGGGAAGAAGGGGAAAGCAGTCGACGTGTTCACGGGCGTTTGTAGGGGCACGGGGGCGGCGAAGCTCGACGGAGTCTGGTGGTGGAGCCGGTCGGGGAAATAGAGGCGGGGGCGGGGCGGTCCGGCACGGCAGGGCGCCTCCGGGGCGAGGTGCAGCTAGGTGAGGCTCGGTTGCATGCGGGGTGGTGCGTGCGTGCGTGCTGTGGAAGGCGCCGACGACAAAGGGGAAGGGAGGGAGCTCACGGTGGTGTGCAGGGACAAGGGCAGCGGTTGTTGAGGGGGAGGACGGGTGTCGGTGTCAAAACCGGCGGATCTCGGGTAGGGGGTCCCGAACTGTGCGTCTAGGCGGATGGTAACAGGATACAAGGGACACAATGTTTTACCCAGGTTCGGGCCCTCTTGATGGAGGTAAAACCCTACGTCCTGCTAGATTAATATTGATGATGTGTGTTACAAGAGTGGATCTACCACGAGACCAAAGAGGGTAAACCGTAGAAGCTAGCCTATGCTATGATTGTTGTTCGTCTCTGGACTAAAACCCTCCGGTTTATATAGACACCGGATAGGGTTAGGGTTACAAAGAGTCGGTTACAATGGTAGGAGATCTACATATCCCTATCGCCAAGCTTGCCTTCCACGCCAAGGAAAGTCCCATCCGGACACGGGACAAAGTCTTCAATCTTGTATCTTCATAGTCTTGGAGTCCGGCCGATGATGATAGTTCGGCTATCCGGACACCCTAGCCCGGAACTCCTCGGTAGCCCTGAACCAGGCTTCAATGACGACGAGTCCGGCGCGCATATTGTCTTCGGCATTGCAAGGCGGGTTCTTCCTCGAATAATTTATAGAAGATTATGAACACCAGGATAGTGTCCGCTCGCAAAACAAGTTCCACATAACACCGTAGAGAGAATAATTTTGCATAGATCTGGCGACGTATTCCGTGGGCGCGACATCGCACAGCCATGCCTTTATATGAATCGTTTTTTATTGTTCCACCTCAGCGTGTTTAGCGAGGCGGTTTCCTTGGCACGTCTTGTCAAAGCGTAGATCGTGCCCCCTTATCCCGGGATTCTCATCAATACGGACGTGGGTAACCCAACCGTGCCCGTTGGCCTGCCTTCTCTACCAAAGGCGAGTCCTAATCGACCACGGGGTGGGCTCTTGGTATTCAACCTCTTTATAGTGAGACCAAGGCCCTCTTCTTTTACACCCTCCATCGAGTTCGCCTCACGCTTCGAGTTCCAACACCTAAAGCTTCAGATTCAAGCGCTTCGGACTTTCGACGATGTCCGGCTCCGACCAGCACGGCCGATGGATGTCTTCCTCCATCACAGAAGAAGATGTGCTAAAGCTGCGAGACGCCAGGTATCTGACCGGCGAGATCTCGCATAGGCTGCCTGCTCCAGGGCAGGTCACTCCCACTCCTGAGCCCGGCGAGAACGTGGTGTTCGTGTCCCACTTCCTTCGGGGCTTAGGCTTCCCGACGGACCCCTTTGTGCGGGGGCTCATGTTTTATTATGGGCTTGATTTCCATGACTTGAATCCGGAGTCCATCCTCCATATCTCGCCATTCATTGTTGTATGTGAGGCCTTCCTCCATATTACCCCTACTTTGGATTGTGGCTCAAAACCTTCAAGGTGGAGCCAAAAGGCGATCAAGGGGCAGCAAGCAGAGTGCGGAGGGGCGGTCATAAGCAAATGTGCTGATGCTCCGTGGCCGAGGGCTCTTTTCAAGAGGAGCTTGGTTTGTGGCAACGGGAGTGGTTTTATATCACCGCTCGGGGGGCACAAAATGGGCGGCGCTCCCTGCCTTCCTTCGAGTCCACCACAGCGGCTGGCGTCATGGGTCAATAAGGGGCTCGACTGGGGGCCATCCAAGGATGTTCCCCTGCTGCAGGGCCGTATTCGAGATCTCCAGGAAAGAGCGATCAATCTGGTCGCAGTGGCGCAGGTTATGGTGATCCGGCGCCTTCAGCCCTGCAAACGTCGCCCCCTCCGCCTGTGGGAATTCAATCCGGAGGGACCATGAGCTCTCCAAAATTTTATGGGCACGACGCCCGTGGAGATGTATAAACTGTTCTTCGGATCACAAGAGAAGTGTCCGGACTCGACCGAGGACGCAGGACTAAGCTGCAATCGCCTTGAGATGCTCGAGTAAGTAGTCCCAGAACCGGACAAGCTGTTCATTCATTTATTTTATATATATGCCCTTTAAAGGAGCCGTTTCTTGAACAGGAGTGGATAGCCAAGGCAAAGTTGATAAGGTGTCCGGCTCCTCCCAGAGACCACGCCGGATCCCATGTTGACCAAGATGTTGAAGGTCGCGCCCTTTGAAGAAGGCGAAGGGAGGAGCGGGGGAGCAACTGTCTCTGCGAAGGAGGCTATCAAGGAAGGAGGGATTAAGAGTCCCATCTTCCGAGGAGAGAAGAGGACCGCTCAGAAGATCCGGAGGCCAATGCCTCAAAGAGAGGAAGGGAATCTTTGGCAGAGTCCGGCGCTGGGAAGTAACCCAGCCGCATTATTTCCCCAAGGGGATCAGCCCTCCAGCGAGCCGTAAGTAGAAAGAAGGGGTCTTGTAAATAAGGAGCATCCCTGTATTTATTTATGAAGATAACCGAAATTGTACCTTGTAGTTCGGACCTCAGCCCTTCTCAGCAGAGCTCGTCTTCGGGGGATCTTCTTCCGGAGATGATGGAGAGCGAAACGCCTCCACCTGTCGCACCCTCATGTGAAGCGGACGACCCGGAGGTGTCATCGCGGAGGGTTCCCCCAAGTCCGGCGGGGGCGGAAGGTCCGGCGCCGAGTGGTGTGCGGTCGGAGGAGCTGAAGGATTTGCTCGGGCGAGCGGCTATCTCAGAAGATCACCGTGCTCTAAATGGGTACGGTGATTGAAAGGATTGCATCCGCAGAGAGCGGATTACGCAAGCCGTCAGAAGCTTACTGACGGGGTTTGAGGTACGCAAAAAATAATGTACCTTCTGACAGTTATGCATATAAAATGCGCCATGTATAGATAGTAGCCCCTGATACTCGGTATGTTGTCAAAATTGACGATGTGCCGAGGATCAAATTCTCAGTTTTAACATATCGCCACTCCTAAACAGGTGGCGGGGCGTCTGGAGGCCAGTCGGACTGATGAATATGCCGAACTAAAGCGGCAACTTGACGAGGCGGATGCGGACATCGCGCTAGTCAATAAACGGTTTGACGAGTCACAAGGTATGCGACTTCTATGCGGACACCTGGTAAGGGAGCTTGACGCTCATGTCTTACTAATCATATGCTTAATGCAGATGGTGCCGCTGCCATGGAAGAGCTGCGGGCAGAACTCGCCCGAGCAAAAGAGCAAGCCAGAATTAGTAATGCGGCCGCTTTAAAGGCGGCCGAAGAGCTAGAAGCTGAACGGGCTGCTCACTGCCGAAGCAAAGACGAGATGGCCGATATGGCCAAAAAGTTGAGGAATACTACCGATCGCCGACCAGAGCACACACACCTTTCAGCCATTTTTGGTTCTCAGTATTTTGTAGCAAGTGAGAGCTGGTTGGGAGCGTGCATGTGAATAGATCGGTGAACGGCGCCAATGGCATGAAGGAGCGGCTGGACAAGTTGCGTCGGCTGCTGGGCAAGTCTTACGCTGAAGATCGTCGGCGTCGGCCCCGGCGCATGGGGCTGCGTCTTGACTGCCCTCCTGCACGAAGCCTCACGGCCATTGCAGGGAGAAGGTGCAATCTGGCAGATCACGGGTCCACCAGCGAGCATCCGAGGAGCCTGATCCAACGGTGGCGGTGCACCTACCTGAAGCACGTCGATCTTGGTGGGAGACCAGTGCCTTTTTACCGATGAGATTTTGAGGGATAGGTTCTGTTTGAACTTTGAACATGGCGGCCATGCACTGCCGGTAGAAGGTGGTCACCAACTGTAGGAAGCTGTTTGGCTTGCGACATTGTGGTGAATGGGCTGCCTTCCACCGAGGTTTAGCTCAGCAAGTATTCCAAGTGTGATCACCTCTCTAGCAACGGGGATACAAGTCCTTGGAGGCTTGAACCCAACTAGAAGGAAAAGTGCGCTTAGCGCACCGTTTTCTTCTTGCGACTGTGCATGTAGTTTTTATTTCTCATTATATTTGTTTTTTTAGCATTCTCTTCATATTTTATTAATTATGTCATCTTGCCACTTAATAGTCCAACAAATTAAAATAAAATATATGGTAATTTATTATCTACAATCTTGTTCTGTTGTCACAAACCAAAATTTATTTCATACATAATATAAGAGTTATCAAAATAACACGGAAAACAACCGAAGCAAGATCCAACCTACAGCTGAAAGTTTGAGATATTTCAGGAGATAGCAGAGCAGGATATCTTTTAATTCTTCTCCCCTAGTTGTTTCGATGGGCGTGTAGACTTGAGAACCAC
The DNA here is from genome assembly GCA_021605145.1 of Aegilops bicornis. Classification (NCBI taxonomy): domain Eukaryota; kingdom Viridiplantae; phylum Streptophyta; class Magnoliopsida; order Poales; family Poaceae; genus Aegilops; species Aegilops bicornis. Next base: position 806,497,782 of record CM038671.1, read on the forward strand.
CGACTAGTTTGCCTAAGCTTTTGAATACAGCTCCGCAACATGCTGCAGGTATTCGGCTGAAAATCTAATAATAGAACTACCAGAATATTGATCAATGTATCTCTTTACCTAAAGAGGCAGATGAAGATCAAAGAAGTACTACCAAATTAGCCTATCTGCAAATGCAGTTCATACTACCCACCAACTATTTACACAAAGGGCTTTATATATATTCATAAGGTATTATCAATAATATGGGCTGGGTAGACCCATACCCAAAAAAAATTGAAAAGAATAAAAATAAATAAAATAACAATATAAGCACAGTAAGAATAATTATGCAAGAAGCAAGCATGCAACTTCTGTATCAGGAAAGGTAAAGGAGATGAGTTACGCTAAACTCCCCAATCAAGACAAGAACCTTCATCCAAGTTAAAATATTGGGTCATGCATGAAGACTAAAATATTCGGCCTTGCATGGATGAATCATACAACGGTGCATGCAAGTTTTGGAATTAAATATCTTGGCAAGAACTGCGATGGAGACAAGAGCTTTAGTGCGGACAAGATTATTTGTCAAGACAAGGCTTTCAGTCTCGACAAAATCATCTGTCAAGACAAAGATTTCAGTCTGGACAAAATCATCTGTCAAGACAAAGATTTCAGTCTGGACAAAATCGTCTCATCAAGACAAAAACTCAGTCACACAACGGAATCATGCAGGGATATGCAAACAAAGATGCTTGACTGTGCAAACTACAAGCCAGATAAAATATGGGGCTGTTTCATCGGCTCAAATAAAGGAACATACAAGACGCCAAGCTGTTTCAAGGCAGGCTGTAGTACACCAGATAGACAGTAATAAATTGTGGTGGCCCTCGCGTGCTATAAAAGGAGGAGGACTGGCGTTGTGAAGGAGACACACACAACACCGGACTCGAGCATCGCAGCATCCGTGAACCAAAATCCTCGAGACTCCTCGATAGTCGTAGTAGTAGTCGCTAGCTCTAGTTGTAATAAAGCCTTTGAGGCATTGTATATCCTCGTGGTGGAGGTAGGCAGAAGATAGTCTTCTTTTCTCTTTGTAACCCCCTCGTGGTCTCCCGGAAGGGGAATCTTTGTGTATATTATGTTGTCGAAATGGGAGAAGTGCCTACGGGTTGGCGAAGCTAAGGAAACGGCCTAAGGATACCCGTAGGCCGTTTCCTTAGCTTCGCCAACCCGTAAAAGATCCTGCATAAACACATAAAATATAATAATTAGTAAATTAAGTTAATTACGAATCTGTTAATTAAATTAATTTTAATATTAAATAATTCTGAAATTTTTAATTAAGTAAGTTTTCATAATAAATAATCTTGTATTCTGCATATTTAATAATTAATAAATTTATGTATTTATGTGTTGGTATCTCAACCTGAGTTTATTCGTTGAAAGACTAAAATATTTGAATTTAGAAGTTAGTTCAGGTAGAATAATTTCTACTAAAGTAAATATTAGCATCCACTGTAGAATAAATCCTTCTGAAAAACGTACGTGGCATACTTCTCATAGCCAACTAAATTTAATTGTCGACCTCATTCATAACTTTTTTATATCTTTGGGGAAAAGGTAAGATAATTTAGACCAAAAATTTGAAAGTCTGCTAAGAGAACATCAAAAGTTAGCAGAAAAATACAGAGGTTTGAATAATAAAATTGATCTAGTTCTATAGAAATTAGAAGAATTGGAAGGAGGAAATCTTATAGTTTGTAAGAATAACGATTATATGAAAGATGTTTTATCCATACGAAAGAATCTAAGTGGTATCCTAATTAAAAAGTAAAGATTCATTATGAGGTGCTAAAATAACATGCGATATACTTGAAGTTAAAAAGTTAGTACGAAAAGTAAATACTTTAGTCATAATTTGCATGAGTGAATATAGCCAAGCATTAAAGGAAGTACGTAGAAAAGTACTTAACACCTCTTGTTGGATTTTCTTATCACGATTCAGCAAAAGAAGACTCCAGAATAATTATAAGGCAGAATAACACGATTCTGCAGCTACCAGTCCAGATTTTGGAGAAGCTTAATACTAAACATTATCTTCATCCGGAATAGTCTCATCCTCTAAAAGTATCAATTTTGGAAAATAGAACTATCTAAAAGCCTGTCAAGAAGAGACAAGACCATCCAGTTAATAAATGCAAGATTCAAGACCGCTAACCATGATAAATAGGATATCATGCAAGGGTGACGACATAGATAGTTTAGAAGATATTAGAGACATGGAGCGAGAATTAGAAAGATACCAGAGAGACATGTTAAAAGAAGACCACAACAGGTATATCACATGGGTATATTTGAAAGTAAAAGAGGGTTATATAGAATATCTAGAGAAATAGAATTAACATTGTCTTAACGCATCCAAATCGATTTAAGGGGATTCTTAGCAAAAATGTTGAGAATGAACTCAAATATTCTGGTTATAAATATATTCACCGAGGCATGTATACTATAGGAGTCAAAGGAATGACGAGAAAGAAATAAGGAACAAAGGTACTAATTACATTACTAGATAAAAGATGGCAGTCGGAAGACAAAGCATCTTTAGGCTTTATGTAAGGAGATATGAATGAAAATAGATTAATAATATACACGTAGCTCCAGACTTAACAATTTATTGAAAAAACGAGCTTTGGTTTCCAAACCAAAGGATATGAAGATTTCAAACGAACAAATTTGTTAATAAGCATTGAATTCATACAAAGACTCAGTAGTGAGAGCAGCTCTAGACACAAAGTAACATAAATGGTGTAACAGAAAGCATGCAATATAAAGGCACAAAATTTATGAGCCATCTTAAAATTGGCTCTAAAGAGAGAGCAGGAGAGGAATAGAATATAAGTGGACTAATAGAGAAGAAAGAGCTGAAGTAGCCAGAAAATTATATAAGCTATCAAAAGAGCGAAGGAAGTAGTAGCATTAGGTTCATGAACTATAAATCTGCAGCCTCGACGATATAAAATCTTTTATGTCGTAAACAGAGAGTACTGATGGTAAGAATAAAGGCGTAAAATAAGGAATAGAATAATTCAATGACACCAGATTATCCTAAAATAAGATAAAGGGAATTATTCTTTATTAGAGAAATTGCGAGGTTAAAAATATTAATAAAGGATAAAACCGCCATTAGTAACCAAGTAGTGCCAAAGGATAACAAAACCTGAAGAAAATATGAACAATAAAAACAAAAGCGAAAGTCACAAGGGGAAAGCCATAAGTGAAGAAGAACAGTGGGATATGAGTAATAAGCTATTGTTAGAAAGTTATGAAGAAGAAGAAGAAACATGGGATGAATATGAAGATGAAAATTATATTGATTCTGACCAAAATGTTGACTTTATAAACGTTTTAGATGACGTACGCATAATCTAGATAATGTGCTGGAAGCTATGGAAGTAGATTTAGGTAATAATAAATGAAGAAGAGGATATGGTGAGACTTATGTAAAGAGAGAAGGGAAAAGAGAGACCTACTCGATCAATAGGAAAATGGCCTCTGAAAAATACTGTTATCAACCTTGTAACTCCGGCCTAAAAGTGGAGACAAGAAATAGAATATGAACCTGAAGAAAGAGTATTATCTAGCAGAGTTCAAAATCTAGAAAATAGATTAAATAAATTAGAGGCAGAACTAGAAGACTTAAAAGCGAATTCAGAAAATAACGCAAATACAGAGCAAGAGAACATTGTAGTTGGAAGCACTGAAATGAAAGAGCAAATGATAAGGGTCGGAGATCAGAATGGAGATTGGTTAATTCAATTAAAAGATGCTATTACAAATTTTGAAAATAAATATATGGTGAGACTGCCATTTAAAGAAGTACTAGGAATAAGAATTTCGGCTAGAATAGTTTTAAGACAAAATATTTCCTATAAGACGTTACCCTTGCCGTGACACAAAGTTGCACGGAAAACATTATTCATGACAAATATTTTGTTAAGACTCCTGAAATTGTTAAAACAATAGATGATAATAAAGGAGAGGTACCTATGGATATGTCAGGTATATAAAGAAAATCCACAACCAGTTAGCATATAACATGGAAACATATATTAATGGTACAAAATATAATAGACAAAATCATGAGAAGAAATTTATCTGTGATAAATGATGCCATGATATTAGGATTAAGAGTTTTACAACATTCTCTCCAGACCACTATTATATATGAGGAAGGCGTTATGTCCGTCCCCTATCAAGATAATGTACCATAAATGTGTGAAGTACGAAAGCAAGGAAAGGCAGTGCAACTAGCTGAAATATCTAACTTGAAAGAGAAATATTACATTAACGTGGATCTTCTAAAACCTGTAAAGAAGAAGATCTTAGTGAAGCCACAGAGGAATATCATATTGAAAATACTTCCACAAAGTGCATAGGACTATAGTCATTTGCACCAAACTGGTATAGATATATAAAATCTAAAATGGACATGGACAAGATAGTGCAAAGTTTAGAAGATATACAAATTATTGGAGAAATACCATCAAGCATTGGGATAAGAACTCCATAATTAGTAAGATAAACATAATAAACCAAGATTATATTATTAAATCAAGCCCAATTGAAGTTACACCAAAAGATATAGAAGAATTTAAAATGTGTATTGAAGAATTATTAAAATTAAAAGCAATTAGAGAAAGTAAAATCCCTCATCGATTTGCTGCGTTCATAGTAATTCTAAAGGTTTCAAATTCTTGACCTTGTCTTTAATGGCCCTTACTAATTTAATATCTTATGAGTTGAAATACATTTGACCATTCTTTCTTAATTTATCATATAAAGGTCCAGCAAGATTTGCCAACTTACCTATATAATTCCTTGCACAATTTACATGTCCTATGAATTGTTGCATAACCTTTTTATTATTGATGTTATCAGGGAACTGCAATATGTTCGATAAATATATTTTTCTTATCATATTTCATGACCAAGGAAAATTACTTTCTCTCTAAAATTTCCATTTTGTTTTAGATAGAATGAGTTCATTTTGTTCTACCTTTCTGAGAATACTTCAAGATGAGCTATATGTTCTTTATATGATTTTGAAAATATTAACAAGTCATCTACATAGACCAATATGAATGCCTCGATCTCATTGAATGTATTCTGCATTTTACTTTGAAACGATGCGGCGCAATTTTTGGACCTGCTACCTCTTGAGCACTGCGTTGGTTTTCCCTTTAAGATGAAAGGGTGATGCAGTAAAGCAGCGTAAGTATTTCCCTCAATTTTTTAGAACCAAGGTATCAATCCAGTAGGAGGCCACGCACGAGTCCCTCGCACCTACATAAACAAATAAAATCATCGCAACCAACGCAATAAAGGGGTTGTCAATCCCTTCACGGTCACTTACGAAAGTGAGATCTGATAGATATGATAAGATAATATTTTTGGTATTTTTATGATAAAGATGCAAAGTAAAATAAAAGGCAATAAAAATAGCTAAGTGTTGGAAGATTAATATGATGGAAAATAGACCCGGGGGCCATAGGTTTCACTAGTGGCTTCTCTCGAGAGCATAAGTATTACGGTGGGTAAACAAATTACTATTGAGCAATTGAAAAAATTGAGCATAGTTATGAGAATATCTAGGTATGATTATATATATAGGCATCACGTCCGCGACAAGTAGACCGACTCCTGTCTGCATCTACTACTATTACTCCACACATCGACCGCTATCCAGCATGTATTTAGAGTATTAAGTTCAAAAGAACAGAGTAACGCTTTAGGTAAGATGACATGATGTAGAGGGATAACTCATGCAATATGATATAAACCCCATCTTGTTATGCTCGATGGAAACAATACAATACGTGTCTTGCTGCCCCTGCTGTCACTGGGAAAGGACACCACAAGATTGAACCCAAAGCTAAGCACTTCTCCCATTGCATGAAAAATCAATCCAGTAGGCCAAACCAAACTGATAATTCGAAGAGATTTGCAAAGATAACTGTCGGTGTCAAAACCGGCGGATCTCGGGTAGGGGGTCCCGAACTGTGCGTCTAGGCGGATGGTAACAGGAGACAAGGTACACGATGTTTTTACCCAGGTTTGGGCCCTCTCGATGGAGGTAATACCCTACTCCTGCTTGATTAATATTGATGATATGGGTAGTACAAGAGTAGATCTACCACGAGATCAAGGAGGCTAAACCCTAGAAGCTAGCCTATAGTGTGATTGTTGTATATGATATCATCTCTCGACTAGCCTGGCCTTGGTTTATATAATGCACCGAGGCCTAGGATAACAAGAGTCCTAGCCGAACACTCGGTGGGGAGGAGTCCTTGTCTTGATCGCCAAGTCTTGTGGAATCTTCCTTGTATGCGGCAACCGTCCGGACCGCCCATGAGTATACGGCCATGGGGGTCCTCGGCCCAATCCAACTGATCGGGAGACGACGGAGTGAGTACCCCCTAGTCCAGGACACCGTCAATAACCAATCATACATAAAAGAATTCAGAGAAGATTCAAATATTGTTCATAGATAAACTTGATCATAAACCCACAATTCATCGGTGTCAACAAACACACCGCAAAAAGAAGATTACATCGAATAGATCTCCACGAGAATCGTGGAGAACTTTGTATTGAGATCCAAATAGAGAGAAGAAGCCATCTAGCTAATAACTATGGACCCGAAGGTCTGAGGTAAACTACTCAAACATCATCGGAGAGGCTATGGTGTTGATGTAGAAGCCCTCCGTGATCGATGCCCCCTCCGGCGGAGCTCCGGAAAAGGCCCCAAGATGGGATCTCATGGGTACAGAAGGTTGCGGCGGTGGAATTAGGTTTTTGGCTCTGTATCTGGTAGTTTAGGGGTACTTAGGTATATATAGGAGGAAGAAGTACGTCGATGGAGCAATGTGGGCCCCACGAGGGTGGAGGGCGTGCCCAGGGCGGTAGGAGCGCCTCACCTCGTGCCTCCCGGTTGCTTTTTTACGTAGGGTCCAAGTCCTCTGGATCACGTTCGTTCCAAAAATCACGTTCCCGAAGGTTTCATTCCGTTTGGACTCCGTTTGATATTCTTTTTCTGCGAAACTCTGAAATAGGCAAAAAACAGCAATTCTTGTCTGGGCCTCCGTGTGACGCCCCCGATTCAATCGTACACTAATCATGCACGCAAACGTGTATGATCAAGATCAGGGACTCACGGGAAGATATCACAACACAACTCTAAAATAAAAATAAGTCATACAAGCATCATAATACAAGCCAGGGGCCTCGAGGGCTCGAATACAAGTGCTCGATCATAGACAAGTCAGCGGAAGCAACAATATCTGAGTACATACATAAGTTAAACAAGTCTGCCTTAAGAAGGCTAGCACAAACTGGGATACAGATCGAAAGAGGCGCATGCCTCCTGCCTGGGATCCTCCTAACTACTCCCGGTCGTCGTCAGTGGGTTGCACGTAGTAGTAGGCACCTCCGGTGTAGTAGTCGTCATCGACGGTGGCGTCTGGCTCCTGGGCTCCGTCGTCTGGTCGCAGCAATCGGATAGAGATAGGGGGAAAAGGGGGAACAAGGCAACCGTGAGTACTCATCCAAAGTTGTGGCAAGCAAGGAGCTACACTACATATGCATGGATATATGTGTAAAGGGCCATATCGGTGGACTGAGCTGCAGAATGCCGTAATAAGAGGGGAATAACTAATCTCGTCAAGACTACGCTCGCAGCCTCCATCTTGCAGCATGTAGAAGAGAGTAGACTGAAGTCCTCCAAGTAGCATCGCATAGCATAATCCTACCCGGCAATCCCCTCCTCATTGCCCTGTTAGAGAGCGATCACCGGGTTATATCTGGCACTTGGAAGGGTGTGTTTTATTAAGTATCTAGTTCTAGTTGTCATAAGGTCAAGGTACAACTCCAAGTCGTCCTGTTACCGATGATCACGGCTATTCGAATAGATGAACTTCCCTGCAGGGGTGCACCACATAACCCAACACGCTTGATCCCATTTGGCCGGACACACTTTCCTGGGTCATGCCCGGCCGCGGAAGATCAACACGTCGCAGCCCCACCTAGGCCAACAGAGAGGTCAGCACGCCGGTCTAAACCTAAGCGCATAGGGGTCTGGGCCCATCGCCCTTAGCACACCTGCACGTTGCGTGGGCGGCCGGAAGCAGAACTAGCCCCCTTAATACAAGAGCAGGCTTACGTTCCAAACCGGCGCTACCGCCGGGCCACTGACGTCACGAAGGCTTTGGATGATACCACGACGCTGAGTGCCCATATCTTTCCCACGTAGTTGGTTAGCGCGTATAGACCAAATGGCCAGACTCAGATCAAATACCAAGATCTCGTTAAGCGTGTTAAGTATCCGTGAACGCCGACCAATGCCAGGCCCACCTATCTCCTAGGTGGTCTCAACCTGCCCTGCTGCTCCGCCACAAAGTAACAGTCGGGGGCCGTCGGGAACCCAGGCCCACCTCTACCGGGATGGAGCCACCTGCGCCTTCAGTCCCCATCTCCGAACAGTATCACAGGTAATGTAACAGTGTAAAGTATATAGTATATGCCCGTGATCACCTCCCGAAGTGATCACGGCCCAGTAGTATAGCATGGCAGACGGACAAGAGTGTAGGGCCACTGATGGAACACTAGCATCCTATACTAAGTAGTAGGATAGCAGGTAAAGGTAACAAAAGTAGTAGCAAGGACAGGCTATGCAGCAGTATAGGATTAACTGAAAGCAGTAACATGCTACACTACTCTAATGCAAGCAGTATAGAGAAGAATAGGCGATATCTGGTGATCAAAGGGGGGGCTTGCCTGGAAGCTCAGCCGAGAAGGAGGGGTCGTCAACACCCTAGTCGTACTGGGTAGCAGCGGCGTCGGTCTCGTAGTCTACCGGCGAGAAGAGGGGGAAGAAACAATGAATACAATGCAAACAGATGCATAATGATGCATGACATAATAAGTAACGGTGCCAGGTGTGCCCTAACGCGGTATGAGGTGATACCGGTGAAGGGGGGAAACATCCGGGAAAGTATCCCCGGTGTTTCGCGTTTTCGGGCAGAGGAGCCGGAGGGGGAAAGTTGCGAGTTTGATAAGTTAGGGGTGCAGTGAGCGCGCAACGGATGCAACCGGAGCGCGTTAACCGCGGGCGAGATCGGTGGGGACCACGGCGACCTGGGGGAAGAAGGGGAAAGCAGGCGACGTGTTCACGGGCGTTTGTAGGGGCACGGGGGCGGCGAAGCTCGAGGGAGTCCGGTGGTGGAGCCGGTCGGGGAAAGAGAGGCGGGGGCGGGGCGGTCCGGTGCGGCAGGGCGCCTCCGGGGCGAGGTGCAGCTAGGTGAGGCTCGGTCGCAAGGGCGGTGATGCGTCGCAAGGCATGTGGAAGGCGCCGACGACAGAGGGGAAGGGAGGGAGCTCACGGTGGTGTGCAGGGACAAGGGCAGCGGTTGTTGAGGGGGAGGACGGGGACGGCGTCCAACGAGGAAGCAGGCCGGCGTGGAGGAGGAGGCAGGCCGGCGAGGACGCTCCGGGCGGCGAGGTGACGGCGACCACAGTGGGGTGGCATCGGGCGGGTTCGAGTCCATGCCCAGATCTCGATCCAGATCGGGGGAGGGGAAAGGCGAGTGAGTGGGGGCGGAGAAGTGGGAGAGTGCGGGGGGTGGGGGTTAGGGTTACGGGACCAGGGGTATGGAGGAGTGGGGTGCCCGGGGGGGGGCCGGTTGGGGGCCAGATGGGCTGGCCGACTGGGCCATTTGGCCCTGTTGGCCAGGGAGGTCTTTACCTCTTATTTATTTAATTTTCTATTGTCTTTTTCTTTTTATCTATTTTCTGTTTTTTTATTTTACTTTAGTGTTATGGAATATAAAAGTTAAACCTAGAATAATATTACTGACTATATCTCTATAATAAATAAGTTGGGACTTTAAATAGTATTTTGTATTTATTTATGACTTACAAGGCATTTAATTAATTGTTTTACCTATGTTAAAATTATTTTCACAAGACCCGAAATATTTTATAGAAGGATGATTTCTCCACCGCAATTACCTATGAATTATTTGCCACATTTCAACACTTTTGTTTTAATGTTTGAAAACTTTTATTGTTTGCCTCGGTTTTAAATTTGAAATTGAACTAGGTTTCAAACTAAAGCGAGTTTATCCACAAGAATCGAGGTGACGCGACATCATTAGCAGGGATCAGTGTAGCTTTATTTTCCGGGCGCCACAATTCTCCTCCACTACAAGAAATCTCGTCCCGAGATTTAAGAGGTGTTGTAAGGGGGAAAGTTCTGGTTACGAAATGCTAGCGAAGTCTTCTCGATCTTGGTTGCTCTTCTCAAGAGGTCGATCCATTAGGTTGATGTTTTCACTTCTCCGCTTCAGGTCATCATGATGAAGTTGTCGTCCTTCCTTCAGGATCTTCACCGTACTTACGAAAGGGTAAGAAGGGAAAACTCGATATGGATGGATTCTAACAAGATCAAGCATCAGACGGTTAACTCAGGGAAGAAACATAAGTATCTCTCGACTTGAAACTTAAGAAGATATCGAGAGCAAAGTAAGAAGGTACCATGAGAAGCTTCAAACGGATAGGCAATCGTTCGATGCCTAATCAGAAGGTGAAAGGGTTTCAGGGCAACGAGAATAGGTATTGCGCCTCATACTAGAATAGATCACTAGACAGGTGGTCCGTGAATTACATACGAAGTCAAGCACGAGGAACAACCTTGGTAACATGTGGTGTACAGGAGAGTCAGGTTTCAATCCTGTGGAACTGTGGGTTATGGGCCCACCATGTGGGTTAAAAGTAGAAGGAACGATGACATCTTGCATAGTGATGGTGGTAAGGCACATCAGAGGATAGCCTGTCAGTTATGTTGGCAACAACGTCGGTACCAAGGGCGAGAGACAAAGAGAACCATTTTCCTTCTCGTTGAAACGAGGCGGACCTATAGGCAAAGTTCTCGTCCATCGGTGGCTACCGGAATGTCATCAACAATAGTAACAGTGGTCTCACCGACAGAGTTGTACATCGAGGTGTTTGCATATGTTCGAATTATTTCTGCTAGATCATATAATTCCCAAGAAAGGTCAAACAAAACCACGGAAAGGAAAATGTGATTTACAGATTAAACAGAACAATGGAAAGGAAAATGTGTTTAAACACATATTTTAGGGGTATATCCTTCCCAAGGACAAGCAGAGCACGATATCCATGATAGGATATAATGTAGAAAACTCTTAAGGTAAGGGGAGAGAAATTTCATGACATTACCCATACAACGGTGTTTGGATAATTGAGTAGGAAACATTTAACATTGGGCTTCAAATGTTCTTGTTGAAAATTGGAGTACCATAGACATGCTTCGAGATAGTATTGACATGGCCAACAGGTGAAGATCAGACTTTGGAAACACAAAGGATCCATCAGGAACAACTTATAGAATAAGTCTTACAATTTCCTCCTGGAAGAATGCTAACCTTGATAAAAGGATACATATACTACAACAATAGGTCCTCTGGCCAGTGGTGCTAAGCAAATACACCATCTTTGGGTCAAAGACCAATGTTATAACTCTTGGAAATATGTTCCAACCATCATATCCGAGTGAGATTCAGATCTGATTGGTGTCAGCATAACTTAGACTCAGGATGCCTGAGAAGAAAGGTGCAACACAATTTGACGAGATGACAATGTAAGATTCTCGAGAAATGAACTATGGAAGCGATTTCCGAAACAAGAGTTCATCAATAAACCAATGAGAGGATGAGGAGGTGGCTGATGGAATCAGCGACAATTCATCGAGATTCACAAAAGATGGATTTCCACAATTAAACATTGGTTGAAAGGTGCACCCGAAATATGGGCTGGGTTGCACGACCAACGTCGGAATGGTGATTCAATAATCAATAGTATAAGAATGAACAGCCGACCATTAACTTCAAAGCAATAGGGTTGCTAGAAGGGCAGAATCCAAACAGCACCGCTCACTTGTGGGTACCCTGGTTGGAATCAACACGAGGACCCAAGAAAGAAAGGTGATGATGAGAAGTATCACTATACCAAGAATTCCTAAGAGGTGGAGTAATCCTCACAACATTCTTGACATAAAAGATGGTAACACTCCAAGGTAAAGAAGAACAAATGCTGGATAGCAAGGAACTCAAGGTATAATACAGAACACGAACAAGTTTGTGTTGGAGGGAAGGCAATAAAGTGGTTGATGACAACACAAATCATCGAGGGAAAGGATGGTATTTCTCATCAAGAATTCAATAGATATTTTGGAAGAGATCAGAACGTTCATGATGATCACGACACATTTGTCGAGAAGTTTCATGAAGATATAATCGATCAGCGACGACATCAAGCCAAATGATTGGTGAAGCGAAAGGTTGTCGGTACCACAGATAAGATTGCAAGCTCAGAATCAAAATTGCCTTTTGAGACAACGAACATAATATTGAGGGCTCGATTTAAGTTTAGTGTATTGATGTAATGGTGTTCCGGGGATGAAGGGCGTAGATAGCATGGTCAAGCTTCAGCATGACGATGATGGTTTAGACAATCGACCGAGAATGACATGATCGAGTACAAAATCGTAAGCAACAAAGAATACTAAGAGTTGTTAAATTGTAGTGAGGTCTCGATTCACTTATCGGTGTCCTCGAGTGATTTACCACTCAGAACCCCGGGGAAAATTGGAATCAGTAAGAATTAATAGTTGATAAACTCATAAGAAGTTATATAGTTCCTTGATATTCTCGAGATATTGAGGCTAATACTCAAGGCATATCATAATAAAGGTTGAAGTGGCGTATTTATCCATGAGAAGGCAAGTACTTCAACTTGCCCGAGAAAAGCATCAAAGATGATCAATCATGGTCGGAACCACGGTTGCAAAGGACCAACATAGATACAAGATGAACTTATAACAAGGGACCGTTATTAAAAAAGCTTCCATGATAGATTCCAGATCGGATCCATGGGCATGAACACAAGTTCAAGGTCGACTCCCACTTCTCCAAATGTATAACCTTTCATTCACTTCTCGCCTTCAACGAAGTTGTGGTGTTGAAATTTTATCTGACATAACACCAGTAGAGTATGACCCATAGTAGTTTCCGGGTTCACACGGATTAGAAAAGGCATATGTCCAACCCATCGGGGCCTCTTAGGAACATATACCACAAACTTCAGGAATAAAAAAACACAAGCTCGAAAGCAGAGCATGGTTGACAAAGTAGAGGATACAATTTACCAAAGGCATTATGTATCAGAGAAAGAAATCGCAAGGTGATTAATTATGAAGAACACCGCTTGGATAATAATCCAACAAAGGATATGGCGATCCACAATGGAGCTGATGTGAGTATCGATACCCAATCAGAGGATGAAAGAATGCAAATGCATCGGTTTATAGAACATCTGAATAATTCAACGTTTAAATAGCAAAGGAATTATGATTTTCAAATCAAGGGATCGGGAGCAAACGCTCTGATCAAGGATGGATAAGTTGAATAGACTTAGGGGTACAATCGACGACAATTGGATTGGTTGAGAACCAGCTCATGTTTAAAATGACGTCTGAGCCGGAAAGGTAATTTAAAATGATCAACTGATGATTGTGTGCATTCGTACTCATGTTGAATCAAAAGGATCAAAATGACGGTGCATAAGAATACTAACAAATATTGCCAGACATATGGAAAGCATCCATCATGCAAGTAGTCAAGTATTGCAGAGCAATAAGCTACTAAGGATTTTTGGAGGATCGAATAATATTTCGAAGACCATTGTGAAACACATGAACAGCTGGGGGATGACGGATACTCGATAAGTGCGAGAATTATCCGTATGGGTATTCAGGTGACAAAGAACAGCAAGGCAGTAAGCTTAAAGGATTATCGAAACAACGACGAGTGTTTCGGGGTATCTTTTAATAACAAGACCAACTGGGGATGAATATAAGAATAACAACTGTAAGTAGTTATCCATAAGGGTTGACGGTGGAAGGGGAATTGCAAACGCGATGAACACAAGTTCTCGGGTTAACAGCGGAGAGTATCTTCGTGGTCTTCACGCAGCAGCGATCATCGATAATAAGGGGCTCTCCGGTGAAAGTGATAATGAGATCCTAATGTTAGATTTAGCAAAATTCATTTAACCTGAATAGAAGAGAGATCAGAGTCCGCAGTATAGATAAGGAGTAAAAGATCCTAATTCCACCCAATGGCGACGTGGGCATGTAAGACACACAACCATGTTAGTAAAAGTTTTTGCAATGTCTAGACTCGACTTCGCCAAGGAGTGTGGAAAGGGATTCCTACAGGCAATGGGCTCGATACCAACTCAGGACGCCCCGATTCAATCAGACACTAATCATGCACGCATAACGCAGTTAATACGATCAAGACTGTGGACTCACGGGAAGATATCACAACACAACTCTAAAATAAAAATAAGTCATACAAGCATCATAATACAAGCCAGGGGCTTCGAGGGCTCGAATACAAGTGCTCGATCATAGACGAGTCAGCGGAAGCAACAATATCTAAGTACAGACATAAGTTAAATAAGTCTGCCTTAAGAAGGCTAGCACAAACTGGGATACAGATCAAAAGAGGCGCAGGCCTCCTGCCTGGGATCCTCCTAACTACTCCTGGTCGTCGTCAGCGGGCTGCACGTAGTAGTAGGCACCTCCGGTGTAGTAGTCGTCATCGACGGTGGCGTCTGGCTCCTGGGCTCCGTCGTCTGGTCGCAGCAATCGGATAGAGATAGGGGAAAAAGGGGGAACAAGGCAACCGTGAGTACTCATCCAAAGTACTCGCAAGCAAGGAGCTACACTACATATGCATGGATATATGTGTAAAGGGCCATATCAGTGGACTGAACTACAGAATGCCAGAATAAGAGGGGGATAACTAATCTTGTCGAAGACTATGCTTCTGGCAGCGTCCGTCTTGCAGCATGTAGAAGAGAGTAGACTGAAGTCCTCCAAGTAGCATCGCATAGCATAATCCTACCCGGCGATCCCCTCCTCATTGCCCTGTTAGAGAGCAATCACCGGGTTATATCGGCACTTGGAAGGGTGTGTTTTATTCAGTATCCAGTTCGAGTTGTCATAAGGTCAAGGTACAACTCCAAGTCGCCCTGTTATCAAGATCACGGCTATTCGAATAGATTAACTTCACTGCAGGGTGCACCACATAACCCAACACGCTTGATCCCATTTGGCCGGACACACTTTCTGGGTCATGCCCGCCGCGGAAGATCAACATGTCGCAGTGCCACCTAGGCCAACAGAGAGGTCAAGACGCCGGTCTAAACCTAAGCGACAGGGTCCTGGGCCCATCGCCTTTAGCACACCTGCATGTTGCGTGGCGCCGGAAGCGTAATCTAGCCCCTTAATACAAGAGCAGGCTTACGCCCAAACCGGGCGCGCTACCGGCCGTCAGCCGACGTCCACGAAGGCTTTGCCTGATACCACGACGCCGAGTGCCCATATCTTTCCCACGTAGTTGGTTAGTGCGTATAGACCAAATGGCCAGACTCAGATCAAATACCAAGAACTCGTTAAGCGTGTTAAGTATCCGCAAACGCCGACCAGGGCCAAGCCCACCTCTCTCCTAGGTGGTCTCACCCTGCCCTGCCGCTCCGCCACAAAGTAACAAATGGGGCTGTCGGGAAACCAGGCCCACCTCTACCGGGATGGAGTCACCTGCCCCTTCAGCCCCCATCTCCGAACAGTATCACAGGTAATGTAACAGCGTAAAGTATATAGTATATGCCCGTGATCACCTCCCGAAGTGATCACGGCCCAGTAGTATAGCATGGCAGACGGACAAGACTGTAGGGCCACTGATGGAACACTAGCATCCTATACTAAGCAGTAGGATAGCAGGTAAGGGTAACAACAAGAGTAGCAAGGACAGGCTATGCAGCAAAGATAGGATTAACTGAAAGCAGTAACATGCTACACTACTCTAATGCAAGCATTATAGAGAAGAATAGGCGATATCTGGTGATCAAAGGGGGGGGGGGGGGGGCTTGCCTGGAAGCTCAGCCGAGAAGGAGGGGTCGTCAACACCATAGTCGTCTTGGGTAGCAGCAAGGCCGGTCTCGTAGTCTACCGGAGAGAAGAGGGGGAAGAAACAATGAATACAATGCAAACAGATGCATAATGATGCATGACATAACAAGTAACGGTGCCAGGTGTGCCCTAACGCGGTATGAGGTGATACCGGTGAAGGGGGGAAACATCCGGGAAGTATCCCGGTGTTTAGCGTTTTGAGCGAAGGAGCCGGAGGGGAAAGTTGCAAGTTTGATAAGTTAGGGGTGCGTGGCGGACGAACGGGCTGCGTATCCGGGTTCGTCCCGTCGTTCTGAGCAACATTCATGTACAAAGTTTTTCCATCCAAGCTATGGTTTATTTTATATTAATTTTTAAAGTTTTTAAATCATTTTCTAATTTATTAATTATTAATTAAATTTGAAAATAGTATTATTGCATCAGCATGACGTCATCAAGACGTCAGCAGGGTCAACAGTCAACTTTGATCGGGTTTACTGGTCAAAGGGGCGGTGGAGCCCAAGTGTCTTTGTCTAGTTTAATTAAGCACGTTTAATTAGACTAAATATGTTCATTAGGCTAATTAATCACCGTTAATTAAGTTAATTAACTAATTATGTAATTAATTAATTAACAATTTTAAACATCCCCTTTTTTACATTTATATTTTCGTTTTCATTCTAACAGGGGCGGGCCCCATGTGTCATTGGCACACAGGGCAGGGCCCAACCACCAGTGGCTCCAGGGGCCTAATGGGGCAGGGCGATAACGGGCGACGGGTGTGCAGCGAGGCTGCCCGAGGCGCTGCCATGGCAGGCCGAGCTGCGAGAGCACGCAACGAAGCGGACAAAGGCGGCGTGATCGGGCGAGGCGCTGGCGTCGGGATGCTCGAGCACACGGCTGGGCCGCGGAGCAGGAGCAGACGGCGCGGACGCGTTGCCATGCAGACGGTGGCTGCGACAGAGGGCGGAGTAGTCGAAGTGCGAGTAGGGGCGCTCCGGGCGACTGGGAGGGGCCGTGGAAGTGGCGGAGTGAGCGCCCAACGGATGCGACCGGAGCGCGTTAACCGCGGGCGAGATCAGTGGGGACCACGGCGACCTGGGGGAAGAAGGGGAAAGCAGTCGACGTGTTCACGGGCGTTTGTAGGGGCACGGGCGGCGTGGCTCGACGGAGTCTGGTGGTGGAGCCGGTCGGGGAAATAGAGGCGGGGGCGGGGCGGTCCGGCACGGCAGGGCGCCTCCGGGGCGAGGTGCAGCTAGGTGAGGCTCGGTTGCATGCGGGTGGTGGTGCAAGGCGTGCGTCTGTGGAAGGCGCCACGACAAAGGGGAAGGGAGGAGCTCACGGTGGTGTGCAGGGACAAGGGCAGCGGTTGTTGAGGGGAGGACGGGTGTCGGTGTCAAAACCGGCGGATCTCGGGTAGGGGTCCCGAACTGTGCGTCTAGGCGGATGGTAACAGGATACAAGGGACACAATGTTTTACCCAGGTTCGGGCCCTCTTGATGGAGGTAAAACCCTACGTCCTGCTAGATTAATATTGATGATGTGTGTTACAAGAGTGGATCTACCACGAGACCAAAGAGGGTAAACCGTAGAAGCTAGCCTATGCTATGATTGTTGTTCGTCCTACAGACTAAAACCCTCCGGTTTATATAGACACCGGATAGGGTTAGGGTTACAAAGAGTCGGTTACAATGGTAGGAGATCTACATATCCCTATCGCCAAGCTTGCCTTCCACGCCAAGGAAAGTCCCATCCGGACACGGGACAAAGTCTTCAATCTTGTATCTTCATAGTCTTGGAGTCCGGCCGATGATGATAGTTCGGCTATCCGGACACCCCCTAGCCCGGAACTCCCTCAAGAGTCTCCCTGAACCAGGCTTCAATGACGCCAGTCCGGCGCGCATATTGTCTTCGGCATTGCAAGGCGGGTTCTTCCTCCGAATAATTTATAGAAGATTATGAACACCAGGATAGTGTCCGGCTCTGCAAAACAAGTTCCACATAACACCGTAGAGAGAATAATTTTTGCATAGATCTGCTGACGTATTCCGTGGCGCGACATCGCACCACGGCCATGCCTTTATATGAATCGTTTTTTATTGTTCCACCTCAGCGTGTTTAGCGAGGCGGTTTCCTTGGCACGTCTTGTCAAAGCGTAGATCGTGCCCCCTTATCCCGGGATTCTCATCAATACGGACGTGGGTAACCCAACGTGCCCGTTGGCCTGCCTTCTCTACCAAAGGCGAGTCCTAATCGACCACGGGTGGGCTCTTGGTATTCAACCTCTTTATAGTGAGACCAAGGCCTCTCTTCTTTTACACCCTCCATCGAAGTTCGCCTCACGCTTCGAGTTCCAACACCCAAAGCTTCAGATTCAGGCGCTTCGGGCTTTCGACGATGTCCGGCTCCGACCAGCACGGCCGATGGATGTCTTCCTCCATCACAGAAGAAGATGTGCTAAAGCTGCGAGACGCCAGGTATCTGACCGGCGAGATCTCGCATAGGCTGCCTGCTCCAGGGCAGGTCACTCCCACTCCTGAGCCCGGCGAGAACGTGGTGTTCATGTCCCACTTCCTTCGGGGCTTAGGCTTCCCGACGGACCCCTTTGTGCGGGGGCTCATGTTTTATTATGGTCTTGATTTCCATGACTTGAATCCGGTGTCCATCCTCCATATCTCGTCATTCATTGTTGTATGTGAGGCCTTCCTCCATATTACCCCCTACTTTGGATTGTGGCTCAAAACCTTCAAGGTGGAGCCAAAGACGATCAAGGGGCAGCAAGCAGAGTGCGGTGGGGCGGTCATAGGCAAATGTGCTGTTGCTCCGTGGCCCGAGGGCTCTTTTCAAGAGGAGCTTGGTTTGTGGCAACGGGAGTGGTTTTATATCACCGCTCCGTGGGGCACAAAATGGGCGGCGCCTGCCTTCCGCCAGGTCCACCACAGCGGTGGCGTCATGGGTCAATAAGGGGCTCGATCAGGGGCCATCCAAGGATGTTCCCTGCTGCAGGGCCGTATTCGAGATCTCCAGAAAGAGCGATCAATCTGGTCGCGATGGGCGCAGTTATGGTGATCCGCGCCTTCAGCCCTCAAGAACGCCGCCCTCCGCCTGTGGGAATTCAACCGGAGGGACCATGAGCTCTCCAAAATTTTATGGGCACGACGCCCGTGGAGATGTATAAACTGTTCTTCGGATCACAAGAGAAGTGTCCGGACTCGACCGAGGACGCAGGACTAAGCTGCAATCGCCCAGATGCTCGAGTAAGTAGTCCTGTAACCGGACAAGCTGTTCATTCATTTATTTTATATATATGCCCTTTAAAGGAGCCGTTTCTTGAACAGGAGTGGATAGCCAAGGCAAAGTTGATAAGGTGTCCGGCTCCCTCCCGGAGACCACGCGGATCCCATGTTGACCAATATGTTGAAGGTCGCGCCCTTTGAAGAAGGCGAAGGGAGGAGCGGGGGAGCAACTGTCTCTGCGAAGGAGGCTATCAAGGAAGGAGGGATTAAGAGTCCCATCTTCCGAGGAGAGAAGAGGACCGCTTCAGAAGATCCGGAGGCCAATGCCTCAAAGAGAGGAAGGGAATCTTCGGCAGAGAGTCCGGCGCTGGGAAGTAACCCAGCCGCATTATTTCCCCAAGGGGATCAGCCCTCCAGCGAGCCGTAAGTAGAAAGAAGGGGTCTTGTAAATAAGGAGCATCCCTGTATTTATTTATGAAGATAACCGAAATTGTACCTTGTAGTTCGGACCTCAGCCCTTCTCAGTAGAGCTCGTCTTCGGGGAATCTTCTTCCGGAGATGATGGAGAGCGAAACGCCTCCACCTGTCGCACCCTCATGTGAAGCGGACGACCCGGAGGTGTCGTCGCGGAGGGTTCCCCAAGTCCCGGGGCGGAAGGTCCGCGCCGAGTGGTGTCTTGATCGGAGGAGCTGAAGGATTTGCTCGGGCGGCGGTTATCTCGAAGATCACCGTGCTCTAATGGAGTACGGTGATTGAAAGGATTGCATCCGCAGAGAGCGGATTACTGAAGCCGTCGAAGCTTCTTGACGGGGTTTGAGGTACATAAAAATAATGTACCTTCTGACAGTTATGCATATAAAATGCGCCATGTATAGATAGTAGCCCCTGATACTCGGTATGTTGTCAAAATTGACGATGTGCCGAGGATCAAATTCTCAGTTTTAACATATCGCCACTCCTAAACAGGTGGCGGGGCGTCCGGAGGCCAGCCGGACTGATGAATATGCCGAACTAAAGCGGCAACTTGACGAGGCGGATGCGGACATCGCGCTAGTCAATAAACGGTTTGACGAGTCACAAGGTATGCGACTTCTATGCGGACACCTGGTAAGGGAGCTTGACGCTCATGTCTTACTAATCATATGCTTAATGCAGATGGTGCCGCTGCCATGGAAGAGCTGCGGCAGAACTTCGCCGAGCAAAAGAGCAAGCCAGAATTAGTAATGCGGCCGCTTTAAAGGCGGCCGAAGAGCTAGAAGCTGAACGGGCTGCTCACTGCCGAAGCAAAGACAAGATGGCCGATATGGCCAAAAAGTTGAGGAATACTACCGATCGCTGTGGGGTTCTTGAAAAAGAACGTCAAGTGGAACAAGAGGGCCTAACAAAGGCCGCCGCCGAATCCACGAATGCCCAGTCGGCTTTGAGAGCTGCCAAGGAGGAGCTGAGTCAGGCTGGGGCAATTGCGGCTGGAAAACCGTTTCTGCTGCGGAGGAAATATACGGATACAAAGTATGCTCAGTTAGATAAGTTGTGGAGTTCGGAGGATGCTTTTCTGGACTTGGCGTCGAGCGCTGCGGGCGCGGTTAAGCACTTCCGGGACCAGAAGGGGCACCGAAGGGAAGAGCTATATTGGTCGCAATTCTATAGTCCGGAGCGTCCTCTGCCGCTGAGCGATCGGTTGGCCGAATGGGCCGAGCTGAATCGGCTGTCTGGATTTGCCATGAAGCATGTCTTGACTCACTTGTGGCCGGGCGGACCCCAGCCGAAGAGCTATTTTGGTTTAGTGCAGCAGTTCCTTGGTGCGGTACCGCGTATCGACGCAATGAAGCGATCGGCGTGTATTGAGGGAGCGCGGATGGCTCTTGCCCGTGTCAAGACATACAGGGCAGAGATGAAGGCCATCGACGTTACATCCCAGGATTCAGACGGAGGCCGAGTACCTGCCGAGCACTACTTTGAAGAAGTCCTGCCGGGCGCTCGTTTAATAGAGACGCAGTGCTCCAAGGATATTATGTTTAAATGACATGTATGATTTGTGAAAACAATGTTTCAGTGTAATATAAGTGATTTTTATACTTGTGCGTTCAAGTAGTAAACTACTCCCTGTGCGGCCGTTTATGTATATGTGTATATAACCTGAAAGATGGTAGTCCTTGGCTTCAGCCCCCACGCACATAGTGCGGGGGTGTTTGCAAAAAATCGCTTTTTCACACTTAATCCAACGTCTTGGTCCTGTTAAGGAGGTGATAGCGTAGCAAACCAGGCAACTGGACTATAATGCTTTATCACTTTCACTTAGCCATGGGAGTTCGAGGGTGGGGCTACTATATAGCCCCTTGGGGCACCGCACTCTCCCGAATTCGGGGTGCGTATGTGCCTGACCGAAAACCGGTCCTTCGTTAATGCGGAGGAATTCTAAACATTCATGTGAGTCATCGAGTGGTTTACCAGTCTCTCGCTATATCATGACAGTCAGTTTTCGGCTTTCTCTACTAAGGTGCTCGCCCGGCCGAACCGGGGAACAATCGCAGTAGTTCTCCTGGTGCCGCGTTAGCCGCGAAAACGGAACGTAAGGCAGCAAAACACAGGAGCCGGGCAACCCAACATTTGACCAAAGACATGATTCGGAGCTGATGCATATAAGGCCTAACTCGAGACGCCGAATACTCCCTAAGGTATTCGGTCTTTTATGAAAATGGGAAAAATAATGCCCTAGGCCCCTTGTGTCCAGATACGTGCAGAAAATTCTGGTGCGGCCAATGCCAAAGCACCAGCCTCCTCCTCAGTTATATTAAGGAACTGGGGGAATGTATATCAACAAGAGACAGTGAAAAAAGGTTTACGCAGGGTCTTAATCTGAATAGAATCCTTGCAACGGGTCCCTGCTGCACGTCTGCGCTGTATCTCCGTTGTGCGTATCCTCGACGGGTGTATACGTTGTTCATCTATAAAAGAGAGGAACTTAGTTTGAAAGAAAAAGGATCGTGCGAAAGATGTACTTAATATTAAATGAACAGAGTACGGTTCGAAGAATAAAATTGAGCTCTATTGTCTCTTGGTGTACATGCATGCAGCCCCTCGTATGGGGGTATGCCGCTAGTAGGCGCCGGACTCGTCTAGCCGTGTCCGGGGTTTGAATGACCAATTACAGGTTCTTTGCCTAGTGGAGCCGGATAGCTGTGGAGCTGTCGATGCAGTCTCCCCTTCTTCCGTGCTTGAGTAACACTTAATGCTTCCTCTTAACGAGATGATGCCACGTGGACCGGGCATTTTAAGTGTTAGTGATGCATAATGCGGTATTGCGTTAAAGCGGGCGAAAGCATCGCGTCCCAATAGTGCTTGATGGCTACTTTTAAGCGGGCGACATGGAAGAGTAACCTTCGCGACGGAAGTTGTCGGATGAACCAAACACAACCGAGCAGTATGTAGCCCGTGCAAGGCGTATGGGCCGGGCAGTACTCCTTTAAAGGAGGTGTTGCTACGGCGAATTTTGGTTGGGTTTATCCCCATCCTGCGGATTGTGTCATGATATATCAGGTTTATGTCACTGCCGCCATCCATGAGGACATGTGTAAATTGGAATCCGTCGATTATAGGATCCAATATCAAGGCAGTCCATCCTGCGTTCCGCATATTTTCGGAATATTCCTGATGGTCGAAGGTGATTGGTTTTGACAACCAGTGTGCGGCGCGCCTTTTAGGGGGCGCCGCTTTGTTTTTCCTTTTGATCACGTGAAGTGAGTTTACTGTTTTAACCTCCTATGGGAAAGTTTTTTTTTTCGGGGTTCTGCTTGTGGTGCTCGTCGTCATTTTTACTTGGTGTGTCGAGCCCCTTGTGTTCGGCGTTCAGTCTGCCGGACTGTTTGAAGACCCAACAATCTCTGTGGGTATGGTTTGCAGGCTTCCCGGAGGTACCATGTATTTGACACAGTTTATCCAGAATCTTGTTTAGGTTGGATAGCTCATCACTGTTATCCTTTAGGGGCAGTGTTTTGTTGTTCGGCCGAGAGCTTTTGAATCCGGCGTTGACCGCCGTACTATTTGGGCCATTTTCTTTATTCCGGCGCTGATCTTTTCTGCGTCGTGATTTCCCATTTCCATCCCTAGTTTCGGATGTACTCGGGTCGCTGGTACTGCATCTAGCAAGCCAGCTGTCCTCTCCCGCGCAAAAGCGGGTCATGAGGCTTGTTAATGCGGCCATTGTTCTTGGCTTTTCTTGCCCGAGCTGTCTGGCGAGCCATTCGTCTCGGACATTGTGTTTGAAAGTTGCTAAGGCTTCGGCGTCCGGACAGTCGACTATTTGGTTCTTTTTAGTAAGGAACCTGATCCAGCATTTCCGGGCTGACTCTCCGGGCTGTTGAGTTATGTGACTTAGATCGTCTGCATCCGGAGGGCGGACATAAGTCCCCTGAAAATTTGCCCGGAATGTGTCCTCGAGCTCTCACCAGCTTCCAATGGTATTTTCGGGGAGGCTTTTAAGCCAATGCCGAGCTAGCCCTTTGAGTTTAAGGGGTAAGTATTTTATGGCGTGGAGATCGTCTCCTCTGGCCATGTGTATGTGGAGGATGTAATCCTCGATCCAGACTCCAGGGTCTGTTGTTCCGTCATATGCCTCTATGTTTACAGGTTTGAATCCCGCTAGAAATTCATGATCCAGCACCTCATCGGTGAAACATAGGGGGTGTGCGGCGCCCCTATATTTGGGTGTGCCGTGGTCTTCGGAATTTTGGCGTATTGCATTGCTTTGACGAGCCTGCTTTCTTGGCCCATAGATGGACCTAACTGGGCCATCCTCTTGATGTGAATCCTTATGCGGATCGCATATTGGCTTGTGTCTTGGCGCCATTCACCGCTCTCTTTTTGCCGTGGGGTCGTCCATCCGACCGGGTGGCCTTCTTACTTTTTAATTGTGGGGGCTTTAAGGCCTCCTCGTCGAATTCGGGCAGTAGCTTTATTTTCGGGTAGCTCTTTGTTCGGCGACTGTCGCCGTACTTGTCTGCGGTGCTGAATACTTTGCTCCATCTAATCCTGAGTGCATCTTCCGCTGTTTTGAGCTTCCGCTTCTGCTTTTTCAGGCTACGCGCAGTGGCGACGAGCTTTTTCTGGAGGTCATTTTGCTCCAGTGGTTTGTCCGGCGTGAGGTCGGCCGGACTGTTGTCTTCGCCGGGGACAGATTGTTTATCCAAGTTGTCCTGTTCGGACGATTGCTCGATAGCTTGTTCATTGTCCACCGGTTCGCCCTGCTCTATGGCTGGGTCTTTGTTGAGGCGGGACTTTGTTCGGCGTTTACGTTGCCGTTTTGACTGCTTTTCGAGGGATTTATCCTTCGTAGCGTCCCGTTGTTCCTCGTCTTCATTTCCTTTAGGTGTATCTACCATGTATACATCATGGGATGAGGTTGTCCAGCATCTTATAGGTGCTGGTTCATTGTTGTCTCCTACATCGTCGTCCATACTGTCGATGTCTTCAGAGTCGAAATCGAGCACGTCGTGTAAGCTTTCGACAGTGGCTATGAAGTGGGTGGTGGGTGGGCGTTGAATTTCTTCATCGTCCAAGTATCCCAACCTTCGACCGTGGTCCGCCAGGCTTTCCGGATAAAGAGATAGACTTTAGTGAATTCAGGATGTCGCCAAAGGGCGAGTGCTGAAAGATGTCCACGGCCATGAACTCCATAACGGGCGCCCAATCGGATTTGATTGGCAAGGGCGTGGAGGGTTTGGAGTCCGGAGAGGACTCCGGCACCCTGGAGTCGAGGTCTTCGCAAAGGACAGGGATAGAGTTCGGCTCGATCGCCGTAGAGATTAAAGCCCCCGAGGCGGTGTCCAACCACTCGTCCTCGATCGGAGAATCCGGCTCCGGATTAAGGGTCGGGCGGATTACAGTGCGGCCTCCGGCAATCGTTCGGCTCGAGCTAGATCATGCCCATCGAGACAGTGCGGCGTGCTTGGCTGCGGCTCGAATCCGTCGAAGATCAAGTCTCCGCGGATATCGGCCGTATAGTTTAAACTTCCAAATCTGACCTGACGGCCAGTGGCGTAGCTTTTGATCTGCTCCAGATGGCCAAGCAAATTGGCCCGAAGTGCAAAGCCGCAGAACACGAAGATCTGTCCGGGGAGAAAAGTCTCACCCTGGACCGCGTCGTTGTTGATGATCGAAGGAGCCATCGAGCCTATCGGTGACGCATACGGAGGAACTCTCAATGAAAGCACCAATGTCGGTGTCAAAACCGGCGGATCTCGGGTAGGGGGTCCCGGCTGTGCGTCTAGGCGGATGGTAACAGGAGACAAGGGACACGATGTTTTACCCAGTTCGGGCCCTCTTGATGGAGGTAAAACCCTACGTCCTGCTAGATTAATATTGATGATGTGTGTTACAAGAGTGGATCTACCACGAGATCAAAGAGGCTAAACCCTAGAAGCTAGCCTATGGTATGATTGTTGTTCGTCCTCTGGACTAAAACCCTCCGGTTTATATAGACACCGGATAGGGTTAGGGTTACACAGTCGGTTACAATGGTAGGAGATGTACATATCCAGACGCCAAGCGTGCCTTCCACGCCAAGGAAAGTCCCATCCGGACATGGGACAAAGTCTTCAATCTTGTATCTTCATAGTCTTGGAGTCCGGCCGATGATGATAGTTCGGCTATCCGGACACCCCCTAGCCCGGAACTCCCTCAACGGGGACGACGTCCAAGGAGGAAGCAGGCCGGCGTGGAGGAGGAGGCAGGCCGGCGAGGACGCTCCGGGCGGCGCCGGGCGGCGAGGTGACGGCGACCACAGTGGGGTGGCGTCGGGCGGCTTCGAGTCCACGCCCAGATCTCGATCCAGATCGGGGGAGGGGAAAGGCGAGCGAGTGGGGGCGGAGAAGTGGGAGAGTGCGAGGTGGGGGTTAGGGTTCTGGACCAGGGGGTATGGAGGGAGTGGGGTGGACCGGGGTGGGCCGGTTGGGGGCCAGATGGGCTGGCCGACTGGGCCATTTGGCCCTATTGGCCAGGGAGGCCTTTACCTCTTATTTATTTAATTTTGTATTGTCTTTTTCTTTTTATCTATTTTCTGTTTTTATTTTACTTTAGTGTTATGGAATATAAAAGTTAAACCTAGAATAATATTACTGACTATATCTCTATAATAAATAAGTTGGGACTTTAAATAGTATTTTGTATTTGTTTATGACTTACAAGGAATTTAATTAATTGTTTTACCGATGTTATAATTACTTTCGCGCACCGAAATATTTTATAAAAGGATGATTTCTCCACCGCAATTACCTATGAATTATTTGCCACATTTCGAACACTTCTGTTTTAATGTTTGAAAACTTTTATTGTTTGCCTCGGTTTTAAATTTGAAATTCGAACTAGGTTTCAAACTAACGCGAGTTTATACACAGTAACCGAGGTGACGTGGCATCATTAGCAGGGATCACTGTAGCTTAATTATCCGGGCGCCACACTCCGGTTAATAGGTTAGTCCCAAAAATAATATAAAAGTGTATAATGAAGCCCAATAATGTCCAAAACAGAATATAATATTAGCATGGAACAATATAAAATTATAGATACGTTCGAGACGTATGAAGACCCAATGGCATTACTAGCCATTCATAATGGCCTAGTGGACAAGTGAAGGTTGTCCAAGGGATATATTCTTCTGCCATCTTTACTTGCCAAAATCCATCCTTTAAATCAAATTTGAAAAGTATTTGCTCGCGTGTATTATATTGATCCATTCTTGTTTATTAGATATAGTGTACGCATCATCTACAGGATTATTATTAAGTCCAAGATCAATCAACATTCTAGATTTCCCCCTTAGCTTCTTTAGCGTGATTTTTAACTGTGAATGTAGCAGATTGATGAGGGATTTTACTTTCTCTAATTTCTTTTAATTCTAATAACTTTAATATACATTTTAAATTCTTCTATATCTTTTGGTGTAGCTTCAACTGGGCCTGATTTAATTATATAATTTGTGTTTATGATGTTTATCTTACAAGTTATGGAGTTCATATCCCAATGTTTCATTGGCATTTCTCCAATAATTTGTATATCTTCTATACTTGCACTACCTTGTCTATGTCCATTTTGGATTTATATCTCTATCCCAGTTTGGCGGAAATGACTATAGTCCTATGCAGTCTGTGGAAGTATTTTCTATATGATATTCCTATATGGATTCATTAAGCTCTTCTTCTTTACTGGTTTTAGGAAGATCCACATTTAATGTCATATTTCTCTTTCAAGTTAGATATTTCAGCTAGTTGCCCTACCTTTCTTTATTTTCGTACTTCAGATATGAATGGTACATTATCTTGATAAGGGACAAATGTAATGCCTTCTCGTGTATAATAGTGGTCTTGAGAGAATGTTGTAAAAATCTTAATCCTAATATCATCTCATCTTTTATTACAGATAAATCTCTTATTGTGATTTCATCTATTATATATTTTGTACCATTAATATATGTTTCTATGTTGTATGCTAACTGGTTGTGAATTTTCTTTATACATGACATACCCGTAGATACCTGTCCTTTATTATCATCTATATTTTTACCAATTTCAAGACACTTAACGAAATATTTGTCATGAATAATGTTTTTCGTGCAACCTGTATCTAACAAGGCTAATATCTTATAGGAATTATTTGGTTTTAAAACTATTCTAACCGGAATTCTTATTCCTAGTACTTCTTCAAATGGAAGTCTCACTATATATTTATTTCCAAAATTGGTAATAGCATCTTTTAATTGAATTAACGCATCTCCATTTTTATCTCTTACCGTTATCATTTGCTCTTTCATTTCAATGTTTCCAACTACAATGTTCCCTTGTGATACGTCTCTAATGTATCTATAATTTATGAAGTATTCATGCCATGTTTACAACAATTATATATGATTTTGATGATTTGAATGGAATAACCCGGACTAAAGATGTTTTCACCAGAACTACCGTGGTGCTCTTTTTTGTGCAGAAATAGAAGTTCTCGGAATGGGATGAAACTTTTGATGATTTTTTTGGAACAAACACTACTAGGGAAAAGCATATACACAGGATATTACCAGCAGCGAGTTTTAAATTAAGGCGCTGCTACAATATAGCAGTAGCGTGCTCCGGCAGTACTCGCTGCTGAAATAAACGTAGCAGTAGCGCGCCTCCTCTAAGCCGCGCTACTGCTATAATTCCCTCGACCCCGCCGCGAAGCTAGTTCTAGCAGCAACGCGTTAATTCGGACCTCGCTACTGCTAGGTAGTTTAGCAGTAGCGCCTTTGCCTTTAGAGCGCTACTGCTAAAACTAGCTATCTTCCACACCCCCCCCCACGCTCTCCTCTATCCGATCCACCCTCACACTCACACTCACTCCCCTCAACCCCAGCGTGCGTGGTCCTCCCGGCAGCCGCCGTTGCCTACCCCTCTTCCCTCTGTGCCGCTGTCAACTCCTCCGCTACCTCTTGAGCACTTCGTTGGATTTCCTTGAAGAGGAAAGGATGATGCAGCAAAGTAGCGTAAGTATTTCCCTCAGTTTTTGAGAACCAAGGTATCAATCCTGTAGGAGGCTACGTGCGAGTCCCTCGTACTTGCACAAAACTAATAACTCCTCGCAACCAACGCGATAAGGGGTTGTCAATCCCTTCACGGTCACTTACGAGAGTGAGATCTGATAGATATGATAGATAATATTTTTGGTATTTTTGTGATAAAGATGCAAAGTAAAATAAAAGCAAAGAAAATAACTAAGTGTTGGAAGATTAATATGATGAAGATAGACCCGAGGGCCATAGGTTTCACTAGTGGCTTCTCTCATGAGCATAAGTATTTTACGGTGGGTGAACAAATTACTGTTGAGCAATTGACAGAATTGAGCATAGTTATGAGAGTATCTAGGCATGATCATGTATATAGGCATCACGTCCGAGACAAGTAGACCGACTCCGGCCTGCATCTACTACTATTACTCCACTCATCGGCCGCTATCCAGCATGCATCTAGAGTATTAAGTTCAAGAAAAGAGAGTAACGCCTTAAGCAAGATGTCGTGATGTAGAGGGATAAATTCATGCAATATGATAAAAAACCCATCGTGTTATCCTCGATGGCAACAATACAATATGTGCCTTGCTGCCCCTCATCCTTTGGGAAAGGACACATGAGATTGAACCCAAAGCTAAGCACTTCTCCCATTGCAAGAAAAACCAATCTAGTAGGCCAAACCAAACTGATAAATCGAAGAGACTTGCAAAGATAACCAATCATACATAAAAGAATTCAGAGAAGATTCAAATATTGTTCATAGATAATCTTGATCATAAACCCACAATTCATCGGTCTCAACAAACACACCGCAAAAAGAAGATTACATCGAATAGATCTCCACAAGAGAGGGGGAGAACATAGTATTGAGATCCAAAAAGATAGAGGAAGCCATCTAGGTACTAACTATGGACCCGAAGGTCTGAAGTAAACTAATCACACTTCATCGGAGGGGCTATGGTGATGATGTAGAAGCCCTCCGTGGTGGATGCCCCCTCCGGCGGAGCTCCGAAACAGGCCCCAAGATGGGATCTCGTGGGTACAGAAGGTTGCGGCGGTGGAATTAGGTTTTTGGCTCCGTATATGATCATTTGGTGGTACGTAGGTATATATAGGAGGAAGGAGTATGTCGGTGGAGCAACAGGGGGGCCACGAGGGTGGAGGGCGCGCCGGGGGGGGTAGGCGCGCCCCCCTACGTCGTGCCCTCCTCGAAGCTTCCTTGACTTAGGGTCCAAGTCTCCTGGATAACGTTCGGTGAGAAAATCACGTTCCCGAAGGTTTCATTCCGTTTGGACTCCGTTTGATATTCCGTTTCTTCGAAACTCTGAAATAGGCAAAAAAACAGCAATTCTGGGCTGGGCCTCCGGTTAATAGTTTAGTCCCAAAAATAATATAAAAATGGATAATAAATCCCAATATTGTCCAAAATAGTAGAAAATATTACATGGAGCAATCAAAAATTATAGATACGTTGGAGACGTATCAGGCATCCCCAAGCTTAATTCCTGCTCGTCCTCGAGTAGGTAAATGATAAAACAGAATTTTTGATGCGGAGTGCTACTTGGCATAATTTCAATGTAATTCTTCTTAATTGTGGTATGAATATTCAGATCCGAAAGATTCAAGATAAAAGTTCATATTGACATAAAAATAATAATACTTCAAGCATACTAACAAAGCAATCATGTCTTCTCAAAATAACATGGCCAAAGGAAGTTATCCCTACAAAATCATATAGTCTGGCTATGCTCTATCTTCACCGAACAAAGTATTTAAATCATGCACAACACCGATGACAAGCCAAGCAACTGTTTCATACTTTTGACATTCTCAAAACTTTTTCAATCTTCACGCAATACATGAGCGTGAGCCATGGATATAGCACTATATGTGGAATAGAATGGTGGTTGTGGAGAAGACAAAAAAGGGGAAGATAGTCTCACATCAACTAGGCGTATCAAAGGGCTATGAAGATGCCCATTAATAGATATCAATGTGAGTGAGTAGGGATTGCCATGTAACGGATGCACTAGAGCTATAAGTATGTGAAAGCTCAACAAAAGAAACTAAGTGGGTGTGCATCTAACTCGCTTGCTCACGAAGACCTAGGGCATTTTTAGGAAGCCCATCATTGGAATATACAAGCCAAGTTCTATAATGAAAAATTCCCACTAGTATATGAAAGTGACAAAATGAGAGACTCTCTATCATGAAGATCATGGTGCTACTTTTAAGCACAAGTGTGGTAAAAGGATAGTAACATTGTCCCTTCTCTCTTTTTCTCTCATTTTTTTATTTGGGCCTTTTCTCTCTTCTTTTTTTTATGGCCTCATCTCTCTCTTTTTTCGTCCGGAGTCTCATCCCGACTTGTGGGGGAATCATAGTCTCCATCATCCTTTCCTCACTTGGGACAATGCTCTAATTATGATGATCATCACATTTTTATTTTCTTACAACTCAAAAATTACAACTCGATACTTAGAACAAAATATAACTCTATATGAATGCCTCCGGCGGTGTACCGGGATATGCAATGAATCAAGAGTGACATGTATGAAAGAATTATGAACGGTGGCTTTGCCCCAAATACGATGTCAACTACATGATCATGCTAAGCAATATGACAATGATGGAGCGTGTCATAATAAATGGAACGGTGGAAAGTTGCATGGCAATATATCTCGGAATGGCTATGGAAATGCCATGATAGGTAGGTATGGTGGCTGTTTTGAGGAAGGTATATGTTGGGTGTATGATACCGGCGAAAGGTGTGCGGTATTAAAGAGGCTAGCAATGGAGGAAGGAAGAAGAGTGCGTATAATCCATGGACTCAACATTAGTCATAAAGAACTCATATACTTATTGCAAAAATCTACAAGTTATCAAAGCAAAGTATTACGCGCATGCTCCTAGGGGATAGATTGGTAGGAAAAGACCATCGCTCGTTCCGACCGCCACTCATAAGGAAGACAATAAATAAATAAATCATGCTCCGACTTCATCACATAATGGTTCACCATACGTGCATGCTACGGAATCACAAACTTTAACACAAGTATTTCTCAAATTCACAACTACTCAACTAGCATGACTCTAATATCACCATCTTCATATCTCAAAACAATTATCAAGCATCAAACTTTTCTTAGTATTCAACACACTCATAAGGAAGTTTTACAAATCTTGAATACCAAGCATATTAGGATTATTAAAGCAAATTACCATGCTATTTAAGACTCTCAAAATAATCTAAGTGACTCATGATAGATCAATAGTTTCTATAAAACAAATCCACCACCGTGCTTTAAAAGATATAAGTGAAGTACTAGAGCCAAATTATATAACTCAAAGGATATAAGTGAAGCACAAAGAGTATTCTAATAGTTTCCAAATCATGTATGGATCTCTCAAAAGGTGTGTACATCAAGGATGATTGTGGTAAACTAAAAATCAAAGACTCAAATCATACAAGACGCTCCAAGCAAAACGCATATCATGTGGTGAATAAAAATATAGCTCCAAGTAAAGTTACCGATGGAAGTAGACGAAACAGAGGATGCCTTCCGAGGCATCACCAAGCTTTGACTTTTTGGTGTTCTTAGATTATCTTGGGGGTGCCATGGGCATCCCCAAGCTTAGGCTCTTGCCACTCCTTGTTCCATAATCCATCAAAATATTTCACCCAAAACTTGAAAACTTCACAACACAAAACTCAACAGAAATCTCGTGAGCTCCGTTAGCGAAAGAAAACAAAAGACCACTTCAAGGTACTGTAGTGAACTCATTATTTATTTATATTGGTGTTAAACCTACTGTATTACAACTTCTCTATGGTTTATAAACTATTTTACTAGCCATAGATTCATCAAAATAAGCAAACACCACACGAAAAACAGAATCTGTCAAAAACAGAACAGTCTGTAGTAATATGTAACTAACGCAAACTTCTGGAACTCCAAAAAATCCGAAAAAATAGGAAGACCTAGGAAATTTGTTTATTGATCAGCAGCAATTGGAATCACTATTTTATCTTGTTCTGGTGATTTTTAATAATTGTTTGCGTGAACAGAAAGTTTCTGGAAATTACAGCAAGATCAAATAACTATCATCCAAGAAGATCCTATAGGTTTAACTTGGCACAAACACTAATTAAAACATAAAAACACATCTAACCAGAGTCTAGATCAAATATTTATTCCTAAACAGAAGCAAAAAGCAAAAAGTAAAAATAAAATTGGGTTGCCTCCCAACAAGCGCTATCGTTTAACGCCCCTAGCTAGGCATAAAAGCAAGGATAGATCTAGGTATTGCCATCTTTGGTAGGCAATCCATAAGTGGCTCTCATAATAGATTCATATGGTAACTTTATTTTCTTTCTAGGGAAGTGTTCCATACCTTTCTTATGGAAATTGGAATCGAATATTCCCTTCCTTCATATCAATAATTGCACCAATCGTTCTAAGGAAAGGTCTACCAAGAATAATAGGACAAGAAGGATTGCAATCTATATCAAGAACGATAAAATCTACTGGCAAATAATTCCTATTTGCAACAATAAGAACATCATTAATTCTTCCCATAGGTTTCTTAATAGTGGAATCCGCAAGGTGCAAGTTTAGAGAGAAATCATCAAAATCGCGGAGATCTAGCAAATCGCACAAAGTTTTGGGAATAGTGGAAACACTAGCACCCAAATCACATAAAGAATAGAATTCATGATCCTTAATCTTAATTTTAATAGTTGGTTCCCACTCATCATAAAGTTTTCTAGGGATAGAAACTTCCAACTCAAGCTTTTCTTCATAAGATTTCATCAAGCCATCAACGATATGTTTAGTAAACGCTTTATTTTGACTACAAGCGTGAGGAGAATTTAGCACGGATTGTAACAAGGAAATACAATCAATCAAAGAGCAATTTTCATAATTAAATTCCTTGAAATCCAAAATAGTGGGTTTATTAGCATCAAGGGTTTTGATTTCTTCAATCCCACTTTTATCAAATTTAGCATCAAGATCTAAAAACTCCGAATTTTTGGAACGCCTTCTAGGTAAAGGTGGATCATATTCAGTCCCATCATTATAAAGATTCATATTGCGAAACAAAGATTTAATTGGGTACACATCAATAACTTTAAGTTCTTCATCTTTATTTTCACAGAAATCCGGTTTAGCAGCCATCCTATTAACTAAGGTAGCTTGCTTATCCAATATTTCAGCAGTCAAATTCTCAAGACAAGCAATTTGGGATCTTAAACCATCAAATTCTTTAGACATATCATCGAGCTCTTTATTCATATAACTCATAAAACTTTTTTGTTCCTTAAGCTCGTTTCTGAAGAAATTATTATGCTCAAATTGCAAAACCATAAAACTCCTAACATTTCTTTCGATTTATTCTCTAGCCATTTAAAGTGAAGATCACCGAATCTGGGTATATCCATCGTGACAAACAAGCAATCCAACACACGAGCAAACAAAAGCAAGCAAAACGGGCGAAAAGAAGAAGGCGAACGGAAAAGAGAGGGCCAATAAAACGGCAAGGGTGAGGGTGGGGAGAGGAATACGAGAGGCAAATGGCAAATAATGTAGTGCGGGAGATAAGGGATTGTGATGGGTACTTGATCATAAACCCACAATTCATCGGTCTCAACAAACACACCGCAAAAATAAGATTACATCGAATAGATATCCACAAGAGAGGGGGAGAACATAGTATTGAGATCCAAAAAGAGAGAGGAAGCCATCTAGCTACTAACTATGGACACAAAGGTCTGAAGTAAACTACTCACACTTCATCGGAGGGGCTATGGTGATGATGTAGAAGTCCTCCATGGTGAATGCCTCCTCCGGCGGAGCTCCGGAACAGGCCCCAAGATGGGATCTCGTGGGTACAGAAGGTTGCGGCGGTGGAATTAGGTTTTTGGCTCCGTATCTGATCGTTTGGGGGTACGTAGGTATATATAGGAGGAAGGAGTACGTCGGTGGAGCAACAGGGGCCCACGAGGGTGGAGGGTGCGCCCCCTTCCTCGTTCCCTCCTTGAAGCTTCCTTGACTTAGGGTCCAAGTATCCTGGATCACGTTCGGTGAGAAAATCACGTTCCCGAAGGTTTCATCCCGTTTGGACTCCGTTTGATATTCCGTTTCTTCGAAACTCTGAAATAGGCAAAAAACAGCAATTCTAGGCTGAGCCTCCGGTTAATAGGTTAGTCCAAAAAATAATATAAAAGTGGATAATAAAGCCTAACATTGTCCAAAACAGTAGATAATATAGCATGGAGCAATAAAAAATTATAGATACATTGGGGACGTATCACTCCTCCTCGCTGGACTGGGTACCTCCCTCCTCCTCCGTCCTCCCTCGACTCGCCGTCGGCCGGCCCCTCCTCGCTCCGCCTTCCTCCTCCGTCCTACTCTCTTCTCCCTCCTCGAGTCGCCCCTCCTTCTCCCTCCTCCCTGCTACATTTTGATTGAGTAGGCTAGTTCATATGCAACATTTTGATTTAGTTGATATGATTTAGTTGATTTAGTAGGATAGTTGATTTAGTTGATTTAGAACATTTTGATTTAGTTGATTTAGTAGGCTAGTTGATTTAGTTGATTTACAACATTTTTATTTAGTTGATTTAGTAGGCTAGTTGATTTAGTAGATTTAGTAGGCTAGTTGATTTAGAACATTTTGATTTAGTTGATTTAGTATGCTAGTGGATTTAGTAGGCTAGTTGATTTAGTATGCACCATTTTATTGTTATTTTTTCTGTACATGGATAGGTAGATGCTTTTGTTTTTTGTAATAAGTTATTTTTTGGCAAAATGTAGGTGCCAATTTAGTTGAATTTGCCACTTGTTTTCTTAATCAATTATCTTCGGCAATAGGGGCCAAATTAGATGAAATGTCTTGGTAGGTGGTACCCTTATTTGGTAGATATTTGTGATAAGTTTTTTCGGCAATAGGTGTCACCGAAATGCTTTGGTAGGTGGTACCTTATCATCTAATATGTGACTAGATCTTAGGATTATAATTGTGCATAAAATTGCTTCTTGCGGAAGAACGAAAAATATCACATGCTACTGTTTTTCTTTCCTGTAAAGTGGATCGTTAATCCTTTGCTCATATTGCTTTAGGAAAATGGCGCCACCACCACCACCACTATGTCGACTGTGTAAGTCAAGGTGCGCCAGCAGCCTTGCAACTATTTGATTTTTAGTGTTGGCAGCCGAGTTTTCGTCATGCGGCAGTAAGAAATTAGATG
The DNA here is from genome assembly GCA_021605145.1 of Aegilops bicornis. Lineage (NCBI taxonomy): Eukaryota > Viridiplantae > Streptophyta > Magnoliopsida > Poales > Poaceae > Aegilops > Aegilops bicornis. Next base: position 806,533,865 of record CM038671.1, read on the forward strand.
AAATGTAACAACTATTTGATTTTTAGTGTTGGCATTACTACATTGTGTCATTTTTCTTTTTTTACACAGATCATCCCATGCTATGTGAGGTTGAAATTCAACAAGCTGACAGGAGACACTGTGACATTTGAGGCTCACAGGGGTCGTATACACTATGGAGGTCGAGAAAGGACGCAATATGTCGCAGATTGGAGGAGATGGATGGGCCCGTTTCCTCACCCACATGCGTCTTACTGGTGGTGAGTTGATCAGCTTCTCCTTCAGAGCAGAAAGACCCAAGCTGACTGTCATTTATCTCAACCTGGTGGAAGATGATGAAGATGACGAAGATGATGAAGATGACGAAGATGATGAAGATAATGAGGACTCACTCGATGAAGATGATGAGAACACACTTCACGAAGCCATCGTAGCTCAAAGAATGAGGTTGAGCAAGGAGGAGGTGTGCAACCTATGGGACATAATTCCGCCACGTGATGACTTTGTCGGGGTGCCATCCGTGACCCGCCAGACAAGTACCATGGTCTATCGGCATGAAATGGTATGTTATACTGACTCTAGTAATTTGATGATATATATATATATGCTTTATTGTTATACTTACAAATGCAAATTATCCGATGATATGCTTAGTGAATCCGATGATATGCTTAGTGTAGAGTCCAATGATATGCTTTGTGGAATCTAGTCGATGATATGCTTTAGTGTAGAGTCTGATCACATGCTTATTAGTGTAGAATCCAACGAACTACTAATAGTGTAGATAATCCATATATACTTATTAGTATAAATCATGATTAATTATTACAAATGCATACTACTGTGTCTTTTGATAGTGTAGAAATCTAGACATAATAGAAATATATTTGCAAGAGTATGTGCGAGGCTATTTATTATTTGATATGTTTTTCTTATTCAGAAATTGCCAAAGAACCTATCTGTGAGTTGTGGTATCGAGCCTGATGAACAAGGCTCAGCTGGACTACACCTTACCGCAAGGGGCTCTGTCACCACCTGTACTTACCGCATGGACACAGCATTTGCCGCACACACTTAAACTCGGTTGGGTGGAAGAGATTCCTCATTGGCAAGAATCTTCGTGTTGGACAGGCCATCCTAATTACTATCAAGAACACCCACCGCCGAGGCTTGAGGATGATGATCGTCGTCGATATCATCTTGAACTACATATGTGTGGGTGGCTATATCATCTAGAACTACATATGATGATTGTCGTCGATATCATGTAGAACTACATATGATTATCGTCGTCGATATCATCTAGAACTACATATGATGATCGTCGTCGATATCACCTAGTACTGCTTGAGGATGCATGTTGAGTATATATGAAATTGTTATCTAGTACTCCCTCCATTCCAAATCATTGTCGTGGTTTTAGTTCAAATTTGAACTAAAACCACGGCCAATAATTGAAACCAGAGAATACTACCTAGAACCTATAATGCTTTATGAAATTGATATCTAGTAGTACCTAGTATCTGGAAATTGCAGTTTATTGAAGCTGAAACGGAGTGGAAATGATGAAAGATATAGCAGTAGCGCAGGGCTAGGAAATCGCTACAGCTAACTAATAGTAGCGTTTTCTGGAAAAGCGTTGCTGATATAGTCAATAGTAGTAGCGCGGGTACAGACAGCGCTACTACTAACAGTTAGCTGTAGCGACATATTGGTAGCGCGGCTGCTGATAGCCTCAAAACCCGCTCTACTACTAGGGTTTTCCCTAGTAGTGAAAAGAGACCCCTGAAGCTTCGTGGGAGTGATAACCCACAAGTATAGGGTATCGCAACAACTTTCGAGGGTAGAGTATTCAACCCAAATTTATTGATTCGACACAAGGGGAGCCAAAGAATATTCTTGAGTATTAGCAGTTGAGTTGTCAATTCAACCACACCTGGATAACATAGTATCTGCAGCAAAGTGTTTAGTAGCAAAAGTGGTATGATAATAAAGGTAACGGTAGCAAAAGTAAAGATAAATATTTTTGGGTTTTTGTAGTAGTTGTAACAGTAGCAACGGAAAAGTAATTAAGCGAAGAACAATATATGAAAAGCTCGTAGGCAATGGATCAGTGATGGATATTTATGCGGATGCGATTCCTCATGCAATAGTTATAACATAGGGTGATATAGAACTAGCTCCAATTCATCAATGTAATGTAGGCATGTATTCCGTAAATAGTCATACGTGCTTATGGAAAAGAACTTGTATGACATCTTTTGTCCTACCTTCCCGTTGAAGCGGGGTCCTAGCGGAAACTAAGGGATATTAAGGCCTCCTTTTAATAGAGAACCGGACCAAAGCATTAACAAATAGTGAATACGTGAACTCCTCAAACTACGGTCATCACCGAGAAGATCCCGATTATTGTCACTTCGGGGTTATCGGATCATAACACATAATAGTGACTATAGACTTGCAAGATAGGATCAAGAACACACATATATTCATGAAAAAATAATAGGTTCAGATCTGAAATCATGGCACTCGGGCCTTAGTAACTAGCATTAAGCATAGCAAAGTCATAGCAACATCAATCTCAGAACATAGTGGATACTAGGGATCAAACCCTAACAAAACTAACTTGATTACATGGTGAATCTCATCCAACCCATCACCGTCCAGCAAGCCTACGATGGAATTACTCACGCATGGCGGTGAGCATCATGAAATTGGTGATGGAGGATGGTTGATGATGACGACGGCAAAGAATCCCCCTCTCCGGAGCCCCGAACGGACTCCAGATCAGCCCTCCCGAGAGAGATTAGGGCTTGGCGGCGGCTCCGTGTCATGAAACGCGATGAAACTTTCTCTCTGATTTTTTTCTCCCTGAGACGGAATATATGGAGTTCGAGTTGAGGTCGGAGGAGGTCCAGGGGGCCCACGAGATAGGGGGGCGCGCCCTGGGGGGCGCCCCCCTGTCTCGTGGACAGGCCCTGGGCCCCCTGATGTATTTCTTTCGCCCAATAATTCTTATAAATTCCAAAAAGTGCCTCCGTGGATTTCCAGGACATTGAGAACTTTTCTTTTCTACACATAAAACAACATCATGGTAGTTCTGCTGAAAACAACGTCAGTCCGGGTTAGTTTCATTCAAATCATGCAAGTTAGAGTCCAAAACAAGGGCAAAAGTGTTTGGAGAAGTAGATACGTTGGAGACATATCAACTCCCCCAAGCTTAAACCTTTGCTTGTCCTCAAGCAATTCAGTTGATAAACTGAAAGTGATAAAGGAAAACTTTTACAAACTCTATTTGCTCTTGTTGTTGTAAACATGAAAAGCCAGCATTCAAGTTTCAGCAAGTATTATGAACTAACCATACTAACAATAACACGTAGGTCTCACAATTACTCATATCAATAACATAATTAGCTAGCGAGCAATAATAATAAAACTCGGACGACAACACTTTCTCAAAATAATATAACATGATATAACAAAATGGTATCTCACTAGCACTTTATGAGACCGCAAAACATAAATGCAGAGCACCTTTAAAGATCAAGGACTGACTAAATATTGTAATTCATGGTAAAAGAGATCCAGTCAAGTCATACCCAATATAAGCCAATAATAATGAATGCAAATGACAGTGTGCTCTCCAGCGGGTGCTTTTTAATAAGAAGGGTGATGTCTCAACATAAAAGTAAATAGATAGGCCCTTCGCAGAGGGAAGCAGGGATTTGTAGAGGTGCCAGAGCTCGATTTTAAAATAGAGATTGAATACATTTTGAGCGGCATACTTTCACTGTCAACGCAACAACTATGAGATGGTTGTATCTTCCATACTACATGCATTATAGGTAGTCCCAAACAGAATGGTAAAGGTTTATACTCCCCCTCCTCCACAAGCTTCAATCCATGGCTTGCTCGAAACAATGAGTGCCTCCAACATTCAACGGGTCCTAGGGGGAGTTTTGTTTGCAATTATTTTGATTTAGTTTGCATAAAGCATGGGACTGGGCATCCCGGTGACCGGCCCTTTCTCGTGAATGAGGAGCGGAGTCCACTCCTCCTGAGAATAACCCACCTAGAATGGAAGATATAGGCAGCCCTAGTTGTACATGAGCTGCTCGAGCATACAAAACAGAATTTCATTTGAAGGTTTGGAGTTTGGCACATACAAATTTACTTGGAACGGCAGGTAGATACCGCATATAGGAAGGTATAGTGGACTCATATGGAACAACTTTGGGGTTTAAGGAGTTTGAATGCACAAGCAGTATTTCCGCTTAGTACAGGTGAAGGCTAGCAAAAGACTGGGTAGCGACCAACCGAGAGAGCGACAACAGTCATAAACATGCATTAAAATTAATTCACACCGAGTACAAGCATGAGTAGGATATAATCTACCATGAACACAAATATCATGAAGGCTATGTTGATTTGATTCAACTACATGTGTAAACATGTGCCAAGTCGAGTCACTCAATTCATTCAAAGGAGGATACCATCCCATCATATCATATCATAATCATTCTAATAGCATGTTGTACATAAGGTAAACCATTATAACTCAAAGCTGATCAAGCATGGCACAAGTAACTATAATCTCTAAATGTCATTGCAAATATGTTTACTTCATAATAGCTGACTCAGGAACTATGAACCCATCATATTTACAAAAACAAGAGAGGTCGAGTTCATACCAGCTTTTCTCATCCCAATAAGTTCATCATATATCGTCATTATTGCCTTTCACTTGCACGACCGAACGATGTGTATAATAATAAGAGTGCACGTGCATTGGACTAAGCTGGAATCTGCAAGCATTCAACTCAAGAGAGAAGACAAGGTAATATGGGATCTAAGTTAACTAAACATTCATGCATATAAGAGCCACTAAGCATTTTCAATATGGTCTTCTCGACCCCCAAAAGAAAGAAAAGAAAATAAAACTATTTACACGGGAAAGCTCCCAACAAGTAAGAAGAAGAACTAGAAATCTTTTCGGGTTTTCATTTTAATTCTACTACAAGCATGGAAATTAAACTAACTATTTTTTTTTGGTTTTTCTTATGGTTTATCAAACACACAAGAAGAAAACTAGAAAAAGAAATTTAAACAAACATGGATAATAAAATGAAAGAGTACGAGCACCGACGACTAGTGTCTGAACATGAATGTGAAGTCGGTCTAGTAGGTCTAGTAGAAATACGTACTCCCTCAAGCTTAGGCTTTTGGCCTAAGTAGGTCTAGTACCACGGACCGCCTGGCTGATATCCATAAGTGAAGCTGGGGTTATACTGAGATGCGGAGGCGATCGCCTCCGGAGCGGCAGCGTGTTGGCGAGCTGCCTCCATTCCACTCTCATTCTCAGTTGCTTCCTCCCTGGTGATAACGTATCTTCCTCTTGCCTGATAATCAAAAAGGTAGGGGGCAGGAAGAGTAACAGGGACGACGTTGCGTCTGTCATAGATTAGTCTATAATGGAGGAATTTTTCATTCCTCTCAAGAAAATGATGATGGAACATAGCTTCTTTATCCAAATAAACAGGAGGTAAAATCATATCCCCCTCTCGTGGAGCTATATTAAGAAAGTTAGCCACACGGGTTGCATAAATTCCTCCAAATAAATCTCCCTTTCTACTATTATTCTGCAACCTACGTGCAACTATTGCCCCCAAGTTATAACCTTTATAACCTGACACAACACTCTTGAGGACAGCAAGATCAGGAGCACACATGTGACATACTTCGTCCTTACCGTTAATGCATCTACCAATAAAGAGAGCAAAGTAATGTATAGCAGGAAAATGAATGCTCCCTATGGTAGCTTGTGCTACGTCCCTAGATTCTCCCACAGTAATACTAGCAAGAAAATCTCTAAATTCAGATTTGGGAGGATCATTAATATTACCCCACTGCGGGAGTTTGCAAGCAGTTGTGAAATCCTCTAAATCCATGGTATAAGATGTATCATAAATATCAAACATGACACTAGGAGAATTACGTGAACAGTTGTATCTAAACCTCCGCACAAAAGAATCGGTCAACTGATAGTACTGCGGACACTTATCTTGCAAGAAGTCCTCCAGCTCGGCATTACTCACATATGCGTCAAATTCCTCCTTGAAGCCTGCTTCAACCATAAAATCATCGGATGGCCACTCACAAGCCCGTACATTTGCGTCCCTCGGCAATTCAACATCTTGCTCACGTATAGCAATCCTTGGCCCTTTCTTTGCCGAGGAACCTCCTTGGTACATTCTTCTAAGCATATTTCTTTTTCTGAAAAAGTTCTAAAATTTTAGTAACTTCAAAATAAAAGTGCATAAAACTAAACAAGATTGATAGCAACTACTCCTACAAGTGCCTAGAGCCTATATCATGCATTGGAATTTCTTGGGACCTCAAAAAATTTAACATGCAAGCTCAAGAACATGGTCACCTATGCAGCAAAAATTTGCAATGAATAAAGCACTAGAACAAAAACTATTTGGACCAATGGAGGAGTCACATACCAAGCAACAATCTCCCAATGCAATTTTGCGAATGGAGCTTTGAGCTAAGAGATCGAAAATCGCAGCAAGAAGAGCTAGAACTCGTGCTTGAGCTGGATGGGGATTTTTTTGGGTAGAATATGAAGTGTGTGGGTGCTGGCATAAGTGGAGGGGGGGCCACCAGGGGCCCACGAGATAGGGGACGCGCCCTACAGGGGGGGGGGGCCCTCCTCTCTCGTGGTCTGGTGCTTGCCCCTTCTGCAGTGTTTTCAGTGCCTAAAATCCTCCAATATTCCAGAAAAAATCATACTAGATTTGCAGGGTATTTGGAGCACTTTTATTTTCGGGCTATTTTTTAATGCACGGATAATTCAGAAAACAGACGAGTAATACTATTTTTGCTTTATTTAATCTAAATAACAGAAAGTATAAGGAGGGTACAGAAGGTTGTGCCTTCTAGTTTCATCCATCTCATGATCATCAAAATGAACCCACTAACAAGGTTGATCAAGTCTTGTTAACGAACTCATTCCGAATAACACGGAACCGGAGAAATTTCGAATAACACTAAGTTACCTCAACGGGGATGTGAAAATCCCCAACAATAAGAATATCATACTTTTTCTTGACAGCAGGGAGAGGAAATTCAAAACCTCCAAAAATGATAGTTGGAACTTTTCCAATTGAATTGATGATATGAACTTGAGATTGTTTCCTCGGAAAGTGTACCGTATGCTCATTACCATTAACATGAAAAGTGACATTGCCTTTGTTGCAACCAATAACAGCCCCTTCGGTATTAAGAAAAGGTCTACCAAGGATGATAGACATACTATCATCCTCGGGAATATCAAGAATAACAAAGTCCGTTAAAATAGTGACATTTGCAACCACAACATGCACATCCTCACAAATACCGACAGGTATAGCTGTTGATTTATCAGCCATTTGCAAAGATATTTCGGTAGGTGTCAACTTATTCAATTCAAGTCTACGACATAAAGAGAGAGGCATAACACTAACACCGGCTCCAAGATCACATAAAGAAGTTCTAACATAATTTATTTTAATAGAGCATGGTATAGTTGGTACACCCGGATCTCCAAGTTTCTTTGGTATTCCACCCTTAAAAGTGTAATTAGCAAGCATGGTGGAAATTTCAGCTTCCGGTATCTTTCTTTTATTTGTGATGATATCCTTCATATACTTAGCATATGGATTTACTTTAAGCATATCAGTTAAGCGCATACGTAAGAAAATAGGTCTAATCATTTCAGCAAAGCGCTCAAAATCCTCATCATCCTTTGACTTGGATGGTTTAGGAGGAAAGGGCATGGGTTTCTGAACCCATGGTTCTCTTTCTTTACCGTGCTTCCTAGCAACAAAATCCCTCTTATCATAATGATGACTCTTTGATTGTGGGTTATCAAGATCAACAGCAGGTTCAATCTCTACATCATTATCATTGCTAGGTTTTGCATAAACATGAACATTATTATTAACATTATCACTAGGTTCATGTTCATCACCTGATTGATTTTCAGCATCAGAAATAGAAATATTATTGGGATTCTCAGGTGTGTCTATAGTAGGTTCACTAGAAGCATGCAAAGTTCTATCGTTTTTCTTCTTCTTCTTTTTAGAAGAACTAGGTGCCTCTAAATTATTTCTCTTAGAATCTTGCTCGATTCTCTTAGGGTGGCCTTCAGGATACAAAGGTACCTGAGTCATTCTACCAGTTCTAGTAGCCACTCTAACAGCAAAGTCATTTTTATTATTTAATTCATCAAGCAAATTATTTTGAGCTCTAAGTACTTGCTCAGCTTGAGTAGCAACCATAGAAGCATATTTGCTAACGCGGTGAAGTTCATCTTTAACTCTAGCTAGATTATCACATAAGCGTCCTATTTCGAAAGCATTATTCTTTAACTCTCTACCAACATAAGCATTAAAACTTTCTTGCCTAGCCATAAAGTCATCAAATTCATCTAAGCATGGGCTATGAAATTTAGTAGAGGGTATTTCAACCTTATCATATCTATAGAGAGAATTTACCTTTACTACCTGGTGTCGGGTTATCAAGACAATGTGGTTCTTCAGGCGGTAAATTAAGACCATGTATTTCTTCAATAGGAGGTAAATTCTTAACGTATTCAGCTTTAATACCTTTTTCTTTCATTGATTTCTTTGCCTCTTCCATATCTTCAGGACTGAGAAATAAAACACCTCTCTTCTTGAAGTGGGTTTAGGAATAGGCTCGAGGTTGGCTCAATTGGTTCAGGAATTACTTGAGGAACTGGCTCAGGAAGAGTCCAATTATTTTCATTAGTCAACATATTATTCAATAATATTTCAGCTTAAATCATTGTTCTTTCCTGAAAACACAACCAGCACAACTATCCAAGTAGTCCTTGGAAGCATCGGTTAGTCCATTATAAAAGATATCAAGTATTTCATTTTTCTTAAGAGGATGATGAGGCAAAGCATTAAGTAATCAGAGAAGCCTCCCCCAAACTTGTGGGAGACTCTCTTCTTTGATTTGCACAAAATTATATATTTCCATAAGGCAGCTTGTTTCTTATGAGCAGGGGAAATATTTAGCAGAGAAGTAATAAATCATATCACGGGACTACGCACACAACCAGGAGCAAGAGAATTATACCAAGTCTTAGCATCACCCTTTAATGAGAACGGAAATATCTTAAGGATATATAAATAGCGAGACTTCTCATCATGAGTAAACAAGGTGGCTATATCATTCAACTTGGTAAGATGTGCCACAACAGTTTCAGATTCAAGGCCATAAAAAGGATCAGATTCAACTAAGGTAATAATATCAGGATCAACACAGAATTCATAATCCTTATCAGTAACACAAATAGGTGAAGTAGCAAAATCAGGGTCGGGTTTCATTTTAGCATTAAGAGACTGTTGCTTCCATTTAGCTAATAATTTCTTAAGATCATTTCTATCATTGCAAGCAAGGATTTCCAGAGCAGCTTTTTCATTCATAACATAACCCTTAGGAACAACAGGTAAAACATAATCATTGGGGGAACCTTCATCGTCACTATCATCAGTAATAGGATCTTCAGTAATTGCATCCCCTCTAACTCTAGCAAGTTGTTCATCTAGAAAGTCACCTAATGGGAAAGTAGTATCACGCACAGAAGTAGTTTCATCATGCATAGCAGAAGTGGCATCATCAATAACATGCGACATATCAGAACTCATAGCAGTAGCAGGTTTAGGTGTTGCAAGCTTACTAATAACGGAAGGAGAATCTAGTGAAGAGCTAGATGGCAGTTCCTTACCTCCCCTCGTAGTTGAGGGCAAAATAGTAGTTCGGTTGTCTTTCAAGTTCTTCATAGTGATCAACAGATATAAATCCCAAGTGACTCAGAGAATAGAGATATGCTCCCCGGCAACGGTGCCAGAAATTGGTCTGGATAACCCACAAGTATATGGGATCGCAACAGCTTTCGAGGGTAGAGTATTCAACACAAATTTATTGATTCGACACAAGGGGAGCCAAAGAATATTCTTGAGTATTAGCAGTTGAGTTGTCAATTCAACCACACCTGGATAACTTAGTATCTGCAGCAAAGTGTTTAGTAGCAAAAGTGGTATGATAATAAAGGTAGCAGTGAAAAAGTAAAGATAAATATTTTTGGGTTTTTGTAGTAGTTGTAACAGTAGCAACGGAAAAGTAATTAAGCGAAGAACAATATATGAAAAGCTCGTAGGCAATGGATCAGTGATGGATAATTATGCCGGATGCGATTCCTCATGCAATAGTTATAACATAGGGTGATATAGACCTAGCTCCAATTCATCAATGTAATGCAGGCATGTATTCCGTAAATAGTCATACGTGCTTATGGAAAACATAATAGGTTCAGATCTGAAATCATGGCACTCGGGCCCTAGTGACAAGCATTAAGCATAGCAAAGTCATAGCAACATCAATCTCAGAACATAGTGGATACTAGGGATCAAACCCTAACAAAACTAACTTGATTACATGGTGAATCTCATCCAACCCATCAACTTCCAGCAAGCCTATGATGGAATTACTCACGCACGGTGGTGAGCATCATGAAATTGGTGATGGAGGATGGTTGATGATGACAAGGGCGAATAATCCCCCTCTCCGGAGCCCCGAACGGACTCCAGATCAGCCCTCCCGAGAGAGATTAGGGCTTGGCGGCGGCTCCGTGTCGTGAAACGCGATGAAATTTATCTCTGATTTTTTTCTCCCCGAGACGGAATATATGGAGTTGGAGTTGAGGTCGGAGGAGGTCCAGGGGGCCCACGAGATAGGGGGGCGCGCCCTAGGCGCCCCTGTCTCGTGGACCGACCCTGGGCCCCCTGATGTATTTCTTTCGCCCAATAATTCTTATAAATTCCAAAAAGTGCCTCCGTGGATTTCCAGGACGTACCGAGTACTTTTCTTTTCTCCACATAAAACAACATCATGGTAGTTCTGCTGAAAACAGCGTCAGTCCGGGTTAGTTTCATTTAAATCATGAAAGTTAGAGTCCAAAACAAGGGCAAATGTGTTTGGAAAAGTGATACGTTGGAGACGTATCAGGGAGAACGAGAAGAGCAACGAGGTGCCCACAAGCCACCGTCGCGTGCCCAGGGGGTTGGTCGTGGGCTAGTGGTTTGTCTGCACCCTATGGCCCATCTTAGCGTGAGACTGATGCCAAAAAAATCATGTAAATAGAAAAACCACCTAAAATAACCCTAGAACTTTGACTCCCCCGCCGCACGCCTCTGTACCTTTGAAATACCATCTGGAGCCCTATTCGGGCACCCTGCCGGAGTGGGAAATCATCACCGGAGGCCATCTTCATCAGCCCGACGACCACCATGACAAGGAGGGGTTAGTTCACCCTCAAGGCTATTTGTATGTACAAGTAGCTATGTGTTTGATCTCTCTCTCTCTCTCTTGTGTTTTTGATTTGGCACGATCTTGATGTACCGCGAGATTTGTTAATATAGTTGGATCATATGGTGTTTTCCCCTCTCTATCTTGTTGCGATGGATAGAGTTTTTACCTTTGAGATTTCACCATTATCGGATTGAATACTTTTATGGATTTGAGAACACTTGATGTATGTCTTGCATATGAATATCCGTTGTGATAATGGGGTATTATATTGATTGACTTGATGTATGTTTTGGCACTCAACTCATGAATTCCCGAGGTGACTTTAGGGTAATATATGCATAGGGGCTGATGCACGTTTTCTTCCTACTTTGTCCGGTTGAACTCTTGGGGCACTCTTTGAAGTCCTTTGTGTTGGATTGAATATTATGAATTTGAAGTTGTATGATGCGTATTGTATAATTAACTCACGGATACTTGTGGTGGCATTGGAGTATCTAGTTGACATTAGGGTTAGTGGATGTGTATCATATGGTGTTATTTTAGTACGAACTCTAGGGTTGTTCGTGACACTTATAGGAATAGCTCAATGGATCGATCGGAAAGGATAACTTTGAGGTGGTTTCGTACCCTATGAACAATTTCATCTTATGTTATCTGCTAGATAAGAAATTTGGAGTGATTCTTTATTGCACGTTGAGAGATTTCTATATGATTCAATTATGTTAGCACTTATGAGAGATCACACTAGTGAAAGTATGAACCCTAGGCCTTTTTTCAAGCATTGCAATACCGTTTGTGCTTCGTTTTATCACTTGCTACCTTGCTGTTTTTTATATGTTCAGATTACAAAAACCTATATCTACTATCCATACTACACTTGCATCACCATCTCTTCGCCGAATTAGTGCACATATACAATTTTCCACTATATTGGGTGTGTTGGGGACACAAGAGATTTCTTGTATTTGGTTGTAGGGTGCTACTTCTTGAGGTTGCTTTGTTTTTTCCCTTGAAGAGGAAAAGGTGATGCAGCAAATTTGAGATAAGTATTTCCCTTAGTTAAGAACCAATGTATCAATCCAGTAGGAGGTATAAGCAAGTCCGCAATAGATGCACCTGCACAAACTAACAAATACTTTCACAAGGGGTTGTCAATCCCTTCACGGTCACTTGCAAGGGTGAGATCTGATAGAGATAGGTACAAAAGATAAGTAAAAGAGCAAAATAAAGTCAATATAAATAAAGTGCAGCAAGGTGTTTTTGTATTTTTCGTTTTATAGATCTAAAAATATATGATGAGAAATAGACCCGGGGGCCATAGTTTTCACTAGAGGCTTCTCTCTTGAAAGAAACATATGGTGGGTGAAGAAATTATTATTGAGCAATTTATAGAAAAGTGCATAGTTATGATGACATCTAAGGCAATGGTCATGAATATAGGCATCACGTTCGTGACATGTAGGCCGAAATGATTCTGCATCTACTACTATTACTCCACACATCGACAGCTATCCAGCATGTATCTAGTGTATTATAAGTTAACAAGAACGGAGTAACGCCTTAAGCAAGATGACATGGTGTAGAGGGATAAACACAAGAAATATGATATAAACCCCATCTTTTTAACCTTAATGGCAACAATATAATATGTGCCTCGCTACCCCTACTGTCACTGGGTGAGGACACCGCAAGATTGAACTCATCACAAAGCACCTCTCCCATTGCAAGATAGATCAATCTAGTTGGCCAAATCAAATCAATAGATCGGAGAGAAATACAAAGCTATCTTAATCATGCATAAAAAGAGTTTAGAGAAGACTCGAATAATATTCATAGATAATCTGATCATAAATCAACAATTCATCAGATCTCAAAAAACACACCGCAAAAGAAGATTTCATCGAATAGAACTCTGAGAACATCGTGGAGAACATTGTATTGAAGATCAAAGTGAGAGAAGAAGCCATTTAGCTACTAGCTATGGACCCGTAGGTCTGTGGTAAACTACTCACACATCATCGGAGGGGCAGCAAGGTTGATGTAGAAGCCCTCCGTCATCGAATCACCCTCCGTCGGAGTGCCAGAAAAGGCCCCAAGATTGGATCTCACGAGAACAGAAGATTGCGGCAGCGGAAAAGTATTTTTGTGAACGCTTCTAATGCAGGGGGAATATTTTGGTATTTATGGAGCAGGAATTAGTGTGCGCCCCCAGGGCTTGTGGCCTCCTTTAGGTTTTCTAGCCTGCTATCCAAGTCCCCTGGGTTTCTTCTAGTCCAAGAAAAATCATCATAAAGTGTTATTCTGTTTGGACTCCGTTTGATATTGATTTTCTGTAAAAGACAAAAACAAGGAAAAAATAGCAACTGGCACTAGGCACTAGGTTAATATGTTAGTCCCAAAAAATGATATAAAATAGCATATTAATGCATATAAAACATCCAAAATGGATAATATAATAGCATGAAAAAATTAAAAATTATAGAGACTTTGGAGACGTATCATAGGGTTATTTGAGAGAGACAATCTTTGTCCTACGCCTCCCACGGATTGATAAACCTTAGGACATCCACTTGAGGGAAAATTGCTACTGTCCTACAAAACTCTGCGCTTGGAGGCCAACACGAGTCTAAAAGAATATGTTGTGTAGTAGACATCACCTTGCTATGTGATTATGTTATTTTCTAAATTCGCTTTTAGATCTTCTAGTTTTGCTTCTAATTTATTTAGTCTATTTTCTAGATTTCAAACCCTGCTAGATAATATTCTTCCTTCAGGTTCATATTCTATTTCTTGTCTCCACTTTTGATTAGCAGATTTTAGGCATGAGTACAAGCTTGTCTTAAGGACGAACTACATGTATACATGTTCTCTTGACTGCGGTAATATATGAAAAAGGCACATTTTGTATTATAATCACCATTTCCTCAGATCCAATCATGTTCAAAATCTACTTGGTTCATTATCTCTATTTTTAGTCCGGAACTCCTGATAAATCATCTATTAAATATATTTCATCTTCACTAGATTCTTCTTCTAGCTCTTCATTCTCTACATCATCTTTTTCTATAATGGAGTATAGTGACTTATCATCTTCTTCTAGCTCTTCATATTTACTAGAGTACCTCTTCCGATCTTTATTAGGGAAAGTTTTACTTAAATGATCGAGTGAATTGCATATGAAACACCTACATGTTTTATCGTAGGATTTTGTAGGATTATATCTTCTAAAATATCGCTTATGCAAGAACGGGGCTCTATTATCCAATCTCCATAAGAAATATCTTTCTTTGTTCTGAAATTTCCATTATCTCTCCTTTGTGGTTTATAATATTTGTTATTCTTGTATCTTTCTTCGCTATATGTTAGTGGTAATTGGACAATTTTATTACAGAAGTTATAATCTGATTTCTTCATAGACCTTCGGGCTTGTATACTTGTACATACGTTTCTTACATGTTTAAGTTATAGATTGGGATATATTTATGTCTAGGTCCGCGGTGTCTTTCTTATATTCTTCAAATATTATTGATCCTAAGGGGTCTAGCATTGTGTAAATAATGTTGAGAGAATTCTTTTATACATTTCCAATTTGTTAAAGTTAATTTTTCTGTTTCTCTAAACCTTTCATGCAATGTTGTATGACCCAATTCTCGATCTTCTGCTATGACCATATTTGATATGACATTGGCAAAATTATTAGGATTACTTCCAGCCCTTTTTCATTCTTCATATTGGTCGGGATATGTCTCTACCTATTGTTCCCATAATTTTTTTATAGATCCTCCTAAAAAGGTTTCAAGATATGTTATCTTATGTTCTACCTTGTTCCCTATATTATATTGGTTTTGTATATATTTTTGAACTATTGATCCTTTCAACACACTAATTATATTTGGCCAATCTACAGGGTCATGGGCTGCCAAATTTAGAATTGCACGATCGTTCCTAGAATTTTGGAACTGCATTACTCTTTCAAAACCTCTTCTTTTAGAACCCATAAATGTATATTCTCCAGGGACATATGTATGTTGATAATTATCTTTTTCAGGAGGCCATTATCCTGCTGATCGAGTAGGTCTCTGTGTTTCTCCTTTTCTCTTTACAGAAGTCTAGCCATAGCCTCTTCTTCTTTTATTATTACCTAAATCTATTTCCGTAGCTTCCATCACATTTTCTAGATTATGCAGACTTCCGTCATCTAACGAGTTTATAAAGTCAACATTTTTCTCAGAACCAATATAATTTTCATCTTCATATTCATCCCATGATTCTTCTTCTTCATAACTTTCTAACAATAGCTTATTATTGATATCCCACTGCTCTTCTTCACCTATGGCTTTCTCCTTATGACTTTCGGTTTTGCTTTTATTGTTTTGTTGTTGTACAATATTTATGCACATTCCTAGTAGTGATCCATTGATTCTCTGGATTGTTTACCCAATTGGAATAGCACACGTCTCAATCACCTGTCGGGTTCGCCCAAGGATCGATCACGCAAATATCAATCTCAAAGACTCGTAGACAAGGCCCTCTTTTCTCTCCCTTGGTTCCTCAGTTTTCTTGGTGTTTACAATCTCACATTTGCATGTACTCTATATATAGGAGCAGCCTACCTGTAGTAAGCCGGCCCAAACCTGAACCCTTAACTTGCCTTATACTAACACAAAGACTTACTCCCTCCATTCCCAAATATAAGTCTTTTTTTAGAGATTTCAACAAGGAACTACATACGGAGCAAAATGAGTGAATCTACACTCTAAAATATGTCTATATATATATATATCCGCATATTATAGTCCATTTAAAACCTCTAAAAAGACTTATATTTAGGAACAGAGAAAATATTACTACTAGGAAAAGGGGCCATGCGTTGTAACAGTATTTAAAATTCATTACATCTGCAAGTGGAGAAGCATTTCAACAAGGCAGAGAGTGGTTTGCGAAAAAATGTCTGGCCTTGCATTAATTTTGTTAAATTCGGAGGGCAAGCAATGCATGTCGCATTCGATCATTTTAAGATAATAACAGCGGTATGTATGGAGCTACGTGTATCCTTAGGGGGCTGTGCCCCCCCCCCCCCCCCGATATATAATCACTGAAGAAAAAAATTATTTTAGGGTCTTAAGTACAAGAAACTGTAGTGACGCCCGTATGCTTGGCCATCACCGGCTTGCCGTATGCCTTGTACCTGCTCAACCCGACGACCCTGTTGTACACCTGAGAAGAGAGGACAGACGTGTCAAAATCAAAATATGCAGCCGGCCCAGGGGAGAAGAAGCAGCTTGTGGCAGGCATTACCTCCTCAACTTGTTGGTAGTCCCTTCCTGTGACGAAGAGGTCGAAATTGATCTCGAGGTCATCCCTGGGGACGCACCAAGGGTCGGCGTCGGCTGCAACGCCGGCGATGGCTCGCAGCAGCACGAGGATGAGGAGGAGCGGAACCAAAACCATGGCGTGCAGTTGTCTTTGGGGTGTCGGTCTAGGTACGTACCAACTAGAACAGAAACGAGCTCCAGAGTGGAACATAAGAGAGTGCACCGAATCATTGTAGGAAGGCTCTGCATTTAGAGCATCTCTAACAGACACACAAAAAAACAGCACGCTAAAATAATTTTACAACACCATTTTAGTAATTTTAGCGCGCCGTGGCCGATTTAGTCCAGCAGACGTACAAAAATATATCGCGTAGCAAACAGCTCGCAACAGTCCAGCAGACGCACTAAAAAATAAAACGGCACAAATATGTCTACAACAAACAGGTCTCTAACATTTAATAAATCCATCTAACCAAAACAAAAATGCAATTAGGTCCCCAATTGTTGGAGCAAGCTAGCTTGCAAATCATGCTCCACCAGCCACTGCACGCGAGCTAGCTTGCTGTGATCTCGTTCGAATCGCAAACACGAGCTAGCTAGCTTCCCTTAAATTGCTGCAGCAAGCTAGCTCGCAATCACAAGCTCGGCATGCACCGCTCGCCTCCGGCCACTGCACATGCTCCCGGCCGGCGAGCTCGAGGTGGCGAGCAGAAGGGCAACGGCAGCTCCCGACCGGCACGCGCTCCCGGCCGGCGAACTCGAGGCGGCGAGCTGCAGCCAGCGAGCAGAAGGACAGCGGCGGCTCCGTCCCAGCACCGCCGGGATGAGGCACGCAGAGGAGTGGCGCCGGCCGGCGCCGGCGAGCAGCAGGGAATGGCTGCAGCGGCGAGCTCGAGGCGGGATGGGCAGAGGGAGCGAAGCACTTGGTCGTCGCGCGTCATTGTCAAGCGCGTTGTACGCCGCGCATCAAATATCACACGTGCGATGCAGAAATTCCCAACGTGCTGAATGGATTTTACAGCGTGTTGGCTTTTGCAGCGCCTATTGGAGATGCTCCACGCGCTAAATTAGCGATTTTTCCAGCGCGGCCTACTTTTAGCGTTTCTGTTGGAGATGCTCTTATAGCCAGCCAGCAGCAGATCGTGTAGGTGCGTGGGCGCGAGGATCGGCACGTACTGAGCTTAATTGCATGTCTTATCTTCTGCAACTTCCTCGTCCCTCTTCCCCGGCCCTGTGAGGGAATTTTTCCGTGTGGACGCCTCCTCCTTTTCCGCCAGGAATCTCTCTCTGGTCACGCTGGCTTTCCAACAGATCGGGATTTCTTCTTCTCAAACTCATTTTTTTTGCGAGATCTACTAGAACTCAATCAGAGTCACAAACGTTTCACTTCGGTTTTCGATCGGCTGCCCCAACTAAGTTATTGGGCACTGCATGCGTCTACTAGTCGATGCATGGCTAGTACTAATTCAATTCACACTGCCTAGTCTTTCAATCGTGTTCGCTTGTACTCTCTTTGTGTAAACTAATATAAAAGCGTTTAGATCACTACTTTAGTATTCTAAATGCTCTTATATTAGTTTACGGAGGGAGTACTAACCAAAAATTATTATTTTGCTATGTCACATATAATAACCTACCTAACAACAAGAAAGTCAGAATTTCAGACTAGCTAGTATGGCATCACAACAAGTCAAAGTGATATCGCTAACTATGCCAAGTGCTGCTGCTATTGGACCTTTCAACAACGGCTACAACCTTTCAACAATTGCCCATCATACATACATTCACAACAAAACAATTACATCATTTCTTATGTATTTTTCTTTGAGCCTTTTCCTTCCATTATGGAACCACCCGACCCGTAGCTAGTTACCCTTCATCCAAGCGTTGCCTCATCACTCCTTGAACCTTGTTACGCAGTCCATTGCCCGCTGGAATTCACCACTGTCCAGAGCAAAGCTGAACCGGCAGTAGTCTTGTATCCCCGTCCATGAGCTGCTGCTTATGCAAAGCCCAGGGAATCTAAAAATGGCTTCCCTGATGTTGCAGCCATCGAGCTCATCTTCGAAACTGTCCACCTTGAACGGTTTGCCAATGTAGGCTGTCGGTTTCGCCAGCATTGATATACCACCTTGACAGCCAGCAACATCCCAGCCACAGCGCTCAAGTGTCTGTTCATCAGAGAAAGACTATAAGAAGGGGGAGATTGCCATAGGGCATGCCTTGCAAACCGCACAAAGTTCAATTCAAAGCCCTTACAGCTGTACAAAGTTCGGGAGAGGCAGGGAGAGGGAGGGGCTGGACGGCGGCGAGGGGCGGGGCTGGTGTGGGCACAGGCGAGTGGAGGCCGCCGGCTTTTATAGCCGGGCCGCGCCCGTGTGTACGCGTGCGAGGGAGGGGAGGCGTCGGCGCGCCGTCCCGTGAAGCGCCGCCCGTGAGGAATCAATGGCAAGGCTGACCGGCGGCAGCCTTGCCATTGATTCCCCGCGGGAACCGAGGCCGTTGGGGGAAGACGAGGCGCCGAGTCGCTGACGCGGCTGGCCCGCGTCTTTTTCGCGCCAAAACAGCTCGCCCCGGCGCCCCCCAGCGCGCCGGGTTCGGGCTGGGTCCGCCGGCGCTGTTTTCGGCCCAAGCCGGCGAAAATCGGGCTCCTGGGGGCGCGACTGGGCCGTTTTTTCGGCGCCGGCGCGAAAAAATTGCCTGAGGAGGCCTTCCTGGGACGCGGCTGGAGATGCCCTTACAATCTCACATTTGCATGTACTCTATATATAGGAGCAGCCTACCTGTAGTAAGCCGGCCCAAACCTGAACCCTTAACTTGCCTTGTACTAACACGGAGACTTACTCCCTCCATTCCTAAATATAAGTCTTTTTTTAGAGATTTTAACAAGAAACTATATACGGAGCAAAATGAGTGAATCTGCACTCTAAAATATGTCTATATACATCTGTATATTATAGTCCATTTGAAATCTCTAAAAAAATTTATATTTAGGATCTTAAGTACAAGAAACTGTAGTTACGCCCGTATGCTTGGCCATCACCGGCTTGCCGTATGCCTTGTACCTGCTCAACCCGACGACCTGTTGTACACCTGAGAAGCAGAGGACAGACGTGTCAAAATCAAAATATGCAGCCGGCCCAGGGGAGAAGAAGCAGCTTGTGGCAGGCATTACCTCCTCAACGTGTTGGTAGTCC
The DNA here is from genome assembly GCA_021605145.1 of Aegilops bicornis. Classification (NCBI taxonomy): domain Eukaryota; kingdom Viridiplantae; phylum Streptophyta; class Magnoliopsida; order Poales; family Poaceae; genus Aegilops; species Aegilops bicornis. Next base: position 806,553,738 of record CM038671.1, read on the forward strand.
CTTCCTGCGACGAAGAGGTCGAAATTGATCTCGAGGTCGTCCCTGGGGACGCACCAAGGGTCGGCGTCGGCTGCAACGCCGGTGATGGCTCGCAGCAGCACGAGGATGAGGAGGAGCGGAACCGAAACCATGGTGCGCAGTTGTCTTTGGGGTGTCGGTCTAGGTACGTACCAACTGGAACAGAAACGAGCTCGAGAGTGGAACATAAGAGAGTGCACCGAATCACTGTAGGAAGGCTCTGCTTTTAGAGCATCTCCAATAGACGCATAAAAAAACGGCGCGCTAAAATAATTTTACAACACCATTTTAGTAATTTTAGCATGCTGTGGCCGATTTAGTCCAGTAGACGTATAAAAATATAGCACATAGCAAACAGCACGCAACAGTCCAGCAGACGCACTAAAAAATAAAGCGCCACAAATATGTCTACAACAAACAGGTCCCTAACATTTAATAAATCCATCTAACCAAAACAAAAATGCAATTAGGTCCCCAATCCTTGGAGCAAGCTAGCTTGCAAATCATCCTCCACCAGCCACTGCACGCGAGCTAGCTTGCTGTGATCTCGTTCGAATCGCAAACACGAGCTAGCTAGCTTCCCTTAAATCGCTGCAGCAAGCTAGCTCGCAATTGCAAGCTCGGCATGCACCGCTCGCCTCCGGCCACCGCACGCGCTCCCGGCCGGCGAGCTCGAGGCGGCGAGCAGAAGGGCAACGGCAGACGGCAGCGCGCTGAATGGATTTGGATTTTACAGCGTGTTAGCTTTTGCAGCGCCTATTGGAGATGCTCCGCGCGCTAAATTAGCGATTTTTCCAGTGCGGCCAACTTTTAGCGCCCGTGTTGAAGATGCTCTTATAGCCAGCTAGCAGCAGATCGAGTAGGTGCGTGGGCGCGAGGATCGGCACGTCCTGAGCTTAATTGCATGTCTTATCTTCTGCAACTTCCTCGTCCCTCTTCCTCGGCCCTGTGAGGGAATTTTTCCGTGTGGACGCCTCCTCCTTTTCCGTCAGGAATCTCTCTCTGGTCACGCTGGCGTTCCAACAGATCGGGATTTCTTCTTCTCAAACTCATTTTTTTGCGAGATCTACTCAAACTCAATCACAGTCACAAACGTTTTGCTTCGATTTTCGATCGGCTGCCCCAACCAAGTTATTGGGCACTGCATGCGTCTACTAGTCGATGCATGGCTAGTATTAATTCAATTCACACTGCCTAGTCTTTCAATCGGGTTCACTTGTACTCTCTTTGTGTAAACTAATATAAAAGCGTTTAGATCACTACTTTAGTATTCTAAATGCTCTTATATTAGTTTACGGAGGGAGTACTAACCAAAAATTATTATTATTTTGCTATGTCACATATAATAACCTACCTAACAACAAGAAAGTCAGAATTTCAGACTAGCTAGTATGGCATCACAACAAGTCAAAGTGATATCGCTAACTATGCCAAGTGCTGCTGCTATTGGACCTTTCAACAACGGCTACAACCTTTCAACAATTGCCCATCATACATACATTCACAACAAAACAATTACATCATTTCTTATGTATTTTCTTTGAGCCTTTTCCTTCCATTATGGAACCACCCGACCCGTAGCTAGTTACCCTTCATCCAAGCATTGCCTCATCACTCCTTGAACCTTGTTACGCAGTCCATTGCCCGCTGGAATTCACCACTGTCCAGAGCAAAGCTGAACCGGCAGTAGTCTTGTATCCCCGTCCATGAGCTGCTGCTTATGCAAAGCCCAGGGAATCTAAAAATGGCTTCCCTGATGTTGCAGCCATCGAGCTCATCTTCGAAACTGTCCACCTTGAACGGTTTGCCAATGTAGGCTGTCGGTTTCGCCAGCATTGATATACCACCTTGACAGCCAGCAACATCCCAGCCACAGCGCTCAAGTGTCTGTTCATCAGAGAAAGACTATAAGAAGGGGGAGATTGCCATAGGGCATGCCTTGCAAACCGCACAAAGTTCAATTCAAAGCCCTTACAGCTGTACAAAAAGTATGTCTATATATATACACTGACTGTCAACAAGCACTCAAGTCACTCAGATCTGGATATGGTTCTGTCAATCTTTGTCCATGAACTAAGTTTTAGACAGGATCGAACCTCGCAAGTGAAATGAAGTACACAGAAGGAAGTACAGAATGTTACAAAAGACTAACCTTCATCAACTGGTTGGCCTGGTTCTTCAGTGTCTCCTTTTGCTCCACTATTAGATCAGAGAAATGCTCATCCATCTGGTTCTTAGGACCCAATAATTTTCTGAAAGTGTACTTTAATGTGCTATGTGGACGGCTCAAGCTTGGGAAACTATACTTAATCAAGTACGGGTTATGCAAAATTAGAAATCCAAAGTGAAGACCAGCCGTAGCTAGCTCAAGGGATAGCTCTCCAAGTAGAAAAACGGTGAGTTTGGGATCTAAATCACAAAGAAACCAATCCAACTCCCACCGACTCCGACCATCAGTTTGGAACTCCAGACCAGAGAAAGAGGTATCTATCACTACTCTAGCTCCAGAACTAGCACAAAGAGAAAGCAAACTTTCTATCTCATTGTTACTGTACACGAAACCAGAAGAATTCGTTGTGGGACCAGATATATAAACCCATGACCGAGATGCGTTCACATTGCGAATTGCATCAGCCAGAGCCAATGGTTCAATTTTGAAGCCTGATTCCACGTTTGTTTGGAATAGTGAGCGTACGTGCATTCATAAACTTTGCTACCGAGACATAGTGGCCATTGGTGCCCAAGGGGAATAGGAAAGTACCTCCTTCTTGCATGCAACAAAGAACAAGTTTGCGGAAGAGTGCAAGGGAGGTGTGGCTATATATAATTTCAGAACGATAGTCTGTTGGGAAACCAGAGCTATCTTTCACTAGCTGTTGGATGCTGGAACAGACATCAGTTTCAGAATCAGTGACGTTCTGCCTAACAAAACTTTCAAAAATGGAGGCTTTCACTGCAGAAGGTACTGCCAAGAAGCTACGATCTAAATCCATATGAATGACGCCAGATTCCTTGGAATCAGGAACAGAAAAGTCAGCTTCTTTTAGGATAGAGATAGCTGAATTTGAAAATCCTATCATCTTCTCAGGTATCACTTCTGCAGGTCGTCTCTGAAAAAGATCAAAGAAAAGAAAACACAGGTCACACAATATTCCATAGGTCCCCATTTTCTGAAGTGGGATATCCCATAGGTCATTCCACATTCATTCTATGCCAAATAAGAAATAAAGATGGAAATTATAAACCAAGCATTCCCATTAATACATTTAGCTGGTCCTCCTGACTAGGTGTTATCAAACGAAGAGACAGCTAATCCTGTTTACCTTTGGTTGCCGATGCCTCTCACCAATTTTAAAAACCAGCAGCTCATGGAAAAGACAGCCATAATAGTGCTGACTGATTACAGAGGTACGCCCTTCCAATAGTTCAATAGTTTGTGATAGTGCCTTGCAGACAGCTCCATCTTCAGAAATGACAAAAGCACCTTCCAGATCAGGATATACCTGAAAGTTTTAATCGAAAATAAGATAGAGCAAATGCAAATGAAAACATTTGGAAATTGCTCTTAAGTATATATATAAGTATGCACAGAAGTTCAAATACAGATCCATTCAGGAAATCAAATGATGTGGTAAAGTTACGGTTACCTGATTCTTTACTAAACTGCACAGTATAGCTCTATGGGAAGGTAGGGAGTTTCCAGCAAGATATTTCAATACACCATTAGAGATTGGCAGACTAGATAACTCCAGAAGCTCTGATATATCTCGGAGTAACCGAGAATCAACATCTTTCGTTCGCTTAGTAAATTCACAACAGCAGGACTGGTGATAGCCTCAAAGTGAGCCATGCCAGCAACAACAACCTGAGGCTTTAATTTCCTGATCAACTCAATCAGCAAATCTGATTTGCGCGGTGCCTCAATTACGCCAATAGTGTCTTTACCATCTGCTCTTTTCTGAAATTTCAAGAAGTAGCAGCAGCATCAACATTATTGTATTATATAGAATGAGTGTCTTATCACCATCCACACTTTCTTCATAGAACGAACATCTGTTTCTACTGTCCCTATGAAAAAGATTAAGAAAAACACGAAAGAATGTGACACTATGAAGTCTAATAGAAAACTTTTTTTTAAAGGATAACCGTAGGGGAGACCCGACAGTACACTTTAGTAAAAGAAAGCATATGTACTTGGGGAAACATGTAAACAGAGAGGGGAAGGTGGGTGTATAACAGGAGAGGGGGGTAGGGGGTGGAAATAAGAGGAAAATAAACTAGACCCGAGGACTCATACAGCTACTAAGTAGTAGAGAACTAGAGATCAGGTCTTGCACAAAGGAAAGGTGATAGCATAACACACGCAAAGGCACAGATGGATGATTGCATACCATGTGTCTGAATGGGAAGATCAATGCTCATAGACGGAGAGAAATGTACCTCAATCGCTAAAGATCTTAACCACTGCTTCGTCAAATGTCTGGTCAGGTGTTCATCAACAATTGCAAGGGCCGGTGAGAACAATTGAAGAGCATTTTCTGTTGCCACGGCACGGGAAGGGAATACAACAACATTCTAGTGACCAGAACAGAAAAAGAGTATCAAGCATGGTTTTCAATTTCAGTTTCAAAAGAAATTTAGCACCAACAGAAATCACATCAGTTTGCATTTCGCCCAAAGGGCCAAAATGTTCACTTGAATTTAATAAAATATTTGAAATTTTCAAAAACTATTTTGAATTTTTTTTATTTCCTGTGTACTTCTGAAATTGCTGAAATTTTTTGGCTGAAATGTACTATTTCAGTGTCTACTGAAATTAATGAAATTCAGTGAACTTCATTGAAATCTCACTGAAAGTGAAAACCATGTATCAGGTAGATCTTATGAATATCTAGTAAGCGAACATAATTGTGAACATGCAACAAATAGCATATCTTACATCAGATGTCAGTGAGATGTGGTGGCAGTACTTCATAAATCCAGCAACAAGATTCCAAAAGTTTAGGCATCCAGCTGGAGGCTCACAAGGACTGGATTTATTAACTTTCAAAAAACTTGCTAGGTATGCTAGGAAGGGAATTTTTTCATCACCAACAGAATTGTCATCGAAGGACAAATCAAGAGAGCTGCTGACTTCATGAAATCATTTTTTAAGAAACTCAAATATTTTCTTCACCTGAGTTTTCTTTTAGTTACTACTATTCCATCTCTGTGTTATTGCTTTTATGTATAATATAAAGAACAAAAAGGAACTTGGTTGGGATTGTGAAGTTGACAGCTGTACACATATAAAGAAGGTGAAATGTGGCCACCAGATTTCATGTATCCCCAACTAGATCCATGAAGAACTCAAATCGATGTGGGCTATTCTCCTCAATTTCAACTAAAGCTGAAATATCAGTGTCAGCGGCCTGCAAAGAATCCAACTAGTTCTTAATCATGGCAAAACAAAAATGGTATTGCAACATATTACCACAGCTGATAGCTACAAAATCTAGGCCCTACGGAATGTTGTTGTTCAACTCAAAGTGAATAATGTTGAACAAATCAGGACATAGTAATGGTACGAAGATGACCTGATTATTTAATATTTTATCGTCAAAGCAAGACTACCTGCATAATTTTTGTTTGCCAGAGCTTCTTGATGTGAAATCCACGGCGTAGAAATACGCGCTCACAGACACCTTGTCATGTTCGACCACCAATGTTGAAGACCATAATAACCATAGGCTTTATGACAGCTATCCCTTCTTCAGCTGCATGACCAATCAATCCAAGGCCAAACTCGTCGTCAACAAAACCCTGGATGCAGTAAGGTATGAAATAAGTTCACAAACATAACAAGTGAATAGAAGGAGACTGGCAATCCTGTCCTTACTCGTTACAAACCATCTAGAGTTAAATTGATTATACAGATGGAACTAAGTTCTCAGTAAACCATCATGCATTATCACCCAAAAGATATATCAGGAGTAGAGACGAAAGCCTATAAGGAAATGATATATGTGCAAACACAATGTTTTCCTAAGATGGTCATGAACAAAGCTAAGTATTGAAGATAGATCACTATTAATATTAGGTAATGTTGTGGACGTTAGTACAATATAAATCAAAATAGCACTTGGATTACAGCCGGCCGGATAGTAAGAAGACCAGGACGGTCATATTGCAGCAGGAGATAGTCATGTGTTTGACAAAGACTTGCAGTACCAAGTAAAAGGAGAGAGTCCTTTAGACAAGTATTGTAAGTGCATCTAGTGCTCCTTAGTGATTTTGGTGTACTGAAGACTTATAGGTTAAGGGACTGATGTGTTTGTGAGTCTACACAGGTCTATAAGTCTATGAGGAGTTTGATATTTCCAGAGAAAGTCGACCCCTAAAATGAAGTTTTTCGACTGAAGACTTTGGATTTCTGTAGACTTTCTGAAGACTTCGAAAGTGAAGAAATTGGTGTGACCTTGAAGACTTGGTATTCATTCGAGGAACATGAAGCGTGAAGACTTTTGTTTTCGTAGTTTCATTTTTTCTTTCTTGAATCGTAGAAAACACTGTACTGTTAAAGGGGGTCGAAGAAATACTAAGGAAAAATTTTCATGTGATGCTCAACTCAAAATCCTACACCTACCAATCCCTTCGAGTGAAGCCGTTGTAAATCTCATACAGTTCAGTCAATTTCTTGATGTGAGAGACGAAGTTCTTACATTCTCTGAGAATTTGTTCTAAGCGAGGAGTTAGGAATTCGCCAGGCGGATTGCCTACAAGTGAGGAACATGATAGCCACGAGGAATTTGATAGTCAAATTTCCATTTGTTGTTGTGCTCTGGCAGCTGTCCCAAAATATCTACCCACCTAACGGTCATATCATTGAAGGGCATTTATGTCTTATCATGTCGGGCTGCTCCCTAGGCTATAAATAGCCGCCCCTACAACCACTAGCTGGTTGGCTGCTTCGAAAGAAACTGACACTTGTCATTTGAGAGCATCCCATCCTCCGAGGATTTTGAGTGAAAATCATCAAGTGAGGAAAATCCAAACCCAAACACCTACAAACCCAAAGTAATTGGGCATCACTGAAGAGATTGATCCTGCGTGGATCCGACACTTGTTACCTTTGAAGACTGTGCATCTTCCAGACGGTTAGGTGTCATGGTCTAGAGCATCCAAGAGGAAATTATGGATCCTTGAGTGACCGAGTCTGTGAAGGTTTGGAAGTCACCTGAAGACTTACCACGAGTGATTGGGCGAGGTCTGTGTGACCTTAGCTCAAGGAGAATACGGTGAGTACTGTGTGTCCGGGACTATGTGTCCTCAGGTTTAAATACCTAGCCGCTCCAACCAGACATACAACTGTCACAGCAGTTGGAACTGGTTTACTAAATCATTGTCTTCACCAAGCCTACTGGTTCTATTTCCTCAACTCTTTCATTTCCACATTACTGTGCTTTGTGCTTGTTCATATCTGTTCGAAGACTTTGACTGAAGACTTTCTCAATTTTCTCAGTTCAGTTTCTTCAGTCTGTTTGTCTTCATCCTGTTTATCTTGTGCTTACGCTTTCTGTACTCTGTGCTTGTTTTCATTTCATCATGATGATCATGCTTCTGTTCGGTTATGCTAGCATCTGAGTACTTATTCCGCTGCAACTAGTTCTTCGCCTAGGAATTTCCTCACTCTGAAATTCCTCAGTGAAGAATTCATAAAAATCGCCTATTCACCCCCTCTAGTCGATATAACACACTTTCAAGTATACGATTAAGATAGATTGGACTTATATAAGGAAAGATCTAATAAGTACAAAGTCGTATTAGGAGTGATCCAGGTCTGAGCATCCAATACATAAGGATGCCATTTATCTACGTTTGAGCCAAGCAAAAAGAACCAATTTATTCTCTGCCAAGTCATTCTCTATAATCTCAACTTATTTCTACCCAATTTCTCGCAGCCACGTCATCTGACTATCCTCAACAGGGTACTTATCCGTCGTGAATTAAGGTTCTAGCGGTTGGTATCAGAGCCAACCACCATGGCTTTTCTTGCTAAAAAGATGTCTGTGACAGATACAACCTATGTCTATCCAATTTCTTGCACCAAGTGATCTAACCTATCAGTCTATCATAGAGAATTTGTTTCATCAAGTCTTCAATCCAATGGAGTGGTGGAGATCATTGAAATTTTGTGAGCAAGATCAAAGATCATGCCCTTCATCAAATATGGCTTAGATCATGATGGTGTACAAGCTCGCAATATCTATGATTGTTGTTGTCAGCTAGCCATCCAGCTAGTCTCTAATCCAATCTGTATGTCTTTATTTTCAGGACCTTCCGTGCCGACAATAGCAACAAACTTGTCAACAGTTAAAGCAAGAATAGCAGTGTTGGTGGCTCGACAAGAAGCCACAGTGCCAGAGGCGCACGAAGAAGTACACGCAGTTACGACGAGATCTGCTGATGCAGTGGTGGTGGAGCCACAGCTAGCACTGGAAGCAAACAGCTCAGCAAGCAATACCAGTAATGATGGCGTGAAAGCAGCTGATCGCAGTGGAGTCAAGGGTGCACATACACGTAACAGCAGCTGGAGGTGCATACGTGGCGGAGATGAACGGACAGTTGGAGAGGACATCATAACAACCAAGAGGGCAATATAGGATGCTAGTTTGGAAGAACCGATGTATATGCATATCTGCTTTGTTTATGCTCCACGGGGATACAAACTAAAGAGGATTAGGAAGAACCAGCGCAGCCAGAAGAAAGCAGGAGTACGACACCGCCGCCGCTGCTATGCTTCTCCTAGTAGGAATCTCCACGACGCCTCAACACCAGTGCTCCTCCACCGGCACCGCCGCCGAACACTGGAGGGGCCGACGCCACCGACAACCAGAGAAGCCCATGCTTCTGGCCCTGCCCCTTCGTGGCTCAAACTCCGTGCACAGGACAGCAGCACCAACACCGTGCGCTACACAGGGTCGTTGGCATCACCAATCGAGCTCCTCTGCGAGGATGGCTGCACACTAGGAGCCCACGACCACCATCGAGTCCAGCCGAGCCACTAGATTGGATCAATGGCGGATTTCGGGTTCAGGTACGGTTGAAAATGGGATTGAACCCGTAAAATATGCCGGATTTTATAATTTACCAAACAGCAGCACTGCTGGGATAGAAAGACGCCATCCTCGTCCCCTAATAGGTTAAAAACCCGTGGGGACGCGGGTTTCAGGGCCCCATTAACATCTTGAGCCATGGCTCCCTATCAGTGACCCCTGACCAGGACGAAGCTGCCATGGAAGCAAGGGGAGACAATGGTGAAAATTTGGGGCCAAGAGTGAGAAGGACACTTCGGATGATAGCGACATTTTCGTCGTCGCCCCCGTGGGGCATTATCATTGGAGAAATTCATCGGCTGGACGGACATGTGGACGGCTTGGTGGTTGGGTGTCGGTAGGTAGTCGAGTGGTGTTTTATCCTACACATCGATGGCGGCGGATCTCGACGGCGTGACACAGTGGAGACTCTGACGTCTTATGGATAGCGATGGACTCGCGCAGGAGGACGACGTTGTCTGGCGGCCTGGTGGCGTCGATGGCAGAGAGGCCTGGCAAGGTCGATGCGTCAGTATCTGATCTGAGGATGGATCGATGGATGAAGAAGGTGACGGCCCTTGCAGCGTGCGCATGTGATGCCCATTGAAAGTTCGCCGGACCGGTGTGTATCTCAGTCCAGGAATTATGGCTTGGACGGGGCATCCGACATTGGATGTTAGTGTAGGCGCGATGTCTGTTTGGTATTAGGCTCAGACATTCGGCACCCCTTCATCACGAAGATAGGAGTAGCGACAGGTGTTGCCTAGATGATGGCTTCACGCTTACTAATGTAATACCTTATAAGGGCTTTGTGAATAATTAATAAAATGGATGGATTCATTGCCCAGATGCAGAGCTGGGGTACATCCTCTTTTTCAAAAAAAAAAAGTGAGAAGGACACTGTCCAAATAGCACTTTTATGAATGTGTTTCCAATCGCTGGTTTTTCTTGTGCATGGTAGAACACGCCCGTACACTATTAGAGGTGGAAATGACAGAGTTACCAAGCAGAGCCAAAGAGTTATACAAGATCTAAGAGGTCCGAGAGTTTCCTACTTAAGGATGCCATGTATCTATGTTTGAGACAAGCAAGAACTATCAACCTATTCTCTATAGTCTGAACCTATGTCTCCCCAATCTACGCACCCACGCCGCTTGAATATCTCCAGTATGGTAGTTATCCCGTTACAAATGAAGGTTCACAACAGGTAAAGTGAATGGCTTAAGTCTAATGCATGAGAATACATTTTCATTTAAGTGATAAACGTGTTGAAGATGTTTCTCGACTTACCTGAAGAGCACAGTAGTTGCTCAAAGAGTACAAGAACTCCTCACTCGAATTTTCAGTTATAACTCTTGACATTGCCTCTGGATTGGGGTTAAGAATCTGAAAAGTAGATTTGAGGAGTTACGCATTTTCATTCACATCAGGTGTACTGTAATTCTTTCACCAAATATGGTAGCAACCGATCATACCTGTGGTACGCATCCAACAATTCGATCTGGTTCTAGCTTGTTGTCTCTACAGTAAGACAGAGGATCGGATTCGTAGAACTCAACTCTATCAAGCAATGTTTTCCCCTCCCCATCATAGGTTCAAGTAAAGGTTTATCCATGCAATCTTGATAGCTCTGAGTTTATATCCAGACCATAGACCTACAAAGAAACAAACAATGCTCAGTTTGGATTCTGACAAATACAATAGGCAGGACTATTACCGTAATGTCGATTTGAGTGCTCACAAATTTGATATACAGATATGTGCGTCTCAAACTACTACGGTGCATTTTTTTCCTTTTCAAAGGACATGACTGTTCACCAGGATTGGAACAAATATTTCGTATTAGACCAGAGCCATGTTCAGAACTTGGGAGCAACATGCTCGTGGATATTGTTTCCTGAGAGCTCCAAAGCAAGTTAGACTATCAATGGATTAGCAAACACTTCTGCTTCGGTACACCCCCCTTAAACACATCAAGGGCTGAGATTCACCCATACCCCTTCGCTGCCAGGGACACGATCGTCTTATGTAAAAAATATTGCCCCAGCGTCATGGGCGATACCCCAGCGTCATGGGCGATACCCCAGCGCCTGTGTATACGCGGCTGCGGGGCGAGCCAGCGGCTTGGCAGTCGTGAGGGAGCGAGCCGAGCCGAGCAGTTGGGAGCCCTGAGGGCGTGTTTTTTTTAAAGTCGGCGTTGATCGGTGGGGCGTACGTGTGGACGTGGCGCGGGCGGCCGTATCGTCATGCAATAACTGCATTGCAGTAATGGCGGCGTGCACCTGGTAGCCTCGTAGTCCGCGCCCTCCACTGCCACGCGTGCGGTGACCGGGCGCTTGCCGCCAGCCTTCCGCCTCGGGCCGGCAGTAGACGCGACCGGTCGGCTGCCGCCGCTACGGCGACGCCCGCCCGCCGCCAGAGCGCCACCGACGCGTTTGCCGCGCCTTCCCACGCCGCCTACGCCTGCCGCGCCCGGCTTCCTGCAACGCTTGCCGCGTGCCGCCCGGCCGCCTCTCCCCTCGGGCGTAGCGCCACCGACGGCTCGCCCGCCCACCTCCCTCCCGCCTTCTATAAAAAGCGCGCCATGCCGTGCCATCTCCCTCGCCCCGCCCATCTCTCTTCCTCTCCTCGCCCGCCCATCTCCCTCTCCTCGCCGGCAATGTCTTCCAGCGACTCCGACGAGGGCGCGTGGCCGACCGGCGTCTGGCCGCTGAGCCTCACCATCGGCGACACGGAGCTTATGGCCCGGTACGGCGTGCTGGTGCCGCCGGCAGCCAAGGTGCCGGGGCCATGGCGGATCGGGGCGAACGGCATCCCCACCATGGGACCGCCGCCGACGAGGGAGCAGCTCCGCGAGTTCCTGGGCGGCCGGTACAACCGAAGGGCCCGGCGCAGGTTCTGGCGCGGGAAGAACTTCGACATCGTCCTCGGCGCGTTCAGGGACGCGGCGGCTGGACGCATCGTCGGGGACATTACCGGCAAGGCCGGCACTTCCCGTCGTCGCCGCCACGGCCCACCTCCAGCCGGCCCCACTGCCCCGGCACAGCAGGCGCCCCCTGCCCCGGCGCTGGTCGACATCCCGCCGGCGCAGGCCGCCCTCGCGCAAGACGGAGACCCCGACGACACGCCGGGGCTACTTGCGGTGCTGGCCCGGTCGGCAGAGGAGGCGGCGGCGGCGGCCACTCGTGAGGAACGAGAGCGGCTGGCGGCCATAGCGGCGGTGCAGGAGCAGCAGGCGCGGGAAGACAACTGGTGGGATTTTAGCGACGACGACGACGACGACGGCGGCGAAGGAGAGGCAGGCAGTATGGCGCCGGTCGTCGACCTCACCGGCGGCAGCGACGACGAGTAGCCTAGTTTTATTTAAATTTCGGTCTAAGTTATGTAAGAGAAGTGCTCGGTTATGTTTAGGGTTATGTAAAATATTTGCTATTATGAATGAACTCGGAATGGTTTATCTAAAAAAAATCCGGATGTTTAATTTGATGTTAGTCATGCAACTTGAAAAAATAAACGGAAACATGAATTTGAGCAGTGCGAGGCGATACTCGACACACAAATAGTAGAAAAATCAGTCGCAAAACGCATGCATGGGTCATGCATGCACAGCAAAAACATAAAAATTATTAAAAATTCTTGAAGCGATAAAAAAGACAGAAAACTTTTCATTCATCCTACTGATGATGGTGGAACACCATAAAAAAATGTGGGTACATTTGAAGGCTGTCGGAAAAAAAACTCCTATCAGACGGGGCCTTCGGTCCTGCCCGATCGTTCTCGGGAGTAGGAGGCCAATTTTTCGACATATTCGGAATGACCTCAACTTTTGCAAGAAAATTATAGAAAATTCATAAAGTAAAAAAATTATAGAAAATTCATAAAGTAAAAAAACGCAGAAAACTTGTCATGCATCGTCTTGATGATGGTGGAACAGTATGGAAAAAATTTGAGTTAATTTCAAGGATGACGAAAAAAGTTTAGTTGGTATGGTCACCCTGACATTCAATCTAAGAATTGAACGTATTTGAACACCAAAAAATATTCATAAAGCGATAAAAATATTTAAAGCGTGGCATGCATCCTAGTGATGATGGTGGAACACTATAAAAGAAATTATAGAAGGCAAAAAAATAATGATGCAAAAAAGTCCACCTGTGCTTGACGCCGCAACTCGCTTAATCAGTCTGGCCCGATCAAGCCGGGTGGCGAAAGGGCCGGCCTTTCGGCCCAGGTACGGCCTGCAGCACAGGCCAACGGGACAGTGGCGGGGCGGGGCGGGAATCAGGGGAGTTCCACGTCATTGACTCTGCGTGCGGTGCGGGGACAGGGTCGGCGGGGGTGAGGACTAAAGTTTAGTCCCACCTCGCCCGCCGAACGATGCTGCGACCGCCTTATATACCTGCCTCTCTCCTCCCTTTCGAACTCCTCTGATTCCCGCCCCGTCCCGCCACTACCCCGATTGACTGTGCTGCAGGCCGTAGCCCGGACCGATTACGCGCAGTTGCGGCCTGCAACCACGTTGGGGTGTTTTTTTTTTGCATCACTAATTTTTTTGCCTTCCATGAGTCACGGCGCGGGGGGAGGTGGGAGGGGCGCTTTTTTAGTCCCACCTCGCGCGCCGAGGGACGCCACGACCGGCTTATATAGCCGCGTTCGTCCTCTTTGTTAGATATAAAATAGCTAATACTAAAGAGATTTGACGTTACATACCTGCCCGGGCGGCTGCTGCCCGGGCAGCTATGTAAAGTCAAATCACTTTATTAACTAGCTATCTTATTTTTTTTCATTTTGTCCCTCCGTGCACTTTTTTAAAAAAATTGTATGTTTAATTTGATGTTAGTCGTGCAACTTCCAAAAATAAACGGAAACATGCATTTCAACGTTACGAGAAACATGTTGCGTCACGTCCGGGGGTGTGGTATGTGGTGTTTTCACCGAAAAAATTATTGAAAATTCATAAAGTAAAAAAAAAGCCACAGAAAATAATGAGTTCTTTATTATATTTTATAATGAATATTATGTTCAGTTATTATACGTTATAATGAATAATAATAATGAGTTCTTTATTATACTTTATAATGAATAATAATAATGAGTTCTTTATTATACTTTATAATGAATAATAATAATGAGTTCTTTATAATTAATTAGTAAAATAATACTGAGTTCTTCATATCAGATCAGTGCCGGTAGTGTTGGTGGTACGAGGTGGCATGCACGAAACATAACCCAATTTTGGGAGGCAGTGGGCATGCCCATCTTAGGGCCCCACGCAAAAGTTGAACAAATTCGGACACCATACGCACGTTGCGTCATGCCCGGTCAGTGTTTTCAGTGCGTTTCACGAAGAAAACCGTAGGAAATTCATATGGTGCCGGAAAATTATGAAAACTTGCATGCATGATGGACCTGGCGATGGGTGCGTGTCCAAAAAGTTTGGGGTCCACCGGCTGAGTCAGAAAAGAGAACGCAGTACGGGGCTGACATCGGCCATATCAGATCAGTGCCGGTTGTGTTGGTGGTACGAGGTGGCATGCACGAAACGTAACCCAATTTTGGGAGGCAGTGGGCATGCCCATCTTAGGGCCCCACGCAAGAGTTGAACGAATTCGGACACCATACGCACGTTGCGTCACGCCCGGTCAGTGTTTTCGGTGCGTTTCACGAAGAAAACCGTAGGAAATTCATATGGTGCCGGAAAATTATGAAAAATTGCATGCATGATGGACCTGGCGATGGGTGCGTGTCCAAAAAGTTTGGGGTCCACCGGCTGAGTCAGAAAAGAGAACGCAGTACGGGGCTGACATCGGCCATATAAGATCAGTGTCGGTTGTGTTGGTGGTACGAGGTGGCATGCACGAAACGTAACCCAATTTTGGGAGGCAGTGGGCATGCCCATCTTAGGGCCCCACGCAATAGTTGAACGAATTCGGACACCATACGCACGTTGCGTCACGCCTGGTCAGTGTTTTCGGTGCGTTTCACGAAAAAAACCGTAGGAAATTCATATGGTGCCGAAAAATTATGAAAACTTGCATGCATGATGGACATGGCGATGGGTGCGTGTCCAAAAAGTTTGGGGTCCACCGGCTGAGTCAGAAAAGAGAACGCAGTATGGGGCTGACATCGGCCATATCAGATCAGTGCCGGTTGTGTTGGTGGTACAAGGTGGCATGCACGAAACGTAACCCAATTTTGGGAGGCAGTGGGCATGCCCATCTTAGGGCCCCACGCAAGAGTTGAGCAATTCGGACACCATACGCACGCGTTGCGTCACGCCCGGTCAGTGTTTTCGGTGCGTTTCACGAAAAAAACCGTAGGAAATTCATATGGTGCCGGAAAATTATGAAAACTTGCATGCATGATGGATCTGGCGATGGGTGCGTGTCCAAAAAGTTTGGGGTCCACCGGCTGAGTCAGAAAAGAGAACGCAGTACGGGGCTGACATCGGCCATATCAGATCAGTGCCGGTTGTGTTGGTGGTACGAGGTGGCATGCACGAAACGTAACCCAATTTTGGGAGGCAGTGGGCATGCCCATCTTAGGGCCCCACACAATAGTTGAACGATTTTGGACACCATACGCACGTTGCGTCACGCCCGGTCAGTGTTTTCGTTGCGTTTCACGAAGAAAACCGTAGGAAATTCATATGGTGCCGGAAAATTATGAAAACTTGCATGCATGATGGACCTGGTGATGGGTGCGTGTCCAAAAAGTTTGGGGTCCACCGGCTGAGTCAGAAAAGAGAACGCAGATCTGGGCTGACATCGGCCATATCAGATCAGTGCCGGTTGTGTTGGTGGTACGAGGTGGCATGCACGAAACGTAATCCAATTTTGGGAGGCAGAGGGCATGCCCATCTTAGGGCCCCACGCAAGAGTTGAACGAGTTCGGACACCATACGCACGTTGCGTCACGCCCGGTCAGTGTTTTCGGTGCGTTTCACGAAGAAAACCGTAGGAAATTCATATGGTGCCGGAAAATTATGAAAACTTGCATGCATGATGGACTGGCGATGGGTGCGTGTCCAAAAGTTTGGGGTCCACCGGCTGAGTCGAAAAGAGAACGCAAGACGGGCTGACATCGGCCATATCAGATCGATGCCGGTTGTGTTGGTGGTAGGAGGTGGCATGCGGGCGTAATCCAATTTTGGGAGGCAGTGGGCATGCCCATCTTAGGGCCCCACGCAATAGTTGAACCATTTCGGACACCATACGCACGTTGCGTCACGTTCGGTCAGTGTTTTCGATACGATTCACGAAGAAAAACATAGGAAATTCATACGGTGCCGGAAAATTATGAAAACTTGCACGCATGATGGACCTGGCGATGGGTGCGTGTTCAAAAAGTTTGGGGTCCACCGGCTGACGTTGAAATGGTTGCATTAAAAAATGCATGAATAATATCTGAGGTTAGAAAACATCGAAGATAATGGCTCTCTTTTTGAAGAATATGCATGATCCATGTGAACCTTCACAAGCTCTAAGCAGGTGAAGACTCACATCTATCCTGCATATCCTCCAAATAGAGTCCCACGAACTGAGATGTTTGTGCATTGACCGAAAAAAAAATATATAAAGGAGTCAACGGCGCGCTGGCTTAGCGATGTGGTATTAAACTACAATGCATGTTTTTAATAAATGCATCGTGGGCCAGCCGGCGGTAGTTTGACGGGACGGGCCAAGTGGCCCACTATGGCGTGACCACGTCGATGACACCGTACGTGCGTGCATGGCATGGAAACCAAGCCGCCATTACCTCGCCCCAAGACCGCTTAGCCCGCCGCCTCCACGCATCCTCACCCGTCCCCGATCCGACGGTCGCACCGCCGTGGCCGTCCAAACTCCCTTCCCTGCTGGCCTGACGGCGGCCATCTACGCGCGCGACTTGGATCTCAGGCCCGGCCGTGCCGTCTCGGCGAATTCGCCGGCACCCTAAACCCTAGGACGGGCCGTCGGCCAGCGCGCTCGTGTGGGCAGAGGCGTATGGCTGCCACGACTAACCCACACCGGGTGGGGTTTGTATGAGGGCTGCCGGTGCTCGTCTAGACGCCGGAAGGTATGGTATTAAACCATATGTAATCTTATTTGAATCTCCTAACTAGTTAGATAACTGGCATCTTATTTAGAATGCAAGAATTGGGAGATGTGTACTGCTCGGTTGAGAAGTGGTGTGAATTGGTGGAAAAATTCACACCCAGACAGCGCATGATGCTACGTGGCACAAGTTTGGACTGTATGTTGAGAATTCCTTCCGTGAAAATGAGGAAAAATTTATTGGAATTTATTGGAATTTATGATTACAACATATGATAGTACGAGAAAGCGATTTATTATTCGACCAAATACAGACGGCATCAGTGTGCTTAATGAAGATGTTTACGACATATTCGGGCTACGTAACGAGGGTGATGATGTCAGTAGCATGATAGCAACAGTACAACTAGATGCTAAAAAATTGTTCGAATCGGTTTTTAGACAAAAGAACAGGCCTAATCCTCATCGATGAGTTGATAAAAATATTGTTGACACTCAGTCATATGATGATGATTTTGTGAGAAGGGCCGTACTGGTTCTTATGGGTACAGTCTTAGCACCACAATCCACCAAGTTTGTTCCTTATCGTTATTACAAAATGGTGGAGGACGTGAACGCTATCAAGTCATACAATTGGAACGATTTTACGTTGAGGGTGTGCATGGATGCTATTAAAAAATCGGTCGAAGATCCTGAAAATTCAAGTGGCCTGTCGGGAACTCGGCTCTTCTTCAGGTACAAGAAATTTGTAATAGTTGTATGTACATATATTTTTTATGTGATCTATGTGTCCGACTAGTTGTGTTTACTATCATGCAGTATATATACTGGGAAAAAGTTGAGCCAATTGGTGTGGATACATTTGATCCTTTGTCTCGTGAATACCCACTAATGGTTAACGGCCGTAAACGGAAGGGAAAAAGAGGCGACTATGACAACATGCACGGGCGTGTTACCGGCAATGTAAGTCAATAAGTATAGTCCTTATTGGTTGCAAATAGCAATTAACTATAGTTGTTATTTTATTTATTTATTTTTTTGTTGTACAGCTTGAAAATTGCGTTAGCCAAGAGTACAGACGTGCTAAGGTAGCACGTGAAGGACTGTCCCAGATGAAGAAACGAAGAAACCTAAACGGAAAGGTGGTGGCAGGAGTAGAAAGCCAAGCACGTCAGGGGTTTCATCGAACACGACTAACAGTATGGACCGTGTGATGACATACATAAAGCTGCTTCACAAGGAGGTTCTCAATATTCCCGAAAGATGTGCACAGGTAATGTAGAAGTTATATTAAACATGTTTTAGTTGTTCAAATGCTGATCGTGTTTCATTTGTGTTTGTAGATGGTAATGGAAAAGTTGAACACGGAAGGTGTGCTGTACAAACCCAATAAGAGGGACAACAATGATGAATTTGTTAATGTACGTCAAGGAGTTGGGATGGAGAATGGCCAGTACAAGTCATCAAAATATTGGCCAGATATTGATTCACCTACCGACGTGGAGCTAGTAACAACTTTCACGTGTTTCAATGATACGGACATGCCCGTTGATGACACGGGTGCTCCGACGACGATACCGGGTAAAGGTGACGCTACTGATCCTTTCATTATACATGATAATGAAAAATCCCCATGTTCGTCATCAACTATGCATAAAAGAGTTTCCGTCTATGTCCCGAACCCCGCAGAATGCTGATATTTCTGATGAGTCTATGGGTGGTTTGTCACCAACAAAGTCTGAAGACATGTCTGAGAGTTTCCCGGCAAAGAGCAACATAGGTAATGGTGAAGGCAGTCAGGACAATGAAGGTAAACGCAAACGAAATCCGTCGAACTTTTTTTTTTAGAAATCCTAATAATTCATTGTCAATCCCCGTACGACCTTCTCATTACCCGCAAGAAACGTGTTAAAAAAAAGTAAGTCAAGTACTATTTTATAATTCATTCATGCGTTACGTAAATTTTTTATTATTTTTAACAACTGTAGCTGCATTGTTTTAGATCTGTTTGCATCGTCACCATCTTCAATTCTGGCAAGTACTCTTAATATGACTCCGGATCACATAGAGGCAGCCAGAGTTTTTGTTGAGACTCTCGCATCGACTAAGAAGCATGCACACCGAACCGTGGTCGATATGCCGCCACCAGATGGGGACATATGCACGCCAGCTATGCTTCACGATGTCCTGAAGTTTAAATGGTTGAATGGCGCTGTAAGTATGACTTTGGTTTTAACAAGACTCTCATTTCAACTTCACAAGTTGATAGAATTTTTTATTTATGTATGCAGATAATCAATGCATATTGTAAACACCTACAACACCGTGATTTCTCTGACCGTTTCATATCAACAACGTGGTTCCCAAAATTTATGTTGGGTAGGGCTAGGGAAAGACCAAGTCAATTAATGATTTAGAATCAGAACAAGTTACAAAGAAAGCAAAAGTCGCCGTAAGAGTAATGGATGAGTATTTCAGACGGGACAAGGTATTTCTTTCATATTTATTTGTTTTTGTTATTCATTGCTATTTAATTGCGCTTAACATCATTTGATTACTATATAGGCGTATTTTCCTATGCACGTTAATGATAATCATTGGATAACCATAGTGATGCACACCGTCAAGGAGGAGTTTCAAGTTCTTGACTCAAATTCTAAAGGCGCAATTAGCCAAAGAATTCGCAATATGATTGGCACCCTGGTACGCTAAAATTTTCACACTCGCATTCAGAAATTATTGAGTCATACATTAAATTCTGGTTTGTTAATTTCTTTCAGAGAACTGAAATATCTAAGGATGTTATGGAGGCCAACTCTATTATTGAATCAAAAAATTTTCCAGATGTCTCATCGTGGCCAATTAATGAATATAAAATGCCGGCCCAACATGATGGGTAAGTTAAATGAGTACATGATGCCGGCACAGCATGCTATATCCTAAGCTGATCACACATGTTTATTGCAGAGTGTCTTGTGGACTTTTTGTGATGTGGTGCATAAAATACTGGGACGGAGATCGCTGGACCCATGAATTTGACCAGCAAGAGATTAATGAGTCAAGGCCACGTATTGTCGCGGAAATCATTTTTTCCGAGGTCAACAGATTAGACAAAGTGAAGATGAAAATTGTTAAAATCATGGAGAAGGAGTAGTTATTAGCATTGGTAGGGTTTTTGTCCCGTAGAAGGTTTTCCTACCGTTGTTGGATACTTTGATCGATTTTAATGCGACATGGCACTGGGATAGATTTCGAAAATTTTCCACATTTTATTTATTGCTTTCGTGAGACACTACACATTTAAATGCGTGTCAGCAAATAATATTTTTCTGTCCTAAAATGTATCAGTTTGCCTCTGCCTACGGGCATGTTTGGTTCATGACTTAGCTAGCCACGCCAAAGGTGTGCTGTGCCTAAGGTGTGGCGCTTGTTTTAGCCGCCACACTTTGCTGTAGAAATTTGCCCCTAAATGTAGTGTTGTTGTTGTTCCTACTCGCGGCGGTCATTTTTTATTAAAAAATATGCCCGCCGTCCTGAGTTGGTGCGGTGTGGATAAAACCTGGACAATATCCCACGTCGATTCTGGTGGCAGCTGCGGCGCTGGATCCGACGAATATTCCAGGCCCTGCGGTGGACGCCCGCCGAGGCGATTCTTGGGCCCGCGCACTCCAGCTAGTGCGGGCTGGCGCCATTGGCAGTGCGCCACGCGCGGGTCTGCTGGCGCAGCACCCGGCCGACCGACAGGCGCGCACGTCTCGTCCCGCCCCAGCCAGCGGGCACATGCAACGATCCCGACGGGGAATATGGCGATCTGTCGGCCCATAAACGACGCGCGTTGGGCGCGTCGGGCCGATCCTATTCATGCGCGTTCTGCTGAGTAGGTTTAGTCCCACCTCGCCCGCGGAGAGACGCGCCGACCGGTTAACATACCCGCGTCTTCGCTTTCTCACAAGCTCGCAACAGAATATTAATGAATGCCCTGCTGTGCGCCGTGGCCTCCACGCTGGCGGCCAGAAGGCGTTGTAGTTTACTGTCCGTGCGCGCAACCAGCCACGGCTGGGTTTTTTTTAAATGGTCACATACATTAAAATTTAAAAATGTTCATAACTTGACTAAGCCATGACAGCAGTAACACACTCATACAAATATAAGATGTTTCACACATAAAAATATAAATCGCATGTCCTCATATAAATCGCATGTCTCATAACATTGAACAAGGTGGCATAAATATTAACTCAAAGTGCCATGTCTATTATTCTTAAACAAATAAACTGAAAGTGGTAATGACTTTCATCGAACAAGGTGGTTTAGAGAATAAACTCAAAGTGCCATGTCTCTTATTCTTAAACAAATAAATTGAAATTGCCACTGGCTTCAATTGATTATGAATACTTCATCTTTATGCCGGTTCCTACATAACAAATTGTAAAGAACTCATCAGAAAATTGTGAAGAGAGAACCAGAAAATAATTAAAATTATGGAAAACTTACTTTTCATTCTCAGGGCACGTTTGCCGTCTATGGCCCTCTCTCTTACACATGCCACAAAGAGGACCGGTTTTTCTCAGAAAATGATATTGGTATTCCATTTTTGTAACATTTGGATCTTTCTTTGCCGCCCTGTCTTGCTCTGTTTAGGGCGCCCTTCGTGAAACTTTCACGGGATCACCTATGACATCAACATGTTGTTCCGGTGACGTGGCTCCTCATGCACATTTCTTGTACTACCAACGGCATCATCATCGAGGACCTTTTTCTTCGCTATTATATTCTGCAAACACTGCATCAACTCATCATAGACAAATGGATCATTTGAAGCAACATGAAAAGCTTCAGCTCTGTTATCTTGAGTTGACTATAGCGAGCACGCTGCTCTGCCCCTGTCCAACCCCAGCCAAACAAGTCACTCTTTCGCTGTGCAGGCAGCCCACCTCTCGCAACTTTCGACATCCTCTTATGGATGCAACACTTAGGTATTTTAGATATTTTTAGATGAACCAACACATACAAAATGTGTTTGCAAGGCAATCCTTTCCGAAGCATTCGTCCACAACTGCATTCTATCGTATTCTCAGAGTTTTCAGCTCGATAATTCACGTTGAACTGAAATTTCCGGTTATTCCTCCATGTCACGATGAAGGTGTGGCAGTCAACTCCCACTAGCGTCTCAAAAATCTCAAGCTCTCCTATCTTCTTCAGATCTTGTTGAAGAATATAAAAATTGGAATGAGTGAATACTTTGGCGGCATGCTTCTCAATATCCTTATATTCTGCGGATCGATGGTGGCAATGACTGATTTGAAACACAGTCATCATGCGCCTCGTTCTCACGTAGTCGGACTATGCAATTGTCATAATGCACAACTAGGTCAACAATAGTCATACCGCCGTCCAAGTGCAGGTGAAGACACGAGTTAAGACTTTCACTCCTCTGATTACTGCGCATACCCAGAAAAAACCATCCGACAGATATGATGCTGCCCACGAGTCCTCTTCCTGTACATCCTACTCAACAACTCTTCTGTTTTATCAGTCTTCCATTTACTTAACGAAAGCGTGCCATCTCGCCTCAAAGTTGGCTGGAGAGGTGGAGTAGTACAAGAGTGCCCTGAACTCACTTATCGATTTGTAATTAAGGTGCTTCTGCATGTTTTTTTCCACATGCCATGAGCAGAGACGGTGCAACACATCAACCAAAACCAACCGAATAGCCCGTATCATTGCAGCGTCTCCATCTTTGATGATTGACCTTGGCTTTTTCTGACAATTGGCCTTCAGGAATGTCTGGAGCAGCCACACATATGTCGCTTCGGTCTCATCGGACACAATGGCACAACCAAAAACTGTGGTGCAACGGTGATTGTTTACACCAACAAAGGGGATGAACGACATACCGTATTTGTTCATCTTATATGTGCTGTCGAACACCATGACATCTCCATACAGTTGATAGTCCCGCCGCGACTGTGCATCGCACCAGAACATGCTCTTCAAACGACCCTCCTTATCGAGCACGTACTCAAAGAAAAACTCTGGATCCTTCTCTTTTACGCTCCTCATAATCCCAATTGCCGTGTTAGCATCACCCTTCGCAATCAACTTCATTTTTCTCGGCAACATAGGTTGTACACGTCTCGTCTCAGAAACCCACACTTATCATACGAGCCATACCTGCTAATGAAGTTGTCAACGATGATATGCTTTCGATCCCAGCTCCTTCCATCGCCAAGATCTCAGCTATCCGGTGATCTCCCATCACTCGATGTGACCGCAGAAATACCACCTCATCTGGTCTAGCCAACAAATGGTTGTGATCATCCATAAAGCTGCCACGAACCAAACTCCACGTCCTTTGTCCAACTTCACGACTAAATGTGCGCCACACTCGCAACGCAGTATCTGGTCTTAGCCTGCGGGTACGGCCCTCCGGTTTAAAAATTTATCGCGACGCTTTCCTGCCCTCGAGCAAACGTATCTCCTATACCGAACAGTGGTTGAAAGTCCTTTTCCTCGTTTCACCTTATATTTTACGATACTGAATCCACGGTCTTTGGCGTAGTTATTATAGAACATGTGAGCCTCCCATTGTGATGCAAATGTCATACCCATAACCTTCAACTGTGTCTCCAACAAGACGTTGATGGATTTCAGCTTCCTCAATGTCCATATTAGCTCCATCCTCATGCTCATCTCCATCTTCACCACTCCAACCATCAAAGTTAGCCTACAATATTCCACATAAACAAGTGTAAGTTGTCATTACCAACTATTTATTATTCAATGACATCTTAAATTGTGGACCGAACCTGGCTTATGTTATCCCGAAAGATTCAACACCATGA
Organism: Aegilops bicornis; assembly: GCA_021605145.1. Taxonomy (NCBI): domain Eukaryota; kingdom Viridiplantae; phylum Streptophyta; class Magnoliopsida; order Poales; family Poaceae; genus Aegilops; species Aegilops bicornis. The sequence continues at coordinate 806,577,711 of CM038671.1, forward strand.
TTTTCCTCGTTGTGAACGTCAATATCCTCCTGCACATAAAAAAATCATATGCACGTGTAAGTACCATATGGTTCTTCGTCCGACAAAAAGAATGTACAAGACACTTACGTTTTCACTACAAGCACCCTCATCCTTGTTTTCAAAATCCTCCTCAGGTAAATTATCGTACGACGACCAGGATTCATTGTCGCTGCCATCATCATCATCTTTACTATCATTACCATTCGTACGATCAACACTATCGCTACCATCCCACTCACTCGTGTCCAAAAACAGATCCGTAAATCCAGTTTCTTTATCCATTAAATGATCTCTCAACCTACACTGCAATATTATAATAAAAATTGATCTATCAATTTTAAAACAAATTAAATGTACTACGATCATACAGATGAGAAATTCTTATCTAACAAGAGATTGCACATAATTATTTACAGATTCAATTTTTTGGCGAACTAGAAGGCTTACATGGCATGCACGTGCACTTCGCCCGCCTCGGGCGTGGCTGCGGACGGCGAGGGCGTTGCCGGAGAGGTTGATCACGGAGTTGCGGGCGGCGACGGCGTCCACGTGAGGCCACGTCACCGCTGACGACCTGCACGGAGGCGACATCACGTCTGACGGGCGACTCGAAGATCTGTCGCGCCCGGCGATCCCGGGTGAAGACGGGGAGAAGGCGGCGATCGGCCGAACGGGAGGACGTTGGAATTGGCAGCGTGATCACGTCTAGATCGGCGGGCAAAGGCCCCTGGCCCGGCCCACCCCCTCGCTCCCATTACCCCCCCGGTCGGCGGAAACCCTAGCCCGCACCCATTCCCCCCCGATCCCCTCCTCCTCTCCTCCCCCCGCCGATCTGGATCGGGCGCCGTCGCCCCCCGACGCCGGCGACCCACCGCCCCGTCCTCACCTCCTCCCCTCCTCCCCGACCGGCCGCGCAGGGCGCCCGCCGCTCCCCTCGTCGCCTCGGAGCCGCCCCCGACGACCACCTCGCCAAGACGCCACCGCCCGTCGCCCGTCGGCGCCTTCCGCCCTCCTCCTCGCCGGTCGCCCCGACCGCCCAGGCTCGCTTCCGAGTCCCTCGCCCCACCGTGAGCTCTTCCCCCCCGCTCCCCGATCCCCACAGGATCGATCCCCTCTTCCCACCGCTGTCGCCGTGGCGGAGCTTCGCTCGGTGCAGCGCTTGCCCGCTCCGGCTCAGCCATCGCGCCGCGTCCTCCCCTCGCGCCTCCTCGCTCGGTCGAGGCCCCCTCCTCCCCTCGTTCCCCTCCGCACCCGGCGCCCCCGTCGCGGATCTCGTCGTGGCGCCCTTCCGGTGACCAAATGGTCACGGGCCGAGCCTTGTGCTCAGCGCGCGCGCACCCCTCCACAGCCTTCCCGTTAGCCCGTGGCGGTCCGTCCGAGGTCCCGAACCCCACCGCCTCCGCCGCTCGCCGTCGTCGTTCCGGCCAAGTCCGGCCGCTCCACTGCCACCGTCGGACGCGGCCTCCTCCCCACTTTCGAACGCACCCGCCCGCGGCCCTTTTGGCCGCCGGACGACGAATTCCGGCGAGGTCCGGCGCCTCCGTCATGAGCATGGGCCACCTAACGCCGGCCGCCCGACGTGGCCGACCGGCCACCCACAGGTCAGCGACCCGTGGGCCCTAGGGGCCCGATCGTTGACTTTCGGTCGGCCAGTGGACCGACCGCCTCGCTTATGACATGGGGCCCCACCCCCTAACGTTTTTTTAAAAAAAAAGGAAAAAGGAAATGGGGAATTAAATAAATATAATTAATAAAAATAAAAATCAATAAAATTAATTAATTAATTAATTAATTAAGTAAATAATTAGTTTAATTAATCCTGATTTATTAACCTAATGGCTAATTAACCTAATAAACTACTGTTAATTAAACTAAACTAGGGTAATTAGTGAGCGACCAGCGTTAACAGGACCCACATGTCAGGTTGACCAAGTCAACCCTGTTGACTGCTGACGTCAGCATGACATCATGCTGACGTCATAAATCCATTTTCGAATTAATTAATTAATTAATTAAATTCCAGAAATTAATAAAATCTTTAGAAAATCATATCTTTTAATCCGTCCCTCGGATTAAATTATTTTCAACATGAGAGTTGCTCAGAACGACGAGACGAATCCGGATACGCAAATTGCTCGTCCGCCACACACCCCTAACCTATCGAACCGCATAACTTTCCCCCTCCGCTCCTCCGCCGAAATCACGAAACAGGAATACTTCCCGGATGTTTCCCATAACCGGTACCACCTCATACCACGTTAGGGCACGCCTAGCATCGTTACTTGTCTTGTCATGCATCGATATGCATCTGTTTACATGGTATTCATTGTTTCTTCCCCCTCTTCTCTCCGGTAGACTACGAGACCGACGCTGCTGCTGCCCAGTTCGACTACGGAGTTGACGACCCCTCTCTCTTGCCAGAGCAACCAGGCAAGCCCCCCCTTGATCACAAGATATCGCCTATTCTACTCTATACTGCTTGCATTAGAGTAGTGTAGCATGTTACTGCTTTCGTTATACCTATCCCGATGCATAGCTTTGTCCTTGTTACTCTTATTGTTACCTTTACGCAATCCTATATGCTTAGTATAGGATGCTAGTACTTTCATCTGTGGCCCTACATTCTTGTCAAATGCGCGTGCTATACTATCAGGCCCGTGATCACTCGGGAGGTGATCACGGGTATATACTATACTTTATACATGATACATGTGGAGACTAAAGTCGGGTCGGCTGGTGGAGCACCCGCGAGTGGATCTTTGAGGCGGAGCGACAGGGCAGGTTGAGACCGCCTAGGAGAGAGGTGGGCCTGGCACTGTTCGGCGTTCGCGGTTACTTAACACGCTTAACGAGATCTTGGTATTTGATCTGAGTTGGCTTAGAGCCTATACGCACTAACCCTCTATGCTGGAGTAGTTATGGGTATCCCGGCGTCGTGGTATCAGCCGAAGCACTTCGTGACGTCAGCAACTGAGTGGCGCGCGCCGGATTGGAAAGTAAGCCTGCTCTTGTATTAATGGGGCTAGTTCTGCTTCCGGCCGCGTTCGCAACGTGCAGACGTGCATTGGGCGATGGGCCCAGACCCCTGTGCGCTTAGGTTTAGACCGGCGTGCTGGCCTCTCTGTTGAGCCTAGGTGGGGCTGCGACGTGTTGATCTTCCGCGGCCGGGCATGACCCAGGAAAGTGTGTCCGACCAAATGGGATCAAGCGTGCTGGGTAAGATGGTGCACCCCTGCAGGGAAGTTAATCTATTCGAATAGCCGTGATCTTCGGTAACAAGACGACTTGGAGTTGTACCTTGACCTTATGACAACTAGAACCGGATACTTGATAAAACACACCCTTCCAAGTGCCAGATACAACCGGTGGTCGCTCTCTCTCAGGGATATGAGGAGGGGATCGCCGGGTAGGATTATTGCTATGTGATGTTACATTGGAGGACTTCAACCTACCCTCTTCTACCTGTTGCAAGACGAAGGTGACCAGAAGCGTAGTCTTCGATAAGACTAGCTATCCCCCTCTTATTCCGGCATTCTGCGATTCAGTCCATCGATATGGCCCTTTACACATATATCCATGCATATGTAGTGTAGCTCCTTGCTTGTAGTACTTTGGATGAGTACTCACGGTTGCATTGTTTCCCCTTTTCCCCTACCTCTATTCGATTGCTGCAACGAGACGATGGAGCCCAGAGCAGGCATACGCCCGTCGATGGCGACTACTACACCGGAGGCGCCTACTACTACGTGCAGCCCGGCGGCGACGACCGTGAGTAGTTTAGGAGGATCCCAGGCAGGAGGCCTGCTCCTCTTCGATCTATATCCCAGTTTGTGCTAGCCTTCTTAAGGCAAACTTGTTTAACTTATGTACGTACTCAGATATTGTTGCTTCCGCTGACTCGTCTATGATCGAGCACTTGTATTCGAGCCCTCGAGGCCCCGGCTTGTATTCTGATGCTTGTATGACTTATTTTATTTGTAGAGTTGTGTTGTGATATCTTCCGTGAGTCCCTGATCTTGATCGTACACATTTGCGTGCATGATTAGTGTACGATTGAATCGGGGGCGTCACAAGTTGGTATCAGAGCCGACTGCCTGTAAGAATCCCCCTTCCACACTCCTTGGCCGAAGTCGAGTCTAGACATTGCAAAACTTTTACTAACTTGGCTGTGTGCCTTACGGGCCCACGTCGCCATCGGGTGGTACTAGGATCTTTTACTCCTTGATCTTTACTCTGGGACTCTGAACTCTCTTCTATTCGGGTTAAACGATTTTTACTAAAATCTAACTTTAGGATATCGTTACTACTTCCTCCCGGAGAACCCCTCACTACAGATGATTGCTCCGTGAACTGTAAGAATTTGAAGATACTCTCCGATATTCTCTCGAGACCTTGTGCCTGTCGCTTTTGTAATTCCCTACCACCGAAACATCCCTATGGATAAATACTTACGCCTGTCGTTCCTACTTTTATTCCCAGTTAATCTTGTTATTACAAGATACCCCAAAGTTTTCTCTATTGTTCCGAAAATACTTTGTGCCTACTGCCTAGCAGTTCTTTGCCACATGAATACCCCTTCAAATAAATCCTCGCAATTGTCGAGTATCCGCTCATCCCCAGTTGTTCATGTGTTTCACAAAAGTCTTCAAAATAATATTCGATCTTCCGAGAATCCTTTGGCTCTTGAAATTCTTGCTTGCTTGCAATATGGTTAATCCCATAAGTCCCGTAGTCATATTGACACTCCTTGTCATTATCATTTTGAGTCTGTTGACTCAATATGTTTCATGAATACACGCATAATCATCATTGACCCTTATAAATTACTTTTCCTTTGAGCTGCCATTCTTTTAACTGGAATTGGTTCTCGACCAATCCCATTGTCTTTGATTGTACCCTAAGGCTATTCAACTTATCCACCCCTAATCAGAGCATTGCTTCTGGTCCCTTGATTTGGAATCATAATCCCTTTGCATTGGACAATTGAGTTAGTCAGTTGTTTCTATAATCTGCTTCCTCTAGTTGAGTACCGATGCTCACGTCAGATCCCTTGTGGAACACCAGATCCTTTGTTGGATTTTATCTGACAACGCCCTTCATATTCAATAACCTTGTGAGCCTTTTCTCGGATACATAATGCCTTTGGTAAATTGTATCGTCTGCTTTCTCAACCATGCTCTGCCTTCGAGCTTGAGTTAATTACTTCTAAAGATTCTGGTATATGATTCTAAGATGCCCGATGGGTTGAACCTATGCCTTCCTTAATATGTGTGAACTCGAAAGTTTCCACGAGTCGTACTCTTACGGTATTTTGCGGATAAAATTTCAACGCTATAACTTCATCGAAAGCGAGAAGTGAATGAAAGGGTATGCGTTCGAGAAGTGGGAGTCGACCTTGAACCTTGCGTTCATGCCCATGGACACGATGTAGATCTTATCATTAAAGCTTCTCTTAAATTAATTATTCCTTTGGTATAGGTTCATCTTATATCTGGGATCTGGCCTTTTGCAATCATGGTTCCGACCATGTTCTCTTTTAAATACCATTTCTCGTGCAAGTTTAAGCACTTGTCTTCGGTTGAGCAATACCCAGTCCAACTTCTACTTTGATCATCTTGAGTATTACCCCCCTGGTATCTCGACATTATCATGGAACTGCATAACCTCTTATGAGTTCTTCATCAAGTGCTACCTTCCCACCGATTCAAATTTTCACGGGCTCTGAGTTGTTAAACACTCAAGGACACCGATAACTGAACCGAGTCCGCACTACGGTTCAACAACTCTTAGTAATCTTCTGTAAGTACGAGTTTGCATCCGATCATGTCATTCCTAGCCTGTTTGGCTATATCATTGTCGTGATGATTTTAACTGTGCTACCCGGTCCTTCTTCTCGGAGCACAAATTTCGACGGTGAGCTAATCGTACAATCGATCTTCCTCGTCATACCGTTTGACCTTGTACAGCAAGCTTGATTTCGAGTTTGTGTCGTACCCATGGTTCCAATGACCCTTTGCTTCACCATTGCTTTTCTTGATGCCGTCGCTGTTCGATTGCTTCTTCGTGAAATCTCTCGACAATTGTGTCTTGATCAGCATCAACATTTTGAGCTCTTCCGGATATCAATTGAATTCATGAAGAGAAATACCATCCTTGCCCTCGATGATTTATATTATCATCGACCACTTTATTGCCTCCCGCTCAACACAAACTTGTTCGTGTTTTGTGTAAACCTTGAGATCCCTGCTATCCAGCATTTGTTCTTCTTTACCTTGGAGTATTACCATCTTTTAATATCAAGGATGTTGTGAGGACTGCTCCACCTCTTAAGAAATTCTTGGTATTGAGATGCTTCTCACCATCACCATTCTTTCTTGGTCCCCTGTTGCTTCCAACCGGTGTACCAACAAGTGAACGGTGCTGTTTGAATTCTGCCCTTCTAGCAAGCCTCTCGCTTTGAAGTTAATGGTCGAAAGCTCATTCTTAGGCTATCGATTATTGAATCACCATTCGACATTGGTCGTGCAACCCAACCCATCAGGCGCACCTTTCAACCAATGTTTACTTGTGTATGTTTTCCTCGAGCATACTTCCTTATATCATTTGATCTGACAAATGTTATCTCCTTGTTCACTTAAATGTGGAAGTTTATCTTTTGGGAATCTTGGTGAATTGCCGTTGAGTTCACCAGACACCTCCTTGTCCTCTCCTTGGGCTAATGATGGACTCTTGTTAACGGAAATCACTTCATAGTTCATTTCCCCGAGAATCTTACAATGTCATCTCGTGAATTTGCGTTGCACCTTTTCTTCTCAGGTATCCTAAGTCTGAGGTATCCTGACACCAATCGGATCTGAATCTCGGTCAGCTATGATGGTTGGGACAACTTTCCAAGAGTTATGATGTTGATCCTTTGATGACCTGGTAGCATGATGTCATGCCTAGTACCCCCCCCCCCCCGGCTGGAGGACCTATCATTATAGATTCCTTTTCAGCAGGGTTATCCACTCATCCATGAGGGAATTGTACTACTGGTTCTACAAGTTATTCCTGATGGATCCTTCGTGATTCCAAAGTCCGATCTTCACCTGAAGACCATGTCAATGCTATCTCGAAGCATGTCTGTGATACTCCGATTTTCAACAGGAACATTTGAAGCACGATGCTAAATTTTATTTATCACTTATCCTAACACCGTTGTATGGATAATATCATGAGATTCCTTCCCCCTTACCTAAATGGTTTTCTACTTAATATCCTGTCATGGATATCTTGCTCTGCTTGTCTTTGGGAAGGATATACCCTTGAAATATGTGTTTAAACATATTTTCCTTTCCATTGTTCTGTTTAATCTGATAATCACTTTTCCTTTCCATTGGTTTGTTTAAACCTCCTTGTGATCCAAATTATATAAGCAGTAATAATTCCCTGCTTAGGTAAGCACCTCGTTGTACCACTCTGTAAGTAAGACCCTGTTACTATTGTTGATGACATTCCGGTAACCATCGATGGACGAGAACTTTGCCTACTTCGTCCATCGCCCTTGGTACCTATGTTGTTGGCGACATGACCCTCAGACTCTCCTCTGACATGCCTTGCTTACATGATCGTGCAAGATGTCACCGACCTTCCTACTTTTAACCACGTGGTGGGCCCATAACCCACAGTTTCACAGGATCGAAACCTGACTCTCCTGTACACCCCTGTTGCCCAAGTTATTCCTCGTGCTTGACTTCGTATGTAATTCACGGTGTCACCTTCCTAGTAATCTATTCTGGTATCAGAGAAAAAACTTATTACCATTACTCTGGACCCCTTTTACACTTTGTTTCAGGCATCGAATGATTGCCTACCGGCTCGAAACTTTTCATGGTACCTTCTTACTTTGCTCTCGATATTTTCTTAAGTTCCAGTTCGAGAGTTACTTTCCGCCACCTTCCCCGATGTTAGCTACCAGATAGTCAACCTTGCAGAGGTTCGTTCTGCCGGAATACCCCCTTACCTATTCGTAAGTACGTTGGAGTTCCCGAGAAAAAGGGCGGCATCACCATGATGACCTGTAGAAGAGAAATGAAGATGTCGAGGTAATGGGTCGACCTCTTCAAGAAGATCAACCAAGACTGAGAAGATTCGTTAGGATTTCGTAACCAGACCTTTCACCCTTACTCCCCTCTTAAATCTCGGGACGAGATTTCTTGTAGTGGAGGAGAATTGTGACGCCGGATAATCATGCTACAGTAATCTCACGTTGATGGTGCCACGACACCCTTGTCACTGTAGCTAACCACGGGTTAATTCCAAACTGTTTCAAAATTCAATTCAAAATTATGAAGGCAATGAAAAGTTTTCAAAAATTATAACTAAAATGTTCGGGAGTTGTCAACTATTACAAAGTTAATTATGGTGGGGTACACACATTTTTGTAAAGTGTCTGGATATTTTAAATAAATTAAAACAGAAAAGGAAAAATAAGAAAAGCAAAATAAAACAAATGGGAGAGGGGGAAACACCCCACTGGCCAAACTGGGCCAAGCCCACCTGGCCCAGCCGGCCAGCCCCTGGCCCGGCCCACCCCCTCGCTCCCATTACCCCCCCCCCCCGGTCGGCGGAAACCCTAGCCCGCACCCATTCCCCCCCGATCCCCTCCTCCTCTCCTCCCCCCGCCGATCTGGATCGGGCGCCGTCGCCCCCCAGCGCCGGCGACCCACCGCCCCGTCCTCACCTCCTCCCCTCCTCCCCGACCGGCCGTGCAGGGCGGCCGCCGCTCCCCTCGTCGCCTCGTAGCTGCCCCCGAGGACCACCACGCCGCATGCCACCGCCCCGTCGCCGTCGAGCGCCTCCCCGCCCTCCTCCTGCTGGTCGCCCCGACCGCCCGAGCTCCGCTTCCGAGTCCCCTCGCCCCACCGTCAGCTCTTCCCCCCCTTCGCTCCCCGATCCCCACGGGATCGATCCCTCCCCGCGCTCGTCGCCGTGGCGGAGCTTGCTCGTGCAGCGCTGGCGCTCCGGCTCGCGCTGCTCACCGCGCCGCGTCCCTCCTCGCGCCTCCTCGCTCGGCCGAGGCCCCCTCCTCCCCCTCGTTCCCCTCCGCACTTTTGAGCACCCCCGTCGCGGATCTCGTCGCGGCGCCCTTCGGTTACCAAATGGTCACGGGCCGAGCCTTGTGCTCAGGCGCGCGCACCCCTCCCCGCCTTCCCGTTAGCCCGTGAGCGCGGTCCCGTCGAGGTCCCGAACCCCACTGCCGCCTCCGCCGCTCGCCTTCGTCGTTCCGGCCAAGTCCGGCCGCTCCTCTGCCACCGTTGGACGCGGCCTCCTCCCCACTTTTGAACGCACCGCTTGCCCTTTTGGCCGGACGACGTGCAGCAAGATCCGGCGCCCCCGCATGAACGCCCACCGGGGCCACCCAACGCCGGCCGCCGACGTGGCCGACCCGGGGCCACCCCTGGGTCACTGACCCGTGGGCCCTAGGGGCCCGGCCGGTCTGTTGACTCGGTCAGCCAGGCTGACTGGACCGGCCCCTGCCTATGACATGGGGGCCCCACCCCCAGAACGTTTTTTTTTTAAGGAAAAGGAAATGGGGAATTAAATAAATATAATTAATAAAAATAAAAATGAATAAAATTAATTAATTAATTAATTAATTAATTAATTAATTAAGTAGGTAAATAATTAGTTTAATTAATCCTGATCTATTAACCTAATGGCTAATTAATCTAATTAACTACTGTTAATTAAACTAAACTAGGGTAATTAGTGAACAGCCACTGACGAACAGGACCCACATGTTAGGTTGACCAAGTCAACCCTGTTGACTGCTGACGTCAGCATGACATCATGCTGACGTCATAAATCCATTTTGGAATTAATTAATTAATTAATTAAATTCCAGAAATTAATAAAATCTTTAGAAAATCATATCTTTTAATCCGTAACTCGGATTAAAATATTTTCAACATGAGAGTTGCTTAGAACGATGAGACGAATCCGGATACACAGTCCGTTCGTCCGCCACACACCCCTAACCTATCGAACCCGCAACTTCCCCCTCCGGCTCCTCTGCCCGAAATCATGAAACACCGGGAATACTTCCCGGATGTTTCCCCCCTTAACCGGTACCACCTCATACCACGTTAGGGCACGCCTAGCATCGTTACTTGTCTTGTCATGCATCAATATGCATCTGTTTACATGGTATTCATTGTTTCTTCCCCCTCTTCTCTCTCCGTAGACTACGAGACCGGCGTTCTTTGCTGCCCGGTTCGACTACGGAGTTGATGACCCTCTCTCTTGCCGTAGCAACCAGGCAAGCCCCCTTGATCACCAGATATCGCCTATTCTACTCTATACTGCTTGCATTAGAGTAGTGTAGCATGTTCTTGCTACATTATACATATCCCGATGCATAGCCTTGTCCTTGTTACTCATGTTGTTACCTTTACCTGCAATCCTATATGCTTAGTATAGGATGCTAGTACTTTCATCTGTGGCCCTACATTCTTGTCCGTCTGCCGTGCTATACTATCGGGCCGTGATCACTCGGGAGGTGATCACGGGTATATACTATACTTTATACATGATACATGTGGAGACTAAAGTCGGGTCGGCTGGTGGAGCACCCGCGAGTGGATCTTTGAGGCGGAGCGACAGGGCAGGTTGAGACCGCCAAGGAGAGAGGTGGGCCTGGCCCTGTTCGGCGTTCGCGGTTACTTAACACGCTTAACGAGATCTTGGTATTTGATCTGAGTTGGCTCTGAGCCTATACGCACTAACCATCTACGCTGGAGTAGTTATGGGTATCCCGGCGTCATGGTATCAGCCGGCAAAACGCCGTGACGCCAAGAATCGAGTGGCGCGCCGGATTGGAACGTAAGCCTGCTCTTGTATTAAGGGGGCTAGTTCTGCTTCCGGCCGCGTTCGCAACATGCAGGTGTGCATTGGGCGATGGGCCCAGACCCCTGTGCGCTTAGGTTTAGACCGGCGTGCTGGCCTCTCTGTTGTGCCTAGGTGGGGCTGCGACGTGTTGATCTTCCGCGGCCGGGCATGACCCAGGAAAGTGTGTCCGGCCAATTGGGATCAAGCGTGCTGGGTAAGATGGTGCACCCCTGCAGGGAAGTTAATCTATTCGAATAGCCGTGATCTTCGGTAACAGGACGACTTGGAGTTGTACCTTGACCTTATGACAACTAGAACCGGATACTTGATAAAACACACCCTTCCAAGTGCCAGATACAACCGGTGGTCGCTCTCTCTCAGGGATATGAGGAGGGGATCGCCGGGTAGGATTATTGCTATGTGATGTTACATTGGAGGACTTCAACCTACCCTCTTCTACCTGTTGCAAGACAGGTGACCATAAACGTAGTCTTCGATAAGACTAGCTATCCCCCTCTTATTCTGGCATTCTGCAGTTCAGTCCACTGATATGGCCCTTTACACATATATCCATGCATATGTAGTGTAGCTCCTTGCTTGCGAGTACTTTGGATGAGTACTCACGGTTGCATTGTTTCCCCCTTTTCCCCCTACCTCTATTCGATTGCTGCAACCAGACGATGGAGCCCAGGAGCCAGACGCCACCGTCGATGACGACTACTACACTGGAGGCGCCTACTACTACGTGCAGCCCGCTGACGACGACCAGGAGTAGTTTAGGAGGATCCCAGGCAGGAGGCCTGCTCCTCTTTCGATCTGTATCCCAGTTTGTGCTAGCCTTCTTAAGGCAAACTTGTTTAACTTATGTATGTACTCAGATATTGTTGCTTCCACTGACTTCGTCTATGATCGAGCACTTGTATTCGAGCCCTCGAGGCCCCGGCTTGTATTATGATGCTTGTATGACTTATTTTATTTGTAGAGTTGTGTTGTGATATCTTCCCGTGAGTCCCTGATCTTGATCGTACACATTTGCGTGCATGATTAGTGTACGATTGAATCGGGGGCGTCACATTGTGATTATGATCGCATTTATTTTCGCATTGAAATGTTTTACATAGTTTCAATGTATGGTTTAATTAATTTAGATGCTCTGGAGAGCTATATGTTGTTAGATGAGAACTATGTATGTACTTTGGTTTTAATGTGATGATGAATTTCTATTAATTTGGTCACTTAATTATCTATTCACGATGTTCTGTAATGGTTTTTGACACACTTAATTATATATAATGCACGCAGATGAACCGACAATGGATGTACGGTGACAGACACACCTTCGAGTACATTAAGGGCGTGCATGATTTTCTCGAAGTTGCTGAGGCAAACAAGCAGAATGGTTTTATGTGTTGTCCATGCCCTAAATGTGGGAATACGAAGTCTTACTCTGACCGGAAAATCCTTCACACCCACCTGCTTTACAATGGTTTCATGCCACACTATAATGTTTGGACGAGGCACGGAGAAATAGGGGTTATGATGGAAGACGGCAAAGAAGAAGAGGACGATGACAACTATGTGCCCCCTGAATATGGTGATGCTGCAACGGGGGAAGCTGCTGAAGATCAAGAGGAACCAGATGATGTGCCAAATGATGCTGCAACGGGGGAATCTACTGAAGATCAAGAGGAACCAGACGATGTGCCCGATGATGATGATCTCCGCCGGGTCATTGTCGATGCAGGGACGCAATGCGAAAGTTAAAAGGAGAAGTTGAAGTTCGATCGCATGTTAGAGGATCACAAAAAAGGGTTGTACCCCAATTGCGAAGATGGCAACACAAAGCTCGGTACCGTACTGAAATTGCTGCAGTGGAAGGCAGAGAATGCTGTGCCTGACAAAGGATCTGAGAAGCTACTGAAAATATTGAATAAGAAGCTTCCAAAGGATAACGAATTGCCCGACAGTACGTACGCAACAAAGAAGGTCCTATGACCTCTAGGATTGGAGGTGCAGAAGATACATGCATGCCCTAATGACTGCATCCTCTACCACGATGCGTACAAGGATCTGAACGCATGCCCGGTTTGCGGTGCATTACGGTATAAGATCAGGCGAGATGACCCTGGTGATGTTGACGGCGAGCCCCCAGGAAGAGGGTTCCTGCGAAGGTGATGTGGTATGCTCCTATAATACCACCGGTTGACCATGCCAAGTTGATGTGATGGCACAATGAGTACCGTAAGAAAGGCGGGAAGTTGAGAGCACCCGCTGATGAGTCGAAGTGGAGAAAAATCGAGGGAAAGTACTGGGATGAGTTTGCAAGTGACCCAAGGAACGTATGGTTTGCTTTAAGCGCGGATGGCATTAATCCTTTCGGGGAGTAGAGCAGAAATCATAGCACCTGGCCCAAGACTATATGTATGTATAGCCTTCCTCCTTGGATGTGCATGAAGCGTAAGTTCATTAGGATGCCAGTTCTCATCCAAGGCCCTAAGCAACCCCGCAACGACATTGATGTGTACCTAAGGCCATTAGTTGAAGAACTTTTACAGCTGTGGAATGGAAACGGTGTACGTACGTGGGATGAGCACAAACAAGAGTAATTTCACCTAAAGGCATTGTTGTTCGTGACCATCAAGGATTGGCCCGCTCTCAGTAACCTTTCAGGACAGACAAACAAGGGATACCACGCATGCACGCACTATTTAGATGACACTGAAAGTATATACCTGGACTGCAGGAAGAATGTGTACCTGGGCCATCGTCAATTTCTTCTGACCAACCATCAATGTCGAAAGAAAGGCAAGCATTTTAAAGTCGAGGCAGATCACCAGAAGAAGCCCGCCATGCGTACCGGTGATCACGTACTTGCTATGGTCAATGATTTACATGTAATCTTTGGAAAGGGTCCCGACGGACTAGCTGTTCCGAATGACGCTGAGGGACACGCACCCATGTGGAAGAAGAAATCTATATTTTGGGACCTACCCTACTGGAAATACCTAGAGGTCCACTCTTCAATCGACGTGATGCATGTGATGAAGAACCTTTGCGTGAACCTGCTAGGCTTCTTGGGCGTGTATGGGAAGACAAAAGATACACCTGAGGCACGGGAGGACCTGCAATGTTTGCACGAAAAAGACGGCATGCCTCCGAAGCAGTATGAAGGTCCTGCCAGCTACGCTCTTACGAAAGAAGAGAAAGAAATCTTCTTTGAATGCCTGCTCAGTATGAAGGTCCCGACTGGCTTCTCATCGAATATAAAGGGAATAATAAATATGCGGAGAAAAAGTTCCAGAACCTAAAGTCTCATGATCGCCACATGAATATGACGCAAGCTGCGTCAGGTTGCATTGAGGGGCTTCTACCGAAAACGTCCGATTAGCCATTGTGAAGCTATGTGCATTCCTCAATGCAATATCTCAGAAGGTGACCGATCCAGAAATCGTACCAAGGCTAAGGAGTGATGTGGCGCAATGTCTTGTCAGTTTTGAGCTGGTGTTCCCACCATCCTTCTTCAATATCATGACGCACGTCCTAGTTCATCTAGTCGACGAGATTGTCATTACGGGGCCCGTATTTCTACACAATATGTTCCCCTTTGAGAGGTTCATGGGAGTCCTAAAGAAATATGTCCATAACCGTGCTAGGCCAGAAGGAAGCATCTCCATGGGCCATCAAACAGAGGATGTCATTGGGTTTTGTGTTGACTTCATTCCTGGCCTTAAGAAGATAGGTCTCCCTAAATCGCGGTATGAGGGAAGACTGACTGGAAAAGGCACGCTTGGAGGGGACTCAATAATATGCGGGGACGGATACTCTTGGTCTCAAGCACACTACACAGTTCTACGGAACTCTACGTTGGTGACCCCACAGGTTGATGAACACAAGAACAGTCTGCGCTCCAAACACCCAGAGCAGTGCGACCACTGGATTACATGTGAACACATCAGGACTTTCAGCAGTTGGTTGGAAACTCGTCTCAGAGGTGTCAACACTGTTTGTGATGAGCTGTACTTGTTGTCCAGGGGACCATCTTTGACTGTATTGACTTACAAAGGATACGAGATAAATGGGAATACATTTTACATGATTGAACAAGATCAAAAGAGTACCAACCAAAACAATGGTGTCCGCTTTGATGCAGCAACTGAGAGGGGAAAGGACACATATTATGGTTACATAGTGGACATATGGGAACTTGACTACAGACATGATTTTAAGGTCCCTTTGTTTAAGTGCAAATGGGTCAGTCTGTCAGGAGGCGGGGTACAGGTAGACCCACAGTACGGAATGACAACAGTGGATCTGAAAAATCTTGGGTACATTGACGAACCGTTCGTCCTAGCCAATGATGTGGCACAGGTTATCTATGTGAAGGACATGTCTACCAAACCGAGAAAAAGAAAAGATAAGGAAGCGAATACATCATACGATGAGCCAAAGCGCCACATAGTTCTTTCAGGAAAAAGGGACATCGTGGGAGTGGAGGGCAAGACAGACATGTCTGAAGATTATGAAAAGTTTCACGAAATTCCTCCCTTCAAAGTCAAGGCTAACCCAATCATCCTGATAAACGATGAAGATTATCCATGGTTACGGCGCAATAAGAAAATGACACAAGCGAAGAAAAAGTGAAGACTTTCTCCCGCAACTATTATGAAGATACCATGCCAACTTTGTAATGCATTTAGTATGATACCATTGTCCGTTTTGTACATGCACATGCTATGTGGGTGAAATTATGATACCATGCCAACTTTCAACTTTTTTAGAGTTCATTTGAAATGCTTTAATGTCTTATGGTTCGGCCCTCATAATACCATTAATCCCGGTTCGCTCCTTGTTAACTATGTTCTCACCAAGAACACTCAAGAGGGCAGCCACGTGGGCCATTGGTCTCGGTTCGTCTGGAACTTTTTGTCCCGGTTCCACGCACGAACCGGGACCAATGCACCTCGCCCCTGGCGCATGACCATTAGTCCCGGTTTGTGCCACAAACCGGGACTAAAGGGTTGGTCCTCGTTGTGGTCAGAGTTTAGTCCCACCTCACCAACCGAAGGGCGCTCACACCGGCTTATAAGCCCCTCCCTCTTTGCCTTGTTGAGCTCCTCTCAACGTGAAAATAGATGCCCTTATACAGGGAATTTGACCTAAATTCATACTGAATTTCTCTGAAATTCATAGAAATTTATTATGATTTTAGGTTGAATTCTCTCTATAGGCGCATCTACGGCACTAATAAAGCAAACTTGTGATTCACACAAATTTCAAAGAATTCAAATTTTAATTATTCAAATTTGAAAACTAATGGCACAAATAGAAAGTTTATAATTTTTCGAAAACTAATGGCACTAACAGAAAGTTTATAATTTTGCTGACCTAAAAGCAAAAAGAATTAAAAAATAAAGCAAAAAATAAAAGAAAATAAATAATCCAAAAAACAAAACAAAAAATGAAAAAAAAACTATTTTTATATTAAAGTTAATCACAAACTTGTGATTCACACAAATTTCAAAGAATTCAAATTTTAACTATTCAGATTTGAAAACTAATGGCACTAACAAAAAGTTTATAATTTTTCTGACCTAAAAGCAAAAAGAATTAAAAAATAAAGCAAAAAACAAAAGAAAATAAATAATGCAAAAAACAAAACAAAAAAACTGGAGAAAAATAAAAATAACTGCCACCTATTGGGCCACCATGGCGTGAATACGACTAGAAACCCAACCTGGGCCGGGATTCAGGCCCGCAGAAGGCCCAATAGGCCCACAACAGCATAGTGTGAGATTAGGCCCGAAAGCCTGCAGTTGAGAGGAGCTCGAGAGGGTGGGTGCAACAGCGCTTATAAACCACTCTCGAGCCCTCTCAACTAGCGAGGTGGGACTAAACTTCTGGCCGCGACGCGGGCAGCAAGAGGCCTTTGGTCCCGGTTGGTGGCACCAACCGGGACTAAAGGGTTGCATTGGTACCGGTTCGTGGCACCAACTGGGACCAATGCACCCCCTTTAGTCCGGGTTGGTGCTACCAACTGGTACCAAAGGCCGCCGCTTCCTGCCTTTTGGGCTGCTGAAAAGAGACCTTTGGTCCCGGTTGGTGGCACCAACCGGGACCAAAGGGGTTCTTTGGTCCCGGTTGGTGCCACGAACCGGGACCAATGCCTTTGCTATATAAGCCAGCACTTAGGAAATTTCAGATTTTCCTCGCCAGTTGCCCCTGACGACGGCGAGCACATCGACGCTGCCAGGCTGCCCCGATGCCGCCCGCCGCCCCCGCCGCCACCGTCGCCTTCGCCCGTCGTCGTCGTCGCCCGCGCCCTTGCCCGACAACGTCCACCGTCGCCGCCGGCCCTGCCCGACACGCGCCGCTCCTGCCCCGACGTCGTCGCCGCGCCACTCCCCGCGCCCCTGCTCGCCCCGACGCCGCCCGCCGCGCACTCCTCCCTCTGTGAGCACCGCGCCTCTGCCGGCCCCGCCGCCGCCGTGCTATTTTTTTAGATGTTTTTAGATGTTTTTTAGATTTTCATATATGTATGTATGTATTTTTTTAAATATATGTATTTTTTGATGTATGTTCATATATGTATGTATGTATTTTTTACATGTTTTTTGTATGTATGTATGTATTTTTTCAATTGTAATATGCATGATGTTTTAAAAATACATTAATTTTAGTACATTAATGTTCTCTGATTTAGTACATTAATTTTAGGTTAGTTTCATTTTTAGAAAAGTTTTATATATTTAGGAAGAAGGAAGAGAAGGAAGAAGGAAGAACAAGAAAAAGTTTTATATATGCAAAAGTTACATTTTTAGAAACTTTTATATATCTAGCTAGGAAGAAGGAAGAAGAAGAAAAAGAAGGAGAGGAAAAAGGAAAATAAGAAGAGGAAGAAAGGAGAAGAAGAAGAGAGGAAGAAGAGGAGAAATAAATAAGAAGAGGAAAAAAGAAGAAAAAGAAGAGGAGAAGAAGAAAAAAATAGAATATTCTCCTCTATTCCTTTCTTCTTCTCCTCTTTTTTTTCTTCTTTTTTTTCTTCCATCTTCTCCTCTATTCCTTTCTTCTTCTCCTCTTTTTATTTCTTCTTCGTTTTCTTATGTTTTATCGTGTATGTCGTCGTCGATATACCCCTCCCGATAACTTCAACACGAGGGGGGTCGATATACGCCCTCCCCGATAACATTATTTTCCCGTGTATTTATGTCGTCGTTGTCAATATTACCCCTTATCGACTGTGATGACTTATACCGCGGGAGCAGCCCCCTACCCTCTCGCTCGACCAAAACTCTCGAGGACACCCAAACCCTAGAAAAAACGGTGTCGGTCTCCTACCCCCTCCCGCCGTGCCCCTACCCGACAAACTATCTCGAGGCCACCCCAAACCCTTGAAGCGTTGTCGAGGCCACCCCAAACCCTAGAGAAGCAGCGTCGAGGCCACTAATATGATTCCTTATTGTGATTAGCTAGCTAGTTCTACGTTTGCCACTAATATATCCATCTTTCATGTTTGAATAATAATTGCCATGTTGTAAATATTTGTAGAAACTATGGACAACCCCCGAGACGAAGCAACAGAAGCGGTGTTGGGGGGCATAATCACACAAGGAAGTGATGCCGTCTTCTTGTTTCTCAACGACACCGATGGTCTGGAAGGACAGGGTGAAGAAGCAGGCTATGATTAAGATGGCTCCTTTGACCCAATGCCGGTGCAAGAAGGAGACCGTGACCCAATGACGGTGCAAGAAGGAGACCGTGATGATGGCTCCGGTGACCGAACTGAGTCTGGCCAGGTATATATATTAGTTAAGCCTGTGCTGACTAGCTAATTGATGCATTCATTGTTTTGGTATATGTCCACATATTAATTAACTCTCGTCTTTCTTCTTTTTTCTGGCCCTCCAGATCAAGCACAACTTCGGTAAAGAGACTTGGCCGAAGAAAAAGTTGTGCTCGGATGAAAGGTTTGAGATCACAGCAATCACGCGCGACGGCCAACCGATTGAACCCATCCGGACAAAGGAAGCATTTGCTGCTCAGTGCGGGGTTCTTGTTAGGGACAAGATCCCGATCAGCATCCACCAATGGTATAAGCCTAAGAACGAAGACCCTGAGGTGTCTTATGTCAATGATATGCAGACAGATGATCTTTGGACTGAGCTGAAGGCAAATTTCACCCTACCGCCAGAGGAGGATCCGGAGAAGCCAGTTAAAGAGTAATTAATCAAGTCTCATGCTCTTAAGAAGATGGCAGACCTATTCAGGAGGTGGAAGAATGAGGTGAAAAGGTTAGTTGACAAAGAAGAGACACCAGAATTCATCGGCAAATATGAGAAGATCAGAGATCACTGGCCCGCATTTGTGGCCCACAAGACATCGGAAAAGAGTAAGAAGATGTCGGTGACAAACAAGCAAAATGCTGCAAAGAAGAAGCTTCACCATCGCACGGGGTCAGGTCGCTACCTCAAAGCCCGGCCTAAGTGGCCCAAGGCTGAGAACGATCTGCTTGATAAAGGGATCAAACCAGAGACAATGAACTGGCCAGACCGTTGCCGGACTTGGTTCTTCGGGGCTGGCGGAACCTTGGACCATGTATCAAGGAAGTGCCTTTGGACGGACGAGCAAATGAAAATACCAGTCAAGAGGTTTTCAGCACTATATCGATGCAGCGCAGGAAGGGACATTCGTTCCAGACAGAGGGAACGACGAGCTCACAATGGCCCTCGGGAATCCAGAGCACCCTGGACGGACACGAGGCACGCCAGGCTCCGTTCCGTGGAAGGCTGGGTTTCCGGATGCAGGCGGTTACAAATGCCAAGAGAGGAGGAAGAAAGTGCAGTAGACCCAACTGCAGGCGCTGCACGCAAGGGTATAAGCAATAGAGGAACGAGAAGCAAATCGCAGCAAACGAACTGCCGAAGCTTACCCCGATGCTACCCCGCCATCTCATCGGAGAAGCAGCGTGGCTTCCACCGAGCTGCTTCAGCAGGAGCATGTCTTGACGGCTCCTGCTAGCTACCCCGTGGATGCTATCACGGAGTCTCAAAATTGCCACCTTATGACGCAATGGCAGAACTTAAAAGTCAAGGCGGCTGTCGGCTCTGTTCGACCTCCTGAACCCGGCGCAACTTTTCACTGTCGTCCGATTCCAGAAGGATATGCTAGGGTGACAGTGGACGAAATAACGGAGGGATTTGAGGACCTCCAGCTTGACCACCCTACCGGTGAAGGGGAGACTCGGCTGGGTTCTGCTCTGAAGACTCCATGCCTATGGTGGAAGGAGCTCATCAACCTTCCGAACTGGACGCCTCCGCCTCCTCCTCCTCCTTCGGCGAGTCAGGGCACTCCACCTCCTCCACCGCCTCCTCCTCCAGCGAGTGACGATCAGGGCACTCAGCCTCCTTCTCCGGTGCGTGGCGGCACTCTACCTCCTTCTCCGCCTGCGCATGCGTGCCCGAGCAGCCAGCAGCCTCCTCCTTCTTCGCCTCGCCAGCAAGGGCGGAAGAGACCCGCTGCCGCCCTGGCTGCTCCGGCGCGTCGTAGTCCGTCTCCTCCGCCTTGTAAGCAAGCACGAAAGAAGACAGCCGCAGCCGCTCCATATGCTCCAGCGTCTAGCAGTACAGCCAGAGGCGGGAGGCAATACAGATACGGTCCACCTCTCAAGCCTCTAGAGAAGTTACCGTACGAGATGACCGTGGAGGAAAACAAGAAGATCGTGCGGACCGAAGTGAAGGACTTCTTTGAAGGGTTGAAAGCGCAGAGACATCCACTTCCGGAGGAGAAGGTATATCTGGTGAAAGCAAAGCGCACTATCGATGCTGAGGAAGCCACCAAAGTCACCACCGAAAACCAACTATGAGCGCATTACTGAAAAGGCATATCTCGAAGCGGAGTGGTCGGGAAGTACTGTCAGTGATCAAAGGTTAAAATAACGAGCAGCTGGGAAAAAAATTGCCCAGCTCGGAGAACAAGCAAAGCAATCGTGCCCCCCGCTCAATGTGTCTAGCGACAACGTCGCTAATGCTCCGGGGATGGTGCCCGGTTATAGCAATCTTGGAGATTACCTGCCCGACGATGTACATTATGATTTCTTGGAGGTGGATGAACACAGTTATGAGTACGGGAAGCCTCTCGTCAAAGATGAAAAATCTCTAACAATGATGATGCGAAGATTCCATAATTGGTACATGAAAACCTGCAGAGAGTTTGGGGGGACGAATACTTTGTATC
The DNA here is from genome assembly GCA_021605145.1 of Aegilops bicornis. Classification (NCBI taxonomy): domain Eukaryota; kingdom Viridiplantae; phylum Streptophyta; class Magnoliopsida; order Poales; family Poaceae; genus Aegilops; species Aegilops bicornis. The sequence goes on from CM038671.1 coordinate 806,598,831, forward strand.
TGAGAATTAAAGAGGAGCACGACCTCGTTGGAACTGATCTATTGCATATTCCATTTGAGGAGTTCTTCCTGTTCTTCAATCAAAAGGCCCTCGGTAAATTAACGTTCACTTGCTACTTTCTGTAAGCACTACTTCTGTCATTAAGTCTCTATATATAGCTCAGCTCTTTCATTGCATGTATTTATAATTATCCTCACTATATTATGTAGATTGAAGATCGTCGAGTGCAGAAAAACATAAATGTATGATATTGGGTTCATTAACACAAATCTCATAGATGAATTTCAGGTTAAAAAGAACGCCAAAGAGACCCAGGCCAACTTGCTACAATCGTTGCTCAAAAATCAAAACAAAGATTTAATAGTCTTTCCTTACAACTTGGAGTGAGTGTTACTGTCGTGTGCATATTCGGTTTCCCTTATTACTCGAGCGAGGTTATAGTAATGTATTTGATGAGTTATGCATGCGTGCGCAGCTTCCACTATGTTCTTCTGGAGATTAAGCTTGAGCGGGGACTAATAGACGTCTTAGACTCGAAACAAAAAGATCCCGAAACCTATGCGGACATGACTAAAATGCTCAACAAGTAAGTTCAATCGATCATTATCGCACCATATCGACAACTTTTTGTTCATTTCCTGATATCTCAAGTAATAATAATTATTTTCTTTGTCTTGCAGGGTTTGGAAACAGTTCACCGCAGAAACTCCGGGACTGCCGAAGGAGCTGCGATATACATACCCTAAAGTAAGTACTACTAGCTAGCTAGTTGCGCGCATCTCCCGTTGATTCTATAGCTATACTTTCATCAATGCCATTTATAATGCTTCATTATCAGTTTGATTGACCTCTATTTCTTGTAAAGTGCTTGTGGCAGGAACAAGGGAATGATTACTGTGGATACTACGGGTGCGAGTTCATCTACAACGCGACTTTGAAAAATAAGCGGGGCTACTCTAAAAGACAATATGAAGTGTGTAAGCAATAATATTCACAATTTCATTTTATTACACCATCATTTCTGTTGAGTTTCATTCATATATATGTATTAACCCCCTTCTTTAAATTATACGTGGCAGATGCGGAATGAACTTCTACCACAAGATCGCATGAAAGCAATTCAAGAGGAATTGGCGGGATTCTTTCTTAACCATGTCATCAATAAAGCCGGAGAATACCATGTGGAAGTTGATTTCAAATGCTAGGGGATTGTAATAGATCTTACATATTGTATATGTATGTAGCCAGTAGCGTCGGATAGATAATACGAAAACTTGTTTGTTCGACCAAACTCTCGGATAAGGAGAGGTCGATCACTTCTCTCGTTATGCATGATGAACTTCTGTACTTAATGGTTTCCTTCATTTTCTTACTAGCTAGCGTGTCGAGGGCCTCTCTATGTATAGTACGTAGCGTCGACCAAGCACGGACATAAGAGAGGACACTTCTCTCTATTAATTAGCTAGCTAACACAATACATGAAGCACCTAAATTAACCCCCCAAAACCCCCAACCCCCCCCCCCTTTCAAAAAACAAAACCCCAGCCCCTAAAATGTTGACGCGTGGATGCCTTTTGGTCCCGGTTGGTGCCACCAACTGGGACCAAAGGCCCTCCTACCTGGGTTCGGTGCACCGGCCACGTGGAGGCCCATCTGTCCCGGTTCGTGTAAGAACCGGGACTAAAAACTAGGGCATTAATGTGACCCTTTAGTCCCGGTTCAAAAACCGGGACAAAAGGCCCTTACCAACCGGGACAGAAGACCCTTTTTCTACTAGTGTGAGTTCTGGGGTTTGATCATGTTATGCTTGTGAGAGAGGTTTTAGTCAACGTGTTTGCAACATTTAGATCCGCGTGTACTTCGCAAATCTCTATGTCATATTGTAGATGCTGCTACCACGCTCCACTTGGAGCTATTCCAAATGGCTGCTCCACTATACGTATCCAGTTTAATACTGAGACTCATCTGGATTGGTGTTAAAGCTTGCATCGACGTAACCCTTTACGCCGAACACTTTATCACCTCCATAACCGAGAAACATTTCCTTATTCCTTCAAGTATAATTTTGACCGCTGTCCAGCGATCCACTCCTGGATCACTCTTGTACCCCCTTGCCAGACACGTGGCAAGGCACACATCAGGTGCGGTACACAACATGCCATACCGCATAGAGCCTATGGTTGAGGCATAGGGGACGACCTTCGTTCTTTTTCTTTCTTCTGCCGTGGTCGAGCCTTGAGTCTTACTCAATTTCACACCTTACAACTCAGGCAATAACTTTTTTGACTGATCCATTTTGAACTCCTTCCAAATCATGTCAACGTATGCTCTGCGAAAGTCTTATCAGGTGTCTTGATCTACCTCTATAGATCATGTTGCCCAATATGTAAGCAGCTTTACCCAGGTCTTCCTTTGAAAAACTCCTTTCAAACAACCCATTATGCTTTTCAAAAATTCTACATCATTTCTGATCAACAATATGTCATCCACATATACTTATCAGAAATTTTGTAGTGCTCCCACTCACTTTCTGGTAAGTACAAGTCTCTTGCAACCTTTTTACAAACCCAAAAGCTTTGATCACCTCACCAAAGCATATGTTCCAACTGCGAGATGCTTGCTCCAGTCAATAGAAGGATTGCTGGAGCTTACATACCTTTTAGCATCCTTAGGATTGACAAAACCATCTGGTTGTATCACATACAACCTTTCCTCATGGAAACCGTCAAGGAAACTTTGTTTTGACATCCATCTGCCAGTTTTTGTAATTGAAAAAGCAGCAACTACTAACATAATTCCAACACACTTTGGCATCGCTATGAGTGAGAAAGTCTCATCATAGTCAACTCCTTGAACTTGTCAGAAACTTCTTTGCGACAAGTTGAGCTTCATAAATGGTGACATTACCATCAGCGTCTGTCTTCTTTAAGATCCATTTATTCTCAGTGGCTTACCGATCATAGAGCAAGTCCACCAAAGTCCATACTTTGTTATCATACATGGATCCTATCTCGGATTTCATGGCTCCTAGCCTTTTTATTGGAATCCGGGCCCACCATAACTTCTCCATAGCTCATAGGTTCACCGTTGTCCAACAACATGACCTCTAAGACAGGGTTACCATACCACTCAGAAGTTGTACGTACCCTTGTCAACCTATGAGGTTCAACAGTAACTTGATCTGAAGCTTCATGATCATCATCATTAGCTTCCTCTTCAACTGACGTAGGTGCCACGGAAACATCTTTCTGTGTTGCGCTACTGTTTGGTTGAAGTAAAGGTTCAACAACCTCATCAAGTTATATCTTCCTCCCACTCAATTCTTTCGAGAGAAACTCTTTCTAGAGAAAGGACTTGGTCTTAGCGACAAACACTTTGCCCTTGGATTTGAGATAGAAGGTATACCCAACCGTCTCTTTTGGGTATCCTATGAAGACGCACTTGTCCGCTTTGGCTTCGAGCTTATCAGGCTGAAGCCTTTTCACATAAGCGTTGCAGCCCCAACCCATAAGAAACGACAACTTAGATTTTTGCCAAACCATAATTCATACGGTCTCGCCTCAACGAATTTAGATGATGCCCTATTTAAAGTGAATGTAGTTGTCTCTAATGCATAACCCCAAAACGATAGTGCTAGATCGGCAAGAGACATCATAGAATGCACCATATCCGATGAGGTACGATTACGACGTTCGGACACACCAACACGTTGTGGTGTTTCAGGTGGCGTCAACTGTGAAACAATTCCGCATTGTATTAAGTGATTACCAAACTCATAACTCAGATATTCTCCCCTTCGATCGGATCATAGGAATTTAATCATCTTGTTATGATGATTCTAAACTTCACTCTGAAATTGCTTGAAATTTCTGACATTTCGGACTTATGCTTTATTAAGGAAATATACCACTATCTACTCAAATCATCGGTGAAGGTGAGGAAACAATGATATCCACCGTGTGTGTCAACACTCATCGGACCGCACACATCAGTATGTATGATTTCCAACAAGTCACTTGCCCGTTCCATTGTGCCGGAAAACAGGGTTTTAGTCATCTTATCCATAAGGCATGGTTCACATGTGTCGACTGATTCAAAATCAAGTGACTCCAAAAGTCCATAAGCAAGGAGTTTCTTCATGCGCTTTACACCAATATGACTTAAGCAGCAATGCCACAAGTATGTGGAACTATCATTATTAACTTAACATCTTTTGGCATCAATATGATGAACATGTGTATCACTACGATCGAGATTCAATAAACCATTGACATTGGGTGCATGACCATAGAAGGTATTATTCATGTAAACATAATAACCATTATTTTCATACTTAAATTAATAACCGCATTATAATAAACATGATCTAATCATGCTCATGCTCAACGCAGACACCAAATAACGTTTATCTAGGTTCAACACTAATCTCAGAGGTAGAGGGAGCGTGCGATGGTGATCACATCAACCTTGGAAACACTTCTGACACACATCGTCACGTTGCCCTTAGCAAGTCTTTGTTTATTCCGCAGATTTTGTTTCGAGTTACCAATATTAGCAACTGAACTGGTATCTAATACCCAGGTACTACTAGGAGTACTAGTAAGGTACACATCAGTAACACGTATATCAAATATACTTTTGTTGAAGTTGCCAGCCTTCTTATCTACCAAGTATTTGGGGCAGTTCCGGTACCAGTGACTGTTCCCCTTACAATAGTAGCACTTAATCTCGGGTTTGGGTTCAACCTTCGGTTTCTTCACTGGAGCGGTAACTGGCTTTCCATTCATGAAGTTTCCCTTCTTGCCCTTTCCATTCATGAAACTAGTTGTCTTGTTAACAATCAAAACTTGGTGCTCCTTCTTGATTTCTACCTTACCGACCTTAAGCACCACGAACAGCTCCGGGATCATCTCCATTCCTTGCATGTTATAGTTCATCACGAAGCTCTAGTAGCTTGTTGATAGTGACTGGAAAACTCTGTCAATCACTATCTTATCTGGAAGATTAACTCTCACTTGATTCAAGCGATTGTAGCATCCAGACATTCTGAGCACATGCTCATTGGCTGATATATTCTCCCACAACTTGTAGGCAAAGAACTTGTCAGAGGGTCTCATACCTCTCAACATGGGCATGAGTCTGAAATACCAATTTCAGCTCTTGGAACATCTCATATGTTCCATGGTGTTGAAAACGCCTTTGGAGCCCCGATTCTAAGCTGGAAAGCATAGCGCACTAAATTATCAATTAGTCATCAGAACATGTCTACCAGATGTACACAACATCCACAGATGACGCTAGAGGGGTTGGCACACCGAGCGGTGCATCAAGGACATAAGCCTTCTGTGCAGCAGTGAGTACAATCCTCAGACTACGGCCCTAGTCCGCATAATTGCTTACAATATCATTCAACTTAGTCTTTCTCTAGGAACGTATTAAAGCAGGGATCTACAGTACGAGCTACAACATAAGTTTGCAAAGATAACTTAGACTATTAGTCATGATAAATGAGTTCAGTTAATCATATTACTTAAGAACTCCCACTCAAATCAACATCCCTCCGGTTGTCCGAGTGTAACATGATCCAAATTCATCAACCCAAGTCCGATTATCACGTGAGATGAGGTGGTTTCAATCATATAACTTAGACAATTGTTTTTTGCTTTTTTTACATCACAAAAAATCAATACAGGGAAATCATAACTGGAGGCCATCTTCATCATCCCGGTGGCCACCATGATGAGGAGGGAGTAGTCAACCCACGGGACTGAGGGTTTGTACCAGTACCTATGTGTTTAATCTCTCTCTCTCTCTCTCTCTCTCTCTCTCTCTCTCTCTCTTGTGCACTTGAGATGGCACGATATTGATGTATCGTGGGCTTTGTTAATATAGTTGGATCTTATGGTGTTTCTCCCTCTCTATCTTGTTGTAATGAATTAAGTTTTCCCTTTGAGATTTTGTTCTTATCAGATTGAATACTTTTATGTATTTGAGAGCACTTGATATATGTCTTGCATATGAATACCCGTGGTGACAATGGTGTATTATTTTGATTCACAGGTGACGTTGGGGTAATCTATGCATATAGGGGTTGATGCACATTCTCGTCTTTGTTTCTCCGGTAGAAATCTTGGGGCACTCTTTGATGTTTTTTCTGTTGGATTGAGTATTATGAATGTAAATGTTTGATGCATATCGTATAATCAACTCATGGATACTCGTGGGGACATTCGAGTATCTAGGTGACATTAGAGTTGGTTGATGTGTATCATATGGTGTTATTTTAATATGAACTCTTGGTTAGATCGATCAGAAAGAATAGCTTGGCGTTATTTTAGTACGAACTCTAGGATATATAGATTGATCAGAAAGAATAGCTTTGAGGTGGTTTTGTATCGTACAAACAATTTCGTCTTATCTTCTCCGCTATATAGGAACTTTGGAGTGATTCTTCATCACACGTCGAGGGATGGTTATGTGATCCAATTATATTAGCATTGTTGAGAGATTGCACTAGGGAAAGTATGGACCCTAGGCTTCATTTTTAATTATCGCAATACCGTTTGTGCTCACTTTTGTTACTGGCTACGTTGCTGTTTTTTATTGTCCCAATTAAATAAATCAATATCTACTATAGTTACTACACTTTTATCACCATCTCTTCGTCCAACTAGTGCACCTATACAATTTACTATTGTATTTGGTGTGTTGGGGACACAGGAGACTTTTAATTATTTGGTTTTAGGATTGTTTTAGAGAGAGACCATCTTCATCCTATGCCTCCCACGGATTGATAAACCTTAGGTCATACACTTGAGGGAAATTTGCTAGTGTCCTACAAAAATCTACGCTTGGAGGCCCAACACGAGTCTACAAGAACAAGTTGTGTAGTAGACATCATAGTAGCGCTGCTCCCTTTCCCAGCGCTACTGCTAAGATTCTATCTATAAGGTTTCTCCTAGTAGTGATCCTTCCACCGAATTTTATTCAATAGTAAAGCCCCGCCTGACCGATTTTTATTCATTCCTAAAGCCCCATCGGTCGAAGCCACCAGTCGAAGAATTGTTACCCCCCTACCCTCTCCCTCTCGTGTTCTCCCTAGTCTACCATGCCGAACCAAGCTCTACGGTTCCGGCGCCGCCATCCCCGCCTATGCCACCAGTAGAAGATATGAGAAGTTTACCATATGATGTAATCCACATAAAGGGTAGATAAACATGGCTGTTATAGCAGAGTTGAAACAAGTCATGCAGTCTAACAGAGAGAAGGCCAATAACATTTGAAGATGTAAACTAGAACAGAACAGATACTAGAAGAAGAAACTCTAGCAGGATCTCGAACAGAAAGAACACAAGCACGTACTAAGCTGTGGCAGTAGAATTGGGGTTGGCATTGATGTTGTCGCCCATGTCGTCGAAGAGGTTGTCGACGTCAGGGAAGAAGTCATCGTTGGGGAAGTGGTCGTCCACATCTATGGTGCCCGTGATCAAGAGGTTAATAGTCATGCAGAGTGCTCCCCAAAAACCTTATCACCCTTCTCCCATACATGACTCAAAGAGGTGGGTTTCGGAGGCCTACTTTCTCGACCTGAGGTGCATGCCTTAAGACAGGATGGGGAACATCGTAGCAGTAGTTCACTGCTCAGAAACCTCGTGGCGTGAGGCGCAAGTGCTCTCTGGTGTCTCATTGGAGAGGAGGGACCTCTCTTTTATAGGCACAGGAGGAGGAGGCGAACTGGCAGCGAGGGAAGGTGAAACGACGAGACAGAAGGAGAAGCAAATAGGCAGTAGCCGAAGGGTGCAACATTCGTATTCAATCTCCACTATGCGACCTTTCACATACCAGTCATGTGTGGCAAAAATTTAGCCGACGAGACGGGAGGAGAAGCGAACGACTCGGCTCATTCCCGCAACCCACGGCACGTCATGACGATGCGAGGCATGGCGAGGTGGGCGGCGAAGGAGGATCGCGCGTGTATGTATCTCTTCTTCTAAAGCTGCTACATGTGGGGAAACAACCAAGGTCCAACTCATACTAAGTGAGAAGTATGGGACTAAAATTTAGTCCCACCTCTTTCCTTGCATAAATGGACTAAGTGAGCCTCTAGAATTTATTAGGAATTCTGAAAATGAATATTGGGCTATCCCAATATAGACTAACCTCCAGCAGAATGGATACCTGGCCAAGTGGTTTAAGGTTCCCTCTTGGAGGAATCCATTTGTCATGGTGAATGTTAATTTTTAACCCATATATGTCAAATCATTCCTTCCCACAAAGTTCTCTATATGATACTTCTAAAGATAAAAGAGGCACCTTTTAGGCAGGTAGCACTTATTCTGTTGCAATCTTTGAAATATTGGGATTTTAGCACTCTGGCACATAAGGAGTTGGGGGTTTATATAGCAACCTCCATGCTTGTTTAGCAAGCAAAGATTGATTGAACGCTTGATTATCCCTAAACCCCTAAGCACCCCTCATATTTTCTCGTGCACATCTTATCCCATGGTACGCAATGGACCTTGGGTATCATTGCCTTCTGCATCAACGGGGGAGCATAGTGTGCTCCCATGGATGTATACTACATCCCTAGGCTCAAGAGCAGCATGGTGAGCCTCGGGAAACATCGAAGATTAAACTATTCTTCTTGGACGGTGATAAGTGTCACACGTGTGGCACGAACACATGGCACAAACATATGGTAACTCCGAACCATTTTTATGGCAAGTTTAGTGACGCGAGGATGACAACTTTAGTTGTCAAACATGACAACTTTCTTTTCGGATGGCAAGTAAACTTTTTTTTGGGGTTTATTTTTTCTTTTCGGACGGTAACTTTAGTTGTAAAACACTTTAGGGCGGGATAGTATCGTGCCACATGCGTGGCACTTATCATTTGGGTTCTTCCTTGCTATCTGGAATATAGATAGGCATAATAACATTGAATGGATGACATCCTCCCAGATATAGATAGTTATAATAGCATTAAATGGATATCATCTTAAAGACATAACTATATTTGTATAAATTAAGGACAATAATGTGGTCCGATATTTTTAATAATAATAACATTAAATTGTAGCATCGCTATAGAGTATAATAAATTAAATGGATACCATCATTGTAGATACAGGTTGATACAATTTAAATATACTTCCCACCCAACTATGTCATCATAGATATAGATAGATATAAAAATATTGAATTGATACCATCTGAAATTAAGGACAATGATATGGCCTGATTTTTTGTATATTTAAGTGAACCAGGACTAAATGTTCTTTACCTACAAATCTAGAAGATAACATCATGTGCATCTGGACGTCCAACATAAATGAGAACCAGAAGTTTGAACCTGGTCGTATGGAGGGGAAACCTATTCTTCTTTGCCTTATGGTGCTTGTGCTGCTGGGACATTCAACTCATGCAGGTAAGAAATAAATATCCGTGTCCCTATATATGTGTCTCTTATCCCTCTAAGCGGAATAGAACTGCACAAATTTCTTAGTTTGGATTTCTCTTACTGATGTATGTTCTTTTCCACAGGGAAGTGCCATAACCAGCGTGCTTACTCGAATCCTTTCTTTTGTCAAGATAAAGCTTGCCATGTGAAATGCGTGAAGAATTGGGGAAAGCTCCTTGTTCATTCTTCTTGTAAAATTAAAGGATTTTTCAAAATCTCTTGTATATGTGTTTTCTGTGATCTGTGACTATATCGAGTTGGACTTCACCATCATGTAAAACAATGAAAAATGATGTTCCGTGATAAAACATTATGGTGAATGCATGTGATATTCAATTTGATTTTAGTTTCCTGTTCATAATCTTATATTTTATAATTAATGCTTGCTTGGAATGGAGGTTCATAACCATATAAAATAGTACAAACGAATCAAGTGTATTGCACAGGTAGTCATTTTCGTGGAGCGGGTTCTCTACATCTGCTTTATACCATTCGTATTTCCTTGTGTCTTCATTAATGGAATTTGGGTCAGTGAACCCAATGCCATAGCGTCCAGCTTTTTTCATTTCACACGTCTTCATCCTGCGTAATAGCACAAAAAAGAATATAGTGAGGATAATTACAGGTAATGGTCGATCAATGAGCACTACAGCCAGCTTGAGACTGAAATTACAGAAAGAAATCACATACAGACAATAGCAACTGATGATAGATTTGTCGAGTGCATCTTGATTGAATAACTGAAATAGTTCAGAATACTCAATGGAGACAGCTAGCGCATGGAAGTAATGCTCCTCCTTGACTTTCACCATGAGGGACTCTCGATTGGAACTTGGTAATTTTTATGTACCAATCATGCAATTCAAACATTCTCGTTGGGAGTTTCTTGACCTCCTTAGGCTCCACCAAATGTTTGCCGTGGACATATTTCCGTTTTATGTCCTCCTCTCTAAGCGGAGACATGGGCTCAATCTCGAGGAGTTGTCCAACAGTGATACCGTGCATTTTAGCTTGGCTTCTATGCTAGTCAGTTATTACCATCTGATTGCCCAGCTGGGGAACGGTTTGCCCACATGAGGCACCGATACTCTCATGTGTTGGTACAACAAGCGGGGGGATCGATTGCGCCGTCTGTTCTCCCAGCTGGGGAACGGTTTTCCCGCATTTTTTGCCAGCTGCTTGGCTCGAGCTCGACTCCTTTTGTAGTCGTGCTCGATGTGCCTTCCTGATTTGGCGCTCATAGCCTGAGTCAACAGGCTTGGGAGCTAGTGCTCTAGCCATGCAAATAAAGTGGTCAATCTTTTCCTCAGGCACTTTCTACCTTGGCGGTGGTGCCGGTTTCGGTCCAAAATGGGCGTCCAGTTGAGCCTTCACTATGGCTGCGTTTTGCTCCTCGGTCATACCGTAAGGCCTCTGAGGAAGAGGAGTGAGGCTTGGACCATATTTATATCGCTTGCCTCCGTCTGTACCTCCTATACTACCTCGACTCGTACCGCTACGCACCATAGCTGCGGTGGCTCTCTTTCACGATTGCTGAGGTAGCGGAGATGGCTGACGTGGCTGAGTTGTAGCAGGAGGAGTGGTCTGACGCTGTGCCAGACTTGAAGCAGGAGGAGTGGCCTGACGCGGTGTCGGACTTGAAGCAGGAGCACTACAAAAAAATACACTTCCGTGATGATACGTGTTTGCCAGAGTAGTTCACGTTTTCTGTCATGCATGTACATCCATGACAAATGTATGACAGAATCAAGATAGTCATACCTGTGCTGTCGTAGAAGTGTTCCATGACATTACCAAAATTATCATCACGGAAGTGTCCACTTCCATGACGATAAATCACGCATCACAGAAGTGCTTTCGTCAAGGGTGACTGACACGTGGCATCCACCGTAACGCAACGCCGTTAAGCTATCGGGTCCGGTTTTGGATCCGATAACCCGTTAACAGCCCCGACCAATGGGGATTTCCACGTGTAAAATCATCATTGGCTGGAGGAAACACGTGTCAGCTCACGGTTGCGACAGATGTCATCCACTCATTGGACACAAACCGCCTATGATACGTCAACACGTGGCACGGCCCAACAGAGGCCCATTCCTGTGAAAAGGCAGGCCCGTTTGACTTGGTCAAAAGGTGGCGGGCCGGCCCACGGTAAGCCTGTTAACGGCCTGTTCGCATATAGCCCATTTACAACCCGCTAACCCAGGGCCCGTTTATGGCCTAACCGAATTAGGCCCAGTAGCGTCATCTGGGCCGTCCAATGTAATTCCAGCCCGTTTTAACTTCCGGCCCATGTATGGCCCATGACGTCTTTCAGCCCATATGAGGCCCTTATTACTCTCGGCCCATTAACGGCCTGTGGTAAAACTGGCCCGCAATGAACAGTGTATCACTTTATACCCATTAATGGCCCGTGGTGAAACTGGCCCGTAATGAATAGTGTATCACTTTATACCCATTAATGGCCCATTATTCCGTTGGGCCATTTCCAGCCCATATTATCTTTCAGCCTTCTCGGGGCCCATTTATTTTTGGGCTCATTTCCACATTCGTTTACTTACGGCCCATTACTGTCATTTTCTGCTTGTGGGCCAAATTCAGCCCGTGGTTACAGTCGGCCCGTTTGTGGCCCGTTAATACGTTGGGCCGTTTTCATAGCGTCATCAAAATACGGCCGATTAACGACGGCCCATTATGGTCGGCCCATGAACGGACGAATTCAACTCTAGCCCATTTACGACCATAATGTGGTCTATCATTGGCCCATGTTTGGCCAACCAATCATAAGCCCGTAGAAGGCCCATTGATGATACGACCCATAGAAGGCCCATTGTGTCTACGGCCCGTATAAGGCCCATTGTTTCTACGCCACGTAGAAGGCCCATTGTTTCTACCGTCGTTAGAAGGCCCATTGTTTCTACGGCCCGTAGGAGGCCCATGTAAACTACAACCGGTGGGCATCAAAGTTTGCCACCAGTGCAAATATAGGGAACACCCTACACCATACAAAAATGGCTTGCTGTTTTCTTCAGCTGGGGGCTGCACGTTAAGAACAAATTTTGTATCACACCAAAACAAATTACAACTATAAAACAAAAGGAAGGTTGGCATAAAAGTTAACAGTCTAGCAGATAAATGCACCACCAGAAGTTTAGAATCTCGGTTCATTTGACCTGACTGTTACGTTTTCATGCTGTATTGTTCGATGGAGAACCGTAACCTTCGCCTTCAGTTCACCTAGGCTCCTGAATAACATAGCAAATGTCTGATAGTCTGGTTTCAAAACCATGCATATCTTGACAACATTGATCAATGTCTCTCCTTGTTTCACAAAGGATCTCTGTTGGGAATGGACTTGTGTCTGGAGCGCAGATACAACATTGTTTTGAGCTTGCATATCGATCATGAGGCAGTTTGGACGAGATTGCCTTAACAACCAACCCAGTATTACGCAGGAACGTGCTTTTGGCACTGTTAGTGGACAGTCTTCGACCCATCGCAGCAAGAGCTGACATTGCGGTTATAGTTGCCTCGCCACCTTCAGAAGGTGTCGGTTCCACCATTTTTCCATAGCTTGCGGAAAAGTTGTGGTTTTACATAAGTAGTACCAGAACTGAAGATATTAAGAAGGCAGCAAAACCAAACAAAATAGCTTTGGTCTATATATAGAACTTACTCTGGTGAACCCATGTAAAATAATAGTTGTATTTTATTGCAAAGTACATAATAAAACCAGGTTTCAAACATATGACCATGTACCATCGCTAATGTATTGGCTATATCTTCACATTGTATTGAGGGCTAAGGATAAAGAGACGACGTTTATAATACGGTAAGCATAGTATGACATCATTCATATCACAAAACAACTGAGAACAGACAAACATGCAATTGTAATATTGTGTGGGCAAGACCAGCACGGAACTAGATTACAGGTCAAGATCAAAGGAACATCTCTCCTCTCTTTTAAACCTATTGTGTATTATACCATGTACCATACGGTAAGACAATTGTGTGTAAAATTGAAAAGAGTAATAGAGATTGACTGCAAACCATGCAGTTCAAGGCACAAGTCAGAGTAAGTAGTAGTTAAGAGGCATGAGGATTAAGGACTTACAACAGTGGCTTTGAATGGTGTAGTCATGCCCTTCTTCTTGCTGGTGTGACAGTCCTTGAAGATTTCCACATCATTTGGTTCAAGTACCTTTTGGTCCTTGCGGGCTTTCCCCTGCATTTGGAACAAGTCAATATAGATCTGATAATATGGTACAACGAAAAGAGTGTAACAGTAGCTAATGGCAAGATCCTCGCAGTGTGCAATATAGCTACGAGATCCTGTCGTCTGTTGGAATTTCACTTTCGTAAGGTTGGCCTTGTTCTTTGAACATTTCACCTACAAGAAGATAGATTTGTGTGGCACATGCGTAAGTAGGACTTCAACATGTGATCTGATCACATATATATAATGTACTTGATACTTCGGATCGGACCAGTGTTTAACGAGGCCTCTCCAGTCTTCATCAGATATATCTTCCACTGGAGATGTTTGGGTAAGTTCACTGTTAGCCTTGCCTTCAAAGTGAGTTTTCCTCAAGTTATACCGACATCTTGTCAGAGCAGACTTGACAACATGGGTGCAAGCTTGTCTGTTTGCATCATCTTGGCTATCCAACTTGAAACTCATCTGTTGAAAATTATGGGAGTCTCATTATCAGCAACCTAGAAAGTATTGGACAGAGCAAGACGATATTACTAGTTTCCATACATAACCATACTTACAGATAAATGATCGAGGAAGGTGTTGAACTGGGTTTCGACTTTGTCATCCCTGTACTGAATCCATGTTGGGAGGATACGTACATGACACCTAACAGCAACCGTTGCCTCTGATACTAACTTGGCTGGCTCTGTAGCATCACGTGGCCTTTTTAAACCTGCCTCGAAATGGATCTCCATTCTTTCTCCTCTAGATTTAGTTAACCTATCGAGCAATATCCCTGATGTTTGTTTCCTCTTGCGCCTAGGTGATAGTCCAACAACAAACAAAGGAAGTGTTAGTGTACATCAAACCATGAGACTACATATAAAGAAGCATGCAATCAGAACTTGACTCCAGCAACTACCTTCTTGCTGTTGAAGCTCACAAAGTTCATCTGATCTTGCCAACTCATCTTGTATCAAGAGTGCTTCGGAAGTACTGTCAGGTGGCAAGGGAGCTTGGCAACGTGCTGCTAGCTGAGTTGACGAATGAGTAAATCGTGCAGCTGGTGGTACTGTGGAAGATGTTGCAACAACTAGGGTTGTCTATGCTTGTTTGGTGGCAGCTATTTGTTTCTGTTTGACTTGTTCCGCAGCACGTGTAGCATGGGATACCCTGTTTGTACAATTTTCCGCTGGACTTTGAACTTCTATTGCACCATCAGTACTAGCAGAATCTGCAGGATTGTTCCGCTTCCCTTTCCCTGTCGTTCTGTCTTGCTTCCTCTTTCTCTGTGCCATGTTAAGTCAAGCCGACAAGAAAAACGAATAACATCTTAGTTCTTCAGAACAAATGTACTTTGATGTAAGAACGTGGTGTGATAGACAGATATTTTATGTTCTAAAAACAGGAACACGTGTCTTAGTCACAAGTATAATGTGTAAAGTAAGCAGATGCAATTCAACAAAATTAGAAGCAATACAAGCTAGACATCATACATAACATGCAACCACATATAACGATTGCCAAGTTAGAGGGAGCACCTGTGATGGTGCACTAGGGGAGACGTGCTCATCACCAACACAGCTACGTTGAGTGTCTATGCATGTGTTGTCTTAGAAATCATCTTGGGGGGATGGAGGAGTAGAATCTGTAGAGACCCTCCATTTGGAAGGAGCACCTTCATCCGCTGCCTTGCTAACTTCCTTCCGCTTTATTGATTTTGAATTGTCAAGTAAAACCGACAAGAAAAAGCAATAAACCATTTCACCAAATAATCACTACTTTGATGTAAGGCAAACACATGATTCCAGGATGGAATAATACGAAAAACAGGACGGCATGGCATATTCGCAACTGTTTGTGTAAACTAAGCAGAAACCATTTCACCAAATAAGAAGCAATGCAAGCTAGACACCACGTGAAAGATGCAACCAATATGACTCTGCCAAGTTAAAAGTGTCCCATCATAAATGACATTTCAACAAATTATAAGCAGCGCATGCTATAAATCATATCAAAGATGCAACCAATATCGCACTGCATATACTGAAGGTGTCTCGTCATATTGATTTATGTGGGATACAAAAAAACAATAGTTTTATGTGAGGACGTGCTTAATAGACATATGTACTATGTACTACAGGAAGGCATGTCACATTAACAGGTATAATGTATAAGCTAAGCAGAATAGAACATGCAGTTTAACCAGATTGGAAGAATTACAATCTAGAAACCATATGCAACATGCAACCACATATCACGCTGCCAAGTTAGAGCAAGCACCTGCGATGCTAGTGTAGGGGAAATGCGTTAATCAACAACAGAGCTACGTTCACTATCTTCATCTAGCCTTGCTGTTTCTTGAGAATCATGTCGGGAGGCTGACGCTGCATTCTTTAAATGAGGAGCATTCCGCTTGCCTGACTGCCTCATCATAAGTGATTGATGAGAGATACACAAGAACATTGGTTTGATGTAAGAACATGGTTAATACACAGGTGTACTAGTATGTACCAAAAATAGAAAGGTATGTCATATTCAAAGGTATAATGTGTAAGCTAAGCAGATGCAATTTAACCAAATTGGAAGCAATACAAGCTAGACATCCGGCTGGAGTGGTGAGCATGATTATCTAGGACCTGAGAGCATCGTGGGAGGCGGGCTGCTTCGCCACCATCGTGGCTTTTTAGTTGGCTTCCAGGTGATGACTCTCTTTGCTGGGCTTGTCACTGGCTCGGCCAGTGCCCTGACTAGCTATTTGTCCTCTGGTGCTCACGGGATGGTGGTTCATGTAAAAAATATCTTTCCTTATCTTAATAAAGACCGACTTTGGCCTTTGTAATACAAGCTAGACACCATATGGAACATGCAACCACATATGACACCGTGAAGTTAAAGCAAGCACCTGGGATGGTGGTTCATGGCGAGCGAGATCATCAACTCCAGAGCTACGTTCCCCGTCTCCATCTGTTGACACTACACCCTTTATAGTCTTGAAACGTGTCTGGCTTAGGCGCATACCACGTTGGAGCGACTTCTCTCTTATCTTTTCTGCTTCTGTCAAGGCAGGGTTTGAAATACCCTTGCATAAAAACACAATAGTGAGAGTATGGGTGAAGTGTGTGCAGAACTAGTGCACTGTAAAAGTAGAAGATAGCAGGTGGCTGAAACATAAATGACAGGAGACATATGATAGCTCTAGAACATTGCATGGCAAACAAAATTAGATTCTACTCCGTATGATTCTCTAATATATGAGCACAGGAAATGCAGGTACTCCTCCAGCACACCACCAAATGTGGTCATGTCAAGATAACAGTCGACTAAAAGTAAATAGGTCAGTCATTTTTTTAATGAACCGTCCGATCTATAAGGAACGGGCAGATGGCCTTCGTCTACCTCCTGCCAGTCACTGTTGACGATCTTTCTTGAACCGCCAGCGACCACCGGCCCAGACCCCTGCCTCTCCCGCTCCGCCCTCCCCTCGACCTCACACCACCGCCGTGCTTGGCGTCGCCTCCAGGCCATCCCTTTAATCCCGGCAGACCTCCAGATCGGGCGCATTAGACTTGGCATAGCGTTAGATGGATTTAACCCATTTGGCCACTAGAGCGCCACATATAGCATGTGGCCAGTGCTTGTTATCCCTTACAACATGCCTCCAAATGTCTGCACCAAAGAATCAAACTACATGATGGCCTTGCTCATCCCAGGTCCAAAAAGTCCATGAAAGGATTTTGATTTGTTCATGGAGCCTCTTGTGGAGGAACTTCAACAGCTATGGAGGGGTGTTCTCACTCGAGACCTATATAGCAGCCCACCAGCTGATTTCTTTCTACGTGTTGTTATAATTTGGTGCATCCATGATTATCCGGCTTTGGGCACTATGTCAGCGCGAACGACACATGGTTACAATGCATGTGTTCGCTGTGAAAGGAATCCGCTGTCATACGCAATACTTAGCAAGATCTGTTACATTGGACACTGTCGTTTCCTTGCCAAGGACAAGCCGCATCCTAGAAAATATCGAAGACATGTGTTCAATGCAAAGCATGAAAACCGTGATGCGCCAAAGAGGCTCACCGCTGATGAGTTGCAAGTGGAATTAGAGAAGGTCGGGCATATTACACCAGGAAACCATCCTGATAATGGTAGCGGGAAAAGAAAGCGTGGCAGGGCAGAAGAGAGATTATTGTTTACCCGCAGGTCCACTTTGTGTGACTTGGAGTATTGGAAAGATTTGGATCTGCGGCATAATCTTGATGTGATGCACATCGAGAAAAATATATGTGACAGCATTATCGGCACACTTCTTAATATTGAAGGAAAGACGAAAGATACCTTAAAATCAAGGATTGATTTGACACACCTGGGTATCAGAAAGGATTTGCTGGTGCAAGATTAAGGTAAACCACGGGATATATCACCGGTGGTAATGTCGTCTTGGACAAGGTAAAAAGAAAAGAATTCTGCAAGGTCCTGTCACGTGTGAGATTCCCACATGGATTTGCTTCCAACCCTGAAAGGAGAGTCAGTGAAGATGGAGACAAGGTACAAGGGCTGAAAACTCATGACTGCCATGTCCTACTTCAAAGGGTTTTACCTGTTATCCTTAGAGGATTGGGCATACGACTTATCTGAGGCGATTGCAGAGTTGGGACAATTCTTCAGGGAACTCTACAGTAGAAATATCAGGATAGATCCTTTGGAGCGTCTTAGAGACAAGATACCAACTATCCTATGCGACCTTGAGAAGATATATCCTCCAGCCTTCTTTGATGTAATTGTGCATTTGGCTGTTCATCTACCTAATGAGGCACTACTAAGAGGTCCAGTACAGTATGGCTGGATGTGACCTATTGAAAGGCGGCTAGGCACTTTCAAGGGCTATGTTAGGAACAGAGCTAGACCCGAGGGTTCCATTGCAGAGGCCTAAATTGCTACAGAAGCGTTAACATTCTGCTCAAAATACATTGAAACAGCTGATCAGCTTAGCAAAGATGTGGATGAAGACAATCCCGGGCTCAATGTTTTTGATTATTCTGTTCGAGTTACAGGGAAGAGTCGACAAGACGACAAACTTAAAGATTTGGACAAAATGGTTTGGTATGTGTTGAATAACTGTCCTGAGATACTACCTTATATCACGTAAGTGCTAAGTACTGCAGCTTATAGATCATAATCTACTAAACTTGCATCACATTCTTATATATTTAGATGTTTGACGCGATCACTATGTTGTGCAACATCTACAAAAAGGAGTTACTGTCGCAAAATCCAAGAAACATTGACAAACTGATTATGGCAGGATTTGCGAAATGGTTCAAGAGCCATGTAAGCTTTTGAATTGCACTGTCAATTTTTTTAATATATTGACTACATAAGATGATTAGCTTGTCTATTTTGTAACCATAGTTTAAGAAGATGCGGGAGGATGGGCAGGCAGTTGATGATGCCCTTTACTCACTTGCAATGGGTCCTGATACTCGGGTAAGACATTATGAATCTTGCGTTGTTTGATATGTGCGCTACAACACCCTTGCACGAGACGAAGGCAGGAAGACACAAAACAGTGCCATCATGAGCACGGATACGTATGACAAAGGGACAACTGAAATGTATGCTAACATAACAGACATTGTTCAGTTGCAGTATATCTCCAGTTTTGAGGATCATCGGTGTGTGGTTGTGTTGTGCTGTTGTTGGTATAACCTGTTTTCCAGGATCGCAAAACCTAGAGCTGATGATTATTTCAAATCCATCAATGTCAAGGCGGCGTACCAGACCAACGAGCCTTTTATTTTGGCAAATCAAGAAACACAGATGTTTTTCTTGGAAGACACTTTGCACGTAGCGATGACTGGAGAGTAGTGCAAAGGTTTGAGCAGAGGAATTCGTTTAATGAAGTTGCAAGACAAGATGATGCTTACACTGCTCCTGATGTAGAAGATAACACATATGTTCCTAATATCTTTGAGAACCATCACGTCAATGACGCCGGCGAAAAGATTGCCTGTTGTGCCGTGGACATACAAGTGTTGATCAAGAATAAGCCAACGTTCGAGGACGTTGAGGGCCGAATAAGAAGATGACACCATGGGGAATTACGATTGATGATACACATGGCGAAGATGTTGACGCTGCTCTTTGTGGATGATGATTACATTGCTTTTGTCGTATTTGCACATCGAAGCCGTTTTTATCTACTATGTGAAATTGTGTTTGCTATGACAACTGAAACCTGATGAACATGTTGTTTAGTATTTTCCTGTGAGAACATCACTTGTTATGTATGCTGATTTGTGTTTGGTGATTGTATGATGACTAAAACATGAAGACATTGTTGTTTAGTTGTACTCATATTTGGCTGCGAAACTTGATTTTGAGGACATAGTTTGTTGTTGGACTGCAATTTGCTCGACGTCTTCGAATGAGAACAAAGCTAACCCGACAGGTCCTCTACTAATTTATTTATTTATTACCAAAATGGCCTCTGCTATTTATTTATTTATGAGCAAAAGGGGATACCCCCTGATTTCCGTTAATAGAAATCATTAGATGTTCACAACACTACGCCCAGCCTGCCAGGTTGGTTTCATTACTAGTTTCAGCAAAGTGCTCATGCCATAGCCACTGAATACATCACGAGTGCTACATACACTGCAAATAAAGAGACAATCATCCTACAGAGCACATCGATTTTGCCCATTATCTTCACAAGATCTTTCATCTCCTCATTGTTGTCAAGGCCTTTCAGCAGCTGTTGCTTCGCCATGATCAGAGGAACTGCAACTTTAACCTTCTGCTCTGCATCTTCCTCTTATGCCATTCCTTCAGTTACTTGTCCAACACCCTAACCTGCTGGTATTGGGATTCCTCAGCTGACCAAATAATCAGCATAGTTGCACTCCCCCACATTAGCAACTTCCCAGAAATACAAATCACACGAATCTTCCCTTTTCTGCATGAATCAAATTGGAACATCATCAACCAAACTATTAAAAAAATTAGCAACTGAAAGCAGCAGAACAACACTTAAACATATTATTACCCCATGATTCGGGCATTTGTAGAAGACTCGGCCAGGGTTGAGGATTGTGGTTGAGACGCGACGGATGACTCTGCGTGATTTGCACCAGTGGGACCACACCAACGGCAGCAGGTTGCGATGAGCAACCAGCTGCGGTGCGCGTGCCAGCAGGGGTGTGATGAGACCCACAGGAGATGGTACGGGTGGCGACTTGGCGCATATTTGGTTGTTGCCTGCTGAAGAGCAGGTGGACAAGCAGCCGGCGGACATGGTTGCTACGGCCAGAGCTTCTGATGCTAGGCAGAGTAAGTAGAGGAGAGGAGAAGAGAACGTTGGATATGTCAGTTTCATTACTTGCAAAGTAGCATAGCACCATATATAGTCATAGTCTAGATTTGGATTCGAACCAGCTACAGGAGCACGTCTCTCTTTTTTCTAAAACTCAGCAACGTCTCTTTACTAGTACACTAGCTTGTTATGTACGCCTTCTCAAGTCTTTGATTCCCTCACCTGACATCCGGGACCCACCGGAAGGGTCTCTGTATTTCACGAAAAAAACGTGCCCCCCGCTGACAGGTCGGACCCACCAGCTATCTTCGCAGGCAAGGAAGTGCCTCCTTATTATGCACAAAAAAAATTAATACTCCCCCTGCCAGCTGGAACCCAGGATCGTGGGAGTCTGACTTGTGGGCCCACCAAGTTGACGGGGACGGAGGGCTTTGTCAACTTAGTCAATATGAACGATTCTAGCTCCAGTTACCGTACGATGTTCATCCAACGGCAGCAGTGCTTATTCAACCTCTGGTCTTCTTGCTCCAGCCGCCCAAACCAGCATCGGTCGTGCCGCGTGGTCTTGCCTCCCGTGGCCGACTGTGATGCCACGGAGGCCTCACCGCCCCCTACTACTCCCACCGCTCGCCAGGCCATCCCTCTACTCACACACACCCCCTGTTATTCTGCGGCAACGGTAGCCTCACACCGCAGCCAAACCAGTGAACCCTCGTACTCCTCTCCGCGTGGGCATGCACTGCCGCGTCTTCCCCGGCTCCACGTCGTCCCCTTCCTAGGCCTCACCGTCGTCCACCACCTTGGTGCTCTCGGCGCGGCGTGGTCAATGTGGTCAACAACCGACTTCAATCGGAAGAGTACTGTACAAGGAGAGGCTGACAACTGGGTCCACGGCCGCAGCTGGGTCCACAGCCACAGCCCAGTTTTTTTGTGATTTGCCAAGTAAGTTGCTTTGTCAGGCCTGTTGGGATGCAAATCTTTCAAGACGAGGAGAGCTTCATTCTGCTGGCCGAGAAAATGGCCTATCAGTAATGAGAAATGGGATGTACATTTTTAAAACACATCAAACCGGCACTTGATTTCAATTTTTTTTCATTTCGAGATTTTAAATTGCATTAATTTTTATGCGTGGACAATTTGTTGGATTTTATATTGATATACAGTTATTTTTAAAATCAGTTTGAATTTGACTCGAAATTTCGGGATTAAAACAGATCGGACCGCACCGAAATATGCAAAATTTCGTATAATTTTTTAACCGTGGCCACAATATGGGTTGTAATGCCTACAAAAAGAATATGGGCTCCAAAAAAACCTTAAGAATTAGCAAATGTGCTGTAAATTATTAGAAATAATGGCAGATGGGTTGTATGCTATTTTCCACGGATTTGAGGCTTTCCTAAAAAAGGTTAACGCACAAGTAGTGACTGTTGGATGTCCATCCAACGACCATCGTGCTTCTTCAATGTCTGCTCTTCCTGCTCCAGCCGCTCAAACAAGCGCCGACGGGACTGCCTGCTCCCTCCTCCCGCAGCCGTACTCCCATAGCTGGCCTAGCCATCCCTCTACTCACCCACACCTGCTGTTATTCTCCGGCGACGGCAGATGAACTAGTAAACCCTCGTACTCCCCTCCGCGTGGGAAACAACTATCGAGTCTTCCCTGCCTCCGTGTCATTCCCTTCCTAGGCCTCGCCGTCGTGCACCGCCCTGGTGCTCTCGACGTTGCGTGGTCTACGTGGTCAAGGAACGACTTCAATCGGAAGAGTACTGTACATGGAGAGGCTGATAGCTGGGTCCATGGCAGCTGCAAGGAAGTGCCTCCTTATTTCGCAGAAAAAAATTATTCCTCCACCTGACGGCAGGGACCCACCGGACGGCCCACCGTATTTGGTGAAAAAAACGTTTCCCCCCTGACTGTTGGGACCCACCGGACGGGCCAACGTATTTGGCGGAAAAAAAGTTCCCCCCGATGTCAGCATGGACCAGCCGGAGGTGCCTCCTTGTTACGCACAAAAAAATGAATACTCCCCCTGCTAGTTGGGACCCACCTTGGTGGGAGGCTGACTTGTAGGCCTACTAAGTTGACGGGGATGGAATGCTTTTTCAACTTAGTCAATATGAACGATTCTATCTCCAGTGACCGTACCATGTCCATCCAACGGTCGTAGTGCTTCTTCAACCTCTGGTCTTCTTGCTCCAGCCGCCCAAAGCAGCGCCGGTCGTGTCACACGCTCCTGCCTCCCGTGGCCGGCTGTGCTGCTGCGGAGGCCTCACCACCCCCTACTATTCCCACTGCTGGCCAGGCCCTGCGGCAACGGCAGCCTCACACCGCAAAGAACGGTGAACCTCGTACTCCTCTCCGCGCGGGCTTCCACTGCCGCGTCTTCCCCGGCTCCGCGCCGTCCCCTTCCTAGGCCTCGCCTTCGTCCACCGCCTTGGTGCTCTCGGCGCGGCGTGGTCAATGTGGTCAACGACCGACTTCTATCGGAAGTGATGGGGAACGTTGCAGAAAATAAAATTTTTCCTACGGTTTCACCAAGATCCATCTATGAGTTCATCTAAGCAACGAGTAATAGGAGAGAGATGCATCTACATACCACTTGTAGATCGCGTGCGGAAGCGTTCAAGAGAACGGGGATGATGGAGTCGTACTCGCCGTGATTCAAATCACCGATGACCAAGTGCCAAACGGACAGCACCTCCGCGTTCAACACACGCGTGCAGGGCGGATGGCGTCTCCTCCTTCTTGATCCAGCAAGGGGGAAGGAGAGGTTGAGGAAGAAGGCTCCAGCAGCAGCACGACGGCGTGGTGATGGTGGAGAGGCAGTACTCCGACAGGGCTTCGCCAATCACTTAGCGGAGGAGGAGAGGTGTTGGAGAGGGGAGGGGCTGCGCCTTGGATGTGTCTTGCAGCCCTCCCCTCGCCCCTCTATTTATAGGGGAAGGGGCAAGGGGGCCGTCCCCTTCTAGATGCGATCTAGAGGGGGGGGGCGGCCAAGGGAGGGGGCTTGCCCCCCAAGCAAGGGGAGGGTGCCCCACTAGGGTTTCCCCCAACCCTAGGCGCATGGGCCCAAAGGCGCCCAGCCCTCCAGGGGCTGGTTCCCTGCCCCACGGCCCATGAGGCCCTCCGAGAGAGGTGGCCCCTCGGTGGACCCGGAACCCCTCCGGTGGCCTCGGTACAATACCGATATGCCCCTGAAACTTTCCGGTGACCGTATGACAGCTTCCCATATATAAATCTTCACCTCCGGACCATTCCGGAGCTCCTCGTGACGTCCGGGATCTCATCCGGGACTCCGAACAACATTCGGTAATCACATACAAGTCTTCCTAATAACCCTAGCGTCACCGAACCTTAAGTGAGTAGACCCTACGGGTTCGGAGATATGCTGAGACATGACCGTCACGGCTCTCCGGTCAATAACCAACTGCGGGATCTGGATACCCATGTTGGCTCCACATACTCCTCGATGATCTCATCGGATGAACCACGATGTCGAGGATTCAAGCAACCCCGTATACTATTCCCTTTGTCAGACGGTATGTTACTTGCCCGAGATTCGATCGTCGGTATCCCAATACCTCCTTCCATCTTGTTACCGGCAAGTCATTTTACTCGTACCGTAATGCATGATCCCGTGACCAGACACTTGGTCAATTTGAGCTCATTATGATGATGCACTACCGAGTGGGCCCAGTGATACCTCTCCGTAACACGGAGTGACAAATCCCAGTCTGGATCCGAGTCAACCCAACAGACACTTTCGGAGATACCTGTAGTGCACCTATATAGTCACCAAGTTACGTTGTGACGTTTGGTACACCCAAAGCACTCTTATGGTATCCGGGAGTTACACGATCTCATGGTCCAGGGAAAAGATACTTTGACATTGGAAAAGCTCTAGCAAAACGAACTACACGATCTTGTGATATGCTTAGGATTGGGTCTTGTCCATCACATCATTCTCCTAATGATGTGATCCTGTTATCAACGACATCCAATGTCCATAGTCAGGAAACCATGACTATCTGTTGATCAACGAGCTAGTCAACTAGAGGCTCACTAGGGACATGTTGTGGTCTAAGTATTCACACGTGTATTACGATTTCCGGATAATACAATTATAGCATGAATAAAAGACAATTATCACGAACAAGGAGATATAATAATAATCCTTTTATTATTGCCTCTAGGGCATATTTCCAACAGGAAGAGTACTGTACATGGAGAGGCTGACAACTGGGTCCACGGCCGCCGCTGGGTCCACAGCCACAGCCCAATTTTTTTGTGATTTGCCAAGTAAGTTTCTTTGTCAGGCCTGTTGGGCTGCAAATCTTTCAAGACGAGGAGAGCTTCATTCGGCTAGCCGAGAAAATGGCCTATCAGTAATGAGAAATGGGTTGCACATTTTTAAAACACATCAAAACCGGCAATTAGTTTCAAGTTTCTTTTTTTTCATTTCGAGATTTTAAATTGCATTAATTTTTATGCGTGGACAATTTGTTGGATTTTATATTGATATACATTTATTTTTAAAATCAGTTTGAATTTGACTCGAAATTTCGGGATTAAAACAGTTCGGACCGCACTGAATATGCAAAATTTCGTATAATTTTTTAACCGTGGCCACAATATGGGATGTAATGCTAACAAAAAGAATATGGGCTCCAAAAAAAACTTAAGAATTAGCAAATGGGCTGTAAATTATTAGAAATAATGGCACATGGACTGTATGCTGTTTTCCACGGATTTGAGGCTTTCCTAATAAAAAGGTTAACGCACAAGCAGTGAATGTTGGATGTCCATCCAACGGCCGCCGTGCTTCTTCAATTTCTGCTCTTCCTGCTCCAGCCGCTCAAACAAGCGCCAGCGGGACTGCCTGCTTCCTCCTCCCCGCAGCTGCCTATGCTGTCGTGCAGGCCTCACCACCCCACCGTACTCCCATAGCTGGCCTAGCCATCCCTCTACTCACCCACACCTGCTGTTATTCTCTGGCGATGGCAGACGAACCAGTAAACCCTCATACAGTCGTACTCCCCTCCGCGTGGGAAACAACTATCGAGTCTTCCCTGCCTCCGTGTCGTTCCCTTCCTAGGCCTCGCCATCGTGCACCGCCCTGGTGCTCTCGGCGCGGCGTGGTCAACATGGTCAAGGAACGACTTCAATCGGAAGAGTACTATACATGGAGAGGCTGACAGCTGGGTCCACGGCAGCTGCAAGGAAGTGCCTCCTTATTTCGCGGAAAATAATTTTTCCTCCACCTGATGGTAGGGACCCACCGGACGGGCCACCGTATTTGGCGAAAAAAACGTTCCGCCCTGACTGTTGGGACCCACTGGATGGGCCAACGTATTTCACGAAAAAAGTCCCCCCCGCTGTCAGCTCAGACCCACCGGAGGTGCCTCCTTGTTATGCACAAAAAAAAATGAATACTCCCCCTGCTAGTTGGGACCCACCTTGGTGGGAGGCTGACTTGTGGGCCTACTAAGTTGACGGGGACGGAGTGCTTTGTCAACTTAGTCAATATGAACGATTCTTGCTCCAGTGACTGTACCATGTCCATCCAACGGCCGTAGTGCTTCTTCAACCTCTGGTCTTCTTGCTCCAGCCGCCCAAAGCAACGCCGGTCGTGTCGCACGCTCCTGCCTCCCGTGGACGGCTGTGCTGCCGCGGAGGCCTCACCACCCCCTACTATTCCCACCGTTGGCCAGGCCTTGCGGTAACGGCAGCCTCACACCGCAGCCGAACCAGTGAACCCTCGTACTCCTCTCCGTGCGGGCTTCCACTGCCGCGTCTTCCCCGGCTCCGAGTCGTCCCCTTCCTAGGCCTCGCCGTCGTCCACCGCCCTGGTGCTCTCGGTGCGGCGTGGTCAATGTGGTCAAGGAACGGCTTCCATCGGACGTGGACTGTATGCGGAGAGGCTGGCAGCTGGGTCCACGGTCTCGAACGCCTACTCACGCATACATACGGCCAGGGCTCGTGTACATGGCTGGGTCGGAACAGAGAAACAACGTCGTCGTCGTGTTCATGGGGAGCCAACCGGCTGGGTCAGAACGGAATGCTTTGTCGTGTTCATCGGGAAGGCTTGGACGGAACAGCCGATGGAAACGAGGCATGGCGTACCGCAGAACGGAGGAAACGGCCTTGTGTTCGACCGGCCACGTTCGAAACGGGATCATGTTCATTGGGAGGGGTCTGGCGTACCGCAAAACGGAGGAAACGGACCTCCTACGGTCGAAACGGGGGTCCTGTTGATCGGGAGGGGTGTGGCGTATCGCAAAGTGGATGAAACGGACTTGTCTTGGAGCGCTAGGTCAAAACGGGGGTCCTGTTCATCGGGAGGGGTGTGGCGTACCTCAAAACGGGACTCCACGGAATACTGTTCATCTCCACCGTTGACCCCCTCCAGCCTCCACGGGCTACTGTTCATCCACCGTCGACCTCCTCCAGCCTCCACATATTTGTTCATCCACGGGCTCCTGTTCATCCAGCCTCCACCGCGCGCTACTCCACCGGCTACTGTTCAACTAGCCCTCTCCATGGGCTCCTGTTCAACCACCCCTCCATGGGCAACTGTTCATCCAGCCCTCCACCGTCTACTGTTCATCCTGCCCTCCACAGGGTGGTCCTGTTCATGCAGCCTGATACGTCTCCGTCGTATCTATAATTTTTTATTGTTCCATGCCAATATTCTACAAATTCCATATACTTTTTGGCAACTTTTTATACTAGTTTTGGGACTAATCTATTGATCCAGTGCCAAGTGTCAGTTCCTGTCTGTTGCATGTTTTTGGTTTCACAGAATATCCATATCAAACGGAGGCCAAACGGGATAAAAACAGATGGAGCTTATTTTTGGAATTTTTGGAAAATCTGGAAGAAAAATCAACGCGAACCAGTGTCGGAAGTGGGCACGAGGTAGGGGGGGCGCCCACCTCCCCTAGGGCGCGCCCCTGACCCTCGTGACCCACCTGTAAGGCGGTTGACGCCCTTCTTCAGCCGCAAGAAAGATAATTTTTGGTAAAAAATCACGGCGAAGGTTTCAGTCCAATCGGAGTTACGGATCTACATATATATATGAAACGGTGAAAGGGCACCAGAACAGAACACAGAAACAGAGAGAAACAGAGAGAAACGGAGAGATAGATCCAATCTCGGTGGGGCTCTCGCCCCTCCCACGCCTTGGAGTCCAAGGACCAGAGGGGAAACCCTTCTCCCATCTAGGGAGGAGGTCAAGGAAGAAGAAGAAGGCAGAAGGGCCTCTCTCCCTTCTCTTCAAAGTGGCGCCGAACGCATTGCCGTGGCCATCATCATCACCGCAATCTTCACCAACAACTTCGCCCCCATCATCACCAACTCTTCCCCCCTCTATGCAGCGGTGTAACCTCTCTCTTACCCGCTGTAATCTCTACTTAAACATGGTGCTCAATGCTATATATTATTTCCCAATGATGTATGGCTATCTTATTATGTTTGAGTAGATCTGTTTTGTCCTATGGGCTATTTGATGATCAAGATTGGTTTGAGTTGCATGTTTTATTATTGGTGATGTCCTATGGTGCTCTCCATGTCGCGCAAGCGTGAGGGATCCCTGCTGTAGGGTTTGCAATATGTTTATGATTTGCTTATGGTGGGTGGCGTGAGTGGCGGATGCATGAGACCGAGTACGTAGGTTGTTTGCGTATGTGATAAAGAGGACTTGATACTTTAATGCTATTGTTGGGTTTTACCTTAATGATCTTTAGTAGTTGCGGATGCTTGCTAGAGTTCCAATCATAAGTGCATATGATCCAAGTAGAGAAAGTATGTTAGCTTATGCCTCTCCCTCATATAAAATTGCAATAATGATTACCGGTCTAGTTATCGATTGCCTAGGGACAAGTAACTTCCTTGTGACAACAAACTCTTTACTAAAACTAATTTAGTTGTGTCTTTATCTAAACAGCCCCTAGTCTTTATTTACGTGTTGTTTACTTTCTTGCAAGCTTACCCAAAAACACCTACAAAGTACTTTTAGTTTCATACTTGTTTCTGGTAAAGCGAACGTCAAGTGTGCGTAGAGTTGTATTGGTGGTCGATAGAACTTGAGGGAATATTTGTTCTACCTTTAGCTCCTCGTTGGGTCCGACACTCTTAGTTATCGAAAGAGGCTACAATTGATCCCCTATACTTGTGGGTTATCAAGACCTTTTTCCGGGCGCCGTTCGGGAGTTATAGCGTGGGGGTCAATATTCTCGTGTGTGCTTGTTTGCTTTATCACTAAGTAATTTTTATTTGCTGTTCTTAGTTGTTCCCTATCGTTAGTTATGGATATGGAACACGAAGTACCAAAAAAATTAGGTGTACTTGCTGCTCATGGAGATGGGGAACCTCCTAAAACCCTTGATGCTGGTTATGTGAAATATATTATGTACTACTTTAATAATCCTGAGAAAACCCCATTCAATTATGTAATGGGAGTAACGTTGGATCAACGTGAATACTTTAGTGATTATCGCTTAACACAAAAAGGGAAACTATTATGGGATAAAATTCATATATTGAAGTGGTATGCTTGGCAAGTATGCGTGAGTTATGATTATACTTGTTGCTCTAGGATGAAGGCTCCACAACTTCACTTTTCATGAAAATTTAATGATAATAAAACCTTAGCTTCTTATGCTAATGGTATATATGATTACTATGATGTGGAACAAATAGAAGAATTTGTTGCTTTTATGGGTGCTTATGAAATTGAACCTATGTGTAAAGAGTTTGAAGATTTTGATGATGCTGTTTATAGATCTGAAAATTTAGCTATCCTCAAATATTGCTATTGAGAAAGTCTCCGTTGTCCAAGAAGAGACTAATATTTTGCAGGAATCTATGGAAGAAGAAGTTGATGAAACTGTGAGCTCATTGGATGAAAAAGATGAGGAGGAGAGAGAAGAACAAAAGGAGGAAGAGTGGATTGATCACCCGTGCCCACCTTCTAATGAGAGTAACTCTTCAACTCATACATTGTTTAATTTCCCTTCATGCTTACCGAAGGATGATTGCTATGATGACTATTATGATCCCGTTGATTCTCTTGAAATATCCCTTTTTGATGATGCTTTCTATGCTTGTGGCCAAGATGCCAATTTGAATTATTCTTATGGAGATGAACTTGCTATAGTTCCTTATGTTAAACATGAAATTGTTGCTATTGCACCCATGCATGATAGTCCTATTATCTTTTTGAATTCTCCCGAATATACTATATCGGAGAAGTTTGCCCTTATTAAGGATTATATTGATGGGCTGCCTTTTACCGTTGCACATGATGATTTTGATAGATATAATATGCATGTGCTTGCTGCTCCTACTTGCAATTATTATGAGAGAGGAACTATATCTCCACCTCTCTATGTTTCCAATACAATAAAATTGCAAGAAACTGTTTATACTATGAATTGGCCTTTACTATGTGTGCATGAATTGTTCTTTTATGACATGCCGATGCATAGGAAGAGAGTTAGACTTCGTCATTACATGATATATGTTACTTTGTTCTCACTACTAAATTACAAATCTTTGCTAATTAAAATTGTCTTTGATATACCTTGGGATCCGGGTTGATTCACTACTTGAGCACTATATGCCTAGCTTAATGGCTTTAAAGAAACCGCTGCCAGGGACACAACCCGGAAGTTTTAGAGAGTCATTAATTTCTGTTGAGTTCTTTCATATAGTTTAAAAACAACAAAAATAAAGAGTGGAACCCAAAACTTTTTCAAAAAGAAAAGTGAAAGTGAGAGAGACGAGCATTGTGAAAGTGGGGGACGTCCTTGAACTTTGTTCATGCCCATGGGAACTTTGTGAATCTTAATCACAGAAACTTTTCAATAAAAATAATTATCCCCTTGTACAATTCCATTGTATTATAGAAATAATGTGCCAAGGTTTGCCTTTAGGATGTTTACAATGCTTGTTGGTTTGTGCGGTGCAGGACAGAAACTTTGGCTGTAGTGCGTGAATTTTAGTTTTTTACTGGAACGCCAAATCGTTCTGATTCTTTTTGCAATGTCTTTATGTGCAAATTTTTTATTTTTCCTAATTTTGGAAGAATTTTTCAAGTATCAGAATTATGGTGAATCTTCAGATTGTTACAGACTGTTCTGTTTTAGACAGATTCTGTTTTTGATGCATAGTTTGCTTGTTTTGATGAAACTATCGATTTATATCAGTGGATTAAGCCATGAAAAAGTTATATTGCAGTAGAAAAAATGCAAAAACAAAATATGAATTGGTTTGCAACAGTACTTAGAGTGGTGATTTGCTTTATTATACTAACGGATCTTACTGAGTTTTCTGTTGAAGTTTTGTGTGGATGAAGTGTTCGATGATCGAGGAGGTCTCGATGTGAGAAGAAGGAAGAGAGGCAAAAGCTCATGCTTGGGGATGCCCGAGGCACCCCAAGTAAATATTCAAGGAGACTCAAGTGTCTAAGCTTGTGGATGCCCCGGAAGGCATCCCCTCTTTCTTCAACAAATATCGGTATGTTTTCGGATTCGTTTCATTCATCTGATATGTGCAAATCTTGGAGCGTCTTTTGCATTTATTTTTCAATTTTTTTATGCACCATGCTGGTATGAGATGGTCCTTGATTGATTTATAGAATTCTCTATGCACTTCACTTATATCTTTTGAGTATGGCTTTATATAATGCTTCATGTGCTTCACTTATATCATTTGAAGTTTG
Source organism: Aegilops bicornis (assembly GCA_021605145.1). Lineage (NCBI taxonomy): Eukaryota > Viridiplantae > Streptophyta > Magnoliopsida > Poales > Poaceae > Aegilops > Aegilops bicornis. Next base: position 806,630,535 of record CM038671.1, read on the forward strand.
GATTGCCTGTTTCTCTTTACTTAGATAACCGCCATTTGTAGAATGCTCTTTTGCTTCACTTATATTTGTTAGAGCGTGGGCATATCTTTTGTGGAAAGAATTAAACTCTCTTGCTTCACTTATATCTATTTAGAGAGATGACAGGAACTTGTCATTCACATGGTTAGTCATAAAACCCTACATAAAACTTGTAGACTGCTGAATATAATATGTTTGATTCCTTACAATAGTTTTGCGATATAAAGGCGGTGATATTAGAGTCGTGCTAGTTGTGTAATTGTGAAATTGAGAAATACTTGCGTTGAGGTTTGCAAGTCCCGTAGCATGCACGTATGGTGAACCGTTATGTAACGAAGTCGGAGCATGAGGTGTTTATTGATTGCCTTCCTTGTGAGTGGCGGTCGGGGACGAGCGATGGTCTGTTCCTACCAATCTATCCCCCTAGGAGCATGTGCGTAGTACTTTGTTTCGATGACTAATAGATTTTTGCAATAAGTATGTGAGTTCTTTATGACTAATGTTGAGTCCATGGATTATACGCACTCTCACCCTTCCATCATTGCTAGCCTCTTAGGTACCGTGCATTGCCCTTTCTCACCTCGAGAGTTGGTGCAAACTCCGGGGTGCATCCAAACCCGTGATACGATACACTCTATCACACATAAGCCTCATTATATCTTCCTCAATAAAGCCACCATACCTACCTATCATGGCATTTCCATAGCCAGTCCGAGATATATTGCCATGCAACTTCCATCATCATCATATACATGACTTGAGCATTCATTGTCATATTGCTTTGCATGATCATAAGATAGCTAGCATGATGTTTTCATGGCTTGTCCGTTTTTCTATGTCATTGCTATGCTAGATCATTGCACATCCCGGTACACCGCTGGAGGCATTCATATAGAGTCATATCTTTGCTCTAGATATCGAGTTGTAATATTGAGTTGTAAGTAATAAATAAAAGTGTGATGATCATCATTATTAGAGCATTGCCCCAGTGAGGAAAGGATGATGGAGACTATGATTCCCCCACAAGTCGGGATGAGACTCCGGACGAAAAAAGATAAAAAAAATAAAAAGAGAAAGGCCAAAAAAAGGAGAAGGCCCAAAAAAAAGAAAAAAATGAGAGAAAAAAAAGAGAAGGGGCAATGTTACTATCCTTTTACCACATTTGTGCTTCAAAGTAGCACCATGTTCTTCATATAGAGAGTCTCTTAAGTTATCACTTTCATATACTAGTGGGAATTTTCATTATAGAACTTTTCTTGTGTATTCCAACGATGGGCTTCCTCAAATGCCCTAGGTCTTCTTGAGCAAGCAAGTTGGATGCACACCCACTTAGTTTCAGTTTGATCTTTCATACACTTATAGCTCTAGTGCTTCCGTTGCATGACAATCCCTACTCCTCACATTGATATCTATTGATGGGCATCTCCATAGCCAGTTGATATGCCTAGTTGATGTGAGACTTTCTCATTTTTTGTCTATTCCACATAACCCCCATCATCATATTCTATTCCACCTATAGTGCTATGTCCATGGCTCACATTCATGTATTGTGTGAAAGTTGAAAAGGTTTGAGAAACATCAAAAGTATGAAACAATTGCTTGGCTTGTCATCGAGGTTGTGCATGATGTGAATATTTTGTGTGGTGAAGATGGAGCATAGCCAGACTATATGATTTTCAAGGGATGAGCTTTCTTTGGCTATGTTATTTCAATAAGACATAATTGCTTGGTTGGTATGCTTGAAGTATTATTTTTTTTATGTCAAACGATAGACTATTTCCTTGAATCACTTGTGTCTTAATATTCATGCCATGATTAGACATATGATCAAGATGGTGCTAGGTAGCATTCCACATCAAAAATTATCATTTTTATCATTTACCTACTCGAGGACGAGCAGGAATTAAGCTTGGGGATGCTTGTCGTCTCCAGTATCTATAATTTTTTATTGTTCCATGTCAATATTCTACAACTTCCATATACTTTTGGCAACTTTTATACTATTTTTGGGACTAACCTATTGATCCGATTGCAGGTGCAGTTCACATACATTGCATGTTTTGGTTTTGCAGAATATCCATATCAAGCGAGTCCAAACGGGATAAAAATGGGCGGAGCTTATTTTTGGAATTTTGAAAAATCTGGAAGAAAAATCAACGCCAACCAGTTTCCCGAGGAGGGCACGAGGTGAGGCGCGCCCCCCCCCTCCTAGGGCGCGCCCCTGACCCTCGTGACCCACCTGTAAAGCGGTTGACGCCCTTATTTGGCCGCAAGAAAGCTAATTTTTGGTAAAAAATCACGGCGAAGGTTTCAGTCCAATCGGAGTTATGGATCTCCATATATACTCTGAAAGCGGTGAAAGGGCACCGAGCGTAACGCAGAACAGAGAGAAACATAGAGATAGATCAAGTCTCGGAGGGCTCTCGCCCTCCCACGCCATGGAGGCCAAGGACCGGAGGGGAAACCCTTCTCCCATCTAGGGAGGAGGTCAAGGAAGAAGAAGGCAGAAGGGCCTCTCTCCCTTCTCTTAGGTGGCGCCGGAACGCCGCCATGGCCATCATCATCACCGCAATCTTCACCGACAACTACACCGCCATCATCACCAACTCTTCCCCCCTCTATGAAGCGGTGTAACCTCTCTCTTACCCGATGTAATCTCTACTTAAACATGGTGTTCAACGCTATATATTATTTTCCAATGATGTATGGCTATCCTATGATGTTTGAGTAGATCTGTTTTGTCCTATGGGCTATTTGATGACCAAGATTGGTTTGAGTTGCATGTTTTATTATTGGTGCTGTCCTATGGTGCTCTCCGTGTCGCTCAAGCGTGAGGGATCCCCGCTGTAGGGTTTGCAATACGTTTATGATTTGCTTATGGTCACTACAAGAAATACGTTAACTAGTGACCTTCTGTCAGTGACCCTGGAAGAATTGGTCATAGATCTATGACCATTTGAGACCAATTGGTCAAAAGCTGTTCGGGGGGCTCCAAACCCTAAACCATTGCGACCATTTTGGTCAGAAAGGTCGTAATTTCCCTACACGAAATGGTCATAAAGCAAACAGTGCTGGTCTGCTGCCTTATTTCTAGTTTTTAACGACCAATATAGATGGTCATAGCCTTGTAGATTGTCGTGGGTTGTGATGACTAGGCGCCATCTCATCAGTTTTGCCTATGTGTCATGTCCATGTGTCAATTTTTGCCCTAGGTTGTGAAGCAACCTATATTTCTTATTCCAAAAATTCCCAAAAAATTCTCATAAATTGTTTGGATCATATCTTCATCAAATATGTCAAAAACATTCCTTGCCTAGTTCAAAAATAACTCAACAATATTCATTTTCCTATTCTGTTCAAAGCAGCACTTTGTGAAGGAAGTACCACTTTGGCATGTCCAAATGGTATCCCGTTTCTACAGTGCTTACCTATGGCCAAATAACCATCCTCCACCAAATGCCAGCTCAATCCATTCATTATTTTGAGCAGAGCTTCAACATTCGTATTTATATCTAGTGTGGTACTTTGCAAAGCAAGTACCACCTAGGCTCCTCCTTTTCAGGTGAAAATTTGTTAAGACGGTCTTCTTAGTAACTGATCAACCTCAGCCAAAACTCACGCCCATTAGCCATGTGCATTTCCCGTACCGCAAATCAAACACTTGGCTGCTTATTCATGTTTGAGCATTGATCGGTCTACTCGTGAGAATCTTATGTTGTGATTTTCTTCCTAGAACCTACCTGGGGAGTGCCCAACCCACTAGACATGCCTAGGCCGCCCAGAACACATGGCAACGCATACGGTCCACGCAGTGACCACTTGGTGAACATGCGAAGTTCTGGCAGCTCTAGAGTTGGGGCCCTCGGCCACCGTCCAAACCTCGACGTATTGCCATAAAACCATGTATTTATGATTAAATAGGTACTTATGTACCTAGAAATGATTTTTGGAAAAAATAAATAGCAAACTATGAGGCAGCTGCAGTTCAAATTTGACCCGCTTCCAACTGAATCAGCGAAAATTTGTCTTTTTCACGAGAGGTGGATCAAAACTTTTTACACCCAAATTTTTTTTCAATTGTGCATTAAATATGTCCTAGTATTTTATAAAAATGATTTGGTCCAATTTTGCAACAAATATTTGAGAGGTCCTTCACAAAAGAACCTCATTTCGGGCACTCGAAAAATGGAAAATGATTTTTTCGTCCAAAGAAAATGAAAACTCCCTTAGGCAATACTTTTTGCCATTACAATATGCACCCTTGTGCACAATATGATATCATTTGAAGAAACTATACCATGAATGTGGCCATAAGATTGATCATTTGGCTTCAAAACCATTGATCTCCACACGTGATAGCTCGTTTCTGAGAACACTTTTTAAAAATAATTGCCGTATTACAAGTTTATTATTTTTCCTGGGAACTTGGCCACATATAATGAAACAATGCGAAGGTCTCCCAATTTTTTGATTTTTTTTGAATTGTTTATGCCCGTTTCAAAATGCGGTCGAAACCGCGGGAATGACCGTTCCTAGCTAGTGGTTGAATCTTGGAATTTTTTTGGTGTTTCTCTGATTAAATAGATACTTATGTACCTAGAAATGATTTTTGGAAAAAATAAAGAGCAAACTACAAGGAAGCTACAGTTCAAATTTGACCCGCTTCCAACTGAATCGGCGGAAATTTGTCTTTTTCACGAGAGGTGGATCCAAACTTTTTACACCCAACCATTTGGTCAATTGTGCATTATATATGTCCTAGTATTTTAGAAAAATGATTTGGTCCATTTTTGCAACAATTATTTGGTAGGTTCTTCACCAAAAAACCTCCTTTTAGGCACTCGAAAAATGGAAAATGATTTTTTTCGTCCAAAGAAAATGAAAACTTCCTTTGGCAATATTGTTTGCAAATCCACGATCTAAACTTGTGCAAAATATGATATCATTTGAATAAATATTTGATAGGACTTTCACAAAAAAACTCATTTTGAGCACTGAAAAATGGAATGAATTATTTTTTCTTGAATCGATCACGACCAATTTATATGGCCATAAGGTCATCAAATGGTTTGCTGCGTTCTGATTGGACCATGAGCATATCACGCGGATCACGCATCAACCACCGTCGGATGCTTTCGAATCCAACGGCCCAAACCCACCCGAGTCGAAACCCTAGGTCAGTCGTCATGGACATTTTCCACCCACCCCCCGCTTCCATTCTTTCTCTCCCTCACTCACCCGCCTCCACCAGCGAGCCCCTCTGCTCTCCCTCGTTCCGATCTGGTGGAGCCGCCGCCCCCAACCTCTCTCGCCGACTTTGATCCGCCGCCTCCAAGCGCTCCCACCCCACTCCTCTTCCCCGCCGCGCCAATTCGTTCGAGCACACGCCAGATTCCTTTCAATGGCCAGCGTCCCCGCCCAAGACACGACACAGATCCTGCCTCTGCCCGCACGCGGATCGGCGGCGACGATGATGGGCACGCCCCCTCTTTGAGAGCCATGGAGCCGACGGTGATGGTGCCGGCGCCCCTCCCGCGGCTTCCGATTCCGTACTCGCTGCCGCTGCCTCTGTTCGCCGAGCGCGGCGGGGGCGCGAGGCTGCGCCACCACGCCTACAGTCGCAAGCAGAAGTCGCTCTTCTCCAAGTGAGTTTCCTGCCACCCATCTTTCCTCCGCGTCTGGGGGTCTGCGTTTCCCTTACCCAATTCTGGTGCGCGTGCCCCTGCAGCTCCGTGGCCCTGTACGACCGGGATGGCGTGGAGTCCATCAGGCTGGACGACGCGTCCAGGCGGCTCGGCGTCGAGAGGCGCCGGATCTACGACATGGTCAGCGTGCTCGAGAGCGTCGGGGTCATCTCTTCCTTCCTCCTCTTATCCTTCTGCCTATTACCAGATAGACTTCTTCGTATTCTATCTCTACTCATGATATCCTAATTTCTGCTTTGAATCAACCCCCTGCACATAGATCCTTGCGAGGAAGGCCACAACAAGGAGCAGGAGCGCCTCCGCGTCGACAAGGAGCTCGGCAACATCCGCACCCGCTTCAAGAACGAAAAGGTATTCCCCCTCCCCATATCCTCCCTCAATTTCGCCCGCAATCTGGGAGAATTCAGGCCCGCTTCCTCTCGACGAGAATTTGCGGAGCTGCGGATTGGGTCTGTGGCATATTCTGTAGACGCTTGGGCTAAACACAAGTAGCCATTGCAGAAATGGTGAACTGATTTCAGAGCAAGTGTTATGTACCTTCTCACCAAAGTGTATGCCACTTCCATGCTAGTGTTGTATGAAACTGTCCATATTTGCTCCACTGTAAGTGTTACTTTTGGTCAGAAAGCATCCAGTTAGGCAAACTAGACAGATCTGTTATAATCATATAGTACGACACAAGGGAAGCACTGACCTGTTGATTCTTGTTTGTGGCAAGGCCAATCAGAGAGCCTCTATGATTTGGTGTGCTATTCTTCTTCTTGGTCTGAAAAAAGCAAGTGATCTGAACTGTTCTGTCTTCCCCTGCTTGAGAAGCCAAGTCAAATCTAGTAGCTGATCTTCAATTTGTGTGCTAATATTAAATACTTCTATACCCCATGTGTAAAAGGCAGCCTTAACACTTTGGCTTGATCCACACAGGATCCTCTTGAGCTGTAGATTTTGACATTAGACACTCACCCTTTAGCTTGTTCATTCATGCTGATCCACCTAGTTATTTTGTGTCTTCTTCAGTTGCAAAGGTTACAATAACATGTTCTAGAACTATCTCTCCCTGACCTATCTCTCCCTGCTTTTGATATGTTACTAGAACTGCCATAAATGTTCAGTATGTGGATTTATATGTTCATATATGCTTGCTGAGTGCTCATAATTTGCTGCAATAACTCTAGGCAGAGCATGGCCAAGCTGGCATGTTTTTTGCTCCTGATTTGAGGTTGTGGCTTTGGAATTGTTCTGCTTCATACATGTCTCACTATCGTATATGTCAAACTTCAGATTAAGCAAATAACTACTCTGCCTACTCCAGTTTAGAGTACTCCAAAGTTATTCTGTCTTGAGAAACCACAAATTAAAGAAGTGCTTGAAAGCTCCAACTATTGAGTTTTGCTGGCGTCAGAAGCAACACATGCCACCCCAAGCCTAAAATTATACAACTTGGACCAGTTCTGATACATGTTTGTGCATCCATGCTTATGGAGTTGGTCTTTGTTTGTTCGCTAGATTAACATAGTTTCCTGAGCATGCCACCAGACAATAAATTTTATTGGATCTATGAAACTAGATTATAATTAGACTGAAACCAATTGATCATTACATGGGCAATAGCTTTTTTTTCTTTACTGTTGCATATGCTACTTTTTGTTTACTTGGTCGAGCAAGCACACTGAGAAAGGAATCTGTATGAATTTCCTCAAAAGCATTCTGCATAATTAAGTAGGTTAATCTCTGAACATGTTTTTTTGCAGGTCTTCTTCTTCCTTGATCTGGTGCAGCAGCAACAATTCAAGATCATGGTCATGGAGCAGCAGCCATATATTTTTATTCTTATTCTTCCCTGAGATGAGATGAGATGAGGTTTGTTTTCCTCAAGGTCAAGGTGCAGCAGCTCGATTTGATTTGATGTGATTGGATTCAGTTTCCTCATGCCTCTCTGTTTGCATTGCAGGCTCTGTTGGTCGGTCTTCAATTCTTCATGCCACTGCTGCTATTGCTACATGAGGACCCTCTTCAATTCTGCATTCGTTGCGGCCGCTGCAGTTTCCACCTCTAGAAGAGCACCTGCTCCTTGTGCGGTTACCCGGCCGCCCGCATCCGCAAGTGTAAGCTCCCCTCTCCCTCCATCCTAGATCTCTAGGTATGTTGCTGTCATGCGCCATGTTCTTGATGTTGCGCGTCCTCATGTGGATTCCACGAACGGCGCTGCTCCTGCTGCAGATTTGATTCACTGCATTAGTAGGTGGTTGTTGTCTTGCCGTGGTTGTTCAAATTGAGATGCACCCAGTTGATTCGTCATCTTGGGTCATTATTTTTCTGCATTCGCTGTTGCTGTAGCTTGTTGGATGCATAGTTTGATCTCCTAGTGGGAATTGTTAGTGAATGGTGATGTCTGTGGTCACGAGAATGGTGATGTAGTAGCTGGTATGCTTGATGCGTGTATGTCCATCTCTTTATTGTTTTGCTAGAACCATAAATCCTCATGTGCATGATGATCATGGTCTGGTTTGTTAGATCTATTCAGCTGGTGCTTAAAATTTGTCATGCCTGGATTCTAAAACTCGTTCTTACAGTTTTCATTTCTATGATCAATTTAGAGAGTTGCACATGTCAGTATATTATATACCAAAAAAATTTCTAGCTAGTGAGAACATTTTAGTTACTCCATGAACGCATATTGGTTAGTGTTAGTCATACTATTTATGTACATGGCTTTTGCTGTCAATTCTTGATTATAAGTTATTGGATCCCTCATTGGCTACTGTTTGATGTTCTGTACCTATTCTTATTCTTATATGTTCATTCTTATTCTTATTCTTATATTTTGTTCTACTTGGATGCATTGGTACCCCCATCATCGAGCGCACGGATGCAACGGTGGCAAGAAGATGATGGTCGTGTGCATCATCAAGCACACCATGGTGATCATCTACCTTCTCACAAATGCTAACTCAATCCAGATCGACGGTGTCTCTCTCAGTTCCCTTTATTCTCTCCTGCATTTGTCATGTTAGTGTATGTGTTTTGACTAGTAATGTTAGATCTTGCCTATTGAATGGATGGCCGTGGTAGTAGAATGGCGTTGTTGTTTTATGTGCAATGTGTTGCAGTGAGGTTACAGGACCTGCACTTCAGTCATATTCATAGTCTCTGTTTTCTTTTATGAATAAAAAAGCATGGTACTTTTGTTATCAGTCTATATATAGAACTGTCCTTTTTTGAATGGAATGTTGATAATATATTCGGTCCATTTGTTCTGATTCTTCTTAGCCTATTCATGTAACAGGGTGGAGGGCATGTTGCTGTTCTGTTAGCCCAGTCGTGAATATGGTTGTCTAGTGAATTAGGCATATGATCGCTATCGAAGGAGCTCCATGCTGAATAAGAAAACACTTGTTACCTTATAGAGCTTGTAATTGTGATTGCCATACCTCTAGAGCTTGTATAGTTATTCCACATGTAGAGCTTGTAAAGTTTGTGTTAGAGCTTGTATTACATGTTATTTGGAGAGCATGAGTTGAATGAATCTGGCTGATATAAGTTGAAGTATTACATGTGTTTTCTGTCAGTGCAATTTGAATACCGACAATTTAAATACCAGTTATTTATTTACTGTTAAATTGAAATATGAATAATATGACCCTGACAGCTGGGACCCATGTGACAAGTGGACCCCTTTTTATGTAAAAAAATAAAAATAAAAACTGTTGAGAAAAAAGGCCTGACCCAAAAATAAAAAGGCTATAATGTTGGGCCTGGCCCATGAGGCTGTCCAGAATTAATAGGAAAAAATATATAAAAGGCTGAATTGTTGGGCATGGCCCATGTAAAACACCTAATCGGACCGGGCTGAATCTTGTTAGTGACCTTTTGAATTGGTCGCAGTTTTGCCACGTCAGATTGCCACGTCAGATCCGACGTGTCCTGGGCAGACAACCAGTGACCAAAACGAAAGGTCAGGGGTTCAACGACCTTCTGTTTCGGTCGTGTCTACGACCTTCTCACAGAGAAGGTCGTTAATTTCAGTGTACGACCGCCAGCTTTTGACCTTCTGTTTTTGGTCACAAAAAGGTCGCAAATGAAAAACAATGACCTTTCAGTGACCAATAGTCAAGGTCACAAGTTGACATATTTCTTGTAGTGGCTGCACTACTAGGAAAAGGCCTACTAATGGCGCACCAGTTTTGCCTACTAAAGGCGCACTACTGGTGCTCCATTAGTACCACGCCACTAGTACTTTTTACTAATCTGACTTACTAATGGCGCACCACATAGAAGTACGCCACTAGTATGCCTAGAGGTGCGCCATTACTATCTGACTTAGTAATCGCGCACCACATAGAAGTGCGCCATTAGTAATAATATTTTTTCAAATTTTTTTAAATTTTTTTTTAAAATTTTTTTATTTTTTTTCTTAATCTCGGGTCACTATGGCTTAATCTCGGGTCAATATGCTTAATCTCAGGTCAAATCGCACTCCGTGGTCAAACTTCCCGAAAGGTCACCCATACAATACTCCAGCCCAAGCAGGCTTAACTTCAGAGTTCTATCCAACCCCAGCACCAGCTCACTTCACAGGCACTTGTTGATATATCTAGCATATCAATCCTATTAAACCTTGTTGATGTTTAGGACTTTGTTCATGTTCATGAGTGTGATGAAATTTTGAAAAAATATTTCAAACTTCCGTTCATATTACGTATCATATTTTCAAAAACAAATCCTGAAAAAAAATCGAAACTAATTTTTTCTGTTACTAGTGGCGCACCTAGCAAACGGTGCGCCACTAGTAAATTTGAAATTTTTTGAATTTTTTTGCCCCCAGATCTTAAAAGCCCCGTAACTTTTTTTTGTTAGGTTTTTGAGGATTTTGAAAATGTTTAACGGGGTTTTTCATATAGAAAACTTTTTAATCCGAGTTCGTATGCAAAACTTATGCCCATTTTACAAATTCCAGAGAGATTTTGCAAATAAAGTCGAAATTCATATTTGTAAATTTTCCCAATAACTAGACCACATAACACATGGGAAACTTATTTTCTTTTATTTTTTGACATTTTCATCATTTTCTTTTACTTTTTTTTAAACTGAAAAGGCGTTCCCATGGGGGGTGCATTCGGTGGAATTTTTGGGCCACGTTAGTAATGGCGCACCGTGGGAGTGGTGCGACATTACTAGTTCAACTAGTAATGGCGCACCACTCCCACGGTGCGCCATTACTAGTTTTGAAAAAAAATTGAAAAAAATTACTAGTGGCGCACCGTGGATGTGGTGCGCCATTACTAGTTAAAACTAGTAATGGCGCACTATCCCCTGGTGCCCCATTAGTAGGTTTGAAAAAATAAGAAAATATTGAAAAAAATTACTAAGGGCGCACCGTGGATGTGGTGCGCCATTACTAGTTTAACTAGTAACGGCACACTATCCCCTGGTGCGCCATTAGTAGTTTTGAAAAAAAATAAAAATATATTTAAAATAAATTTGAATTTTTTTTTACTAATGGCGCACCGTGGATGTGGTGCGCCATTACTAGTTTAACTAGTAAAGGCGCACTATCCCCTAGTGCGCCATTAGTAGTTTAGGAAAACAATAAAAATTATTTGTTACTAATGGCGCACCGTGGATGTGGTGCGCCATTAGTATTGAATTAATGGCGCACCAACACCTGGTGCGCCATTAGTATATAGTAGTGGCGCACCACATGTCTGGTGCGCCATTAGTGTCCATTTCATCTATAGCTCTTTTCCTAGTAGTGACAGAAGCACAGACCCGAGTAAGTAGGTTGTTTGCGTATGGGATAAAGAGGACTTGATACTTTAAAGCTACAGTTGGGTTTTACCTTAATGATCTTTAGTAGTTGCGGATGCTTGCTAGAGTTCCAATCATAAGTGCATATGATCCAAGTAGAGAAAGTATGTTAGCTTATGCTTCTCCCTCATATAAAATTGCAATAATGATTATCGGTCTAGTTATCGATTGCCTAGGGACAAATAACTTTCTCGTGACAACAAACTCTTTTCTAAAACTAATTTAGTTGTGACTTTATCTAAACAACCCCTGGTATTTATTTACGTGCTCTTTACTTTCTTGCAAGCTTACCCAAAAACACCTACAAAGTACTTCTAGTTTCATTCTTGTTTCCGGTAAAGCGAATGTCAAGTGTGCGTAGAGTTGTATCGGTGGTCGATCGAACTTGAGGGAATATTTGTTCTACCTTTAGCTCCTCGTTGGGTTCAACACTCTTACTTATCGAAAGAGGCTACAATTGATCCCCTATACTTGTGGGTTATCACAGCCCTCCACGTGGTCCTGTTCATCCCGCCCCAACCGGCTCGATCTATCGGGGTACAGTTCATCCAAAGGCAACACCACGGGGTTCTGTTCATCCACCCCCACCGGGAACTGTTCATCCAACCCCCCCCCCCCCCCCCCCCGCAGCTCTCACTGTTCATCCAGAGGCAGCATCGATCGGCTTCAGTTAGCAGCAGTAGCGAAGGAATCGCTCGATCGGGTTCTGTTAACAGCCATCGATCCATCGCTTGGGTTCAGTTAGAGCCCAACTCCTCGCTCGGGTTCAGTTAGAGCCCAACGCCTTGCACACACGCGCGTACGTACGAGAGAAACGTGCATCGCTCGGCCGCCGACCACCCACCGTAACCAGGGAATCACTGATATTCTCCGCGCCCTCACTTCTACCATGGTTTTTTCCGTAATGGACGGCCCAAAGAATGTCATGCAGCTGCGTCTCCGGCCCGCCCAGGATGAAAAGCCCATTTTCTGTCATGATTTTTTGTCATAGAAGTAGGACCCCACCACATCTTTGATTATACCGGGTTTTGTCACAATTATCGTCATAGAAGTGTCATAAGTATGACAGAAAAAAATTCGTTCGGCCTAAAATGTCACGGATGTGTATTTTTTTGTAGTGGAGGAGTGGTCTGACATTGTGCCAGACGAGCAGGAGGAGTGGCCTGACGCTGTGCCGGACATGGAGGAGGAGTGGCCTGACGCGTTGATGGACTTGGAGGAGCGGGAGTCTGCTGACGCGGTGGCGGACTTCGAGGAGGAGTCGGCCGACACGGTGTCGGTGTCCTTCGAAAGATGATGCAAACCTTTCTCCATAGGATGATACGACGTTTGGCCTCTCCCAGTGTGTGCTCCTGGTCACCTCCAGGAATGTCAAGCACTAGCCACGAATATTGGTCCACCAACTCTTCGACCACGACACGAGCATAGCCGGCTGGAATCGGGTTGCAATGGAAGGTTGCATCAGGGGGATTTGTATAAGCAATGGCGTCTGCCACCATCATGGATATGTTCTTCATTTCGAAGTGTAGCTCACCGTTAGTGTTCTCCATGATGTCATCTACAGGGTATCTATCCAGCAGTGCGTTGCACGGGGCGGAACCGACGCTGCTTCTCGGAATGGATGGAACAGTGCTATCCAATGCTGGATAATCCGATAGCTGCTGCCGCTGCTGAGACCCCCTTTCCTGGCTAAGTGAGTCGATCTGCTGCTGCTGCCACTGGAATTTGAGTGCCAAGTCGATGTGCGCGGATTCTAGGCCTTGAAGGCGTTATGCTTCCTGCTTCCTCTACTCCTCCTCCAGCTTCTTCTTTCTCGCACGGCTTCTGTAGTCGGTGTTCCAGTCCAAAAATCCCTCATACCAAGGAACAACGCCCTTGCCTTGTGTTCTTCCCGGGTGTTCAGGATTTCCCAGGGCGCGCGTAAGCTCGTCGTTCTCTCTGTTGGGCGTGAACACCCCCTTTCGAGCATCTTCTATTGCATCAAGTAACTTATCTTCGGCTCCTTTAAGACATGCCTTCTTCGAAACCTGGCCTAACTTCGGGTCCAACGTCCCCCCCCCATGCGCATAGAACCAAGTTCTGCACCTGGGGGGGCAGCTCAATGTAACTGGAGTGACCTGTGTAGCCTGCATCTCTTCCTCATACTTATCCCACTTAGGCATTGCCACCGCGTAGCCACGTGGCCCCAGAATATGGAACTGCTCTTTTTTGCGGCATTGGCCTTGTTTTTTCTTGACCGTTCCTTAGATAATTATGATTCCTTGAATTTCACGAAAGCAGGCCAGTGTTCTCTTTGCTTCTCCAATGTTTCCTTTAATTCTGGAGTCTTATTTCCTCCTTCGACATACTTGGTCCATATAGTTTTCTTGTGGGTGTTGAATGCAACTGACATCTTCCTAAGAGCAGCGTCCTTGACTTTCTGCACATCTGCATCAGTGAAATGATCTGGTAGGGTGAAATGTTCCATGAGAGATTCCCAAAGCATTGATTTAGTTCTGTCATCGACCCAAGTAAGATCTGGACGTTTCTTTGTTGGCTCTTTCCATTCTTGAATGGAGATCGGGAGTTGTTCCCTCACAAGAAAGCCGCACTAACGAATGAACTTGTTCGCAAATTTCTTAGGTGCGCTAGGTTTGCCATTAGCTTTGATGGCATCGATGTTGTACTTTACGCCCTCCTTCAACATTTTGCCCGGGCCTCGCACTGTCCTGCTGCCTGCAGAAGATTTGCTCGATCCGGAGGGCTGAAATAAGAAATATCGATTCGTTAATATATCTTCAAATCATTAAAAACATGTGATGATCACTAGATGCCTGCTTATATAAATATACCTCGCCGATCTCTGTTATTTCAAGATCAACATTTTCGGCGTCATCATAATCATTTTCGGCGTCATCATAATCATAGTTCATGACTTCATAAATTTGGTAGTCGTGATCGAATATCATATCATCACCCTCCCCGGTATTGTTTAGATATCGGGAGGCGTCATCTTCTTCATTCTGAACATCTGGCCCGCGAGGGGAGTGTATGATCTCGAACATGGCCTCTTCTCCCTCTCTGCCGGTATTGTCCGCCATAGCTTTTATTTAACTAATCCAGTAGAAATATAAAACAATTTAGTATTCAAATTACAATGCATGCATGCAATCAATAAGTAAAAACTAAATCATAGTACATAATCTCGAATACATCATCTCGAATAATATATATAATCTCGAATACATCGTCTCGAATATTATATATCGAATACATCACTAGCTAGCTAGCTAATAAAGATCGAATACTACAAAAGACCTAGGCCACTTGCGGTTCCTGAGGCGCGGGCGGTGGACACCCAAAGAGAAGGAACCATCAAAGGATCATAGCTCCGGTCATCTCCCAAAAGAACCTGCCAGGTATTGGAAAACCTGATGTCCATAGCAGCCATGTAGAGACGGACGTGCTCATCCTCCTCCCTGACACGGCGACGCACCACCTCCAGTGGGGCCGGATCCCTCTGCACCGAACGTGGCCCACACGAAAATGCCACCAAAGCAGCTCAGGGTCGACGACAGGACCTGGGGCAGGGTTCCTCACCAAACGGCGAGCCCCTGAAGGTAGCACCTCCCAGTGCCAGCCCGACGGAGCCCAGTCCCGGACAAGGGTCCTCTGAAGTAGGACGTCGTCGCGGACGGGTCGACGGCGAGGATGCGGGCCGGGCATCGTTGACGTCGATAACAAATTCTTAAGAAAAAAATTCCTATATATGCAATGTCATTTTATTAGGAAATTTTGAGCAACTTTTTCCTATGCAACTTCTCCTAGTCCTTCGTCTAACAAATATATATGGTCAACTTTTTCCTATGCAACTATTTTATATGCAAAAAAATTCTATACTAGGATATACAACATTGTATAAAATTAAAAACAGAAACACTAATTAAGCATCTAACGCTAAAAACAGAAAAAGAAACTTCTATACATCCATTAAAAAAATAGAAAAACAACATTATATACAAAAATTCCATACTAATTAAACACTAATTATATTCATCTAACATGCATTCATACATATATAGTAGTGAAAAATAATAATCTAAAACATCCAAACTAATTAAACATACAAAAATACATATGTACTAATTAACTTAATAAAATGTGTGTGTCTGTGTGTGTTCATCATGCATGTGTGTGTGTGGGCTCGGGTAGGGGCGGCCATGGTGGCCGGGGGCGAGGGAGAGGGGGGAGGGGAGGAGAGCTAACAGCGGGGCGACGGCGACAGCGAGGCGAGACGACGGGGAGACAGGTGGCAACGCGTCGGGCGCCAAGGGAGCGGAAACGCTGGGATGGCGCGATGGGGATGGGCCGGGGCGGCGATGGGGACGGGGTGCCACGGCAACGGGCGTGACGGGCGGGCAAGTGGGACGGCCTTGATGGGGCGGCGACGGCGTCGATCGAGCGGGGCAGGCGGTGCATCGTCGATGGAGAAACAGAGGGAGAATGAAATTTTTCCAAGTGTTGTTTATATAGGAGGGACCTTTAGTACCGGTTGGAGACACCAACCGGTACTAAAGGTCAAATTTGGCCAGGCCAAGCGGCGGGAACGGCACCCCTTTAGTAGCGGGTGGTGGCTCCAACCAGTACCACCCGGTACTAAAGGTGGTGCTCTACCAGGCGAGGGGCGCAGAAGTTTAGTCCAACCTCGCTAGTCGAGGGGCGCCCGCACCTGCTTATAAGCCTCGCCGCCGCTGCTGTCTCGAGCTCCTCTCTAAAGCAGGCCTTCTTGGCCTACCTCTGCTGCGATTCCCTGTTGGACCTACTGGGTTAGCGGGCCTACATCTTGGCCCAACTAGAGGGTGGGTTTCTAGTCGTATGCAGGCCGCTGTGGCCCAGTAGGCGGGCTTTTTTTATTTAGTTTTTTTCTTCTTTTTCTTTTCTGCTTTATATTTTTTTGAGTTGTTTTTTGCTGTATTTAGAGTTTCTTTGTGAATATTTTTGCTTTAACTGCAAAAAAATTACAAACTTTCTGTTAGTGCCGGTAGTTTTCAAATTTGAATAGTTTAAATTTGAATTATTTGAAATTTGTGTGAATCACTAGTTTGTGAATAAGTTAACCTTAAAAATAGATTTTTCAGTGATTCTTTTTTCTTATGTTTAATATTAGTGTGTTTTATCATTATATTCATTTTGATAATACTTAGGTTATTTAAAAAATGAAATGCCTTTGTAACTGATGTGTTTTCGTCTGAAACCCTGATACTTCGATAGAGATTGTCCTTTTTTTACACGAAGTGCATCCAGTTTTTGTCGTAACCCTCTCTACTTTTTTGCACATGCTGTGTGGGTAAAATTATGATACTATGCCTACTTTCAACCTTTTCAGAGTTCATTTGAAGTGTTTTTCAATTTGAGGGTCATTTAGCTGAAAAAATCAGTAAATGCATGAAAGAATTTGTTTGCACATAAAATTTCTTCGCGTTTCAAATGCCAAAACACACAAGTACCCTAACTATTACAAAGATTCCCTCCGGTTTGTTCGAAGCGGGACTTTCCAGATATATAAGTCCGGAAACTCATTAGAGAACAAAGTGATGACTGTGAAGCCGGTCACATCCCAGAGTGTGATCTTTGGGCCGTGTAAAACTTTTTCTTTGCGTGTGTCCCTTTGCGCCGTAATCATGGACAGTCTTCATCATTTAGCTGGATGCTCGGGTCAATATTCACTGTGAATGGAGCAATTTCATGAAACTTTTCATAATCTTCTGACATGTCCGTCTTGTCATCCACTTCCACGATGTTTATTTTCCTAGAAAGAACTATGTGGCGCTTTGGCTCATCGTATGATGCATTCGCTACCTTATCTTTTCTTTTTCTCGTCTTGGTGGACTTGTCCTTCACATAAAAAAATCTGTGCCACATAGTTGGCTAGGACGAATGGTTCGTATGCATACGCAAGATTGTTGAGATCCACTATTGTCATTCCGTACTGCGGGTCTTCCATTACCCTGCCTCATGTCATATTCATCCATTTGCACCAAAACAAAGGGACTTCAAATCACGTCCATAGTCAAGTTCCCATATGTCCTCAATGTAACCATAATATGTTTCCTTTCCCGTCCTGGTTGCTGCATCAAAGCGGACACCACTGTTTTAGTTGGTGCTCTTATTATCTTGGGCGATCATGCAAAATGTATTCCCATTTATCCCATACCCTTTGAAAGTCATGATATTCGAAGATGGTAACTGGGACAGCAAGTACAGGTCATCTTCAATAGCGGCGTCATGCATGGCACGTGTCTGCAACCAGCGGGCGAAAGTCCCTGTTTGTTCACGTATAATCCAGTCGTCAGACTGCTACGGGTGTTTGGAGCGTAGAAAATTCTTGTGTTCGTCCATATACGGAGCCACCAAGGCGGAATTCTATAGAATTGTGTAGTGTGCTTGAGTGAGAGAATGCACGTCCATACATATTATTTGATCCCCTCCTAGCGTGCCTTTTCCATCCAGTCTGCCATTATGCCGCGATTCAGGAACACCAATCGGCTTAAGGTCAGGAATAAAGTCAATACAAGACTCAATGACCTCCTCATTTTCATGGCCCTTGGAGATGCTTCCTGCTGGCCTAGCACGGTTATGAACACATTTCTTTAAGAATCCCATGAACCTCACAAAGGGGAACATATTGTGTAGAAATACAGGACCAAGAACGTTAATCTCTTCGCATAGGTGAACTAGGACGTGTGTCATAATGTTGAAGAAGGATGGTGGGAACACCAACTCGAAACTGACAAGACATTGCACCAAATCATTCTCTAACCTTTGTATGATATCTGGATTGATTACCTTCTGAGCGATTGCATTGAGGAATGCACATAGCTTCACAATGGCTAATCAAACGTTTTCCGGTAGAAGCCCCCTCAATGCAACCGGAAGCAGTTGCGTCATAATCACGTGGCAGTCATGAGACTTTAGGTTCTGGAACTTTTTCTCTGCCATATTTATTATTTCCTTTATATTTGATGAGAAGCCAGACGGTACCTTAATACTGAGCAGGCATTCAAAGAGGATTTCCTTCTCTTCTTTGGTAAGAGCGTAGCTGGCATGACCCTGATGTATGCCGTCTTTTCCGTGCATACGTTGCTGGTCCTTCCGTGCCTCTGGTGTATCTTTTGTCTTCACCCAAGAAGCCAAGCAGGGTCACGCAAAGATTCTTCGTTACATGCATCACGTTGATTGCGGAGCGGACCTCTAGGTCTTTCCAATACGGCAGGTCCCAAAATGTAGATTTCTTCTTCCACATGGGTGCGCGTCCGTCAGTGTAATTCGGAACAGGTTGTCCGCCAGGACCCTTTCCAAAGACTACCTCCAAATCCTTGACCATATCATGTACATCAGCACCAGTACGGTGGCGAGGTTTCGTCCGCTGATCCGCCTCACCTTTGAAATGCTTGCCTTTCTTTCTTACGGGATGCCTGCTCGGAAGAAATCGAGGATGTCCCAGGTACACATTCTTCCTACAATTATCCAAATATACACTGTCGGTATCATCCAAACAGTGCGTGCATGTGCGGTATCCCTAGTTTGTCTGTCCTGAAAGGTTACTGAGAGTAGTTCAATCATTGATGGTCACGAACAACAACGCCTTTAGGTCAAATTCTTCCTGTCCGTGCTCATCCCACGCACGTACACCTGTTCTATTCCACAGCTGTAAGAGTTCTTCAACTAATGGCCTTAGGTACACATCAATGTCGTTGTCGGATTGCTTAGGGCCTTGGATGAGCTATGGCATCATAATGAACTTCCGCTTCATGCACAACAAAGGAGGAAGGTTATACATACATAGAGTCACATGCCATATGCTATGGTTGCTGCTCTGCTCCCCAAAAGGATTAATGCCATCTGCGCTTAGACCAAACCATTCGTTTCTTGTGTCACCTGTAAACTCCTCCCTGTACTTTCTCTCGATTTTTCTCCACTGCGACCCGTCAGCGGGTACTCTCAACTTTCCGTCTTTCTTACAGTCTTCTCTGTGCCATTGCATCGCCTTGGCATGCTCTTTGTTTTGGAAGAAACGTTTCAACCGTGGTATTATAGGAGCATACCACATCACCTTGGCAGGAATCTTTTTCCTGGGGCGCTCACCCTCGACATCACCAGGGTCATCACGGCTGATCTTGTAGCTCAATGCACCGCATACCAGGCACGCGTTCAAATCCTCGTACTCACCGCGGTAGAGGATGCAGTCATTAGGGCATGCATGTATCTTCTGCACCTCTACCCCTAGAGGGCAGACAACCTTCTTTGCTTCGTGTGTACTCTCGGGCAATTCGTTGTCCTTTGAAGCATATTCTTTCTCATTACCAGTAATTTTCCAAAATACCTTGTCAGATACACCATTCTCTGCCTTCCATTGCAGCAATTCCAGTGTGGTGCCCAACTTTTTCTTGTCAGCTTTGTAATTCAGGTACAACAATTTCTTGTGATCCTCTAAAATGCGCTGCAACTTCTTCTTCTCCTTTTCACTTGCGCAGTTTCTCTTTGCATCGGCAATGGCCTGACCTAGATCATCAGTGGGCTCATCTGATGCCTCTTCTTCAGCTTCTTCCCGCATTGCCAGCTCAGCTTCTTCCCCCATTGCCGGCTCAGCTTCTTCCCAAATTGTTATATCATTGTATTCAGGGAACCCATGGCCAGGATAGCTATCGTCGTCCTCTTCTTCTTCATTGTCTTCCATCATAACCCCTCTTTCTCCGTGCTTGGTCCAAACATTATAGTGGGGCATGAAACCGGACTCAAACAGGTGGATGTGAATGGTTCTTGAGTTAGAGTAATTGTGATCATTCTTACAGCCAGCACATGGACAAGGCATAATACCATCCACCCGCTTGTTTGCCTCAGCTGCAAGCAGAAAAGTATGCACGCCATTATTGAACTCGGGAGAGCATCGGTCATCGTACATCCATTGTCGGCTCATCTTCATTACACAACACCGAAAAGACCAAATTAATACAAGTTCATACATATAAAGTTCATACATAAAGTTCATATAACACTCTTAAATGCAACAAACAAATAACTCTCTAGCTAAAGCATTTAAATGCAACAACAAATGCGATAATGATACCAAGCCTCACTATCAATGGCATATTTTCTAATCTTTCTAATCTTCAAGCGCATTTTCTCCATCTTGATCTTGTGATCATCGATGACATCGGCAACATGCAACGCCAATTCCATCTTCTCCCCCTCAATTATTTTCAATTTTTCTTTCAAATACTCGCTTTTCTCTTTCAACTAAATTTAACCTCTCTCGACAATAGGGTCGGTTGGAATTTCCGGTTCACATACCTCCTAGATAAAAA
Source organism: Aegilops bicornis (assembly GCA_021605145.1). Taxonomy (NCBI): domain Eukaryota; kingdom Viridiplantae; phylum Streptophyta; class Magnoliopsida; order Poales; family Poaceae; genus Aegilops; species Aegilops bicornis. Next base: position 806,651,407 of record CM038671.1, read on the forward strand.
TATCTATGTCAACTTGATGGGCATAATTTGTCATAAACATGAAATGCAACAAATAGTTTTAAAAGAGAATATACCACATGCGGATCATAACACGGACGAGGGCCGACGGGGACGGATATCAAAACCATGGCACTATGTATAACAAACACCGTACGGGTAAGATGATTATACGAGTAACTATATATCCAAATCACACAAACATGAATTTTTTATATAAAAAAGATAAGAACAAGAGGCTCACCACAAGGTGGTGCCGGGGACGGGACGGTGCGGGCGATCGACGGTGGTTACAACGGAGATTTAGAAGGCACTAAGTAAACCACACCTACATATGCAAACTAAGTGTTATTTTTGACCTCAAATTGCGTATAAATCAAATACTACCACATATAATTCCTCCCAAATTACTAAAACCCATAAATTAATCACTATATAACCATTGCAAGAGCTAATCTAGCAATGAGATAAGAAAGGACAAAGTTGCTAATCTTTGTGATTATTTGAATGGATGGGGGCCTTCAAATCTTGACAAAATTTGGAAAAAATTTGTGATGAGCTCGAGAGGAAGAAGGGAACAACAGAGAGGAGAGGGGAAAGGGGGAAGAACAGAGCATGGGTGGACGAAGGGTTTATATAGACGACCTTTAATACCGGTTCGAGGCACAAAATCCTGCCACCACTCTCTTTAGTACCGGCTCGTGGCACAAACTGGTGCTAAAAGTTCGGCACGAACCGGTATTAATGAGAGCAGCCCGCCTAGCCATTGGAACCGGCACTAATGGTCACATTAGTGCCGGCTCAAATTTAAACTGGGACTAATGAGCTGAACATTTGACCCATTTTCTACTAGTGCCTCCAGATGTACGACATGTTGGCGCACACGACTCTAACTCCTACTCACCGCACCAACACCGCACCCACCACAACTGCCGTCGTGCTGCATTGCTCGTCGACCTACTCGCTACCAACAGTTTGACGCAACCTTCTGTAACCAGGACCAGCCATCAATGTCGTGCCATCTTGCCACTCGTCCCCTTTGCCTAGGCCACCACCTCCATCAGGTCGTTGCCCCGGCCATCAAGTCTAAACATTTCCTTTCTTCGTGCCAATGAACCCTAATTAACTTCAAGTGTAAGGGATAATTTTTGCACCTTATTGTTGGAAATATAAGTATTTAGCGTGAACCCCTTATTAGTAAATAGATAGGCTTCTGCTCAGCCTTCTTTCTGGACTCCCCTGAGTCGTCCGGCCAAGCCAAACACACAAATGTCCACTAGAAACCCATTAACATAAATACATCTCCCACCCATCGTCCTTCTACGAGTAAATTGCAAAAAACCACCACAATTGGGTCGAACTTTCCAATGCTTCACAAAAAAACAATCAGAAAACATTCATTTTGGTTGGTGTTTGATGATATTTGCAGAATTGTGGTGGTTTTTTACAATTTACTCTTTTCCCACCCCTCTTTCTCATTCAACCACACGCTCAAAAATATCTCCACCACTGTTGTGCTTCTCCATCTAAATCTCAGCCGCCATGTCCGCCGCATCCTCCTCCTCTCTTCCCGTCCCTGAACTTGAAGACCTTTTGCTTCCTCTCACCCCATGCCCCACTTGGCGGTGACGAGATTCGAGACTAATGTCACAACTCGCAAGGACCGGCGGTCGGGAGCCAATGCGGGGAAACGGTTCTACAAAGTGTCCGATACGATGTGAGCGGATCGAACGACCAACCTTGTTTTCAGTGTCAAGATCAGATCTTTACATCCCAACTAATTTTTCGAGGTCTGCTTTCTTGATTTTCATTTGAAGGAATGACGGTGTCGTTTCTTCGACTCCCAGCGGGCGTACGTACGCAGGATGACTCCTTTGTAGATTGCTGTAGCTCAGCAGCAAGTCGGCGAGCAGCCACAACCGGAGTTGTTCGGTGTCCATGCTGCACACCATGCCTTTCAGAACAACTTTGCAGGGCAGCTAGCTCCTCGTTCCAACTAGCCGCATATTCAGCCAAACCAGACGTCCGAGCCCGCGCTGGTCAGTCAAGTCTTCGCCTCTTTGGGCCGGTGGCCGCCATAGCCACTCCTTCCAGATCTTAATAAGCCCTCGTAGTCGTAGCAATTCTGCTTGCAGCTACTAATATCGTTCTCACTGTTCTTATTTTGTTGTTCGTCGTTGCAATGTATAGCACTTTGCTTTGAGCAATTAGTTCTGGTCTAATCTAGTCACGGATTCTGTATCGGCACGGCCAACATTATCTAAGGGTGGTTCCCGCTACTGCTGAGCTTATTTACCCAGGTATTAGCTCTACAAATCTAGTGCTTATGTAATCGTCTATCTCATTTTATCAAAGCCTGCTTGCTAAACTAAATCAAATTTTCCTTACTGGTTCTAAGAGCATCTCCAGCCGTGCCCCCAACAGGCCCCCCAAGACGACTTTTTCCGCGCCAGCGCCGAAAAAATGTCCCAGTCGCGCCACCAGGACGCCGAAATCCGCCGGCTCGGCCCGTTTTTGGGCCCGGCGATCGCAGGCCAAACCCAGCGCACTCGGCGCCGCACACCGCCCACCACCGCTAGATAGGCCATTCGCCACCAGAAAAAGACTATAGATTTCGCCGAGACAGCCTCTCCACCACCGTCTGGGCCATTTTTCCGGCGTTTCGGCCACGCACTACAACAAGGGGTACTACCTAGCTGATGGCATCTATCCGAGGTGGTCTACATTTGTGAAGACTATCTCAAGCATTGTGCCAGGAGGCAAGAAGTCCCACTTTTCCAAGGTTCAAGAGGCTTCCAGGAAGGATTTCGAGCTGGCATTTGGTGTGATCCAATCTCGATTTTCTGTTGTCCGGTACCTTGCTCGGACATGGTCGAAAGATCAAATGTGGGAGATCATGACTTGTTGTGTCATCTTGCACAACATGATCATCGAGAGCGAGCAGGAAGAGCCAGTGTTTGACACTGAACCATACTACAGGCAGGGTCCTCTAGCCGAAGTTGATCACCAGCTACCGGCAACCTGGACTGCCTACCTCAATATGCGTCAGGAGATCCGAGACCCACAGGTGCATCATCAACAGCAGCAGGATCTGGTGGAGCACTTATGGAGGATCAAGGGTGGTGCCTAGCTTGACGTGTGATGAAATATGAGTTTTTCTTTTTTGAACTACATAATTTGTATTGAACTATTTGTTGTTGCACTATTTTGTTGAACTATTTGATTTACTGTGATGAACGATGTGATAAAAAATTGTTTATGTTGAGAATTCAACGCCGTACCACACCGAATACAGGCCGAATCTCGATGATATCGGGCCATTTTTCGCCAAAAGTGGGCCGATAAGCGGCCAAGAATGGGCCGATATCCGCGCCTGGGGGCGACGGCTGGATGCCCAACCGCCCCAGAGCCAATTCTACCGCCGGCTCGCCCCCAGGCGGCAATTTTATGCCTCCTGGGGCAGCAACTGGAGATGCTCTTATGTTCCGCCTGAAAGCTATGTACTTATTGGCTGTCGTCCGTGTATTGCATGAGCTACGCCCCTGACATGGCTAAGTTGAGATAATTACACTATAGTACCACATTTGGGGCGGCGCTGGCGAATTGGTACCAAGTTTGGTAATTTTTACGTGTCAATACCAAGTTTGGGGCGAACCATTGCAAATCGGGCTAAACTTCGTATTTTTATGTGTTGATGCTGGAACTGACCACCCGGGCCCGCGGCAGCTGCCACGCTGGCGAATCGGCACCCGCCCGCTCACTCGATAGGTGTGGTCCGGCTCGAACCGGACCTCCCTGTGCTCTGTCTCCTCTCCTTCTCCTCTCTTCCTCTGTTCATCAATGAACAACGAACCCTAGCTCTCTCGCACGTCTCTAAAGCAACGGCGGTGGTGGCAGCGGCGACGGCTATGACGACAGCGCAAACATTCCCCTCTTCGGCAGCAGCGCGGCAGGAGCAATCGACGAAGGCGATGGCTATTCGAGCTCTGAGTATTCGAGCGACGACGATGAGTTCATGGAGCCAGCACTGTTGATGGAGCAGCGGGTACGGCTGGCACAGCTTTGGGTGGCGAACCCTAGCAATAGCCACGAGCTGACCCACGGGCTCGGTGGCGTCCTGTAAGTTTCTGTCTTTTTTTTCTAATTAGGGTTATAGTGTACTGATTATGTAAATTGCATGTGAATTGTAGTTTATATGAAGACATATGGAATTTTAGGATCCATTTTGACAATAACGATCTCATAGAGAGGAAGCTAAGCGGTTCAGATGTGACATATCTGAATATGGTTGCATTGATGGAAACACAAGGCCTTAGTATTGATGATTCACTAATGTTTTACATGGAGACCCCAGGAGAGCAAGGCTTGGAATTGGTTGATAGTAATGTTAAACTACAATTGATCAAGAGGCAGAATGAGGAGAGTTTGGTGCTTAATTTGCTATTTAGGGCTTGTCCACCAGCTGTCAGTGTAGCACAGAAGGGTTTTGCAGAGAAGCAAAATTAAGATCCAATTGTTTATTCTGACCCTGTTGTTTATGATCTGGCCGATCCACCTATTTATGTTGTTGATCAGCAAGGTGGTGCTTACGGAGGTCAGAGTAGCTACTCTATTGCAGTTGTAGGTCCTGATGTTTTAACACACGAGAGCAGGAGTGTTCTAAATCTAAAGTTAAAAGAAGTTGTGGAAGAAGAACAAGATGACTATGATGGCAGTTATGCATCTTCATCTGAAGGGCAATATGATAGTTACAATAATCCTTATTATGTGGGGGATTTAAGGCCAAATTACAATGAGGAAATGAGTGATGCTGAAGACATGGAGATGGAAGAGGGAAACATACAGAGAGAGGAAGAAGTACAAAAACTAGATGAGGAAGAAAAAGAGGAGGAAGAATCAGAAGAAGAAACAGAGGAAGAACAAGTGAATTATGAGGGTGACACAGAGGTAGAGGAATTATTTGATTTGGAGGATGATGACCCTATTGTTCCAGAAGAGGAAGAAAAAATAACTATGCTAGCAAAGAAGAAGCAAAAGTTGCAAGTAAGGAGGGGACCAACAACAAGGTCACATTCCAGTGTTTTAGAAGAAGTGCAACCTGATTGGAAACCATCATCAGATGAAGAAGATAATAGTTTACTGAAGGATAGTGAAGATGATGGGTTTCAGCCACTAGCATTTGTGCTACCTCAAAGAAGGAAGAGCAGGGCAAAGAAGAGGCCACCTAGAGTATGGTACAATGAGGATTTGGAGCAACCACACCAACAACTACAACTACATATGTGTTTCAGAGATCAACATCAATTTAGAGATGCTTTGTTGAGCTTGCACATCACTCAGTGCAGAGATTTCAAGTATCACTGGAACTCAGATCAGAGGATCATTGTGCATTGCAAGAATTCATAATGCAAGTTTTGCATTGTGGCGGCTGTCATAAAAGGTAAAACACTTTTGCAATCAAGAAGATGAGAATACAACACACCTGCCCTAGTTCTACTGAAACAACCAGGGTAAGTGCCAAGTGGCTTGCAAAGCTATATGAGCCACTATTCAGATCTGATGTCACTACTAGCATACATACAATTATTGATTCCTGCATGGAAAAGTATGGTGTGGATGTGCCCAAGGCTATGGCATATAGGGCAAAAAACCTAGTTGTTGAGGCCGTGTTGGGAGATCATAAGAACCAGTACCCAAGGCTGAGAGATTATGCTCAGACTGTCATGGACACAAATCCTGGGAGTAGAATTGTACTCACTACTGTAACTCTAGGAGCGACTAATAAAATTCCACATCTAGGACCAAGATTCCATGTCATGTTTTACTACATCAATGGAGCAAGGGAGGGATTTCCACAGGGGTGTAGACCATTCATTGGTTAGTTTATTTGAGCTTGTACACTACTTTGATGGTGTTAGTTTCAATAGCTTGCAAATATAAATGCATTTAACATGTTATGTTTACTTCCTGTTTTAGGTATTGATGGATGTTTTATCAAGCTGGCCACTAGTGCACAAATCCTTGTTGCCACTGGTAGAGATGGTAATAACAAAATATACCCACTCGCATTTGGCATTGTTGGACAAGAGGACAAAGCAAACTGGTGCTAGTTTCTACACCAACTGAAAATTTGTTTTGGAGGAGGAGTTGGACACTATGGTCCATATACTATAATGTCTGACAAACATAAGGTATGTGTATCCACCTTGCATTGCCTGGTAAATATGTGTTTACATGTGTATTAGATAGTAGCTTAGCTATTTAAATTGTGTGCACCAGGGGCTACTGTATGCAGTGAATAGAGTTTTTCCTAACAGCCATCAAAGATTCTTCTTAAGACATATATATATGCAAACTTCCAAAATGCTAGCTTTAGGGGGGAAGATCTTAAGAAGTGCATGGATAATGCCAGTTATGCCTATAATGTACACAAATTTAATAAAGCAAAGTATGATCTCAAAGCTGAGAGTGAGGAAGCTTGGCAGTGGCTTAGTGCAATACCCAAGAAAACATGGGCTAGGCATGCATTTGACACAAATTGCAAGGCTGACTGAGGTGTTTAACAAGTACATCCTAGATCATTGGAAAAAACCAATAAGAACTATGTGTGATGGCATAAAGGATAAGCAGATTGTTAGGTGGCACATGAATAGAGTGAGTGGAAAGGAAGCTAGATGGGAGGTCACACCTCATTATAGTGACAAGTTGGATATTGAAAAGGAAAGGGCCAGGTATTGCAGACCCATTCAAGCAGGTGTTAACTTGTGGCAAGTAACTAGTGGGGAGCAAACACATGCTGTCAATTTGGAACTTGAAAGCTGTGGTTGCAGAAACTGGGACCTCAGTGGCATCCCATGTAACCATGCCATATCAGCAATTAACAAGGCAAAAAGGTTTCTAGAGGACTTTGTAAGCAAATTTTTCAAGAAACCATATTACTTGGTAGCATATGAACCAATGATATATCCTGTCCCTGGTGAGCATGACAATACAAAGACCCCGGGTCCAGACATAGAACCACCTGCATTTAAAGTTAATAAAGGAGGAAAGAAAGAGAAAAGGATAAAGGGAAGATATGTAGTTCCAAAGCCAAAGTCCACCTCAAGAATGGGGACTATAACTTGTAGCAATTGTGGATTACAAGGGCATAAATAGACAAGCAGTGTTAAACAGTTGAAACCTGAGTTGGCCTTGAGAAAGAACAAACATGTGGTAAGCCCCCTTGAACTAGTTCTTCATTTTTGATGTTTCTGTAAATTACCTTTCTCCCTTGAACATTTCTTACTTGTAGTATTATTAACTGTGTTTCCTTTGAATTGTTTTCCAAGCCTGCTGCAAGGAATTCACAAGCAAGAGGTGTTGCTGTTACAGCTCCTGCAGCAACACCTAGAGCTGCTGCAGCAGCACCTAGAGCTCATGCACCTACAGCTAGAGCTCCTACACCAACACCTAGAGCTCCTGCACCAACACCATGAGCTGCTCCAGCTGGAGGAAGAACTAGAAGTGCTACTGGTAGAGGTGGTGGAAGTGGTGCTGGTAGAGGTGGTGGAAGAAGGGACGGTGGTGGAAGAGGAACTGGAAGAGCATCTTCTAGTGCTCAATCTTTTGCTGGGAGAGGTGCTCATTCTTCAAGGCCATTCTCTGCCCCAAGGCAGTATGGTGCCTCAACTTCTAGTGCTCCTCCACCAACTGATGGTACACACATTGGTTGGATGGCCTGGCTCAATGCTAGTAGAGGTGGCAGAAGGTCATGATGTGCCATGCAAAATTGTGTTGATGCTACAATGTGGTATGTTATCTTTTGGTTTGATGTCACTCCAGTAACTTTTGACGTTGCTACAATGTGCTTTGTTTTGGTTTGATGCCACTGCAGCAACTTGTCCTGATGCTACATTGTGCTTTATTTTTCTTTGATGCCAATGAAGCAACTTGTGCTCATGCTACAATGTGTATTATTTACAGTTTGATGCCACTACAATGTGTTTTCTTTTGGGTTTGATGCCACTAAATTAACTTCTGCTGATGCCAATGGATAACTTGATGGTTCTGTTGGGGATTATGTTTATGGATTGATGGCACTGGGGTGGATAACTTGATGGTTTATGTTTATATTTTAATGCCATTGTTTATAATTGATGGATAACTTGATGGTTTATGTTTCTGGTGGCTCGGGGTCGACGGAACCACATGAACCTAGGCATTATGGTTCATGGTAGCTAGGGGTCGACGGAACCACCTAAGACTAACACTACTAGGAAATGCTTATAGGTAGACATTTAGCAGTAGTGTTGGTTAGAGACCCCACGCTACTGCTATTTAGCAGTAGCGCTAGCCAGCACCAGCGCTACAAGCGCACGTTAGCAGTAGCGCTGTATTTCACGGCCAGCGCTACTTCTAATGGGCCACGCTCTCGGCCCCCTGTTACGGCTTTAGCTATAGCGCTGGGCCTCCTACCCCACGCTGCCGCTAAGCCCTCCTCTGCTTCCTCTCCCGCGCCGGCCCGCGCACCCCTCTCCCCTCAGTCACACTCACACGCTCACACCAGATCGAATCCCTCAATCTTCCCCCGATCCGGCCACCGCCCCCGCGTCCTACTCCGGTCGCCCTCCCCCGCGCGGGCCCCTCTTCCTCCGTCGGCCGCCCTTCCCCCCGCCGGCCCTCCTCCCCTGCCGGCCGACCTCCCGCACCGGGCATCCTCCCCCACCGGTCCCCCCCCCCCCGCGCTGGCCCTCCTCCACCGAGAGGTACTCCTCCCTCCTTCCTCCTCCTCCCTCCCTCCCTTGTTATAGTTATTAGAGAGTAGTTAATTATTTTGAATCCTAGTTGAAAAAATGTAGGTTCTTAGAATAATGTAGGTGTTTTAGTTGAATTAGTAGGTGTTTTAGTTAAATGTGTAGGTGTTTTAGTTAAAAATATAGGTTTTTAGAACAATGTATGTGTTCTTGGAATAATGTTGAATTTGTTTTTAGTGTATATAAAAGAGTTTTAGGTGTTTTAGTTGTTTTAGGTGTAGTTAACAGAATTCTAGGTATTTTTTAGTTAAAGCAATTGTTGTTATTTTTTTTAGTTAAAGCAATTTTCTCTGTTATATGCAAATTTGCAGTGGACATGTCATATTTTGAACATGTCACATTTTGGACATGTCATATTTTTCCGAGTGGCCTATGTTTCGCTAGAAATGTCAATTCGTTTACGTTCTGGCAAATTTCAGGCGCTCGATATGTCCTGTTTTTAGCAAAGGTCATGCAAAATTTTGCTAAGTGTTTATTAAATTTTTTTTTATAATTAAGCATTTTGTTCTCGATGTCGACGATTCCTATCCCGCATTGTGACACTCCAAAAAATGTAATTTGGTTTCCAACAAAAACTTTGTTTGATTTGAAGGAGGCCATTTAAAATCTCTCCAAAAAAAACCCTCCTTCTCAAAAAATTTCCCCATGGCAAGGATTTTATTTTGTATCTTCCTCAACCTTGGTGTTTGGTTATTTAAAACCTTCCTTCTGATTTTTACCCATCTCAAATATATTTTTTGGAAATTTATTTTTTATTAAAAAGAAACTCTATGGGTTTTGGGGCTACTCTTTTGTTTTGAGACCAACCATTGTTTTACCATGTCTCATGTGGTAATTTCTCCCAAAACCCCTCCCTCCACTTTGGGGAAACCCAAACTTTCTATTCCAACTAGTTCAACCCATCTTTGAATTTTATTTCATTTATTTTATGCCCAAAAACAATTCTGTCTTTTATTTTAAGCCTAGATGAGTTACAAAGGAAGCACATGATTTCCTTTGAGTTTTGATCTCAAACCAACTCCTCTGGATAGTCCCTAGCACCCCCAACCTAGATCCATCAAGATCCACTCTTCCACAATTCAAAATTTTCAAGTTTCAACCACTGCAAGTTTGGACCAGATTCATCATTTTTGGTGAAATTCATATTTTCTTCTCTCCAAATATTCCACCAAAAATCAGGCAGTCCCCAGGTGCTTTGAGAGGCCACCACACCAAAGACCAGCCCCAGATAAATTCTTATCATGCCTAAATAATTTCATCAAACACTTGGCCGGCACTGTTTCTGTGCATTTTCAGAAAATTCAGAGTTTCAGTCGACAGTCAGTGTCGTTTCCGTCAGTGACCTGTCATCGATCACCAATGCACGCCCTGGCGCGTTGCGCACGGTCGCTCCTCCTTATCCAGAGCATCGCACGCTCTCTTGGACGGGCGCAGGTGTCGGTGGCGGCGAGCCTCGCCGACGCCGGCAGCTTCTGCGATGGCGAGAGCCACCCGTGGCGGCAGGAGCTAAGCGCCCGACTTTCTGCGCCGTCCGGCGCCGCTAACGCCTGCGCGAGGCCTCGCGTGGCCTTCTGCGTGCGGCGCCGCGCCCGCACCGTCGCCGTGGCTCGGCAAGCACGAGCACGCCCTATGCCGCCCGGCAGACGCGAAGCTCCGTTCTGCCGAAACCACCAAGCGCGCCTAATCCAACCTAGGTTAGCATCTAAATGGAACCAGTGGACCTCCACGTTGATGCTCAACCGCCTAAACTACCCGACCAACCACTCCACCGCCGTAACCATCGCCGGAATTTCCTGTTCGCGGCCACCGCCTCGGATCACCTATAAAATGAGGTCTCGAGCTTGTTCTCGAGCACGCACCACCACTACACCTCACCAGAACCCCGCCAAGCCACCAGGAGGACCTCGAGGAGGTCTCCTCCCCCAACTCCGGCCGCCCCGATCCGCCTCGGCCACCAGCTCGATCCACTCAGGTGAGGCCATCCCCGCCTCCCAAACCACGTCAGTAGCCTTATCATACACCCAGTACGCTAACCCGAGCTCCAATTTAACCTCCGCAGCCCTCCCCGGCGAGATCCAACATCACCCGAGCCGCCGTCCGCTGGAGCAAGGGCCGACATTGACGTGGTGCTCGCCAACGACCACCTCCACCACCCACAGACGTGGAAGGGCACACTGATCACGTAGGTACCCTCCGATCCTCCTAACTCGCCGTGGATCGCCGCCGGCGACCACCGCAGCTCTCGGGCGCCGACGCGCTCTGCTTCTCCCCGTTTGAAAATTCAAACCTGACGGGTGGGACCCCTCGTCAGTCTTTTCTTTTTTTTAACCGTTTTCTGAAAACGCCTTCGGGCAGAATACGTCTTCATTTGCAGTTGACGGGTTTTTAGCCGAAGCGTTTTCTGTTTTTATAAGCTAGCCCCTGGAAACTTTCTGTTTCATTACAGATAAGTCCCTGGACTAAAACCTTTATAATTTTTAAACAGAAAATGATTTTTGATTGATTCTTTTTCTGTCACCTTTATTTTTCTGTCTAGTTTTTTTATCATATTTATTTGAAAAATATTTGGAACACTTTTTGTGCACTCATGGTATTTATGTTAGTACGTATTTTCTTATACCGTAGATACTAGAGGAGGTTACGGAACCGTGAACTTCACCAAGCTAGACTCCGACTACTCCGAACCAGGCAAGCATGTTTGAACTTTTGATATGATGAGTGTTTTTGCATGTTTGCATTGAGTAGTTTCATGGCATGTCTATGAGCATTTCGATAAGTGTTATGTTACATGCAAAGTTGAGACAAGTGAGCTCCGAAACTCCGTATGTTAATTGATGTGAGTTTACATGATCATGTGATGACATGAGAGGTGATAAGATGGCAGTGTTGGAGCATGCCAGTCTTATGCCAAACCATTAACTCTAGTGTCAACGTGGATTAAGTCACGTTACCATCTGTTTCCTTTCCTGTACTACCATATGTTTTCCGCAAGGGATATGGCTTAGTAAGTTGCAAACCTCTTTCCTGGTACACACCAAATAGAGAGGCCGTGATGAGGGTTCCATGGCCCTGGATTAAAGCCAGTCATCCGGTCAGGGGGCATGGGTGTTTCCGGTTGGGACCGAGAGGGGGGCACCCCTTAGAGCACGCGTATATAAATTTGATCCCATGCTATTTGAGGTTGTGATCTCCCCGTCTCAAAGTTTTTCTTGAACGTTGTCTATGGTGATTCCTGGCATCGCGAGGTGGGATGGGTCTGTACTGGTTAGATGTGTTTCTACCGAAATACGGTAAACGGAACTAGTCCTTCGTGACTACGGAAATCCGTTAGCTGTGGATGATTAGTACAAACTCTGCAGAGTCAAAATCCTTCGAATCATCTTATCCATGTCCGAGTATTGTGTTCAACTTATCTTGTCAGTGCCAGTCTCAGTGACAAAACTCCGGTGAACCACATGAGTGTTAAGTCCGGCTAAATGATTATTCCTGTGGATGGACTAACCCGTTTATTATTATGTGTTGATTATCTCCTATGAGTGTTATATCTTCGTGAATTTATCAGATATGAATAAGGAAATATAAGCCCTTTATGTGATGTCGCTCAGACGTCCGACTGTGGCATGCTTGTTATTTACTTTCAATATAAGCCCTTTCTGCGATGTCGCTCAGACGTCCGACTGTGGCACGCTTGTTATTTACTTTCAATATAAGCCCTTTCTGCGATGTCGCTCAGACGTCCGACTGTGGCACGCTTGTTATTTACTTTCAATATAAGCCCTTTCTGCGATGTCGCTCAGACGTCCGACTGTGGCACGCTTGTTATTTACTTTCAATATAAGCCCTTTCTGCGATGTCGCTCAGACGTCCGACTGTGGCACGCATGTTATTTACTTTCAATATAAGCCCTTTATGTGATGTCGCTCAGACGTCCCACTGTGGCACTCTTGTTCTTACTTTTTAATATAAGCCCTTTATGTGGTGTCACTTAGACGCCCGACTGCGGCATGATAATTTATTTGTTTACCCTTCGAGGCGTCGCTCCAGACACCCGATCGGTTTTCAGTTATTTTGTTGGGATTTCGGGAGGACTACCGCCCGACTTCCTTTGTGCAATAGTTTATTATTTGAGTGTGCATTGTTATTTGCTCATGGCGCATTCATGCTTGCATTTGTTATATCTTATGTCCGAACTGTCTTGCGAGTACTTTCAAAGTACTCACCTGGCTTGTTGATTTGGCCAGATGTTGACGAAGGCGATCTCATGGATGAAGAGTTCGATAGCGAATCCGACGCCTAGAGGAGTCCCAGTTAGTCCCGTGCGATCCTGGATTTGGTCACTTGTATTATCTCCGCTTCCGCTACCCGAATAAATGCATCGAGCCTCACCTCGACGCTCGATGAGCTGCCAGATTAGGAGTCATGTCAACCACTCCACTGTGATATATCCACCACCACTTTTATCTCGAGTCAGTAGTATGCCACCACACCCATGTGTCATAGCCACCCTTATGTACAATATTGGCGTGTTTGTAATAAATTGTTGAGCAACCTCAGCTCAACCCTGTAATATATTTAATGCTACTGGACTTCTGTATCAAGTATTGTCTACCAGTAAGGAGAATTCTTCCTATACTGGAATCAAAAAGATCGGTTTCTCAGTGAGTATTTTATTGAAAAACCGGTCGTGACACGCATCCTCGTCGTCGACTCGGTGGAGGATTCCTGGTTGAGCCGAGGGGCCATGTCCGGGACTGGGCTCCGCCGGGCTGGTACTGGGTTGTGCTACCTTCTGGTGAGCGCAGCTTAGTGAGGAGCCAGCCCGTCGTCGACCCAGAGCTTCTTTGGTGGCGGTCACGTGGGCCTGCATCGGTGGAGAGGCTTGAATCCCCGGCGCAGGTGGTACAGCACCATGTCACTGAGGAGAACGCGCACGTCCAGCGCTACTTGGTTGCGTTGGCGAACGGCCGGTTCTCCAATACCTGGCAGATTCTTTGGGGATCTCACCGGAGCTATGATCCGGTGATGGTTCCTTCTCTTTGGGTGTCCACCGCGGCCCACTGAACCTAGAGGAGCTATTATTCGAGATGTATTAGTGATATTATATGATGATCTTTGCTACAAACTACTATATATATATTCGATGATGGATTATTAATTACCTATTAGTTATTTGCTTATTGAATGCAAAAGATGAGCGGTTTGTGCTACAAACTACTATATATGTATTCATGATGGATTATATGATGATCTTTGCTACAAACTACTACAAACTATAAATTTTAGGTGCTTTAGTTGTTATATGATGATCTTTGCTACAAACTACTATATATGTATTCGATGATGGATTATTAATTACCTATTAGGAAATGTCTGACGACGAAAGGGAATTCGCTATGAGCGAGTAGTGCAAAGATGAGCGCGGTCTGTGCGACAGGCCTCACCTGGTAGAAGGTCGGCGCTTCAGCATCAAGCTCCAAGAGACCTTCGATGTTGAAACGGTACGCAATGACGACAAGTGTTTTTTTGTTATTTTTTGCACGACTTCTCTGCTTCTTCAACGTCTAATTTCCGTCTTTTACAATTCGACTAGCTTATCCCATGCCATGCAAGACACTATGTCTTGGAGAAGATGGGTTTTGAAGATCATGAATGAATGGAGACAAAGATAATTCAACTAAGGACCCATCATGGTTATGATTTTGCTGTAAATCTATATAATTCTGTGAACTCATCCAATTTTGGTTGCATGAATTGCGAAGCCCTTTGCAAGGCGTATAATTTTCATGAGGGTATGCTTCTCACCTTCGATCTTGGTGATCCTGACATCGACGAAAATGATATGACCATTTGGGTCCTTGTTGACACGCTTCCATTTCTACTGCTGTGTGAGTTTCTTAAACATATTTACTAAGTAATTTATATTGTTTATTTCAAAATATTTGACAGCTTATTTCCATTGACAGCTTATTTTCATTCTTCAAAAAATGTACGGAAAATGGTAGACAGAACCTACTACTACAATGATGAAGCACAATTAACTTATAAGGAGCAAGATGGTCCTATCACATTTTTTACTAATCTTGAGAATTACAATATCTATTATCAAACTCCTCCACATTATGTTCAATACGTGCCACTAGTGCACGTGTTGAACTACGGTAACATCAATGGAGATATCATGGTAAGATTTTCTACTATTACGACATCCGTGCATCTTTTGCATTAATTCTTCTAAAACTAAACTACATTGCTAACTACAAAGTTATTACTATGTTTTTGAACAAAAAATCCCGATGGATTGTGTGCCTCATCTGATGTTGCCGAGAGGTCGCGTTAATGTTATGAGCTTACGGCCACCACGGCCAGGTCAGCAGCAGTATCCACATCACTCCTGTCCATACCGGATTTCTATAAGCAAGGAAGCCATGATAATAAATGATTTCGAAAAATGTTTGAACCATCGTAGAGAGCTACATGGAAGCAACATTGTGCGTAGGCCAAGACTTGGAGACAGGATGATCTCCGTTCTTTATTATGGAGAGTCAATTTTCGTTAATGGAGAGTCAATGCCTATCTTCTTTAATAATATTTTACCTAAGAGAGGGTAGAGTAGGTCCTATGAGAGGAGTAGGTCGTAGCTAGAATGTGTTATTATGTGCTACAATGTGTTAGAGTTGATGATGATGAGGAGGAGTTATGACTATGACTAGTGACCAACTTGTTATCTGATGTCTCATTGACGAACATTGTTTGGTGGTGATGACAAGTGGTAATGAATATGCTATTTAAACAGACTAGTTCATGATGAGTTATTATTGTATAAAAGATATATCTGTTTAAACATGTACAGTGCCAAAATGCTAAAAAAACACGAATGTTAGCAGTAGCACTGGCCTAAAAACGCGCTACTAGTACTTGAACTTACCAGTAGCGCTGGCCTAAAAAGCGCCATCGCTACAAAATAGTCAGAAGCGCCCGTAGCAAAGAAGGCTGGTGCCCACGCTACTCGTAGCACAAAAACCAGCGCTACTTGTAAGCTTTTCTCTAGTAGTGTAACCATTAGGGTTTATGGCGGCTAGGGGTCGACGGAAGCACCTACACCTAACCATTAGGGTTGATGGTGGCTAGGGGTCGACGGAACCACCTAAACCTAGGCATTAGGGTTTACGGTGTCTCTGGGTCGACGGAACCACCTAAACCTAGGCATTATGGTTCATGGTGGCTAGGGGCCAATGGAACCACCTAAACCTAACCATTAGGGTTTACGGTGGCTAGGGATCGACGGAACCACCTAAACCTAGGAATTATGGTTTACGGTGGCTCGGGGTCGACGGAACCACCTAGATATAGGAATTATGGTTCATGGTGGCAAGGGGTCGACGGAACCACCTAAACATAGGCTTCCAATGCATGACATAACATAACCATCTAATATTCCATTGCTAACATAACCACCAAATAGTCTTCCAATGCTAACATAATCATCTAATATAAAACCTAGTGCATGAGAAATCATAACTTTTAGTCTACCAATCATGGCACAGAATATTGAGTCACTATATAACATAATAATCTAAGCATCTGCTATATCTGATCCATCTTCCAATGCATGATGTATCATCATTTTTAGTCTAGCAAACATAACACACAATACTTACTGGAGTTCAACATATTATAGGGTACACAACCATTGTTCACAATACATAGTGGAGTTCAGATGCATAGTTCATCCTTTTCTCACAAAAGGACGTGTCCTCACTGCTTCGTCTTCGAAATCCTGGGAGTAGAATTGTAGTCACTACTGTAACTCCAAGAGCCACTGATAAAATTCCACATCTAGGACCAAGATTCCATGTCATGTTTTACTACATCAATGGAGCAAGGGAGGGAATTCTACAGGGGTGTAGACCATTCATTGGTTAGTTTATTTGAGCTTGTACACTACTTTGATGGTGTTAGTTTCAATAGCTTGCAAATATAAATGCATTTAACATGTTATGTTTACTTCCTGTTTTAGGTATTGATGGATGTTTTATCAAGCTGGCCACTAGTGCACAAATCCTTGCTGCCACTGGTAGAGATGGTAATAAAAAAATATACCCACTCGCATTTGGCATTGTTGGACAAGAGGACAAAGCAAACTGGTGCTGGTTTCTACACCAACTGAAAATTTGTCTTGGAGGAGGAGTTGGACACTATGGTACATATACTATAATGTCTGACAAACAGAAGGTATGTGTATCCACCTTGCATTGCCTGGTAAATATGTGTTTACATGTGTATTAGAAAGTAGCTTAGCTATTTAAATTGTGTGCACCAGGGGCTACTGTATGCAGTGAATAGAGTTTTTCCTAACAGTCATCAAAGATTCTTCCTAAGACATATATATATATATATATATATATATATATATATATATATATATATATTCAAACTTCCAAAATGCTAGCTTTAGGGGGAAGATCTTAAGAAGTGCATGGATAATGCCAATTATGCCTATAATGAACACAAATTTAATAAAGCAATGGATGATCTCAAAGCTGAGAGTGAGGAAGCTTGGCAGTGGCTTAGTGCAATACCCAAGAAAACATGGGCTAGACATGCATTTGACACAAATTGCAAGACTGACTTGGTTGTCAACAATTTGTCTAAGGTGTTTAACAAGTAGATCCTAGATCATAGGAAAAAACCAATAAGAACTATGTGTGATGGCATAAAGGATAAGCAGATGGTTAGGTGGCACAGGAATAGAGTGAGTGGAAAGGAAGCTAGATGGGAGATCACACCACATTATAGTGACAAGTTGGGGACTGAAAAAGGAATGGGCTAGGTACTGCAAACCCATTCAAGCAGGTGTTAACTTGGGGCAAGTAACTAGTGGGGAGCAAACACATGCTGTCAGTTTGGAACTTGAAAGCTGTGGTTGCAGAAACTGGGACCTCAGTGGCATCCCATGTAACCATGCCATCTCAGCAATTAACAAGGCAAAAGGGTTTCCAGAGGACTTTGTAAGCAAATTTTTCAAGAAACCATATTACTTGGTAGCATATGAACCAATGATATATCCTGTTCCTTTTGAGCATGACAGGACAAAGACCCCAGGTCCAGACATAGAACCACCTGCATTTAAAGTGAAGAAAGGAGGAAAGAAAGAGAAGAGGATAAAGGGAAGATATGAAGTTCCAAAGCCAAAGTCCACCTCGAGAATGGGGACTATAACTTGTAGCAATTGTGGATTACAAGGGCATAAATACACAAGCAGAGTTAAACAGTTGAAACCTGAGTTGGCCTTGAGAAAGAACAAACATGTGATAAGCCCCCTTGAACTTGTTCTTCATTTTGATGTTTTTGTAAATTACCTTTCTCCCTTGAACATTGCTTACCTGTAGTATTATTAACTGTGTTTCCTTTGAATTGTTTTCCAAGCCTGCTGCAAGGAATTCACAATCAAGAGGTGTTGCTGCTACAGCTCTTGCAGCAACACCTAGAGCTGCTGCAGCAGCACCTACAGCTCCTGCACCAACAGCTAGAGCTCCTACAACAACAGCTTGAGCTCCTGCAGCAACACCATGAGCTGCTCCAGCTGGAGGAAGAACTATAAGTGCTACTGGTAGAGGTGGTGGAAGTGGTGCTGGTAGAGGTGGTGGAAGACGGGATGGTGGTGGAAGAGGAACTGGAAGAGCATCTTCTAGTGCTCAATCTTTTGCTGGGAGAGGTGCTTATTCTTCAAGGCCATTCTCTGCCCCAAGTCAATATGGTGCCTCAACTTCTAGTGCTCCTCCACCAACTGATGGTACACACATTGGTTGGATGGCCTGGCTCAATGCTAGTAGAGGTGGCAGAAGGTCATGATGTGCCATGCAAAATTCTGTTGATGCTACAATGTGCACCTGCTACAATGTGGAATGTTATCTTTTGGTTTGATGTCACTCTAGTAACTTGTGATTCTGCTACAATGTGCTTTGTTTTGGTTTGATGCCACTACAGCAACTTGTGTTGATGCTACATTGTGCTTTATTTTTCTTTGATGCCAATGAAACAACTTGTGCTCTTGCTACAATGTGTATTATTTAGAGTTTGATGCCACTACAATGTGTTTTCTTTTGGGTTTGATGCCACTAAATTAAATTCTGCTGATGCCAATGGATAACTTGATGGTTCTGTTCGGGATTATGTTCATGGATTGATGGCATTGGGGTGGATAACTTGATGGTTTATGTTTATACTTTAATGGTATTGTTTATAATTGATGGATAACTCGATGGTTTATGTTTATGGTGTCTCAGGGTCGACGGAACCACCTAAACCTAGGCATTATGGTTCATGGTAGCTAGGGGTCGATGGAACCACCTAAAACTAACCATTAGGGTTTATGGTGGCTAGGGGTCGACGGAAGCACCTATACCTAACCATTAGGGTTGATGGTGGCTAGGGGTCGACGGAACCACCTAAACCTAGGCACTAGGGTTTACGGTGGCTCGGGGTCGACGGAACCACCTAAACCTAGGCATTATGGTTCATGGTGGCTAGGGGTCGATGGAACCACCTAAACCTAACCATTAGGGTTTACGGTGGCTAGCGACCGACGGAACCACCTAAACCTAGGAATTATGGTTTACGGGGGCTCGGGGTCGACAGAACCACCTAGACATAGGCATTATGGTTCATGGTGGCAAGGGGTCGACGGAACCACTGATACGTCTCCAACATATCTATAATTTTTGATTGCTCCATGCTATATTATCTACTGTTTTGGACATTAATGGGCTTTATTATTCACTTTTATATTATTCTTGGGACTAACCTATTGACCGGAGGCCCTGATACGTCTCCAACGTATCTATAATTTTTGATTGCTCCATGCTACTTTATCTACTGTTTTGGACTATATTGGGCTTTATTTTCCACTTCTATATTATTTTTGGGACTAACCTATTAACCGGAGGCCCAGCCCAGAATTGCAGTTTTTTGCCTATTTCAGTGTTCCGAAGAAACGGAATATCAAACGGAGTCCAAACGGAATGAAACCTTCGGGAACGTGATCTTCTCACCGAACGTGATCCAGGAGACTTGGACCCTACTCCAAGGAACAAAAGTGGCGATCACGAGGGTGGGGGGCGCCCCCCTAGGTCGCGCCCCCCTGCCTCGTGGGCCCCGTGTTGCTCCACCGACATACTCCTTCCTCCTATATATACCTACGTACCCCCAAACGATCAGAACAAGAGCCAAAAACCTAATTACACCGCCGCAACTTCCTGTATCCACGAGATCCCATCTTGGGGCCTGTTCTGGAGCTCCGCCGAATGGGGCATCCACCACGGAGGGCATCTACAGCATCACCGTAGCCCCTCCGATGAAGTGTGAGTAGTTTACTTCAGACCTTCGGGTCCATAGCTAGTAGCTAGATGGCTTCTTCTCTCTTTTTGGATCTCAATACAATGTTCTCCCCCTCTCTCGTGGAGATCTATTCGATGTAATCTTGTTTTTGCGGTGTGTTTGTTGATATCGATGAATTGTGGGTTTATGGTCAAGTTCATCTATGAACAATATTTGAATCTTCTCTGAATTCTTTTATGTATGATTGGTTATCTTTGCAAGTCTCTTCGAATTATCTGTTTGGCTTGGCCAACTAGATTGGTAGTTCTTGCAATCGGAGAAGTGCTTAGCTTTGGGTTCAATCTTGCGGTGTCCTTTCGCAATGACAGAAGGGGCAGCAAGGCACGTATTGTATTGTTGCCATCGAGGATAAAAAGATGGGGTTTTACCATATTGCATGAATTTATCCCTCTACATCATGTCATCTTGCTTAAGGCATTACTCTGTTTTTAACTTAATACTCTAGAAGGATGCTGGATAGCGGTTGATGAGTGGAGTAATAGTAGTAGATGCATAATCGTTTCGATCTACTTGTCTCGGACGTGATGGCTATATACATGATCATACCTATATATACTCATAACTATGCTCAATTCTGTCAATTGCTCAACAGTAATTGGTTCACCCACCGTAGAATACGTATGCTCTTGAGAGAGGCCACTAGTGAAACCTATGGCCCCCGGGTCTATTCTCATCATATCAATCTCCATCACTTTAATATTTGCTTCGTTTTACTTTGCCTTTTACTTTTCACTTTGCATCTCTATACCAAAAATACCAAAAATATTATTTATCATCTCTATCAGATCTCACTCTCGTAAGTGACCGTGAAGGGATTGACAACCCCTAATCGCGTTGGTTGCGAGGAGCTATTGTTTTGTGCAGGTACGAGGGACTTGTGCGTGGCCTCCTAATGGATTGATACCTTGGTTCTCAAAAACTGAGAGAAATACTTACGCTACTTTGCTGCATCATCCTCTCCTCTTCAAGGAAATCCAACGCAGTGCTCAAGAGGTAGCAAGAAGAATTTCTGGTGCCGTTGCCGGGGAGGCTCACGCAAGAGCAAGTCAAGCACCATATCAAGTACCCGTCACAATCCCTATCTCCCGCATTACATTATTTGCCATTTGCCTCTCGTTTTCCTCTCCCCCATTTCACCCTTGCCATTTTATTCGCCCTCTCTTTCCCAATCTCCTCCTCTTTTTCCCGTTTGCCTTTTTCTCGCTTGCCATTATGTCTGAAATCGGGGAAATTATTGCCGATATGGGCGATAATAATATCATAGAAAATTCTGAAGCTCCTGCTGAAGAATCCCCTACCTATCATACAAAAAGATTTCGAATCGGTAGTGGTAATACTATTGGAAAGGGAGTTATTCAAGATTTCTTTACTTGTGCCAGTGCTTTACCCTCTATGGGTGGTTCTATTCTCCATAGAACTAGTAGACTTGCGGACGCTATTGCCATGCTTATCGTTGAACTTGAAAGGCAATTTATGCATATGCACCCTCCTATACAAAGAATTTTCCTAGAATTTTCTAATATTGAACACTCCTCTGTTAAGCGTGCCGCTACTATCTTTTTGGCTCATGAACTCAGATTTATAATAAAAGAAGCCAAAAAATCTTTATGATTATAGGGTGGACGCTGGCCGTCCTCCCATAGAATCTATCCTTTTTGATCAAGAAGAAATAATGCGTTTTCAATCTATCGATTATGTTACTTTCAATGAAAATCTTAGAAAAAAGGTGCCTACCAATATTTTAATTGATAGAATTTCTGAACTTAATGATGATTTGTCTATTCGAAATAATGAGCTAGGATGCTCTCTTGAGTATAGGCTCACCAAGTTCTGTCAGAAGAACACTTATAATGATGAATTGGTTGTGCAATACGAAGGGCCGAAAGAGGAACCTATACCTCCTAAAATTGATCTTGGAGACTTTTGTCCTATTAAATTTAGCCCTTTTGATTAGTTTTGCTTGCCTCAAAGAAAACTTGCTGCCAAACGTAGAGAATATAAAATGAGTTTCACCGATCTATCTTATTACTACGGCACTACCTAGATCTATCCTTGCTTTTATGCCTAGCTAGGGGCATTAAACGATAGCGCTTGTTGGGAGGCAACCCAATTTTCTTTTTAGTTTTTTCTTCTTTTGCTTCTGTTTAGGAATAAATAATCCATCTAGCCTCTATTTAGATGTGGTTTTAATTTTTAATTAGTGTTTGTTCCAAGCTAGACCTATTGGATCTTCTTGGATGATAGTTATTTGATCTTGCTGTAATTTCCAGAAACTTTGCGCTCAGTGCCCGAATTATTAAAAATCACCAGAACGTGATAAAATACTGATTCCAATTGACACTGATCAATAAACAAATTGTCTAGGTCTTCTAATTTTGGTAGATTTTTTGGAGTTCCAGAAGTTTGCGTTAGTAACAGATTACTACAGACTGTTCTGTTTTTGACAGATTCTGTTTTTCGTGTGTTGTTTGCTTATTTTGATGAATCTATGGCTAGTAAAATAGTTTATAATCCATAGAGAAGTTGGAATACAGTAGGTTTAACACCAATATAAATAAATATTGAGTTCATTACAGTACCTTAAAGTAGTCTTTTGTTTTCTTTCTCTAACGGGGCTCACGAGATTTCTATTGTGTTTTGTGTTGTGAAGTTTTCAAGTTTTGGGTAAATTCTTTTGATGGATTATGGAACAAGGAGTGGCAAGAGCCTAAGATTGGGGATGCCTATGGCACCCCCAAGATAATCCAAGGACACCAAAAAGTCAAAGCTTGGGGATGCCCCGGAAGGCATCCCCTCTTTAAATCTACTTCCATCGGTAATTTACTTGGGGCTATATTTTTATTCACCACATGATATGTGTTTTGCTTGGAGCGTCTTGTATTATTTGCGTCTTTGCTTGTTAGTTTACCACAATCATCCTTCCTATACACACCTTTTGAGAGAGCCATACATGAATTGGAATTTGATAGAATACTCTATGTGCTTCACTTATATCTTTTGAACTTGATAGTTTTGCTCATAGTGCTTCACTTATATCTTTTGAGCGTGATAATTTTTGCTCTAGTGCTTCACTTAGATCGTTTAGAGCACGGTGGTGGATTTGTTTTAAAGAAACTATTGATCTCTCATGCTTCACTTAGATTATTTTGAGAGTCGTTAATAGCATGGTAATTTGCTTAATATTAATATACTTGGTATTTAAGATATGTGAAACTTTCTTTTGAGTGCGTTGAATACTAAGAAAAGTTTGATGCTTGATAATTGTTTGAGATATGAAGATGGTGATATTAGAGTCATGCTAGTTGAGTAGTTGTTAATTTAAAGAATACTTGTGTTGAAGTTTGTGATTCACGTAGCATGCACGTATGGTGAACCGTTATGTGATGAAATCGGAGCATGATTTATTTATTGATTGTCTTCCTTATGATTGGCGGTCGGGGACAAGCGATGGTCTTTTCCTACCAATCTATCCCCCTAGGAGCATGCGCGTAATACTTTGCTTTGATAACTTCTAGATTTTTGCAATAAGTATATGAGTTCTTTATGACTAATGTCGAGTCCATGGATTATACGCACTTTTTCCCATCCTTCACCATTGCTAGCCTCTCTAATACCGCGCACTTTTCGCCGGTATCATACACCCACCATATATCTTCCTCAAAACAGCCACCATACCTACCTATCATGGCATTTCCATAGCCATTCCGAGATATATTTCCATGCAACTTTCCACCGTTCCGTTTATTATGACACGCTCCATCATTGTCATATTGCTAGCATGATCATGTAGTTGACATCGTATTTGTGGCAAAGCCACCGTTCATAATTCTTTCATACATGTCACTCTTGTTTCATTGCATATCCCGTGCACCGCCGAGGCATTCATATAGAGTCATATTTTGTTCTAAGTATCGAGTTGTAATTGTTGAGTTGTAAGAAAAATAAAAGTGTGATGATCATCATTCTTTAGAGCATTGTCCCAAGTGAGGAAAGGATGATGGAGACCATGATTCCCCCACAAGTCGGGATGAGACTCCGGACGAAAAAAAAAGAAAAATGAAAAAAGAGGCCATAAAAAAAGAGAAAAGGCCCAAATAAAAAAATGAGAGAAAAAGAGAGAAGGGACAATGCTACTGTCCTTTTACCACACTTGTGCTTCAAAGTAGCACCAAGATATTCATGATAGAGAGTCTATCATTTTGTCACTTTCATATACTAGTGGGAATTTTTCATTATAGAACTTGGCTTGTATATTCCAATGATGGGCTTCCTCAAATGCCCTAGGTCTTCGTGAGCAAGCGAGTTGGATGCACACCCACTTAGTTTATTTTGTTGAGCCTTCATATACTTATAGCTCTAGTGCATCCGGTGCATGGAAATCCCTACTCACTCACATTGATATCTATTGATGGGCATCTCCATAGCCCGTTGATACGCCTAGTTGATGTGAGACTATCTTCTCCCGTTTTGTCTTCTCCACAACCACCATTCTATTCCGCATATAGTGCTATATCCATGGCTCACGCTCATGTATTGCGTGAAGATTAAAAAAGTTTTGAAAATGTTAAAATATGAAACAATTGCTTGGCTTGTCATCGGGGTTATGCATGATTTAAATATTTTGTGTGGGGAAGATGGAGCATAGCCAGACTATATGATTTTGTAGGGATAACTTTCTTTGGCCATGTTATTTTGAGAAGACATAATTGCTTAGTTAGTATGCTTGAAGTATTATTATTTTTATGTCAATATGAACTTTTGTCTTGAATCTTTCGTATCTGAATATTCATACAAAAATTAAGACGATTTACGTTGAAATTATGCCAAAGTATCACTCTGCATCAAAAATTCTCTTTTTATCATTTCTCGAGGACAAGCAGGAATTAAGCTTGGGGATGCCTGATACGTCTCCAACGTGTCTACAATTTTTGATTGCTCCATGCTACTTTATCTACTGTTTTGGACTATATTGGGCTTTATTTTCCACTTTTATATTATTTTTGGGACTAATCTATTAACCGGAGGCCCAGCCCAGAATTGCTGTTTTTTTGCCTATTTTAGTGTTTTGAAGAAATGGAATATCAAACGGAGTCCAAACGGAATGAAACCTTCGGGAACATGATTTTCTCACCGAACGTAATCCAGGAGACTTGGACCCTACTCCAAGGAACAAAAGAGGCGGTCACGAGGGTGGGGGCGCCCCCCCCCCCCGAGGGCGCGCCCCCTGCCTCGTGGGCCCCTTGTATCTCCACCGACGTACTCTTTCCTCCTATATATACATACGTACCCCCAAACGATCAGAACAGGAGACAAAAACCTAATTCCACCGCCGCAACTTCCTGTATCCACGAGATCCCATCTTGGGGCCTGTTCCGAGCTCATTTGGAGGGGCATCCACCACGGAGGGATTCTACATCATCACCATAGCCCCTCCGATGAAGTGTGAGTAGTTTACTTCAGACCTTTGGGTCCATAGCTATTAGCTAGATGGCTTGTTCTCTCTTTTTGGATCTCAATACAATGTTCTTCCCCTCTCTTGTGGAGATCTATTCGATGTAATCTTCTTTTTGCGGTGTGTTTGTTGAGATCGATGAATTGTGGGTTGATGATGAAGTTTATCTATGAACAATATTTGAATCTTCTCTGAATTCTTTTATGTATGATAGGTTATCTTTGCAAGTCTCTTCGAATTATCCGGTAGGTTTGGCCAACTAGATTGGTAGTTCTTGCAATGGGAGAAGTGCTTAGCTTTGGGTTCAATCTTGCGGTGTCCTTTCCCAAAGGATGTAAGGGCAGCAAGGCATGTATTGTATTGTTGCCATCGAGGATAACAAGATGGGGTTTTTATCATATTGCATGAATTTATCCTCTACATTATGTCATCTTGCTTAAGGCGTTACTCTGTTTTTAACTTAATACTCTAGATGCATGCCGGATAGCGGTCGATGAGTGGAGTAATAGTAGTAGATGCAGAATCGTTTCGGTCTACTTGTCTCGGACGTGATGCCTATATACATGATCATACCTAGACATACTCATAACTATGCTCAATTCTGTCAATTGCTCAACAGTAATTTGTTCACCGACCGTAGAATACTTATGCTCTTGAGAGAAGCCACTAGTGAAACCTATGGCCCCGGGTCTATTCTCATCATATCAATCTCCATCACTTTAATATTTGCTTTGTTTTACTTTTGCCTTTTACTTTTCACTTTGCATCTCTATACCAAAAATACCAAAAATATTATTTATCATCTCTATCAGATCTCACTCTCGTAAGTGACCGTGAAGGGATTGACAACCCCTAATCGCGTTGGTTGCGAGGAGCTATTGTTTTGTGAAGGTACGAGGGACTTGTGCGTGGCCTCCTACTGGATTGATACCTTGGTTCTCAAAAACCGAGGGAAATACTTACGCTACTTTGCTGCATCATCCTCTCCTCTTCGGGGAAATCCAACGCAGTGCTCAACAGGTAGCAGGCCCAACCCAGAATTGCTGTTTTTTTGCCTATTTCAGTGTTTCGAAGAAAAGGAATATCAAACGGAGTCCAATTGACCTGAAACTCCACAGAACTTATTTTTGGACCAGAAGAAGCCCACGGAGTACCGGGAGTGCACCAGGGGAGTCCCGGGCTGCCCACGAGGGTGGGGGGTGCGCCCAACCCCCTAGGGCGGACCCCTGCCTCGTGGACAGCCCGGAGGTCCACCGACGTACTTCTTTCACCCATATATACTCACGTACCCTAAAACTTCCGAAGACGAGAATAGATCGGGAGTTTCGCCGCTGCAAGCCTCTGTAGCCACCAAAAACCAATCGGGACCCTGTTCCGGCACCCTGCCGGAGGGGGGAACCCTCACCGGTGGCCATCTTCATCATCCCGGCGCTCTCCATGACAAGGAGGGAGTAGTTCACCCTCGGGGTTGAGGGTATGTACCAGTAGCTATGTGTTTGATCTCTCTCTCTCTCTCTTGTTCTTGAGGTTATACGATCTTGATGCATCGCGAGCTTTGCTATTATAGGTTGATCTTATGTTGCTTCTCCCCCTCTACTCTCTTGTAATGGATTGAGTTTTCCCTTTGAAGTAATCTTATCGGATTGAGTCTTTAATGATTTGAGAACACTTGATGTATGTCTTGCCGTGCGTATCTGTGGTGACAATGGGATATCACATGATTCACTTGATGTATGTTTTGGTGATCAACTTGCGGGTTCCGCCCATGAACCTATGCATAGGGGTTGGCACACGTTTCCGTCTTGATTCTCCGATAGAAACTTTGGGGCACTCTTTGAGGTTCTATGTGTTGGTTGAATAGATGAATCTGAGATTGTGTGATGCATATCGTATAATCATACCCACGGATACTTGAGGTGACATTGCAGTATATAGGTGACATTAGGGTTTTGGTTGATTTGTGTCTTAAGGTGTTATTCTAGTACGAACTCTAGGGCTGTTTGTGACACTTATAGGAATAGCCTAACGGATTGATTGGAAAGAATAACTTTGAGGTGGTTTCGTACTCCTACCATAATCTCTTCGTTTGTTCTCCGCTATTAGTGACTTTGGAGTGACTCTTTGCTGCATGTTGAGGGATAGTTATATGATCCAATTATGTTATTATTGTTGAGAGAACTTGCACTAGTGAAAGTATGAACCCTAGGCCTTGTTTCCTAGCATTGCAATACCGTTTACGCTCACTTTTACCACTTGTTATCTTGCTGTTTTTATATTTTCAGATTACGAAAACCTATATCTACCATCCATATTGCACTTGTATCACCATCTCTTCGCCGAACTAGTGCACATATACAATTTACCATTGTATTGGGTGTGTTGGGGACACAAGAGACTCTTTGTTATTTGGTTGCAGGGTTGTTTGAGAGAGGCCATCTTCATGCTACGCCTCCCACAGATTGATAAACCTTAGGTCATCCACTTGAGGGAAATTTGCTACTGTCCTACAAACCTCTGCACTTGGAGGCCCAACAACGTCTACAAGAAGAAGGTTGCGTAGTAGACATCAAGCTCTTTTCTGGCGTCGTTGCCGGGGAGGTGAGTGCTTGAAGGTATATCTTTAGATCTTGCAATCGAATCTTTTTGTTTCTTGTTTTATTACTAGTTTAGTCTATAAAGAAAACTAAAAAAATGGAATTGAGTTTGTCTCATACGCTTCATCTTTTTAATATCTTTCGTGAGTATGATGGAAAGGAAAATTGTGCCAAAGTGTTAGAAGAAGAATGCATTAAAATGTTTGGCACTAAAATTTTGCATTATGAGCATGATTGCAATGTTGTTAGTATGAATTCCTTGAATATCCATGGTGCTAATGATATGCAAAGCCACAAGCTTGGGGAAGCTATGTTTGATGAAGATGATATTTTTTGTCCCCCAAGCTTCGATGAGCAAATTTACTATGATGAAAGCATGCCTCCTATCTATGATGATTATTGTGATGACACGTATCCTATAAAGAATAATGATAACCATGAAACTTGTCATCTTGCTCTTAATTTTCAATCACATGATAGTTATTTTGTTGAGTTTGCTCTCACTACTATTGATGAGAATAAATTTGCTTATGTGGAGAGTAGTAAAATTTCTATGCTTGTGCACCATGAAAATAATGCTTTAGGTGCTGGTTATATTGTTGAATTCATTCATGATGCTACTGAAAATTATTATGAGGGAGGAATTTATGCTTGTAGGAATTGCAATAATATCAAGTTTACTCTCTATGTGCTTAAAGTTTTGAAGTTATGCTTGTTTTGCATTCCTATGCTTGTTGATTATTGTTCCCATAAGTTGTTTGCTCAGAAAATCCCTATGCATAGGAAGTGGGTTAGACTTAAAAGTTCTAGTCCTATTCTTCATGATGCTCTCTTTATGTTTCAATTCTTATCTTTTATGTGAGCATCATTGAAATCATCATGCCTAGCTAGGGGCGTTAAACGATAGCGCTTGTTGGGAGGCAACCCAACTTTATTTTTGTTTCTTGCTTTTTGGTTCTGTTTAGTAATAAATAAATCATCTAGCCTCTGTTTAGATGTGGTTTTTTGTTTTAATTAGTGTTTGTGCCAAGTGGAATCTTTGGGAGACTTGGGTGAAGTCTTTATGATCATGCTGTAAAAAACAGAAACTTTAGCGCTCACGAGATTAGCTAGAACCTTTCACTGGAAAGTGCTATTTAGCTGATTCTTTTTGCATATGATTACTAGACAAATCCCTCAGGTCCACCAATTTATTTTAGAATTTTTGGAGTTCCAGAAGTTTGCGTTAGTTATAGATTACTACAGACTGTTCTGTTTTTGACAGATTCTGTTTTCATTGTGTTGTTTGCTTATTTTGATGACTCTATGGCCAGTAAAATAGTTTATAAACCATAGAGAAGTTGGAATACAGTAGGTTTAACACCAATATAAATAAATAATGAGTTCATTATAGTACCTTGAAGTGGTGTTTTGTTTTCTTTCGCTAACGGAGCTGACGAGATTTCTGTTAAGTTTTGTGTTGTGAACTTTTCAAGTTTTGGGTAAAGATTTGATGGACTATGGAATAAGGAGTGGAAAGATACTAAGCTTGGGGATGCCCAAGGCACCCAAGATAATCCAAGGATAACCAAGAGCCTAAGATTGGGGATGCCCCGGAAGGCATCCCCTCTTTCGTCTTCGTTCATCGGTAACTTTACTTGGAGCTATATTTTTATTCACCACATGATATGTGTTTTGCTTGGAGCGTCAATTTATTTTGCTAGTATTTTCTTTCTGTTATTTAGATTAATGTTTTGCATCTTTATTTTCAATAAAAATGTCAAGGATAGCCTTTACCATGTTTATTTTGCAAGTATACATGTTGTTGTTTCAAAACAGAAAGTTTACCGCTGTTGCAAAAATTCCCTAGAAAAGTCAAAATGTGATAAAATGTTGAAACCTTTTGCATAACAAGCTCTGGTAAATTTACTACAGTGGGAATTTTCTTTCATAATTTTTGGAGTTAGGTAAGTATGGTGAATCTTGCATTCTTGACAGACTATACTGTTTTGACAGATTGCTGTTATGTTTGCATTGTTTGCATTGTTTGCATATGTTTGCTCGTTTAATGATTCTATTTGAGGATAGGACTATTAAATATGCAGATACGTTTAGTATGAAATGTTGAATAATAATTTTAATGATTTGCTACAGTATAGTATGATAAGGTTTTTGCATTGGTTTATACTAACTTATCTCACGAGTCCTTGTTGAGTTTTGTGTGGATGAAGCTTTTGAGATTTAAGGAGACCGTGATATGAGAGGAATTAAGGAGACACAAAAGCTCAAGCTTGGGGATGCCCAAGGCATCCCAAGATAATATTTCAAGAAGTCTCAAGCGTCTAAGCTTGGGGATGCCCCGGTTGGCATCTCACCTTTCTTCTTCAACAACTATCTGTTAGTTTCGATTGATCCTAAGTTTTTGCTTCTTCACGTAATGTTTGCTATCCTTGAAATGTCGTTTTGTTTTGCTTGCTGTTTGAATAAAATATCAAGATCTGAAATTATTAAATGGGAGAGTCTTCACACAGTTGCATAATTATTCGACTACTCATTGATCTTCACTTATATCTTTCGGAGTAGTTTGTCATTTGCTCTAGTGCTTCACTTATATCTTTTAGAGCATGGTGGTAGTTTTATTTTGAAGAAATAGATGAACTCTCATGCTTCACTTAGATTATTTTTAGAGTCTTAAATAGCATGGTAGTTTGCTTAAATAATCCTAATATGCTTGGTATTCAAGATTAGTAAAAAAATTCTTATAAGTGTGTTGAATACTAAGAGAAGTTTGATGCTTGATGATTGTTTTGAGATATAAAGATGGTGATATTAGAGTCATGCTAGTTGAGTAGTTGTAAATTTGAGAAATACTTGTGTTAAAGTTTGTGATTCCCGTAGCATGCACGTATGGTGAACCGTTATGTGATGAAGTCGGAGCATGATTTATTTATTGATTGTCTTCCTTATGAGTGGCGGTCGTGGATGAGCGATCTTTTCCTACCAATCTATCCCCCTAGGAGCATGCGCGTAATACTTTGCTTTGATAACTTGTAGATTTTTGCAATAAGTATATGAGTTCTTTATGACTAATGTTGAGTCCATGGATTATACGCACTTCTCCTCCTTCCACCATTGCTAGCCTCTCTAATACACTACTATGGAAAAGGCTAGCAGCAGCGAGGGTTTTAGGTGTATCAGTAGCGCGGGGAGTGGCGCTACTAATAAGGCGCTACAGCTAACACATAGCAGTAGCGCGTGCTCACCAGCGCTACTGCTACACAAGTGTAGCAGCAGCGCGCTTAGTGGAAGCTCGCTACTGCTAGTAGCTCTAGCGCGCTTTGCCTGGACGCGCTACTGCTAACTTTTATACACTCGCTACTGCTAATTTAAGTAGTTTTTTGTTTTTTCGGCATATTTGTTTTGTATTTGAACAGGCTTTATAGAAGAATCTTTAGCACATAGAAATGTCATCATGATACACATACAAATGCCTGCGAGACCACAAATGTAATCATAGCATATACATACAAATAGTCTCATCATAATCATCATCCAACACAAAGTGGTATCTTGTCATCATCTTGAAAATAGCGATACATGCAAGTCTCGAATACTTGCAACTACAACAACGTCATCCATCTAAACAAAGGTATATGCAAGAAGAGCTATCACTATGAGTGAGAGCGGAACTATGCAGTACATGAGGTGGCGGTTACGAGTCCTCTCTCGCGCTAGCGTGAACCTCAAGTAACTAGCTTCTCCTTCTTGTCTGCTTTTGAAGCCTTTATGGCTGGCACCCCTCAACCCATTCGCTTGCGCCTGACACTCATGCCACTCGTTGTACACCCCCGGAACCTTCCCTTTGTACCCGACATAGCAACTCCATCTCGCCATCAAGAAACTAGGTACCTGTTAGAGATGCATGTTCATGAAGAGGATGTACAATCATATATATGCAACAAAATATACTAGAGCAACACCGAAAAAGAAAGGGTTAGCAACTAGATGCAACATACAGTATGCAAATTAATTAACTAGAGGTACGCAGGTCATCATACGCAAACTAACAAAGTAGCGTTACGCAAGTTCGGCAGGGATCGGGGACATCACAAAGTTTGATCGCTACAAAAAGTATACAAGTTCAACCGACACATATCATCATCATCGGCATCATAAATCACTAGAAGTTCCATCCTTCCATATCATCGAGGATGGACCCTAGCTTCTTGAACGGCGTGAGGTCTAGACGTTGCATGCCTATGCGAGTTCGGATGTCAGCTCGCGATATAGCAGGGCCGTGGTGGAACATCCCCTTCTCATCGACGACTTCTTTCATGATGATCGTCGCAATGTCACTTTGGATGCGAAAGAAGTCATCTCTAAGTTTATAATCCGCTTCTCCATGAGATTCTGGCCACTTGTGGATATGATCATCATTTTTGCTTCTCATGCGAAGCTTTTGGTGATCCGTGTTGAACTGAATCATGAGATGGACGATGTAGAATCCATCCTTCTTGCTTGGTTTTGGGACATGGATGCAAGAGAAGTTAGTTTTATGCGCGAAACCCATCTTCTTGTTCCTTTGTTTCCTGATCTGCACATGGCCACCTCTAAAGCTGAAGCCTTGGAGAGCATCATCTAGAATATTCATTATGTGGGCGTAGTCTTTTCCTCGTAGTCTCTGGAAGAGTCAAAATACACGGCGTGGGAGACTTGCGGGTAAAGAATGATAAGGACGGCGCGCCCGTTGCTGCGGGGAAAAGACACCTCAAATTATTCCCCATATGAGAGAGAAGGAATGATTGAAATGTACGAAAGGGTTGTCCGAAACTGACTTACTTTGGATGATAAGGCACGAGGACAATTTCCCGGTCCTTATTCTGTACCATGAAGTTTTGGAGGTACTCCCTAGTAGTTTCACGCTCAAAGTCGCCGAGACTCAAGAAAGACTCGTGCATGTAGTACGGATCCGCCACACAGACTTGCGAGACTTCTTCACTCTTCATGACGGAGCTCATATGTAGCACAAAAAGGCGGACGAATGTAAAATCGAGCCGCCTTGTCAGAAACATCTCAAAGATATGGTCAAACCACAGGAAGAACACCTCCGCGGGCCGTGTCTCGTCGTAGCACTTCCCCTCGGGCACACGAGCCGCATATGTCGGATATTCTGGATCCTTTGAGGCTAGTAGGCTTTTCTCAGTCGACAGCACATGGTCGTGCAGTCTCCTGAGATCCCCTGATAGTGCCTCCAGCGGTTTCGGCGGTAGCATCAGCTCGCCCGTGAGATGGAACATGACCGCACCTTTCACGGGTACACGCTCTTCAGAATGCATCGTCTAGCTGCAATGTGCTCTGGCTTGTTTGGAGGCAGCTATCTTCCCCGATCTCTTCCTCTCCTTTTTCTTGGGCACACCTTCCAGACCCTTCCCTTCCTTAACCCCTGCACCAGTGTTCCCGGGCTAAGTACTATACGACCCTCGCGCCCGGCTAGTTGAGCCTGTGTTGAGGCGGCATCTTCAGGCGTGTCCTGTGAGGACTTCATGAAGAGAGACATTTTGCAATCCCTGCTACGACCCTGCCCGGGCATATCATCCATATCCTCATTATCAAGCTGATAGCCCGATTCGTCATATGGTTGACTCATCATATCTATGTCACAGTCATACGCGTTTGTATTGAGGAAATCCATAGGGTCGACCTCCGTCTCATCATCCATTCTCTGTTCTACAGGACAAATTACATCAGCCAGTACTATTGCACCCCTTCACCATGTCATCCGCCGCTCTCACCCGGCACTACAGGAGCTGGTAATTGCGTAGGCGGGGTGGTGGTCTCCGCACATGCTTGTTGATGTGTGGTTATTGGTGTGCTCTCGGCCGGCTCCAGACGGATAAGATTCTTCGGCCATAGCAGCACTAACCCTTGCAGCTTCCAATCCGCGGCGGGGTCTCGTCGTCCGCTCCCACATGATGTACTAGAGGAGGCAAATCCTCGTGCCCCGATTTCACACTGGTCAAGCTAACCCTGAAGTGCCCAGCGGGGATCGGCTGGTTGTGGAACATGGGTTGTGAGGGGTCCATTATCATCCCCTTTCCCACGTCCACCTTCTGGCCTTTGATCAAGTAGAGTATGGTGCACGGGGTTTCTTTCGCCTGCAAACACATATGTATGTGGCGTAAAACAACCGAAAGGCAACAAAATGGAATAATATATATATATATATATATATATATATATATATATATATATATATATATATATATATATGTTGGTGCGACATGTAATTACCGTGACGGCGTCGAGCTCAGCCAAAAACGAAGGCCCACCTAGCGCGCCAGAGACTAAGGGCGGGCTGCTATGAGCGGGAGCGGCTGCGAGAGGAGGCCCGGTTGCATGAGCAAGTGATGGTTCGATGGTGTTGTTGTTCATGGAGTTGCTTCTTTAAACTGGGCAACGGAAAATCATGTACCGTCTTGTCTGGATTTTCCTTCGTCCAGTTGATGTTAACTGGAACCAAGTTAGTAGCAAAATCATTTCTACAGGCAGTTACAGCTGCATTGACTGCCTGCTGTAGCAACTCATATTTGTCCTTGGCTGCTTTTTTCGAGTCCTCAGCTTCTTTTTTCTCGACTGCAAGCTTCACCTTCGCGTCGATGTCCGCCTGACTAAACTTATTTTCTGCTTCTTGGCCTCCGGGCCCTCGTTGTGAAACACCTTCCACGTGGCGCCGTCTCCAGCACCGTGCACACGACCATATTGCGGCCGCTGGCCCAAAGGGAGTCCCTTAAGTTCGTTCAAGGCCCGGTTGAGGTACTCTTGTTCACCCTCATAATCCATCTCGTCTGCATCTTGGTCAGAAGGCCTAGTTTCTTCGTTGTTCGACATGTTTCCTATGATTAAGTGTCCTCATTTATTTCTAAAAGTATGGATAAATGAGAAATGACATAAAATAGAAATCTATGTGCCAGCACTCGATATGCCAACTATGTAGCACAAATCATGCCTTTATTCACGGGAAATTTCGGCATGACCTTTGCTAAAAAATGGAAATATCGAGCGCCTGAAATTCACCGGAACGGAAATGAATCAACATTCCGGCATAACATAGGCCACTCGGATCATTTTCCAAACATGGCATGTCCAAAACATGACATATCCACATATCACATGTCCAGTTCAAATTTGCATATAAATTCAGCTAATTTTGAAACCTAGCTAAATTCATAACTAAATAGATAACCTAATTAACATATTGCCCTAACTAAAACCTAAGTAAATTAACCGAAGAACCCTAGCAGAGAGAGAGGGGGGCTTACAGAGGGTGCAGGGGCGAGGAGGCAGGCCCGACGACGGCCGAGGTTGGGAGGGGAGGAAGCATAGGAGGGAGACGAGGGCTGGCGGGTCGGGGGCGAGAGCCGGGATCGGGGGCGAGCACCGCACCGGGTCGGGGGCGAGGGCCGGGTCGGGGCGAGCGCTGGGTCGGGTCGGGGCGAGGGCAGGTCGGGGCGAGCGCTGGGGGGGCGAGCGCCGGGCGCTGGGTCGAGGCGAGCCACGGGGAAGAGAGTGGGGATTTGGGGGGGGGGGGGGGGGAGGCGGGATAAAGCAGGGATAATGAGAATTTTGGGTTAATTGGACGTAACAGTAGCCCGTTTTCACAAAACGCGCTGCTACTACCTTCAGTTGTTGTAGCTGTTTATACGAAATGCGCTACTACTTCCTTCAGTAGCTGTAGCGGTTTAGACAAAACGAGCTGCTACTACCTTCGCTACTGCCAGTTTTCCTTTTTCTTTTACTTTATTTTCTCCCAATTTTATTTCCCGAGAAGCAGTGAGCGAAGGGAGGCGATATATATTGCATCATTTGACGGTTAAATATCTATTCAAAATAGGAACATATATATTACATCATTGGACCCATGCATAATAATGCATGGCTAAGTCATGTGTATACAAAATAGGAACATATATATATATATATATATATATATATATATATATATATATATATATTACATCATTTGACTGATAACATACGGTTCCTCAGCGCTGACGTTTTCGTTTTTGAGTCAGCTTCTTTCCCTTCTTGTTCGTCGAAGAATAATTGAGCCCCTCATTGTTTCTTTGCCTTTTTCATGGAGTACGATTTTTCTTAGGTAATGTAGTATTGATTCTTCTTTTGACGTATACTTCATCATCATCGTCATCTTCCCTCATTGGGTTGCCGTACTGATCATAGTCTTCCTCATTGGCGACTCCATCCATTCCAATGATGTTCCTTTTGCCTCTCCTCACGACAACACGACTGGGATTGCATGGGTCGGTTATGAAGAAGCATTGTGTCACGTGCTTAGCATGTACCCATGGCTCGTTTTTTGCGATAGCGTTCACGGTAGCGCTCTTGGCGTCGGGTATAGTCATGGTAGTGAAAATCCAGTTTTCTCTTTCGACATTCTTAGCCCATCTGACACGGAACATCGTCGTGTTGTGCAGTCCGAGTAGTCAAGCTCCCAGATCTCCTCGACCCTTCCATCAAATCGTTCGATTCTTGCCGTTGTCGCTGCCGGTCATGCATTCCATCGTCACCCACGAGTTACGATCATCACTGTCCATATCTTTGGCCTCCGTGTAGAACGTGTATCCGTTGATATCATATGCCTGATAGGTTACGAGGTTGGGCGAGGGGCCATGTGCTAAGGCGTATATGAGCAATCCGTCCTTAGAGCCCTCCTCCGAGGGATTAGCAATAATATGCTCTTTGAACCAATGCAGGAAAGTGGAGTTGTGCTCTCTAGTAACTTCGGCGTTCGTCCTGCATACCCCCCGGTCACGATACTTCTTTGCGATAATTTCTTTGTGCAGTTCCACGAAAGGATCTACCTCGTCTAGGTGTTGTAGCACTACCAAGTTTGCTCTGTCAAAGTCGCTGCGTCGATCTAGTATGCCACGTGCAGTTCCCTGCGACCGTTTCAGTGACCATCTCCTTCGAGCCTCCCATCGTGGGCAAACCAACACTAACACCAGGCGGCTGGTCTGCGCCATATAGAAAATTCTCACAGAAAGAGATGCACTCTTGTGTCAAATAGCCCTGGACGATGCTTCCATCCGGACGGGACATGTTACGAATGAATCCTTTGACGATCACATTCATCCTCTAAAACGGCATCATGTTGTGCAGGAATGACGGCCCCAGGTCTATTATGTCATCCATAATATGGACACATAGATGCACCATCATGTCAAAGAACGCGGGCGGGAAGTACATCTCAAGCTCATTCAGTATCACAATGATCTCTTCCTGTAGCCTTCGGAGCTGCTTCACACTGATCAACTTTCGAGAGATGACGTCGAAAAATTTGCAGAGACCAATAAGCGTGTCACGGACGTGCTTGTCCATTATCCCTCTAAGGGCAACAGGTAGTATCTGCGTCAACATCACATGACAGTCATGAGACTTCATCCCACTGAACCTTTTCTTGTCCGTGTCTAGATATCTGCTTATCTTGCCACACTAACCGGAACTAACTTTGACTCCGGTAAGGCACTTAAAGAATTGATTGATCTCAGCCTGACTTAAGGTGAAGCAAGAAGGGGGGCAATAATCCTCTTTCTTTATTTTCTTGCCCTACTTCTCCCGTGCCTCTGTCTCCGTCTCTGTCTCGTCTGACATTTTACGGGGCGGCATGTCCAGATCTTCCCTGATTTTCAAATCTTGCAAGTCTTTTCTTGCCTTCAGCCCATCCTTGGTCTTATCCTGCATGTTCATCAGTGTTGCGAGCAAGCTCTCAAGGACATTCTTACTGATATGCATTTGATCAAGGCAATAAGGTGTATCGAGTTTGTCCCAGTACTCCAAGTCCCAGAACACAGACCTCGTCTTCCATAACTTCAGCAGCGGCTCCGCCGCCTTTCTCATCGTCTTTCCCGGCGTGGGGCACTCCTTCCAGTTTTTCAACAGCTCATCGATTTCGGCACCGCTCCGCTTACGTGGAGGTCCTCGATGCTCAGCGTGACCATTGAATAGATCTCCACAGTTTCTCCACGGGTCGTCCTATTCAAGCCATCTTCGATGCCCCATGTACATGATTTTCCCAGACCGCCATCTTTCCTTGACGTTAGCTGCGAGACATCGTATCATCCATGCACCGCGTGCATCCGCAATATCCATGGCACACCGGCCTGCCACATATCCGTAACCGAGATAGTCGTACCTTTGTCGTGATCAGCGCGGCTCTCATGTTGAAATACTACGCCTTTGCTTTGGCGTCCCATGTCTTGGCCGGTGTTTTCCATAACGTGTCTAACTCCTCTTGAACTAGCCCGGATACAATTTAATATTATTTCCTGGTTGTTTCGCCCTTGAATAAGCATGCTCATGTGAATGTACTTTGATTTAATGCACAACCAGGGGGGAGGTTGTACATCCATACAAACACGGGCCATGTGCTATGGTTGGTGTTCTGGTTGCCAAACGGATTCATGCCAACGGTACACGCCGACGAAAGCACGATGTTCCTTGCATCACATTCAAAATACCGATAGAAGCTGTTCAACGCTCTCCACTGGCTTCCATCCTTCACGTGTCTCAGCTTCGGATCATCTCCATCGTCGGGCTTCTTCCTCTTCGCGTGCCAGTGCATTAGCTTTGCTTCCTTGGGATCTACAAAATACATCTGGAGACGGGGAGTGATCGGTAAGTACAAAACAACTTTCTCGAGACATTTCTTCCCGGACTTCTTGTATCGAGAAGCATTGCACACCAGACAGCTTGTTTTTTCCGTGTGCTCCTTCCGATAAATTATGCAATCGTTGATGCATGCATGGTATCTAACGTGTGGTAGATCAAGAGGGCACACGATCTTCTTGGCCTCATCAACACTAGTAGGACATAGATTACCCATGGGAAGAACATCCTTTAGGTACTTGAGATGCTCATCGAGGCTAGTGTCACCCATTTGTTCTTAGCCTTCGTCTTGAGGAGTTGGAGCGTGAAACTCAAGCGGTCACGCCAGGATTGCTACCATCATATAATGGAGTGGTCGAGTCTACCACTAGTTGCTCCAGCTTAGACTCCTCTCTAGAAGCAGCTCTCACAGTACTAGTCTCCTTGAGAAGCAATTCTTGAACATGAGGGTCCCGCACGATTGAACTTAGTACCGACGAACTCTGCTGCGTGGAGTCCATGTCGTTCTCTCCGCCGCCATGTCCGGCCCCTTCTCTTCCGCCATGTCCGGCCCCTTCTCCACCGCCATGTCCGGCCTCTTCCCCGCCGCCATTATCGATCATCTCTTCGTCTTGCCCCGTGTCATCATTGCCTGCCCCGTCGGCATAATCAACATTGTCATCCTCATCTTGATTATCCACCGAGTATAGCCATCCA
Organism: Aegilops bicornis; assembly: GCA_021605145.1. Taxonomy (NCBI): domain Eukaryota; kingdom Viridiplantae; phylum Streptophyta; class Magnoliopsida; order Poales; family Poaceae; genus Aegilops; species Aegilops bicornis. The sequence continues at coordinate 806,690,997 of CM038671.1, forward strand.
TGAAACCAGTCATGAGCAGGTGCGCCGACACGACCATCATCATAGGGGTCGAGCCAAACTATTCCTTTGCATTTTCGACACAGACATAAAACCTCTGTCGAGTTATTTTCTTTCATGTACAGCACACCGACCGCAACCACCTGTCCACCATCGTTCCAATCGACCATCATGAACGTCTGCATGGTAATAATAAAACAAATTGATTATAAAAATGCGTGCATGCATCAAAGTCATACAAAAATTCGGCATGACCTTCCCTAAAAATAGGACGTATATGGATCTAGAGTTTGCCCGAAATTTACCGAAACGGAAATAAATCGACATTCCAGCAAAACATAGGCAACTCAAAAGCACAATTTGGCGTCAACTCATGCCACACACACATAAACATATTTCCATTTTGCAAAAGCATGAAATTTTAATCACTTCTATCTCGAGATCGAGCAAACAGTGGAGATGATGTTGTAGGGAGATCAAAAGTGCACAAAGCTCTTCTTGACAAAGATAGATCTAGTTAGGGGGCAAATAGGTCACTTAACTAAATCCTACATCTACCTAGCTACCTAATTTGGGAGGAGACAACTTCAACTAGTGGAGGGAAGGAGAAAGAGAAAGGAGATGCATTAATGGAGGTGGTGTAGTTAGGTAGGAGTAATGAAGAGAGAGAAAGGTAGATAGAAGAGGGAGAGTAATGGGGAGAAGTATTGAGGACGAAGAAGAGTGAGAGTGGGAGCATGTGGGAGGTAGGGGAAAGGGAAGAGAGGAGGGGGATGGGGACGGACGGGTGGGGAAAAGGTGGTGGGTTGGTGCTGATTAGCAGTAGCGCGGGAGTTAAAACACGCTGCTGCTAAGCAAGTAGCAGCAGCGCGCTTTGGGCAACGGCGCTACTGCTAAACGGGACCAAAAAGTGTGCCAATTTGAAATTTAGCAGCAGCGACCTCAGAAAAAGCGCGCTACTACTACATCCATAGCAGTAGCGCTGCTCATGGCACCAGCTGCTGCTAAATGGAGTTTGATGGACACCGCCGGTCGATATTTGTAGCAGCGGGTTTACACCGAAGGCCATTGCTAAAAACTTGTCAGTAGCAAGTTTCCCGCACACGCGCTACTACTAATTAGCAGCAGCTCTCCTTTTTGAGCCGCGCTGCTCCTAAGATTTTGTGTATAGGCTTTTCCCTAGTAGTGATACCGCGCACTTTTCGCCGGTATCATACACCCACCATAAATCTTCCTCAAAACAGCCACCATACCTACCTATCATGGCATTTCCAGAGCCATTCCGAGATATATTGCCATGCAACTTTCCACCATTCCGTTTATTATGACACGCTCCATCATTGTCATATTGCTTTGCATGATCATGTAGTTTACATTGTATTTGTGGCAAAGCCACCACACATAATTCTTTCATACATGTCACTCTTGATTCATTGCATATCCCGGTACACCGCCGGAGGCATTCATATAGTCATATTTTGTTCTAAGTATCGAGTTGTAAGTAAATAAGAGTGTGATGATCATCATTTTTAGAGCATTGTCCCAAGTGAGGAAAGGATGATGGAGACTATGATTCCCCCACAAGTCGGGATGAGACTCCGGATGAAAAATAAATAAATAAAAAGAGAAAAGAAAAGAGCCCATAAAAAAAGAAAAAAGGCCCAAACAAATAAAAAAATGATAGAAAAAGAGAGAAGGGACAATGTTACTATCCTTTTACCACACTTGTGCTTGAAAGTAGCACCATGATCTTCGTGATAGAAAGTCTCTCATTTTGTCATCTTCATATACTAGTGGGAATTTTTCATTATAGAACTTGGCTTGTATATTCCAATGATGGGCTTCCTCAAATTGCCATAGGTCTTCGTGAGCAAGCGAGTTGGATGCACACCCACTTAGTTTCTTTGGTTGAGCTTTCATATACTTATAGGTCTACTGCATCCGTTGCATGGCAATCCCTACTCACTCACATTGATATCTATTGATGGGCATCTCCATAGCCCGTTGATACGCCTAGTTGATGTGAGACTATCTTCTCCCTTTTTGTCTTCTCCACAACCACCATTCTATTCCACATATAGTGCTATATCCATGGCTCACGCTCATATATTGCATGAAGATGGAAAAAGTTTGAGAATGTCAAAAGTATGAAAAAATTGCTTTGCTTGTCATCGGGGTTGTGCATGATTTAAATACTTTGTGTGGTGAAGATAGAGCATAGCCAGACTATATGATTTTGTAGGGATAAATTTCTTTGGCCATGTTATGTTGAGAAGACATGATTGCTTTGTTAGTATGCATGAAGTATTATTATTTTTATGTCAATATGAACTTTTATCTTGAATCTTTTGGATCTGAATATTCATACCACAATTAAGAAGAATTACATTGAAATTATGCCAAGTAGCACTACGCATTAAAAATTATCTTTTTTATCATTTACCTACTCGAGGACGAGCAGGAATTAAGCTTGGGGATGCTTGATACGTCTCCAACGTATCTATAATTTTTGATTGCTCCATGCTATATTATCTACTGTTTTGGACATTAATGGGCTTTATTATTCACTTTTATATTATTTTTGGGACTAACCTATTAACCGGAGGCCCGGCCCAGAATTGCTGTTTTTTTTTTTGCCTATTTTAGTGTTTCGAAGAAAAGGAATATCAAACGGAGTCCAATTGACCTGAAACTCTACAGAACTTATTTTTGGACCATAAGAAGCCCATGGAGTACCGGGAGTGCACCAGGGGAGTCCCGGGCTGCCCACGAGGGTGGGGGGCGCGCCCCCCTGCCTCGTGGACAGCCCGGAGGCCCACCGACGTACTTCTTTCACCCATATATACCCACGCACTCCTAAAACTTCCGAAGACGAGAATAGATCGGGAGGTCCGCCACCGCAAGCCTCCTCAGAGCCACCAAAACCAATCGGGACCCTGTTCCGCACCACGCCGAGGGGGGGGAACCTCACCAGATGGCCATCTTCATCATCTCGGCGCTCTCCATGACGAGAGGAGGGAGTAGTTCACCCTCGGGGCTGAGGGTATCTACCAGTAGCTATGTGTTTGATCTCTCTCTCTCTCTCGTGTTCTTGAGGTGATACGATCTTGATGTATCGCGAGCTTTGCTATTATAGTTGGATCTTATGTTGCTTCTCCCCCTCTACTCTCTTCTAATGGATTGAGTTTTCCCTTTGAAGTAATCTTATCGGATTGAGTCTTTAATGATTTGAGAACACTTGATGTATGTCTTGCCGTGCATATCTGTGGTGACAATGGGATATCACGTGATTCACTTGATGTATGTTTTGGTGATCAACTTGCGGGTTCCGACCATGAACCTATGCATAGGGGTTGGCACACGTTTCCGTCTTGATTCTCCGGTAGAAACTTTGGGGCACTCTTTGAGGTTCTATGTGTTGGTTGAATAGATGAATCTGAGATTGTGTGATGCATATCGTATAATCATACCCACGGATACTTGAGATGACATTGGAGTATCTAGGTGACATTAGGGTTTTGGTTGATTTGTGTATTAAGGTGTTATTCTAGTACGAACTCTAGGGCTGTTTGTGACACTTATAGGAATAGCCCAACGGATTGATTGGAAAGAATAACTTTGAGGTTGTTTCAGTACCCTACCATAATCTCTTCGCTTGTTCTCCGCTATTAGTGACTTTGGAGTGACTCTTTGTTGCATGTTGAGGGATAGTTATATGATCCAATTATGTTATTATTGTTGAGAGAACTTGCACTAGTGAAAGTATGAACCCTAGGCCTTGTTTCCTAGCATTGCAATACCGTTTACGCTCACTTTTACCACTTGTTATCTTGATGTTTTTATATTTTCAGATTACAAAAACCTATATCTACCATCCGTATTGCACTTGTATCACCATCTCTTCACCGAACTAGTGCACCTATACAATTTACCATTGTATTGGGTGTGTTGGGGACACAAGAGACTCTTTGTTATTTGGTTGCAGGGTTGTTTGAGAGAGACCATCTTCATCCCACGCCTCCAGGATTGATAAACCTTAGGTCATCCACTTGAGGGAAATTTGCTACTGTCCTACAAACCTCTGCACTTGGAGGCCCAACAACGTCTACAAGAAGAAGGTTGCGTAGTAGACATGAACCACCTAAACATAGGCTTCCAATGCATGATATAACATAACCATCTAATAACATAACCACCAAATAGTCTTCCGATGCTAACATAATCATCTAATATAAAACCTAGTGCATGAGAAATCGTAACTTTTAGTCTATCAATCATGGCACAGAATATTGAGTCACTATATAACATAATAATCTAAGCATCTGCTATATCTGATCCATCTTCCAATGCATGATGTATCATCATTTTTAGTCTAGCAAACATAACACACAATACTTACTGGAGTTCAACATATTATAGGGTACACAACCATTGTTCACAATACATAGTGGAGTTCAGATGCATAGTTCATCCTTTTCTCACAAAAGGATGAAAATCATATCTACTACATACATACGCAACCATAGTTCACAGAGAAGTTCACAATTAGTAGAGCCATACACTACACAACCATCATTCCCAAAAGGTCAGCATTGCCCACAAATCTCATATTCATCTTCTTCACTTCTCTAAGATGGCCTGGATCCCCTTGATCTTCTCCTTCAGCTTCTCCTCTGCCTTCATCAGCTCGGCAATCTGAAGCTCTAGCTTCCCCTTCTCTTCACCATCCTTTTCCTTTCCCTTAAGCAAATAAGCAACCTGCAACTTCAACTCTAGCTTATCTTGGGTGAGCTTCTCCTCAGACTTTGTGAGCTATGCATTCTTCAACTCCAAGTTCACCTTAACTTCACTAAGCAATTGCTTTTATGTCATATTCTTCAACTTCAAATTCTGGATTACTGTTGCTTGAGCTCTTGTCAGGTTCACCAGCAGTTGATACTTCTGATTAAGCTTCTCAGACTCCACATCTTTCTTTGTCATCTCTGCTTTCATATCAGCCACCAGTTCACTTCTGCATTGCTGCTGATATGTAATGTTAGACTGCAGATATCTGAAATCCACTACCCTCTCCTCCTGGAAGTTCATAAGCTCATGCACATCTTGGACTAACTTGTCATAGTTGGCCTCCAGCTTGTTCTTCTCTTCTGTAAGGTGGTGAATAGTTAAAGCACTTTCAAGATTATCTTTCACCCTAGCACTCTTGCTAACTTCAACCATTGCCCACAGCTTCAACAATGCATTCTGCATTGTTGGGGGCCACATGTGATCAACCCATTCAACAAACCGACAATTCTCCCCTTCCTGCAAAAGGAGCAAAAAGAGAAAAAAAAACTAGTTAGTTCATACCATAGGTAAATAAAGAAGAAGAGCAATAGCATTGTTTTTCCTTTCTACATTGGTAATAACAAATGCATCACTTATTCCAAATTACAGCACCACTTAGCTACACTGGTAATTGTACCTATCCACTAGATAACAACATGAGCATCCATAAATTATAGCACCACTCAGCTACAGATTTGAACTAGATATTCGTAATCAACTACAAAACAAAAGCAAGCTCAAACTGCAAAGTTGGTGAACTGCCAAAGCATATGCAGTACATACTATCCATTCAACTGAATATTTGTACTATTTAGATACATAACAGCAGGTGCATCCCGACATAAAAGTAACAATTCACTCAATATTTTACCAAACAGGAGCAAAAGTAACAGTAGCATAATTAACTGTAGCACTGTCATTCAACTACATAAAAATGCCACAACAGCAACATAAAACCTGTAGAATTCCCAAACTGAATATTTCACATGATAGCAAGAACAATGCCACTGCAAAATAACAGTACCACTGTCATTAAACTACACAAGCTACTGCTGTTGCAAAAGTGAATAATCAGCCCAAACAAAATGACAGTAAAGATTCCACTGCCAACCTAAATATGCCCTAATAATCAGCCCTTGTACGGATGTTCAATATGCCACTGTCAAACCAACAATAATATGACAATATCAACCTAAATATAATATCCCACTATCAGCCTACAATTCATACTGGCTATGCACATGCTAAAAACCTCCTACCTGTGTATGTTCCTTCAAAGGCAACAGGCCTCTCAGATGCCATGTCGTGCTTCTCACATTGGGAAATCAGGATCCAGCTCAAGCCCCTGGTAATCTGGATCTTCAACGCTGAAAGGACATGCAGAAGCTCGTACAAACAAAGTGCCAAAATCAAAAGCCAGCGAAATCAACCAAATCAAAAAGCCCCAAATCTGAAACTCTAACCCTAACCTAGCTCAAGGAAACTCACGTGGTTAAGCCCGTCCGTGGATGAGGTCGAGTGCATGTACGGCAGGTTCGACGTGTCCTCACTGCTTCGTCCTCGAAAACCATGGCGGGCGGCGGCGGTCTGGTCCGGCAATGCTGCGGGCGGCGAGAAAGGAGCGAGGAGGAAGGCACGAGCGAGGAGGGAGAGAGTGGAGCACGGGCCGGTCCGGATCGAGCCGGACCGCACCTATCGAGCGAGCGGGCGGGTGCCGATTCGCCAGCGTGGCAGCTGACGCGCGGGCCCGGGCGGTCAGTTCCAGCATCAATACATAGGAATACGAAGATTAGCCCGATTTGCAACGGTTCGCCCCAAAGTTGGTACTGACACGTAAAAAATATCAAAATTGGTACCAATTTGCCACCGCCGCCCTAAATGTGCTACTATCGTGTAATTATCTCGGCTCAGTTGGAATGCTACCATCCTGGTCCATGGATCAAGACGCACGGAAAACCCTATGCGCCACTTAATGCGTCGTAACGTCGACGCTTCGCACAGGGTTGCGCGAGTGAACGATGCAGTGGGCCGGCCCAATTGCAATCGAAGATCGGATTTGGGAACCTCCTACAAGGTTCTTTAACTAGGCTTTCTTGTTATTTCTACTTATATGATTTTTTGTTTTTTTGTTTCGTTTCTTTTTTTGTTTTTCATAATTTCAAAGAATTCATTCAAAATTCAAAAAAGTTCCCCTTTCTTTAAGAAATGCTTGGATTCCAAAATTCTCTTCATGTTTTTTTCAAATTTTTAGAATTTCAATATTTGGTTCATGTTTTTAAAAGTTTATTCACTTTTTCAAAAAATGTTTACATTTTCCAAGAAAAATCGCATTTCATTTTTTCCTGAATTTCCAAAAAAGATATTTCCTTAATTTTGTACAAAAATAAAAAATCAGAAATTTCCGAAAATTGTTCTCCTTTTCCAAATTGTTCGTAAATCTTTGGGATTTCCAAATTTGTTCACATTTTTTAATTTCTTTTTGTGTTTCCAAAATATGTTCAGAATAAAAAGTGTGCTCAAAACTGAAAAATGTTCGCATTTTCGAAAAAAATTCAGGAATTTCAAAAAATATTTTCCACTTTTGAAAAATTGTTCAGAATTTAAAAAAATGTTCCTATTATCAAAGTTTGTTGTTCAAATACGAAAAACAGTCGTGCTTTTTTAAAAATTGTTTCCGTAAAACAATTCACAGTTTTTTCCAAATGTTTTAATTTTTAAGTTTGTTGAAGTTGTTCAAGCAATTGTAATATTTTCAAACATTACTCACTTTTCAAAAAAAATCAAGGAAAGGATAAAAAAACAAAAGACACCCATATTTTGCAATTAACTTTGTTCTTAAACTTGCGCACCCGTCTTTAGTCATGAACGTTTCTTAAGTTGATTGGTTTACCTACTTTCCTTGTGATCAATAGGTCCATGGATAGAATCCTAGCTAGACCGCGTTATTTTTCTTCTCTTTTTAGACAATCAAATTGTTGCGCTATAGTACGGACGAGATCGCTAAACCATGGGCCGGCCCAGTCGGGTGTCTCTGCATGCGTTGGGTTGCTATTTGACGCAAGCTCCCAGGACGAACCACGTCTCTGCCGTATCACCAATATGGCTTGGGCCTACGTAGGACGCACTGTTGCGGACCGTATTCCCCCACACTCCCCATTATCTAAACTCCGTGTTAGATGCTTCACGACTAGTTTTCACGGATCATGAGTCACAAATGGAAGGCGATGCTACCGAGATCAGCTAGGCTCCAAAACACCCCTCCCGTTCTGTGAGCCCCGCTTTGGTAACCCCTCCCCCGCTAAACGTATAAAGGACAATATGCAACTTTGGTAAAGCATATGCACTTTCATTTGTATGATGGGTCGTCCGCCAGACCGTATACACGAGACCTCATATACGATTTGCATAGACGCGAATGACTGGGCCGGCCCATTAGCCACGTCCCTCCAATCATAAAAATACTAAGAAAAAGGAGAGCTCATGAGGACTCGAGCTCGAGAAATCGCACTTAACAAGCACACTGCTAGCCACGAGACATCACCAGTGCTTGTACTGTTCCATCGTACAAATGGAAGGCGATGCTACCGAGATTAGCTAAGCTCCAAAACACCCCTCTCGTTCTATGAGCCCCGCTTTGTTACCCCCCACCCCCCCCCCCCTCCCGCCGCTAAACGTATAAAGGACAATATGGAACTTTGGTAAAGCATATGCACTTTCATTTGTACGATGGGTCGTCCGGCTGACCGTATACACGAGACCTCATATATGATTTGCATAGACGCGAATGACTGGGCCGGCCCATTAGCCACGTCCCTCCAGTCATAAAAATACTAAGAAAAAGGAGAGCTCATGAGGACTCGAGCTTGAGAAATCACATTTAAGAAGCACACTGCTAGCCACTAGACATCGCCAGTGCTTGTACTTTTCCATGGCACAAAATTTATAAGAACACACAATAGCATTCTTATATATGAAAACATTTCTGAAAAATTGAATATTTCTTTAAAAAACCTGAATTTTTTGAAAGCCGAATAGCTTTTGAATTTATGAACCAAATTTGGGAACACGAAAAATAATTGATGATTAAATAAAATTTTAAAAAGTTTTTTAAATTCGCAAAGATCTTTCGAAACAAAGATTTTTTTTAAGAATCGACAAAAAATTTACAATTCCCAAACATTTTTTGTTTATGAACGAAATTTGTATACATAAACATTTTTTGACTTTTCTTACAAATTTTTAAAAGCAGAAGCATTTTTAAGGATTTCCAAACTTTTTTGAAAATAAGAACATTTTTGCAAACTTGCTAACATTTTCAAAATTTCCCAAACATATTTTTAATTTTGTGAAAAATAGTATCAAAATAATAATAAAGGTAAAAAAGTAGTAAAATGAATTAAAGAATAAGAAATTAAAACTAAAAATTAGAAAAGATAAAAAATGCGTAGGCATTGGGCCAACCACGGGATGTCATCGCACAACTTTGAGATAACGCGTGCGCTACATATCTGGATTTCACTAGTTTTCTGTCTTTTTGTCTAAAAAAACTAGTTTTTTGGTTTTTTATTTCAGTTTTTTAATTCCTTTTTACAATTTTTTTGATGTTTAATTAACTTATTTTTTCAAGTTTTATTTTTTTCATATATCCAATTTTCCAAAAAAATGTTCCAAAATGTAAAAATTGTTCAAATTTTGTGAAAAAATATCATATTGCGAAAAATTTGTTGGTGCAATGGATATCCAACCATTCCCACATCCCAGCTCTGCTACTATCTTATCCCTGAAAATGTAACCTGGATGCCGATTGAGGAACTCGTACAAAGTGAAGGTATCTCCATCATTATTAGTTACGTTTTTGCCGTGATCCTAGAAGCAGTAGATAAACTTGCCATGCAATGAAAACCAAATGATAGATACTAAAACATGGCAAAGTTTACCTAAAAAAGAAACAAGGAAAATTTTTATGTATTAGTGGTCTGGAAAGCTTTACCAATACGCCAACTACAGGCAGCAACTTGTACTTTATACACACAAATAGTTACAGCGAAATCATGTGAGGTCCAGATTGCAGATAATGTAAGATCCTTGTAAATAACCGCAGTTCCAGTATAAATACTACTTCTGTATATAATATCAACTAAAGATATGGCAATAACTTCACCAGGCTGATTTGTTGATATTTGTATTCGTATGATAATATGTTGGAATGATTTTCCTGCCTAAGAGGGAAAAGGTTACGGAAAATGTTTCCCACGAAAATATCATGCTTACACAATAGAAATGCTTAGAGACCATCAAAACAATCTTCTAAGTGAATCATTTGATCAATGTCTTTCATGTGTTCTCATCTCATACGAAATTCCTTTATTCTTTCTGAGTAATAACCTCCATGACAAGTTCACTACAACACGAGGTGGTCAGATTGAAGCCTACTGTCCCCGTAAATTAAATCCCTAGAGGGCATCAATGTTGTCAGTGACCTGTTCCTCGCTGGGCCCTCGGCCATCATCCCAGGAGTACTGACCCAATCAACCTCGTGGAACCCGGCTCGGACGGAAAGGCTTCGGCCTAGGCTGGCGTGCGTGTGTTCTTCTCCCTGTGTTCTTCTCGTGCTGCGCATCTTCCTCCTCCTTCCTCTGAGCTTCCCCTTGTAATTGAGTTGAATTCTTCGAATCCTTGTTAAATTTTTTTTAGAAAAAGAGGATGACCCCCGGCCTCTGCATCTGGGAGATGCATACGGCCACTTAATTAATTATTCTCACAAGACCTTACAAAATAATACAACAGTAAGACTAAAGCCGCCATCTAAGCAACAAACTGTCGCTACACCTATCCAGTTGATGAAGGGGCGCAGATAGTCTGGGCCTAATACCAAACAGACATCGCAGCCAAACCTAACATCTAAGACCTGAGGACCCATCCAGGACGCCTGCCGGGCATGGGTCTCGCCGGTCCGGCGTGCTCTCAGAGGCCGCCGCCGCCAACTGCCACCGCTCCATCTTCAGAACTGTACTGATGCATCAACCTTGCTCGGTCTAGCTATCGTCGACGCCACCATGGCGCCCAATGATACCTCCTCCCTGCGCGCAAACAGTTGAGCACGTCGCGGTCGCCGCTGATACACCTCAGCACCATGCTGCCAAGTACCACCAGCCGACACAGCTTGAAGTCTTTGGAAGATCTGTCGTGCGTAGCACCTGCCGACCAGGCATGACTCAACGTAGCACCTGTCGGTCAAGCATGACTTGACAGCTCCACCGAAGCTCCCTGCAAGACGAAGCCGCTCCACCTCCCCGCCTCTGTCTTCCAGCGCTGCTCCACAAACGATGCTCCCAAGAGAGAGACGACACCGTAGTACCGCCATCGTCCGATCTAGAAGGCCAGATTCTAGGGTTTCCCCCGAAGCAGCACGAGTGGGTTGACAACAGTTACA